>CM064502.1:9470002-9681591 GCA_032716605.1 Paralithodes platypus
GCTGCATGCAATCGGTTTACAATTCTAAATGTTTAAATACTCACAGTCGGGATCGAACCTCCGACATTCAGGATGAAAGGTCCTATGCTTTCAATCAACTTTGACTACGGCGTAATAAAGAATAAAGTAGACGTGCCGTTTTTTTGCCCAAAGTCAAAACGGCATACCCAACTCTTTCTGCGATGGGTTACCATCATCACTACTAATACCATCACTCACTATCTACTTCCTTCATTCACTACAACTACAGCCCATTCGGGGCTCACACACTACGAACGACCATTATTGACTGGGCGGGGGGGAGCGGGGTTAAAAACCATATTTTGGACCTAAAATCATAACTATTGCAGACATTCAAAAAATCTTTTTTGACTGACGTTCGCATTCCACGCCAACAAATGTTTTGTGTGAAATGTGGTGAAAATCCGTCCAACGGTCTAGGAGTTTCCGAGACAGAACGGACGACGACTATCGACGACGACGACACGACAGATTTTGTTTTCGTGTGGCTACCCACTATACGAGGGGGGGGGGGGGATAACCCAAACTCTGCTTTATGCAGAGTTGATAATAAAGTAGAGCAATAAATAATAATAAAGTCGACGTGCCGTTTTTGCCCAAAATCAAAAATGGCACCCCCAACCTCCTGCGGATGGGTTACCATTATCACTACTAATGAACCATCATCAATCACAAACACCATCGATCACTACTACTGCCGATCATCACTACAAACTGCCACAATCATCACAACTACTGTCATCATCACCCATTACTATGTATCATCACTACTACTTTTAACCAACATCATCAGTTACTACTGTAACTATTGTTGACTAACATCCTTATAACTACTATCATCATTGATTAACTAATAACCTAATCAACCATCATTACTTTCTATAATCACCACCCATCTTACAATCGGTCATTACTACTGTTAACATCATACTACTAATATAAACCATCAGCATTACTACGGTCACAAGTATTACCATCATGTATACTAATGTCACCATCATCACTACCTATTGCCATCATCACCATTACTATGATCTTCATCATCACAACTATTGTCATCATCACTCACTGCAACTGTCACCTTCATAACTACTACTCACCATCATCACTAATGACTCCCAACACCATAATCTTCTACCATCATCACTACTCTACTGCTGGTCATTATTATCCACTACCACTATCCTCATTACTGGTCACCAGCATCACTACTAATTATGACCATCATCACTACTTACTAGTACTGTCACCATCATATCTACTACTGCATACTGTCACCATCATATCTACTACTGTCATCATCATCACTACTGTCATCATCATAAATACAACTACAACTCATATCATTACTATTATCACCATTAATCCACTTACTATCACCATCAATCCCACTATTACTACCATCACTTCTAATGCCCCAACATAAACTAACTTAACCTAGGCAAATGCATCACGAGATTGATGATTTGGCCCTCCAGAATGAATGCATGACTTAGTGTGTGAGCCCCCTTCGGGGCTCACACACTAAAAATAGGATTGCTGGGTGAGGGGGGGGGGGGGGGGGGGAATGCCGGGATGGGCGCCCAGGGGCGGGGGGGGGGGCCTCCGGGAGGTGCCTCCGGGATGGGGGTAGGTATGGGCTGGGCGAAAACCATATTTTTGGACCTAAAAATCATAACTATTGCATAAAATTCAACAAAATCTTTTTTGAGGGAACGAACAAATGTTAGTGTGAAATTTGGTGAAAATCAGGTCCAACAGTCTAGGAGGAGTTCCGAGACCAGACGGAGACGACGGAACGACAGATTTTTTTTTTCGTGTGGTAACCCACTATACCCGGGGGGGGGGGATACCAAAACTCTGCTTACCGCGCAGAGTTGATAAAGTAGACATGCCGTTTTTTGCCCAAAATCAAAACGGCATACCCAACTCTGCGATGTGGTTACCATCATCACTACTAATACCATCATCAATCACAATCAACATAATAACGTACTACTGCCATCATCACTGACAACTGGCCATCATCACTACAACTTGCCACAATCATCACGCAGTACTGTCAGCAACCATTACTATGGCATCATCACTACAACAATTGACAATATTACCACTACTACTCTCACCATCATCACTGTCCCTTGTCACTAGCATCTTAATCACTACTATCATCATTGATACTACAACTAAATCAACCATCATTACTAATATGACATCATCACTCATCTTACAAATCATCATTACTACTGTTTAACATCATCACTACTACTATAACCATCATCATTACTTACTGTCACAAATAAATACCATAATTTTATTCTACTGTCACCATCATCACTACTACTGCCATCATCACCATTATTATGAACTTCATCACCACAACTAGCGTCATCACTACAAATTTCACCATCCTCACTACTACTCACCATCATCACTAATACTCACACTATCGTCACTATCATCAACACTACTGTCATTATTATCACTACAACTATCATTACTTGTCACCATCATCACTACTATTATGACCATCATTACTACTACTGTCACCATCATATCTACTACTGTCATCATCATCACTACTGTCATCATCATCAATACAACTACAACCATCATCACTACAATTATCACCATTTTCACTACGATCACCATAAATCCAAATATTACTACCATCACTTCTAATGCCAACTAACTTAACCTAGCAAATACGTAGCGAGATGTTTTCGCTCCCAGAACGAATGCGTTCTTAGTGTATGATCACGCACTAAGAACGCCATCATTGCTGGGGTGGGGGTGGGGGTGGGGGGGGGGGGGGATTCCGGGAGGTGGGGGGGCAAAACCAGATTTTGGACCTAAAATCATAACTATTGCATAAATTCAAAAAATCTTTTTTGACTGACTTTTGCATTCACGCAACAATGTTCGTGTTAAATTTGGTGAAAATCCGTCCAACGGTCTAGGAGGAGTTCCGAGACAGACAGACGGACGACGACGACGACGACAGACATTTGTTTTCGTGTGGTACCCACTATACGGGGGGGGGGGGGGGGTGTACCAAACTCTGCTTACGAAGAGTTGATAAACAAAAAAGTAGACGTGCCGTTTTGCCCAAAATCAAAACGGCATACCCAACTCTGCGATGGGTTACCATCATCACTACTACTGCCATCATCACTACAACTGCCATCACCACTACAACTGCCACAATCATCACAAGTACTGTCATCATCACCATTACTATGATCATCATCACTACTACAATTACAATTATCACTACTACTCTCACCATAATCACTGTCCATTGTCACTAGCATCTTAATAATACTATCATCATTGATACTACAACTATCAACCATCATTACTAATATCATCACCACCATATTACAATCATAATTACTACTGTTAACATCATCACTACTACTATAACCATCACCATTATTACTGTCACAAATACTACCATAATTTATTCTACTGTCACCATAATCACTCCTACTGCCATCATCACTACAACTGCCATCATCACTACAACTGCCACAATCATCACGAGTACGGTCATCACCATTAGTATGATCATCATCACTACTACAATTACAATTATCACTACTACTCTCACCATCATCACTGTCCATTGTCACTAGCATCTTAATCACTACTATCATCATTGATACTACAACTATCAACCATCATTACTAATATCATCACCACCATCTTACAATCATCATTACTACTGTTAACATCATCACTACTACTATAACCATCATCATTACTACTGTCACAAATATTACCATAATTTATTCTACTGTCACCATCATCACTACTACTGCCATCATCACCATTACTATCATCATCATCACAACTATTGTCATCATCACTACAACTTTCACCATCATAACTACTACTCACCATCATCACTAATACTCACACCATAATCACTACCATCATCACTACTGTCATTATTATCACTACAACTATCATCATTACTGGTCACCATCATCACTACTAGTATGACCATCATCACTACTACTAGTACTGTCACCATCATATCTACTACCGTTACCATCATATCTACTACTGTCATCATCATCACTACTGTCATCATCATCAATACAACTACAACCATCATCACTACTATTATCACCATCATCACTACTATTATCACAATAATCACTACTATCACCATCAATCCCACTATTACTACCATCACTTCTAATGCCAACTAAACTAACTTAACCTAGCAAATGCAGAGCGAGATGATTTCGCCCCCAGAACGAATGCGTTCATAGTGTGTGAAGGGGCTCATACACTAAGAACGCCATCATTGCTGGGGGAGGGGGTAGGTGGCTTGGTAAAACCATATTTTGGACCTAAAATCATAACTATTGCATAAATTCAAAACATCTTTTTTGACTGACGTTCGCATTCACGCAACAAATGTTTGTGTGAAATTTGGTGAAAATCCGTCCTACGGTCTAGGAGGAGTTCCGAGACAGACGGACAACGACGACGACGATGACAGACATTTTTTTCGTGTGGTACCCACTATACGGGGGGCGATACCAAACTCTGCTTACGCAGAGTTGATAAATTACTGTATTATCAGATGTTGCGAAATTCTAGTTTCACTATAAAAAAAAGTTGATATCCCCAAGCAATTAACTGTTCTTGATTTATAAAGTGATTAGATATTCACTGGTTTTCTATAGTCTTAAATATTCCGATCATAAAACACCTATTAAATCTTCTATATTGACAAAGAAGTAGTTACCGGTACTCCAAGTGGACTACAAAATATACGATAACAGTTCTGATCATATAAATTACTACTAAATCACAGGTAATTGTTGTATTGACTACATAGTAATTGTTTTATTTTTGTTGATTGAGTACATAGTAAAAAATGTGTCTAAAAGATATCATAAAGGGTGTGTTCGGGAAGAAAAAGCGGGCGATAAAGGCACTCCAGGCAGAGTTGGAGTGTTTGAAAGCATGTTGGGAAATTGAAAAAGGTGTTTGGGAGGAAAAAAACACAGATTTAAACAGAAAATGTGACGACATGGAAAAGGTAAAAGCTGATCTGGAAAAGCGCTACGCCAATTTGGAGGTGTCTAAAAAGAAGGAAAAAGAAGTTTCCAAGGTCGAACTGAAGGCCATAAAAAAGAAGCTGTAGGTAATTGTAAAGGAAAAGGAAGGCGTGGTAGAATAGGCCCGAAAGGACGTAGAGAGGGTGAACAGAGCAAAGGTTGTAGAATGTCACCAAAAGAAAACCGATAAGAGACAGGATCAAGCCGCGCAAAAAATTAACAGTCTGATGGAGAAAAAGGCCGCTTTAAAAATGCAGTTGGAGGCGGCTGGTTAGGGCGAGATTGACGTAAAGAAGTTCAACGAGGTTATAAAAGAGAATAAGGCGTTGTTGAAGAAGCTTGAGAACCAAAAAACTCGTACGGACAGTGAGGCCAAAAAGCAGGACGGACTGATCAAGAGCCTTACTGAGGCCAAGGAACAATTGGCGAAAGAAGTACAAAATTTAAAGTTGGATAAGGAAAATGAAAAGGATAAAATTATTGTAGAATGCCAAGAGTATAAGGAATTACACAAAAGGAAAGCCGATAAGAGACAGGATCAAGCCGCGCAAAAAATTAATAGTTTGACGGAGGAAAAGGCCGCTTTAAAAAGGCAGTTGGAGGCGGCTGCTTCTGGCGAGATTGACGTAAAGAAGGTCAACAAGGTTATAAAAGAGAATAAGGAGCTGTTGAAGAAGCTTGAGAACCAAAAAACTCGTACGGACAGTGAGGCCAAAAAGCAGGACGGACTGATCAAGAGCCTTACTGAGGCCAAGGAACAATTGGCGAAAGATGTGCTAAACTTAAAGTTGGATAAGGGAAATGAAAAGGATAAAAAGCTTCAGGCGCAGAGAAATAAAATTATTTCTTTGACGGAGGCGCACAAGAAGAAAATTGATGATTTGAGGGAGGCACATAGAAAGGTAGTCTATGGTTTGATGGAAGATAATACAACAGAAATAAAATGTTTAAAAACAGATATTTCAAATCTGAAGTCTTGTAGGGAGAGTAAGGACGAACTGAAAAACCAGGAGTGGGATCGTAAAATAAAGTGCATTACCGAAGAGAAAGAACAATTGACAAAGGAATTGAATAGATTGGTGGGTCATTTGTCAAGTCAGCTGGAACATGTTGAGACTGAGTGTCAAGAACTGTCGATAAAGTTATACTGCGAAACAGAGACGAATGAAAAGCTTAAAGAGCATCTTAGAAAAGTTGAAGGTAGAAGAGAAAATGATTCTGTTGAGCGAAGGTCACCCGATTCAAATATCAATGATGTTACGTCTGTTGCCATTAGCCGCCATGTTACGACTGTCGCAATTAGACATGTTACGACTGTTGCAATTATACATGTTAGGTAAGGTTGACCTGTCATGGTTGACCTGTTAAGGTTGACCTGACATGGTTGACCTGACATGGTTGACCTGTTAAGGTTGACCTGTGAAGGCTGACCGGACATGGTCGACCAGGCAAGGTTGACCCGTCATAGTTGACCTGACATGGTCGACCTGTGAAGGTTGACCCGTCATGGTTGACGTTCCTCGTATGGTTTATTGTTTAGGCTAGGTATAATTTTGGTAACTCTACGTTGAACTCGTTCTAGCTTGTCTATATCTTTTTGGTAATAAGGGCACCAGGATTGAACGCAGTATTCCAGAAGAGGGCGGACTAAGGAATTGTAAAGGGTTAGGATAAAGTCTTTGGATTTAGTTTAAATGACCTGCCTATAAAGACAATTATTTTGTTTGCCTTCTTAACAACTTCTGAACATTGTTGACTCGGTTTTAGGTTACTCGATATTGGTAATAGAAGGGTAGGTGGGTAAAGGGTTAGCAGAGGGGAGGGTAATGTAAGGGAGAGAAAGAATTTTAGTGTAGCTGGTATTTGTTAAGTTATTGTTGTTTTTTAGTAGAATCCTTGCATATGTTTGGTATCCACTTGTATACTATAACAATATGTTAATTAAACAGGGTAGCACTACAAAAACTGCAAACCAAATTTGTGAAGATAATGTGGTTCAATGTTATTTTAATACCACGAATTTTGTTGATATATTTGAAGATAAATATTGAATCTATATGCTCTAAAGATCATAAGAAAATTTGTTTTAACCCTCGGCAAAACCTAATAAAAAAGTATGGTACTAAAATTTCTTTTTCGTAACAAAGGTTGTCAATACGGTACTTTCAGTCATCGATAGCTCTAAAGATCATATGAAAATGTGTTAAACCCTCGGAAAAACCTAATATAAAAGTATGGTACTAAAATTTAATTTTCGTAACAAGGTTGTCAATACGGTACTTTCCCATTATCAATGTACAATCAAGCTGAAGATTGCAGAGTAAACACCATAGACTTCATCGACTTTCACCTTCGTATAATCGACAGCCAATTTTTTTATTTTTTTTTATTAAGGGATTAGTACTCAACCAGCGGGGGTGGCAGCCCCACTCATAATACTAGGTTAGGTTAGGTAAGATTGTTAGGTTAGGCTAATGTCTTTTCAAATCACTATCGAGGGGCTGTCTCAACATCGATCGATAGGCCTAATGGGGAAAATAGGTTTTCCCGAGATTTCTAATTAATTACAAACACTATATATTGATGCAAATGATCAATTTTGTTTATAAAAAACACTCGGAAAATTCGTGGTATTAAAATAAAAAATTTCCGATAATGTTGTGATTCATGTACGCTATTTATAAACAAATAATGGCACAGCCCATAAACCATCCAGATAACAGGAATGTATTGCATATATAATTAACCCCCCCCCCCCAACTTCCCTCACACACACAAGGCTGTGATAAAAACCAACTCTTAAATTCACATAACTGGTAAATTGACATGGGTTGTAACCACAATGATTTAAGTGACTAGTAACTATTTCACGACAATCAATACAATAGCACCAAACTTTCTATAAACGCAATTATCTATGTGACAAGTTACTATTTCACGGCGATCATGAACACAAAAGCGCCACACTTAACAGGCACAAAGCTTACCGTGGAGATGTGTACAGCAACACACAGGGAAAGAGAATGCTACCGGGCCAATATGGCAAGCTCTCACTTAACCTTTCATTAACATGCTTCACACAACGAATCTTCGATACATACCGCTCACCTAACCTTTTACTAACACACTTCATTCGAACGATTCTTCGACTCATTTCAACCAACGGGCGACTATGCTAACAAGTAGGGGCCCTCTATAGGAGCACCATCAAACATGCGAGACTTCGGAGCACGTGAACAGGTGTTCGACTACCTACAGCCATACATTCATAGAGGAATTACGGCACTATTTCCTGACATTGTGCATGCTAGGTTTTTAATAAATGAGATACGGTGGACATATTCCAGCTGCGTGATTCTCTTCTATAATGGCTATAGTCTATTCGCTGTAAGTAGGCGAGAAATCATGACCTCTATCCTCTGTAACTCAAAAAGGGATTGAGCAAATTGGCTGTAAATGTTCACATCTATTCCTTGACTGACTCTTCCCAAATGGTAGAAATATTAGCTCAATTACTCTAGTCGTTTTTAAGTTACAGAGGTTAGAGTTAATTATTTCTCGCCCACTTACAGCGTTAGACTATAGAAGCCAATGGTTGCCTTACTTTTAGAGACCCAGGATAAATAACAAAATGTACGATATATAGGAAACTGAATATTATATACCCATGTTATTAACCCCTTCTGTACCAGCGACGTCTTTTGTTATTTTCTTCTAGCTATATTTAGACAATTTTATTCAGCTTAGGAAGGACGTCTCCCATTAAATGACGACAGACTATCTCCATTCATCCTTTTAGCTACCATATATCCATCCTAAGTTTCATAAAATCGTCTAAATGTAGCTAAAATCAAATAAAAAAGACGTCGCCGGTACAGAAGTATATATATATATATACCCGGTACTGTATATATGTATATATATATTATATACAAGATTCCTAGACACTCTGACATACGGAGCCCTGTATGTTAATTTAAGAGTTAGAATTAGAGTTCAAGGAGCCAAACTACCCAAGTGGTGAAGCAGACTAGCGAGCGAACGAGCGAGTGGGCAAACCATCTCGCCCCATACCAGCTCGCCCCATACCTCGATGACCGATGCTATGACGTATGATCGACGCCAGGAGCTGTGAGTGGACGACACACCTGTTATGTGATTCGAGGAGCTATGATTGGAGCGCGCACCACCACTCGCCTCCTGATTCGTTCCTACACCATCATTGTTTGGTATATAAGACCCGAGTTGTGGGCATTCAAATCAGTCTCATTTGGAGTTGGGGAAGGTGAACTTGCAGCTGGAGGAAGACGGGGTGAAGTATTATAATGGGATTGTGACTGTCAGTCAGATTATATAAATGTGTGTTAAGTGTGTTCGGTGTAAACACTTATGTTATGTTGGTTAGTGAGATATGTGATTGGGAATTAACGTGATGTGTTTAATGTGTGTAATGTGTTTAACTATTTAATTGGGAATTAACGTGCACGCTACTATTACGTGCTTAACTATTTGATTGCGAATTAACGTTAACGCTACTATGTACTTAACTATTTGATTGGGAATTAACGTTAACGCTATTATTATGTACTTAACTATTTTAGTTGACTAACTTGTGGACTAAAGCAACTCTTTAAGTAATTGGGTTATGATGAAAGTAATACTATTGTTTTATATTAATACTTACGAGTTCTTTCATTTTCTTTGAATTAAGCTTACAGTGCTTAATGGTGCTTAGTACGGTGATGCTATTGTCTCTTATTAGTAATATCGCCTTAAACTAACCTGGCTGTGTTAATATTACTTCTAGTGATTTTCTAAGCTGAAGAAAATTCTTTTGCTTCAAAATATTATATTTTGCTTTTCATATTATTTGAGTGAGACCTGAATCGAATCTATGAAACGATCCTGTAACTTTATTTACTCATAATCAAACCTCAATGTTACGTGGTTAAGAAATAAATTTAACTAATTATTAAATATATATCTAACTTTTTATGTGACTTTGATATAAAACCTGATGAAAATAATAGTATAATACAAATAACGTAAGACCAGAACCAAGAATAATAAATTAAATATAATAAAAGGACATATAAGAAAACTATCTATTCATTTCAAAAAGGGTAAGAGACAGAAATATTCTTACTTTAATATTTATCTTTCAAGACTTTTTATAAAATTAATAGTCCTTCTTTAGCTATAACTTATTCGGTTCATAACCATAGCCTACTAAGCTTCGGTTAAATAATAATTCTTTATAAATACTACATGACTTTAATTAATTTCAGTATTTTTCATAAGTAAGAGTATCAGTCAATAAAGGATACCAAGTCCTAAGATCCAAAAGGAAAGGAAGCAACAACAGGAAATTATTTTATTAGATTTTACTTTTGTTTTGCCTTCAGCTGACTGATACCTTAATATATATCTCTGTGCTATCTAGATTCATCAAGTTAACCACTTGAGGATCAAGATACGTAACAGAAGAGTGGCGACCTCGCCAGGATTCGTTTCATACAGTTTCACTCAGTTTCATTAACGTTTCACTACTTAAAAACCAAATATTAATCATGCCTCAACTAATTAATGAAGAAGATGCTCGAGTTTTCATAGAATCGGAACCCACATCCCCTGATATTGACTGTCTGTCAAAATCCGAACTGAAAGTGCTTGCCTCACATCTCCAATTAACTGTCTCAAACATGTCTAAAGTAGAGGTGGCTCAGAGCATAAAAACCCACCTGTTCCCTGTAGAAGGCGGGGAGGGTGACGGAGCAGTTGGTGGGATCCCAAGTAAACCTAGCCAACTTGATGAACAATTGCCACCTGGTTTGACCGGTGATCAAATATTGAACTAGAACTAGCCAGAATGAAAATAAATGCCGAAGCAAATGCTGAACAAGCCAGACTAAAAATAGAAGAAGCCAGAATAAAAGCAAATACCGAAGAAACTAGCATAAAATGTGAATATCAATATCGTACGGCTCAACTAAATGTCAATACAAATGCTCCCGTAATTGCTCCCCCTCTGGGATTGACTATGACTAGTGTCATTCCACCTTTCACTGAGGATAATGTGCAGGATTTCTTTGTTTTGTTTGAGGAAGTTGCTGGAGGTATGAAGTGGACAAGAGATCAATGGCCTTTTATGTTACAAACTGTTTTGACAGGGCAGGCTCGAGCCACGTATTTGTCAGAAGTAGCAGAAGTTAGGCAGGATTATGACAATCTCAAAGAAGCTATCCTAAAAACCTATCAATTGCAGCCTGAGGCTTACAGGCAATCTTTCCGTAAAAACCAGAAGAAAGTAGAAGAAACCCATAAGGTATTTGCCAGGACCATGACTAAAACTTTCAATCATTGGGTCAAGAGTAAGAAAGTCACAAGCTACAACGATCTGAAGGAGTTGGTCCTGTTAGAAAATTTCCTATGGAAAATTGATTCTTCTGTATCCTATCATTTAAAGGGGAAAAGGGTAGATTGTCTTGCTGACGCTGCTGACATGGCTGACACATACGTGCTCAACAACAAATTTCGTGGAAAGAAGCCCTACGATAATTCTAGTTCTAATTTTAAGTATCCCAATCACAAATCTGACGGACCCAGTCACAAGCCTATAACGTCTTCCCCAGCTAGCCAAAACCGAATTGTTCCCCCAACTAAAAATGCGACTCAGGGCAATGGTAACAGAGGTGGGCCCCAAACTAATAGTAATGCTCAAAGAGGGAACTTTCCCGTATCCCCTAAAGTATGTACTTTTTGTGGCATGAGAGGCCACCTAGCTTATCAGTGCTGGGCCAAGGAAAAAACTGAGAGATCGGGGCAGACAGTTGCCGCCGTATCTCAAATTCCATGTGTGCCTTTAATGCAGGGCTCCCGACAGAAGGAGTACCTAGCACCAAATGTTCCTTTAATGCAGGACTCCCGACAGAAGGAGTACCTAGCACCAAAAGTTCCTTTAATGCAGGACTCTCGACAGAAGGAGTACCTAGCAGCTAACGTAAATCATCTAGACAGGGGTGTAGTAGCATGTGTGGTGCAACCCACAAGGGTTAAACCAATAATAATTTCACCATCAGTGCAGGACAGTTACCGTCCCTTTATTTCATCTGGCAACGTGAGATTAAATGGTTGCATGCATGAGGTAAAAATTCTGAGAGACACAGGTTCTACTAGCACCCTCATGGTGAATCCTTACACTGAGTGCCCACCTGGCGAACCAGTTGTAATGAGAGGTGCTGGAGGCCAGTTTTATGCATACTTGGTAAAAGGCGAAATTGAATGTGAGTTACTACAGGGTGAGGCCACCATAGCTTTGTGTAGGTCCCAAGATATCCCTGTGCCTGGGGTAACACTCCTTTTGGGGAATGATGTAGCAGGTGAGAAGGTCCGACCCGACCCCATTTTGTCACTTTCCCCTGTTAACGAGCCACTAACCGGTGAGCTCGACAAGGAGTTGCCAACTGTTTTCCCTGTGTGTGCTGACAAACGTTCAATGTCTCAAGTAGCAGTTCCCTCAGACAGAAATGTACCGAATGTAAGAGTTGATGAAAGGGATGATGAGAGTGTGAATGATGCTCCAACTGTGCCTGATGATGTGACTGAGGTGGATTTATCTGACACCTTTATGGCTCATCTTGACCCTAACGATGACCATGAAACCCCTCCAAATTGTCCTAGTGGCCTGGTAGAGCTACAGAGAGATGATTGTGAATGCAAGGAGTTAGCTGCCAGGTCCGTGAGTGAAGAGGAATGCGAGAAGGAGGGTGGTGAATGTTTCTACCTCAAAGGAGTATTGTGGCGAAGATGGAGACCGCCACACAGACCAATCGATGACGGGGCTTGGGACGTCCATCAAGTAGTAGTCCCCAAACCTTGTCGTAGAGATATAATGGAAATGGCACATTGTATACCATTGGCAGGACACCTAGGTGTGAGAAAAACTCTAGACAGAATCAGAGCCCACTTTTACTGGCCAGGAATGCGTGCAGATGTAGTGGAGTGTTGTAGAGTGTGTCACACTTGCCAGATGACAGGAAAACCCAATCAGAAGGTGCCTGTACATCCTCTGGTGCCCTTGCCCGTTTTCGAGAATCCTTTTACTCGGGTGGTAGTGGACAATGTAGGCCCATTGCCTAAGACTTCCCAAGGTAACATTTATTTATTAACTATCATGGACATGGCAACTCGCTACCCAGAGGCTATACCCTTAAGGACTACCTCTGCTCCAACTGTAATCAAGGAACTGCTCAAATTTTTCACCAGAATGGGTTTCCCCCATGAGGTGCAAAGTGATCAAGGAACTAATTTTACCTCTAACATTTTCCAGCAGTCCCTGAAGGAGTTGGGTATCGAGCATGTAAAGTCTAGCAACTACCACCCAGAGAGTCCAGGGGTTCTCGAACGATATCATCAGACATTAAAGGGAATGTTACGTAAGTATTGTACAGAGACCGGAGTTGAGTGGGATAAGGGGGTACCTTTTCTTTTATTTGCTACTCGTGAGGTTCCAACTGAATCCCTGGGTTTTTCCCCTAATGAGCTAGTTTTTGGCCAACCTTTATCTGCCAAATTCAGGGGCCCATATAAGATCATTCGGTGGGTGAGCATTACCGATTATCTAGTAACTACCCCAGACAGGAGAAAGCCCACGCAAGTATTCCATATAAATATGTTGAAGCCCTACCATAGGTCCCCTGATTCCTCTCCTCCAGATTCTCCCACTGTGGCAGTGAATGTCAGGACCTGTGGGCAGCCTGGTGCGGACAAAGTCTTCAGTTCTCTTACTGATCCGCAACAGACTGTTCCAGAGCCTGAAGGTATCCATGCAGACTTTGACTTGTCATGTAGCCTATCCAACTTTCAGTATAATTCAGTGGCTTTGAGGGAATTACCATCTAAACTATGTCATCTTCCCTCTGATCAAGCGAACCAACTAATCTCTGTTTTATCTCAGTCTCCCAATGTGTTCCGTGATACTCCAGGGCTTACTTCTTTGGCCGTGCACGACATCGACGTAGGGGATGCAACTCCCATTAAACTATCCCCTACCGTGTCTCGCCACAACGCAGGAGTATACTGCAGGTCGAGCTTGACTTTATGATTTCTAATGAACTGATCACTAGGGCCTTAAGCCAGTGGAGTAGTCCGGTCATACTAGTGCCAAAGCCAGACGGGAGCCATAGGTTATGTATGGACTATAGGCAAGTCAATGCTGTCACAAAGAACGATACCTACCCACTGCCACGGATCAAAGATTGCATTTACCAGGTTGGCCTCATGCAGCAGTAAGTATAATTTAATGAGAGGATTTTGGCAATTAGCTCTCCCTTGTAGCGAGGTAAATATCATGCTTTTGTAGTGCGCTTTTAAGCCTTCAGCTGTGAGATGCCTTGCAGTTCGAATAACGCTCCAGCTACGTTCCGGCTATGTTCTGATGTGGTACCTGGAGACGTTGCCTACTTTGGGTGATATCCTTATTATATCCTCATTATAATCTTGCTGTTGCCAATCTGGTGGTGAATCTATATGTATTATGTTTAATATTATGTACTATACTCCTTAAACTCTTTTCTAGGGGGGAGGTCTGACATACGGAGCCCTGTATGTTAATTTAAGAGTTAGAATTAGAGTTCAAGGAGCCAAACTACCCAAGTGGTGAAGCAGACTAGCGAGCGAACGAGCGAGTGGGCAAACCATCTCGCCCCATACCAGCTCGCCCCATACCTCGATGACCGATGCTATGACGTATGATCGACGCCAGGAGCTGTGAGTGGACGACACCTGTTATGTGATTCGAGGAGCTATGATTGGAGCGCGCACCACCACTCGCCTCCTGATTCGTTCCTACACCATCATTGTTTGGTATATAAGACCCGAGTTGTGGGCATTCAAATCAGTCTCATTTGGAGTTGGGGAAGGTGAACTTGCAGCTGGAGGAAGACGGGGTGAAGTATTATAATGGGATTGTGACTGTCAGTCAGATTATATAAATGTGTGTTAAGTGTGTTCGGTGTAAACACTTATGTTATGTTGGTTAGTGAGATATGTGATTGGGAATTAACGTGATGTGTTTAATGTGTGTAATGTGTTTAACTATTTAATTGGGAATTAACGTGAACGCTACTATTACGTGCTTAACTATTTGATTGCGAATTAACGTTAACGCTACTATTTATGTACTTAACTATTTGATTGGGAATTAACGTTAACGCTATTATTATGTACTTAACTATTTTAGTTGACTAACTTGTGGACTAAAGCAACTCTTTAAGTAATTGGGTTATGATGAAAGTAATACTATTGTTTTATATTAATACTTACGAGTTCTTTCATTTTCTTTGAATTAAGCTTACAGTGCTTAATGGTGCTTAGTACGGTGATGCTATTGTCTCTTATTAGTAATATCGCCTTAAACTAACCTGGCTGTGTTAATATTACTTCTAGTGATTTTCTAAGCTGAAGAAAATTCTTTTGCTTCAAAATATTATATTTTGCTTTTCATATTATTTGAGTGAGACCTGAATCGAATCTATGAAACGATCCTGTAACTTTATTTACTCATAATCAAACCTCAATGTTACGTGGTTAAGAAATAAATTTAACTAATTATTAAATATATATCTAACTTTTTATGTGACTTTGATATAAACCCTGATGATAATAATAATATAATACCATTAACGTAAGACAAGAACCAAGAATAATTAAATTAAATATAAATAAAAGGACATATAAGAAAACTATCTATTCATTTCAAAAAGGGTAAGAGACAGAAATATTCTTACTTTAATATTTATCTTTCAAGACTTTTTATAAAATTAATAGTCCTTCTTTAGCTATTAACTTATTCGGTTCATAACCATAGCCTACTAAGCTTCGGTTAAATAATAATTCTTTATAAATACTACATGACTTTAATTAATTTCAGTATTTTTCATAAGTAAAGAGTATCAGTCAATAAAGGATACCAAGTCCTAAGATCCAAAAGGAAAGGAAGCAACAACAGGAAATTATTTTATTAGATTTTACTTTTGTTTTGCCTTCAGCTGACTGATACCTTAATATATATCTCTGTGCTATCTAGATTCATCAAGTTAACCACTTGAGGATCAAGATACGTAACAACACGTATATTTTAATATGCTATAGGCAGATTGTGCACTCCCTTCATTTGGTGTATTTAACAATAAATTAAAATTAATGTTCAATTAGATATACTTGGTCGGAACATCACTCAGCCGCAATCCCTTATCATTTATTAATCTGTATGTACCGGTGATGTCCTTTTCATTATATTCTGGCAAATATTAGACGATTTTGTTCAGCTTAGGAAGGACGTCTACCTTTTATAAGGCTACAGACTATCTCGATTAATCCTTTGAGCTACCATACATACTTCCTAAGCTTCATAAAATCTGTCTGAATGTAGTTAAAATAAAACAAAAAAGACGTCGCCGGTACAGAAGGGGTTAACCCTATAATGTACTCTGTATGGGTGACCGGACAACTCAACCAGTAGACCATTTGAACCAGGAGCTCTCAACCAGTATCAAATCAACCAATATGGTTAGGTTTGGTTAGGTTAGGTTAGTACTATATTTTGGCACTGGTTTGGTTGATCTTGGTTGATTTGCCACTGGTTGAGAGCTACTGGTTAAAATGGCCTACTGGTTTGAGATGTCCGGGAACCGTCTGTAGGAAGTCGTTAGATGTTATGGACGTTTATAGATTATAATGATATATATAACTAATTTCGTATTCATTGGCATTTCTTTCATTATATTGTATATACTGTATATCCGGCATATACATTTTTAATATTTATCATTAGTTTTGGTTGCATGGATACTTTGCGAGGATAGGAATTGAGAAGGGGCTTCTCTGCCAAGATAGCTTGAATTGACCACTTGCGAGTTTCAGGCTATAAGGAAGTTGGAGCTGTAGACAAGGATAGTAAACAAAAATGCAATAATAATGTAGGTTTTTGATGGCTAAATAGTATGTTGAATTGAATGTTATGTAATGATAAATAAACTACAACCGTATTTTAGCTGGTAATTCTGCTAAATGTCGATGTCTACAGCTCCAGCTTCCTTATAGAACGAAACTCGCAAGTGTCAATAGAAGTTTAGTTACAATATGTATAAATTCAGCTGGTACAATTTTGTTTAATGTTCTACTTACCTGACAGCATACCTACCTATACAGTATACAGGATACCTACCTATACAGTATACAGCATACCTACCTATACAGTATACAGGATACCTACCTATACAGTATACAGCATACCTACCTATACAGTATACAGGATACCTACCTATACAGTATACAGCATACCTACCTATACAGTATACAGGATACCTACCTATACAGTATACCTACCTATACAGTATACAGGATACCTACCTATACAGTATACCTACCTATACAGTATACAGGATACCTACCTATACAGTATACAGGATACCTACCTATACAGTATACAGGATACCTACCTATACAGTATACAGCATACCTACCTATACAGTATACAGTATACCTACCTATACAGTATACAGCATACCTACCTATACAGTATACAGCATACCTACCTATACAGTATACAGGATACCTACCTATACAGTATACAGGATACCTACCTATACAGTATACAGCATACCTACCTATACAGTATACAGGATACCTACCTATACAGTATACAGCATACCTACCTATACAGTATACAGGATACCTACCTATACAGTATACAGCATACCTACCTATACAGTATACAGGATACCTACCTATACAGTATACAGCATACCTACCTATACAGTATACAGGTGGGATAGACCTATACAGTATACAGCATACCTACCTATACAGTATACAGGATACCTACCTATACAGTATACAGCATACCTACCTATACAGTATACAGCATACCTACCTATACAGTATACAGGATACCTACCTATACAGTATACAGGATACCTACCTATACAGTATACAGTATACCTACCTATACAGTATACAGCATACCTACCTATACAGTATACAGGATACCTACCTATACAGTATACAGGATACCTACCTATACAGTGTACAGCATACCTACCTATACAGTATACAGGATACCTACCTATACAGTATACAGGATACCTACCTATACAGTGTACAGCATACCTACCTATACAGTATACAGCATACCTACCTATACAGTATACAGGATACCTACCTATACAGTATACAGGATACCTACCTATACAGTATACAGGATACCTACCTATACAGTGTACAGGATACCTACCTATACAGTATACAGCATACCTACCTATACAGTATACAGGATACCTACCTATACAGTATACAGCATACCTACCTATACAGTATACAGTATACCTACCTATACAGTATACAGGATACCTACCTATACAGTATACAGGATACCTACCTATACAGTATACAGTATACCTACCTATACAGTATACAGGATACCTACCTATACAGTGTACAGGATACCTACCTATACAGTATACAGCATACCTACCTATACAGTATACAGGATACCTACCTATACAGTATACAGGATACCTACCTATACATTATACAGGATACCTACCTATACAGTGTACAGGATACCTACCTATACAGTATACAGCATACCTACCTATACAGTATACAGGATACCTACCTATACAGTATACAGCATACCTACCTATACAGTATACAGGATACCTACCTATACATTGTACAGGATACCTACCTATACAGTATACAGGATATCGGCCTATCTATCTAATGAATAAACTATAATGCGATCTTTCCACCCCAGTGTTCTATCGGCATGTGTAAACCTTCCCAGCACCGTTCTCCCTTCCCTCCAGCTCGTCTGTAAGGGGGGTCACCGGCTTGTTTTATCTCATTTTCCCTCTTTCTCTGACTTGTATCCAATCGGCCTCATTCAGCCTACTGTTTTAAGACGTTTACCCCCATACAGGTGTAAATTTTTTCCTGACGAGCGGTAGCGAGCCTGCATATATATTTTTTTGTTTTACAGCAAGCTAAATGTGTACATTTTTTGATAGAACAATGTCTCCGGCGAAGCCGGATTTCTCCATACAATGCTGGCTCGCTATCGCTCACCAGGAAGAGATCGACACCTGGATGGGGATAGACATCTTAAAACAGTAGGCTGAAGGGGGCCGAATGGATACATGCCAAAGAGAGGGAGATACAGAGAAAACAAGCGAGGTAGGCTCCCTTAAGGCAATACATTAACCATAAAGACCTTCACAGTCGGACAGAAAAAAAAAAAAAAAAAAACACACACACACACACACGCACAGTTGAGGTCCTGAGAAGTTTTCACTTATTTTTTCGAGTCGCCATAAAATATATCCATCCCATATTTCATTTGTAATGGGAACTGACGTAGAAAATTATGGCCAAGATAGGTTTAGTTTTATGTTCTTCAATGTTTAAATTGACCCTAAATAATATATGAACATTATATAAATCTTCCCAAAAAGATCTTGACAAAATTTAGTTAATTCTATCTTTCGATTTGTAAAATTATATGTATTATTATGTTTTTTTCCACCAACCAACTTCACCTCTAAACTCAATTAATGTAATCAACAAATACATAGCATTTAGCATTTAGCATTTCATTAGCATAATTATTTCATGTAGTGGAACGTTTTAGTATCTTTTCTTATCTATTTTGCTTTTGATTGTGCATTTATTATGTTCTATCCAACAACCAACCTTTCTCCTAAAATTGATTAATGAAATATTACAAACACATGTGGCAGTCCGTGGATTCGAACCCAGGATGCTCACACCGAAAATCAACACCTTATGCATTACGCCACGAAGACAGTTAAAGAATGGTGGACATGTAAGTTCTTGTTGGACAGTAATGGTACGTCGAATGTATTTAAGGGATGACCTGCTTTTTTTTTCTCTTTCTGGGTTGTATCCATTCGGTCCCATTCAGCCTACTGTTTTAAGACATTTATTCCCATCCAGGTGTCGATTTTTTCCTGGCGAGCGATAGCGAACCAGCATTTTATGGAGAAATCTGGCTTAGCCGGAGACATTTTTCTATTGAAAAATGTACAAATTTAGCCAAAAATGTCTAACTCATTTTCCGGGTGGATGGGACTCGTTAGCCTTGGTCGGCAACTCATCTAGGGGAGTAAACCTGATGCAAATCCGTATTGCTTACCTAAGGGTAAGGCAGGTTAGTGGATGGATTAGCCAAACACCACTGTAGAAAAATAGTGCTAACAAGATACACAGAGGGACTCTGAGTCGGACGGATCCTAAATTGAGTGGTCAATCCTGCATTGAGGCAGTTGAACAAAATTCAAAATAAAGCTATTAGATTAATCAATAACCCTGCAATCACACAGGACCTTCCTACATTAGCCATACGAAGAAACGTTGCATCCCTTGCATTATTCTACAGATATTTTCACAGCAATTGTTCCGAGGAACTTGCTTCAATTGTGCCGCCTCTCCACATCTTTCCCCGTAGAACTAGGGCAGCTGAGAGCGCCCATGAATTTACACTTTCTCCTCCACAATGCAGAACTTCTGCTTATCAGAATTCATTTATCCCCAGAGCTACTACTCTTTGGAATTCACTTCCCTCGAATTGCTTTCCACAAACTTACAATCAACAAATGTTTAAATCCAGTTGTTACAAACATTTTATGAATGGAGGATGCCTTTAGGCACATGGACCTTTTTGTTTTATCTGTGTTTTTCCTTCCTCCGTTCATTGTCTCTTAAAAAAAAAACAAAAACAAGTCCTTCACTAAACTGGCTCGGGTTGTCCCTCTCACAGGGAATAGGTCCGCTTGGGGGCATTCTGTGTATGGCCACCCTCGTAAGGGGAGTAAAGCGTCCGGCAAAAGATAGATAGATAGATCTAACTCATGATCCAAACTATGGTGGCTCGCTATCGCTCACCAAGTATTAATAGACACCTGGATGGGGATAAATGTCT
Organism: Paralithodes platypus; assembly: GCA_032716605.1. Taxonomy (NCBI): domain Eukaryota; kingdom Metazoa; phylum Arthropoda; class Malacostraca; order Decapoda; family Lithodidae; genus Paralithodes; species Paralithodes platypus. Next base: position 9,491,108 of record CM064502.1, read on the forward strand.
TAAAACAGTAGGCTGAATGGGGCCGAATGGATACAACCCAGAGTAATGGTACGTCAATTGCATTTAATGACGTTATGAACACTAAACAGATTTGGTTCAAGGAAACTTTTAAACTCAAAGGGAGGCTGATGGACTGTTGAGGTTAAGGGGAGATGGGTCGTTTTTCTGGTCCCCTTTCTCCCCTCGTGTTAAGCCCCATTTGTTTTGAGATTACAAGACGTTCGGCCCATTACTTTGGCGATTTTAACACCTTTCGCCCTATTTCGTTGCTAATTTTAAGACCTTTCGTGCCATTTAGGTGTCGATTATTTCCTTGCGAGCGATTGCGAGCCTGAAATTTTAAGAGGAACCGGCCTTTGGCCGGGAAATTTGTCTACCGAAAAATGTAGAAATTTATCTTGAAGGGGGGTCTAGGAGGTGTTTGTCTAAGCTTGATGGAGGTCTATCGAGGAAACTAAGAAATAAAGGAATACATGAATATTAATAGAAATAAAGGAATACATGAATATTAATAGAAATAAAGGAATACATGAATATTAATAGAAATAAAGGAATACATGAATATTAATAGAAATAAAGGAATACATGAATATTAATAGACCAAAAAAAAAAAAAAAACGGTCCGTCTCCCCTTAAATCAAACTACATTTATATACAAACATGGAAAGAAGCTAAAGGAACAATTGTGTATATTAATTATAGGTTGATGACTTTAAACAAAGAATTACAAGAGTATTTACTTAGACTACCTAAAAGATATTAAAGTATGTTATGCAAATTCCAATGTGGAAATCATAAGTTGCCTATTGTCATAGGTAGATATGAAACTATTGATTTAAACGAACGGGTACTTGTATACTATATAAGAGATTGGGGATGAACTTCAGTATTTGTTTAAGTGTTCATTATTTATTACACACAGACCACAATATGATATAATATGTTTTTATGCAAACCCAAATACCATTAATATTTCTCAGTTTTTAGCAGTAAACAACACACAGTTATCTATAGTTTATCCAAAGTTGTTGGAGAAATAATGAACAATTTTAATTAACCCTTTCATTGCGGCTCTTCTATAGGGGAAGAATACGCCCAAGTGGCTATTTTACCACTAATTTCGTTCAATATACGTCGCCCTGGTGCCATATCTGTAGCTCTGAGCGAATTGGAAGGAGCTCCAATGACAAGATTGGGTCAAACTATCCTCGCCCCTACCCCTTCCTACCACGCCGGAGAATCAATAAATATATTGTGTTGTCTGTCACCCATCGTCTGGTCTCACGCGAACAAAAAGATACACTTTTATCGTTCACTCCAACTACCTATAACTGGAAGACATTTACAGTTTTTGCATCATGTTTTTCGTTTACCAGACATACATACATACATTCACAAATTATAATCTTGATACCTAACCTTCTCCTTAGCTCTACACTTGATATCCTTTTTTGCAGTTTAACATCACACATCCATCTCACCATTCTCATCTCATTGCGTTCCATTCTGTTGGTATCATCCGCTTTGAAAGGCCACGTTTCTCAAGTATATGTCATTACGCTTCTAACGCATGAAGCATACACCTTTCGCTTCAAAGGAAGAGGGAGTTTTCTCATGGTAAGTAGTGGCAAAAGTTCTCTAAACTTTCCCCAGCCACATCTTATTCTGGCGATAGTGGCGGCCTCAGCCCCACCACCGGCAAAAATGGTATCTCCCAAGTAGCAAAACTTGTCCACCATCTCCAGTGCCTCATTGCCAAAGTGAACACTCTCAGGCCGGCCATTGAATACAAGCTCACCTTTGCATAGTTATTACTATGCATACAAATTTCTCAATTTCTGACTTCTCCTTGGTAGAGGTCCCCTTATTCTAGTGCAGCGCTTCTTCCCATGATGTACCCAGCTGTGACAGATGCTACACTGTATTGAGTTTGCGCCCACCCCTTTTCTGCATACTGCACATGGGTATGCCCCACTTTTTTCTACCTTTCCTAGCCCTAATCCACTGTGTAAAACCATTATTTTATATATCAGCTCTTAACCCTTTGCTTGCCATGCCCTCTTTACATTTTCTGAACTTCGCCTTAGCATCCCACGCACTATCTGCGATAAGTACTAGGTCATCTGCGTATAGCAGTTCCCAGGGGAGCCCATTTCTGAAATCACCAGATAGTGCCTCCAGAACCATAACAATGAAGAGAGGGCTTAACACAGAGCCCTGGTGAACTCCGACGCAAACTGTAAACTCCTAACTCAGTTCACCTTTCACCCTCACTGCTGTTCGCGAGACCTTGTACATCTTTATTATCACACGCACCAGCCAAGATGACTGAAAAACAGACAAGAGAAGTGGTGATGAACAGGAATGAATGGAAAATGATTGTGAATAGATGATTGATGATGTGGTCGTAGGGAGTGGGGGTCGGGATCTAGTTGGACTAGATAATAGTCTGTCAGGCGCCCGGCCCGGGGAGACTGTCCGGCCCCAGGCCATGCCTGGAAGTGATGTGGGCGGGCATTGTGGTGCGCTCCGCTGTGTGTCTGCCTGCTGACAATGGAACCTCTCCGGGAGGTCTGGGACCTGGGAGTCTTTTGCAGGAGACCCCAAATGGGTTTTGTTCTCTGGGTCTTCTCCTGGATGACCTATAGTCACCTAGATGTGTGTAAATTTAATTATAATTAGTTGCTTCTGTTCGAGCTCTTTCTGCATTCATTTTGACAACTTCATTCCAGCAGCAATATCAGACTGTCCAACACTCATTATGGCAACAATATTCTAGCAACACTTTGAGACTGTTCTCCACTCATTATGGCAACTATATTCCTGCAACACTTTGAGACTGTTCTGCGCTCATTATGACAACTATATTCCTGCAACACTTTGAGACTGTTCTGTGCTCATTATAGCAATTAAACCGGAGGTAGATAATTACAGGTGACACTATTATTTTTTACAAGTGTATTTCAGAAGTTGCCATGTCAGTGTTGCGGAGAAGGAGCTGCGTAAAACTGATCTGGTGTGATACCGCTGTCAAAGGCCATCTGTCCCCAGCAGGTGATTCTCGTGCACCTCCCTTTAACGGGATATTGGTTAGCTTTTGGTATATTTATTAATTATTAATGTATATATGTTTTGGTTTCCACGCTAGACCTCCATCAAGCAAAAAAAAAAAAAAAAAAAAACACTAGACCCCCTTTCAAGATAAATGTGTACGTTTTTCGGTACACAAATATCCTGGCCGAAGGCCGATTCCTCCTAAAAATGATACGCTCGCTGTCGCTCGCCAGGAAAAAATCGACATCTACTATGGGTTTCAGAGGCCGTGTTGCAACGTTTTTCGGGAATAACGTATTAACAAACAGTTGGATCAGTATGATATTCTGCCAGAGCTTGTTTCACACCGTCCCCTAATTTTCGTCAATATAGAGCATTATCAAAAGTGGAGAATTAAGCCATTTGTTCCTGAGTCATGAGGTTAAAGTCACACCTGAATGACTGGGAAACGGACAAGGCTACCGTGACGTACAGTTGGTCAAAGTTTCAACTGACCCACCCTCTCTGTGGGGCTCGCAGAATTAGCTGGCAATACTGGTGTAGTTGCCAATCAGTGGATATAATAACTTGAATATTTAAGCAAATCTACGAACTTTGGGTGAATGTTCGGGATCATGCATAGCGATGTATGCATTTTTATTTGAGATAGACTTACTTTCCCTTGTTTAGTATATTTTCTAACAATGATATATATCCGAAATCAGATCTACCAATCCCAATCTTTGTAAGACACACCTCCTTCCTACACCAGTATTGCCAGATAATTCTGTGAGCCCCAGAGCGAGGGTGAGTCAGCTGGAATTTTGATCAACTGTACCTGTGAAAACCACCAAACCATTATTGCTGTTCAATCAAACACGGTAGTTATCACCCACCACGCAACCCTACTATATGAATGCTAAAATTTGCAAATGGAAGATGGAACGATTGTAAAGCATGATCAAAGGAATTAAAGTGAAAGCAAAAAATAAAATAGATAACCGATGTCCACTATAGGCAAAACGGTAGTGAACAGAGAAAAACGTTAGGGTCAAGATAACAGTTACAGAAACCGATTAACCCTCTGAGTACCAGCGACGTGTGTTATATATTTATCGAGCGTCTAATGGTCACCACAATATAAAGAAAAGGACGTCAACGGTTCCGGAATATTTAAGATGGGGTGGTTGTAATTTTGCTAAGCTCCTAAGAAGTTAAAAGACAAATGTGGAGGTTATTTCCGAGGGCGACTGTGTTTGGAGAGGGTTTGCGTTGGAGGGATGTGAGGGGACTGGAGAAGGTCTAGGAGGAGCGTCAGAGGGGAGCGTAAACAGTGGCAAGTTGGGAAAGTTGGTTCATTAGTGGACACAGCTGGCGCGACGATGACCAGTTCTGAGTGAGTGTGTGTGTGGGTGTGTGAAAGTGTGTGTGTGTGTGAGAGTGTATGTACGTGTGTGAGAGAGAGAGTGTGTGTGTGTGTGTGTGTGTGTATGTGAGAGTGTGTGTGTGTGTGTGTATGAGATTGTGTTAGTGTGTGTGTGAGAGAGAGTGTATGTGTGTGTGTATGTGAGAGTGTGTATATACAGTATGTGTGTGTGTATGTGAGAGTGTGTATTTACAGTATGTGTGTGTGTATGTGAGAGTGTATGTGTGTGTGTATGTGAGAGTGTGTATATACAGTATGTGTGTGTGTATGTGAGAGTGTATGTGTGTGTGTATGAGAGAGTATATGTGTGTGTGTATGTGAGAGTGTGTATATACAGTATGTGTGTGTGTATGTGAGAGTGTATGTGTGTGTGTATGTGAGAGTGTGTATATACAGTATGTGTGTGTGTTGTGAGTGTGTATATACAGATATGTGTGTGTATGTGAGAGTGTATGTGTGTGTGTATGTGAGAGTGTGTATATACAGTATGTGTGTGTGTATGTGAGAGTGTGTATATACAGGATGTGTGTGTGCATGTGAGAGTGTGTATACAGTATGTGTGTTTGTATGTGAGAGCGTGTATATACAGTGTGTGTGTGTGGATGTGAGAGTGTGTATATACAGTGTGTGTGTGTGTATATGTGAGAGTGTATGTGTGTGTATGTGAGAGTGTATATACTGTATACAGTATGTGTGTGTGTTTGTGAGAGTGTGTATATACAGTATGTGTGTGTGTGTGAGATTGTGAGAGTGTGTGTGTATGAGAGAGTGTGTGTGTATGTGAGAGTGTGTGTGTATGAGAGAGTGTGTGTGTATGTGAGATTAACTGCAGACATGCTTTGCCTTCTTACGCATCAAATCAACCAAGCTACAGACCAACATGGTGAAACACATACAATAGCACTGGATATTTAAAAGGCATTTGATAGAGTCTGGCATCAATCCTTATTGTCGAAGATGTCACACTACGGCCTTGCATCATTAGTTCCACTAATTTCTTCTTATCTTCATAACAGAAAAATATGTGTAATGGTAGATGGCCTTTATTCTCAATTTCACTCAATAAATGCTGGTGTTCCCCAGGGATCAGTTTTGGCCCCAATTCTGTTCCTCATTCATATCAATGATCTCATATGTACCACTCATAATCCAATACATTACTACGCAGATGACTCAACACTCCACAGTTCCTTCACATTTACCAATTCTTTCACCCAACCCGATCTTATAAATTCAAAAATAAACACTGAAATTTCTCTGAACCAGGACCTTTCTAGAATTAATGGATGGGGACAAAAAAATCTAGTTTCCTTTAATGCACAGAAAACCAAGTACATTCAATTTTCTAACCGACAGAATCTCACTGACTCCCATATATTTTTTAATGATGTAAATATTCCCACTTCCCCTAGTATTGACATTCTCGGTGTAACATTAACTACTAACTTGAGCTGGACACATTATGTTAGAGGCATTGCTAAGAATGCCTCTAAAAAACTGGGACTCCTGTACAGAGTTCGAGAATTCTTCACTGACGAGCAGTTGGCCGTGATATATAAAAGTCATGTGCGTTCTCAGATGGATTACTGTTCACCTCTGTGGGGTGGAAGTGGAGTGGTTGTATTGAGGCAGTTGGACAAAATTCAAAATAAAGCTATTAGATTAATCAATAACCCTGCAATCACACAGGACCTTCCTACATTATCCATACGAAGAAACGTTGCATCCCTTGCATTATTCTACAGATATTTTCACAGCAATTGTTCCGAGGAACTTGCTTCAATTGTGCCGCCTCTCCACATCTTTCCCCGTAGAACTAGGGCAGCTGAGAGCGCCCATGAATTTACACTTTCTCCTCCACAATGCAGAACTTCTGCTTATCAGAATTCATTTATCCCCAGAGCTACTACTCTTTGGAATTCACTTCCCTCGAATTGCTTTCCACAAACTTACAATCTACAAATGTTTAAATCCAGTTGTTACAAACATTTTATGAATGGAGGATGCCTTTAGGCACATGGACCTTTTGTTTTGTCTGTGTTTTTCCTTCCTCCGTTCATTGTCTCTTAAAAAAACAAAAAACAAAAAAAAAGATTGTGTGTGTGTGTGTAGCCAGCATGGGGGTTCTATATCAGGGATGACAATAGATGAGGGGAAGGGAAGGGGGAAGCGCCTAGAGATCCTATATTATAACAGTCGAGATCACCCAACATCGACCGTATTGAGGGGGGTCACCATCTTGTTTTTATCTTTCTCTCCTGTTTTCTCTTTCCCTGGATTATATCCATCCGGCCCCATTCAGCCAACTGTTTTGAGACGTTTATCCCCATCCATGTGTCGATTTCTTCCTGGTGAGCGATAGCGATCCAGCATTGTATGGAGAAATCCGGCTTCGCTGGAAACATTTTTCTATCGAAAAATGTACAAAATTAGCTTGGTGTCAAAACAAAAATATATATGCTGGCTCGCTACCGCTCGCCAGGAAAATATTGACACCTGGATTGGGGTAAACGTCTTGAAACAGTAGGCTGAATGGGGCCGAATGGATACAAGCCAAAGAGAGAGGGAGAGAAAGATAAATAAAGCGAGGTGGGCCCCCTTAATGCCACTGGTGTCATTCATCTTCGTCTATACTCCCATTCTGTCACATCTGTCTCGATGGTGTAATGGTTAGAGCTTGTCAGTTATGTAATAAGGGGAGGCAGACCGCTTTTATGGACCCCCTTCTCCCTAATCTTTAGCCCCTCTAGTTTTGAGATTATAAGCCCATTACTTTGACGATTTTAACACCTTTCGCACCTATTTCGTTGTCAATTTTAAGACCTTTCGTGACATTTAGGTGTCGAGTATTTCCTGGCGAGCGATAGCGAGCCTGAAATTTTAAGAGGAACCGGCCTTCGGCCGGGAACATTTTCTACCGAAAAATTTACAAATTTATCTTGAAGGTGTTTTTCTAAGCTTGATGGAGGTCCAGAGAGGAAACTAAAAAATATATATGAATAAATTAATTAATAGACCAAACAAACAGTCAGTCTCCCCTTAAACACATTTGTGATATGACCCGCCAGAGCTCGAACCCAGGACAGTAGTGCAGCACTCCCAACACCTTAACCACTAGGCCACCGAGGAGCTTATGAGATATCCTATGTTCGAATCCTGGGAGAATCACACGCTTTCATTAAACTCATGTAGGGGTTATTGGTGTTAAGAACGATTTTAAATTAAAATGTAAAACTTGCAAACAAAGCAAACCAAAACTGGGACAAAGACAATATAAAGTCAAAGCAACTTCTCAAAATCGCTATGTGGAAACAACGCTTACTAAATAAAACATAGGGTGTACATTACTACATGAGCAAGTGAATCTGTTTCCCAAGCAAACTAATCGCACACATAACAACGCACTATCGTCACGTTCAAGGAATTAGTCAATTTGGGAATTATATATATATATATATAATGTATTTATCATTTTTGATAGCAAATGCCTACCAACAAATTAAAGCATCTTGTTTCAGGTTTAATGGGTCAATAATTCTGAAGTATGTTGCATATTATTCACAGATTGTATTATTCACATATCATTAATATAATTTTTCAGATTATATTATTCGCACATTTTCCGACTTGGAACCCTGCAGTTGATATTTGTGGCATACCTTCCTTTCGTTTAGCAAGCAGCCTAGTAAGGGTCATTAGGTCTGATTTGGCTTGTCTTTCTTTGTATTATGTGTGTGATAATATTAGTAACTCACTCTCCCATTATCCTCGCAACACACAACTACTATGTATGCTCGTGTTTCACCTGATTCCTGTCAACCATTCTAGATTATCATGGCAGTGGCTTAAGGGGGCATCACACGAGAGATTTTATCGTCAACTATTTATCCGGAACTGAATTTTGGCAAAATTTTGACATTATTTTCCATTTGTATTGGCAATTACACTGAAGGTAGCTTGTTAAAGGGGGTCACCGGCTCTTTTTATATTTCTCTCCTTTTCTCTCTTTCCCTGGCTTGTATCCCTTTGGCCCCATTCAGCCAACTGTTTTAAGACTTTCAGCCCCATCCAGGTGTCGATTTTTTCCTGGCGAGCGATAGCGAGCCAGCATTGTATTGAGAAATCCGGCTTCGCCGGAGAAATTTTTCTATCGCAAAAATGTAATATATATATATATATATATATATATATATACAGTATATATATATATATACAGAAATATTTGTCTATGCCCTGTCAATATGTTTTGGAAGGAATTACCAACAATCGCAGGAATACGAAAATGACCGGGTGTTGAGTTGTTGTTGTTGTTGTTCACTAAGCTGCCTAGCAGAACAGCCCCGAGTCCCTGAGAAAGGCCATGGCCACGATCGTGCTTTCCTACAGAGCTCTCTTTGAGTGTAGATTGTGTTGTTGGCATAAGTGGTTGTGTGAAATGCAGTCTTCTATGACGGGTGTTTCAGAGCTCTCTTTGAGTGTAGATTGTGTTGTTGGCATAAGTGGTTGTGTGAAATGCAGTCTTCTATGATGTGTTTAATGGTATGGGGTGCTGTGTTACATCCCGGGCAGGCGTCGACAACGGAGTCGTCCAGTCTCTTCTGATAGCTCAGGAGAGCTGGATGGTGTCCGCATCTCAGCCTGGCCAGGTGGACTCTGTCCTCGCGAGGAAGGGTCCTTGGAGCGGCTTCGGTCGCGCCGGGAATTTCCGGGTGTTGAGTACTTTCTAGGCGTTAAAACTTACTACGAAACACCATACTATCCATAGTAAATAATAGTATGCAGCTAATCCGAGAATTATTGGGTGTTAAGGGATTGTTGCAGAAGCGAGCAAGAGTAAGCAGCTGAATACAACAGACAATATGATCTGGAATGAAGAGATAGAGGCAGCTGAAACAGAGTGAGCAGCTGAGGTTGGCTGAGAGAGAATGGACGGAAGTTGGTAGTGATATCGGTAGGAGGAGGAGGAGGAGGAGACAGATTGAGGGAGAACGTCGAATAGCTGTCAGGAAGCCTGCTCTCTAATTGACTTGAAGTGGGTAATTGGCAGTTAGGGCTGCTCCGGAGGGTGATTGGCTGACCATTGAATAGCTTGTTACGATCCAGGTTCTCAAAGACACAGGACTCTTCAACATTGGACTAGATAATGGCAAAAAGCAACAACGGTAACACTAGATCCAACCCCTGCCTTAGACACTGGAAAACAAAACACCATTACCGCCCTGAGTCGTGCCGGGACAACGAGGTATCCTATGACTCGGTAACTGGTGCACACACACTAGGCTGACGCTCAATGAAACAGCCTATTCTCAAACAGTAAAAGATTACTAGATTATGTTACACAAAGAAAAGATAGTTAACGTGATTAATTAACGTTACGGTAGATACTCAAATAACTGGCACTCCTGTATTAAAGAAAGTGCAATTCTAGTCCTGCAACATCAACTGGAAACTTCTGAAATAAGTCTGATGCTGGGAAGATGTTCGTAAAGAATCTTGAACAATTATAATGCAGAATACGGGTCACAATAAATGCAAGGACATATAGTAATAATAGGCAGGCGAATAATAAAGACTGCGCAAAGGTAGTAATGCTCGACAACTAAAGAAATGCTTCGTGACACAACGCAACAGCCTACTCGGGTTGTGCAACTCAACAACCTCGGCTCAAAAGTGCAGTGAATAATATTGCTGCATACATATAATAATGGGGCTTATCTCTAACCAGTGTCTGCTCAGTTAATACAGTCTAGCTGGGGTATCAAGGCAGGGCAACAATGGGCGAGCATGCGGCTCGTAGCCTAACGTTGTCCGAGGGTGGTATAATGAAGATTACGTTATATGACGGGGATGCTCTCTTGATAAATCTAGGTCTCTAGTACCTAACTCTATCCTGGCGATCCCTCAGAAGTCAACACAAAGAGGCAGCACTATGTTGTGAGGGATAGGCTATGGCCCTCTCACACCACAGCGCTGTGCTCGCAAAGTAAACCAACCCGAAGACAACTTAGGCTCCCACAGTACCTGTCGATGTCATGCAGAGCTTAGCCTAACACAGCACACATCTGAGACAACGACACAGTAACCTTACCCCTAGTCTAGCTTTAGATAACCAGGCAGAATCACTCAACACCTTGCAAGGGAGACATATACCGGTCTACAACCTTCCCGAGAGAGGACACATACGGAAAAGTCCGTCTCTCTAAACCTCAATAAAGCATAATACCTCCTTAACCTAATACATGGAAATATCTGAGAGCTTCGCGTACAATACGACTGGTCGACGGTGAACGTCTATGCTGAAACCAGAAGGGATGTTGAGTTTAATAAAGATTAGAGAATGAGAAAGGAGAAGTCGAGAGAGAGAGATAGTATGCAAAGTAGCGAGTATGGGGGACAGAATTGCAAAGGATGTAGGTGATACGCGTGTCAGGCAAGCTCTGAGCTGGTAAAGAACACGAGGCAGCGACGGGAAGGGACTAGTTGACCACCCGGCCGCCAACGCCGTCAGCGCCCAAGCGAGCCGTGTCATAGCTCACCACGCTGCTGGGTGTACTCCTTCACACTCTCTCGCTCGCCTCCCACACAAGCAACATTTATATTATAGCGAATATAAAATATAAGGCGCGGCCACAGACCAAAACAAAGACCACTTCTAGACTGTCTGTGGCAACACGACACTAATGAAATAAAGCAGATCATTCCAGGACAACTGCAGCCCATCTTGGCGAGCTGCAATGCCCCACGCAACAATTCTGCCAACGCCGGGAGGCGTCACACCCCCCCCCCAAGATATGGGACACTCAACCATGAGCCCATATCTGAACAGGCAGAACGTCGCTAAAATCTGCCACCCCCAACCACTCTACCACTCATGGAATGCAAGCTCAGTCTCCTCAAAAAAAAATACAACATTTTGTATATTAAAAAAAAATCTTATCACCTTTCCCAAATATAATACATTAATTCATAACATTGTGCTCCCAGAGCGAGCTTTAAGAAGCACAGCCTACTGAGGGAAAATCATCTGCACTCAGTACTCAGCTACAATATCATCTTAAAATTAATTATTAAAAAGAAAGAGTTTTTATTTAATTTTTCATATTTTATTTTAATGTTGTTTTTGGCGGCTACTATAGATGTAGCCTCATTTTCTTCTAATCAAAGCCAACAACTCCTGCCCTGCGACCCTACGCTGATGCTACACACGCGAGCCAACAAGCACCAGCGCAAAAATACACCGCGAGCCAAGACAGGAGGCTATATCAACATACTGTGGTAGCGTACCCCGGATCCTCCACCCGCGACAGACAGTCCGCAATCACATTCTCACAACCGGCAATATGGCGAATGTCTAAGTTGTACTCTTGCAACATGAGTGACCATCTGGTCAGCCTCATATTCCGGTTGTGGAATTGATTGAGGAATTTAAGCGGGTGGTGGTCGGTATACACTACCACGACTGGCCCATATGCAGGAACATGAGCGCTAACACGATTGCCAGCAATTCCTTTTCAACAACCGAATAGTTTTTCTGTGCTGAATTAAATTTCTTTGAAAAGAAACTGACTGGATGCTCAAGGCCTTCCTCGTCTGTCTGCAAAAGTACGCCACCAGCCCCTACTCCGCTGGCATCAGTCGCCAACTGAAATGGTCGTTCACAGTCCGGGGCCCTGAGGATAGGGTGAGTGCATAAAAGGTGTTTAACTACTCGAAACGCCTGCTCACACTCAGGTGCCCAGCGGAGCTTTTTATCTTTAGCTAGTAGATCTGTCAAAGGAGCTAACACAGTAGAATAGCCTCTTATAAAGTGGCGGTAATACCCAATCATGCCCAAAAATCTCATGATCTGCCGCTTGGTGGTCGGCCTGGGGAACAAGTCGATACCCTGTATCTTCTGTTTGGGCGGGCTCAACTGCCCTAACCCAACCACAAACCCCAGATACTGCACCGTGGCTTGCACAAAGTCACACTTGCCCAGATTAACCACCAAGCCTGCTTTACTAAGTTGACTAAATAAGGCTTGTATGTGCTCACAGTGACTTTGGAAATCGTTGTCATAAATGATCACGTCATCAAGGTAGACAGTACAGTTTGGGATGTCTGCTACGATGTCGTTCATTAAGCTCTGGAAAGTGGCCGGTGCATTTTTCAGACCATATGGCATCACGTTGCAACGGTAAGTACTGCCATCCACCACAAACCCGCACACCTCTTTAGCCCGCTCAGACAGTGGTACTTGCCAGTAGCCTTTGACGAGGTCTACCTTGGTCAAGTACCTTGCTTTCCCGATCTTATCCACACTGTCATCCACCCGGGGAAGAGGATATGCATTGGTGGGAGTCAACCCGTTCAACCGCCTAAAGTCAATGCAGAACCGAACTTTTCCATCAGGATTGGGCTGCAGAGTGACAGGAGAAGTCCACCGTACTGCCCCCTTCTCGATCAAGCCTCTCGCCAGCATATACTCCAGCTCGTCCCTGAGCGCTGGGAGTTTAATGGGTGGCACCCGATAAGGTATCGACTTGAAGGGGGGGTGCTCTCCTACTTCAACATCATGCACCGCTTGAGTAGTGAGGCCTGGGTGCTCGGCAAATACAGTAGGGTATGAATCGAACAGGCGCTGCACTGCCACCTGCTGTTCCTCCGGCAGGTGCGCCAGAGCATCGTGCGCACATTGGCTCGAATTCCCCGCCCACTGATCAGCCGAGACATGACAATCCCAGTTATCATCCACCTGATCATTGCTGCCCCCCTCTCCTTCTCCACCATGACCGCGGCAGGTCAACACAGGGACAGCTAGTGACTCAGGTGGGCGCCTCACATACTCCTTCAACAAATTAATGTGGCATAGTTGGTTACGCTTCTTCCGGTCTGGAGTGGCAACTAGGAAATCTAGATCGGAGATCTTTGACACCACCCGATAAGGCCCAGCGTACTTGGCAGCCAGAGGATGACCTGACAAAGGCAACAGGACCAACACCTCTTGACCTACCTGAAACTCCCGGAGTTTCGCCTTAGTATCATACCTGTCCTTCATACGGGCCTGCGAACTCAACAAATTACGCCCTGCCAGCTCCAGACTTCTAAGCATTCTCTCCCTGCTCTCGAGGACATATCTCAACATAGAACATGGCTTAGCGGTACCCTCCCAAATCTCCTTCACCATGTGGAGAGGGCCCCTCACCTGATGCCCGAAAACAAGCTCATTCGGACTGAAACCGAGACTCTCTCCAGGTACTTCTCTTGCCGCGAACAAAACATACGGCAGACCAAGGTCCCAATCCTTTCCGTTCTCTGGGCAGTAACATCGAAGCATGCTTTTCAGCGTGGCGTGCCACCTCTCCAACACCCCTTGACTCTCCGGGTGATACGCAGAAGAGACGACAGTGCTGATGCCATGCTGAATCATAGTTTGTTTGAACAGATTAGGTGTAAAATTAGAACCTTGGTCCGATTGCACCTCTTGCGGGTAACCATTCCGCGAGCAATACAAGAGCAGGTTCCGGACAACAGTTTACGCCGTGCCATTTCTCATTGGATATGCATCAGGATAACGAGTGGCCACATCCATGATAGTTAATAGAAATTTATTACTGGCACTAGTAGGGGGTAGGGGTCCGACCATATCAATGATGACCTTACTGAAGGGCGGTCGCACATAATATTATAATAACGCACTATCGTCACGTTCAAGGAATTAGTCAATTTGGGATTGGATTTCAGCTACATTTTGACAATTTTATGAAGCTTAGGAAGGATATATGGTAGCTGAAAGGATTAATAGGTAGATGTATGGTGATGGGCTGGTCTATCAGAGTGAGAACTGAGCGATCTCTGCCATACCCATAGCTTACTCTAATATATGAGGCGCTCATTCGCGGAACGTGTTGACCGCCCAAAATAAAAAACCGAGTAAATCGCGTCTGAAGTTTGCCGACTTATAAAAAGCTGTAACTATCAGACCCGATTAAGGAGAGAGGTGACAGTGTTTTCAAAATGTTCGGAAAATAGTATCTAGCCACGTACCACAAAAAAAAAAATAATAAATTGCTTGTAATTTATCGCAGAACATGATAGTTGCCCAACATAAAAAAAGGAGTAAATCGCGTCTGAAGTTTGCCGACTTATAAAAATCTGTAACTATCAGACCCGATTAAGGAGAGAGGTGACAGTGTTATCAAAATGTTCGGAAAATAGTATCTAGCCATGCACCACAAAAAAAATAAAAATAAATTGCTTGTAATTAATAGTAACGTGAGTGTGATTGAAATAATCCCATGATTTTATAACCCCATATCAATTCAATACTGTAGAAACGTTGAGAAAAAGCAAATGTATAACAATAAAACATAAATAATATTATCAGTGAATAATAATAAGACATGGAAGAGTAGGGTAAGATAATAGAAACATAATTTTATAAAATTAATAAGCGATAATAAAGATTAGAAAATGGAGGAAGACATGGTGAATAATAATGAATAAGTAAAACACAAGAATAGAGTAATAATTTTGCTACTTTAATGTTATTGATTTATTATTATAGAAAGTAAGCTAGTATTACTGTTAATTAATTAATTTGGGATGTTTTATTCAGCTTGGGAAGGACATGATTTTACAAAATTTTAATCTAAGGAAGGAATTTGATGGCTAGTTACTATAATGTTCTTGTGTAAAGATTGCTATTGTTTAACAATTTTACCTTACTAAAATGCATTATTACTCTATTCTATTGTTACATTTATATATTCATACTCACCGAGTAGTCAGGCAGTGTCGCTATCACTGTCACTATCATCTGCATACTCTTGCAGGTTGTCATCAATATCAGAGGAGTCAAGAGTTGTTGTCCAAGGCTGGTCTAGCTGCTCTACTGAGGTCCCTCTGCATACGAAAAAGTTCCTGGTAATACTCCGAGTGGATTGGCGGAATGTAGGATAGCAGGTCGTGGACGGCTTGGAGTTTGTCAGCTTGAAGTTTGATGGCAGCTGGGTACTTGGGGGTGAGTGGCACTCGTGACAGATTAAAGGCCGATGGAGCATACTTGGCTTTACCTGGCATAAGCCTGAGACAATGCAGAGGCCCCTCGTAGCCTCGAGACAGCTGATACCCATCCCTATATTGCAGAGTAAAGCAGAATCGGCGACATTCAGAGAATAGGAGTGGCTTGGCGGGTGTACGGTGAGTTATGACACTTTGCAACAGGTCTAAGTTTAGAAAGTCCTCTCTCACCATGGGAATGACCTTGTTACCTGCGTGGACCGCACGCTCAATCACCTTGATATAGTGTTCAAAATCATAGATGTTCCCCTCAACCCTGAAGCGCTTTTCTATGTTCCCAAAAGCCCTGTCACACGCCATGTAACTATGTCCTGGGATGAGGAAATAATGGACCACTTCCTGAAGACGGCGACTGTGCAGTTCGTAAAGATGGCAGAGCATGATATTAATGTTCTTATTCTGTCCACCACAATTGTCACTGAATAGTATAAGCTTGCCAAAATCACCATGACGCAGTACTTCATTCTCGATCCACTTTTTGATGCACGAACCCACCTCGACCGAGCCACGCCCACCTGTCACCTCATCCCACACGAAGAACTGGTTTTCACCGGTCTTGAGGTTGGAAATGCATAAATTGTACAGCCAGACTTTCTTCTTATAGTAGGCAGCATTAGTGGTGAGACGAGGTATTGGCTGTGTCTGTTGGAGGTCCAAGGCTATGACACAAGTATCATCGTCCCTGTCCTGCCCCAGAGTCTTCATAAGTGTTTGTGCCTGCCGTGCCATCGCCAGGTGTTCATCAAGTTCAGCCTGCAAGATTGCCTTATCTGCGTCATTACTGGCATGTTTCAAAGTGGTCTTAGCTTGGTCACAGGTCGAGCAAGTATCAGTATTTGGTGGTGAGAAGGAGAGTTCTTTACTTTTGAAAACTTTCCGGTAATAACTTTCCTTGACTACGCTGTTGTTAGGATAATTCTCAGCCATCCAGGTAGAATACAGGTGGTACATCCGGCTTAAACTCAACGATGTCTCTAGGTACCGCAAATTGGGCGATTTGGCTCTGCTATAATGGCTGGTAACGCTGGGGAATGATGCAATGTGTTTGTGCACACGCTTTGCATCAGGACCTGCAATGGTGACACTGTTCTTGTGTTGCCCGCGGCCGTCTCTCTTCGGTGTACCAGTGTCACTCACGTGGGTCAGGGCATTCTCTAATCTTGTCCTACCTATGGCTAAAATGTTGATGAAGGCTGTCTTGCAAACATTATAAGTTGTAGACTGGTAGGAGAGAGTAAATTTGCGGGTGCATGACCGATGGGGACCAGGGTTGTTGATGTCGGCAGGCTTTCTTCGTCGTTTCACTGGCACTGACAGAACGTGTTTCTGAATGAAGGTATTCTGGACTAACCAATCTCCAGTTTGCCAGAAGTTATTGTGGATTGCTTGGCGGATAGGTTCAGCAATTTTATCGTAGCATCCATCATTGCAAGGCGGCCCAATAACTCTAGCATTCACTGTATTTCCTGTTTGGCGGCTGACATATTCCTTCCCAGAATTTCTCTTGTTCCTGGTGATTATTTCAGACCAATTGTCCGGGTTACACCTCTTTTTTATAGGTGGGGGTGGGCTCCCACTATCACTATCACTCTCACTCTCACTATCACTCATTGTTCAGGGAAGCACTGCAACACGGTCAAAACGGCACCAAAACAACACCAGGTGCGAGGTAAATGATCCGTACGGCGTGAGAGCTGAGCTAGACTGTATTGTGGCGGGAGAACAGAGAGCAACGCGCGCCGTGAGTGGCTGAGCTGGCGCCCACGCGGTACCATAGCCGGGCTGTCATTGGCTGGCTGAACACACGCTGCCTGGGTGGCGCGTATCACCCTATGCGATGCAGAGACTAGGGCTAGGCAAACGCCCTGTCAACACGGATGAAAGTGCGTAGTACTTTATGCGATTTTCAACCATGTTGACATTCTCAAATATAGCTCCCTACCGCGGCTCCAGATTCGAGAAGGATGTGGCAATATAATGCGATAATATAACTGTTCCTTTTACTTTTATATTTTCTAGATCTCAAGTGACGGCGTCTCTTCCGTGGATTGACCTTCCAGTCTGCCAACCTAGAGGTTGGCAGAGTAAAAGCCAAAGCGTCACATTTTTCCTTTGCCCCTCAACTTTCTCTTCATAATTGCTGAGGGGCACTAGGCCCTGGGTGGGGCTTTGGTTTTCCAGGCGTTTCCGCACCCACCTCAGCTCCCCGCCATGAAGTGGCTTCGGTCACCCAGGCTTTATTGTGGTAGGCAGGGAGGGTTCTGTGGGGGCACTCGGTTATTGGCCTTGGCCTTGCTCGGGGCCTTGGGGCTGTTCGGCCCGGCAGCCTGGGTAACATTAACAACAAAGGTAGAGGTTTTACCTAAGCTGAAAAAATCATCTAATATTTGCAAGAATATAGTGAAAAGGAAGTCACCAATACTGAAGGGCTTAAAGACAATTTCGGAAACAGATATGGTAGCCAAAAGGATTAAGACACCATAGTGTCGACCAAAGTTAATGATGGGCGCTCTCTCTTACCACAGGGTCACTACTGGGGAGGAAGAACAAGTGAACAATAAGAACAAATTAACAAGAAGAACAAGTGAACACCTCGCCTCATGGAAACAACAGTTGTTATAATTACTCCCTGGCTTAGAACACCTCACTTAGGAACTCCAGTGACATATACATATTTTCACCCGACTTTATTTTCTGACCGGAGAGGTAAAAGTTCTTGTAGCCTACATGTATTTACTCTTCTTGTTATGAAGTCACACTGGTGTTTTTTTCTGGCAATATTTTATAGCAACTCTTTGTATCCGAGAGCATATTTTGTTCGGTTAATTATATCCTTACAGTATTTTAAGTACCAATAATCATACACCTTGTAAGTGCATAAGGACCCCGTAATATTGCCAGAAGATTGCTTACTTTACAAAATTGCCTGAAGCAATGCTCGTGTGACTAAATGATATTGCAAAAGGCGTTCTAAAAACGAAAAAATGCGTACGTAGTTCATAAAATTTACTAGAATATTTCCAAACCAGGCTTCTTATGTGGCAGCAAGTATGTGTTAGGGTTAGGCTACGGCATAGCTACATCATTTCTTATTGTAGTGTATTTAGCTCTTATATATTTGGAATGCATAGGCAGATATTCACTAATTCAGATTTCTATATGCCTCTGACACTGTAGACAATGTCCTCATTTTAACTTACATGATCACTAGATGTTATATTATTACAGAGTTCCTCGTAAGGGTGGCGTAGTATTGTAATGACCCGTGTCTAATAATAATGGTAATAAAAATTGGTGTATTATTCAATTGCTGCCCTGAGGCTGAATATCAACAGAGTTTTACTTAACCGAAGTACAGTATATTGGCAGACCCCCACCCGTACTGTCAGAGAATGACTCATAATATTTTGGGCTCTTTTAGACAATCACTACTGCTATCACCATCATCACTACTGCTATCACAATCATCTCTACCAGTATCACCATCATAACTACTGCTATCACCATCATCTCTACCGGTATCACCATCATAACTACTAATGTCACCATCATCACTACTATTGTCACTATCATTACTATTATCACCTTTACTACTATCACCATCATCAGTACAATTATCGCCATCATCCCTACTACTGTCACCCTCAACGCTGCAATTATCACTATCATCAATACTACTGTCACTATCATCATTATTACTATCACCATCATCACTACTGTCGCCATCATCACTACTACTATCACCTTATACCAGTTACCACCACCATCATCACTACTACTGTCATCATCAACACCATTAGCAATACTACCGGTACTACCACAATCACCACCACCACCATCACTACCACAATCACCACCACCATCACTAACACAATCACCACCACCATCACTATCACAATCACCACCACCATCACTATCACTATCACCACCACTACCGCAATCACCACCACCATCACTACCATAATCACCACCATCACTACCACAATCCCCACCACCATCACCACCACCACAATCACCATAACCATCACCACCACAATCACCATCACTACCACAATCACCACCACCATCACTACCACAATCACCATCACTACCACAATCACCACCACCATCACTACCATACTCACCACCATCACTACCACAATCACCACCACCATCACTACCACAATCCCCACCACCATCACTACCACAATCACTACCACCACCACCACCACCACCACCATCACTACCACAATCACCACCACTACCACAATCACCACCACCATCACTACCACAATCACTATCATCATCAGTCATTCGTTCCCCAATTCCTGCCATTCACAACATGGCTGGGAAACAATGCCCACAACTATGAACGCGCCTTTTGTAACATATATTTCTAAGCTGCATGCAATCGTTTACAATTCTAAATGTTTAAATACTCACAGTCGGGATCGAACCTCCGACATTCAGGATGAAAGTCTATGCTTCAATCAACTTTACTACGGCGTAATAAAGAATAAAGTAGACGTGCCGTTTTGCCCAAAGTCAAAACGGCATACCCAACTCTGCGATGGGTTACCATCATCACTACTAATACCATCATCACTACTACTTCCTTCATCACTACAACTACAGCCCATTCGGGGCTCACACACTAAGAACGCCATTATTGCTGGGGGGGGGGAGCGGGGTAAAACCATATTTTGGACCTAAAATCATAACTATTGCATACATTCAAAAAATCTTTTTTGACTGACGTTCGCATTCACGCAACAAATGTTTGTGTGAAATTTGGTGAAAATCCGTCCAACGGTCTAGGAGTTCCGAGACAGACGGACGACGACGACGACGACAGATTTTGTTTTCGTGTGGTACCCACTATACGAGGGGGGGGGGGGGATACCAAACTCTGCTTATGCAGAGTTGATAATAAAGTAGATCCAATAAATAATAATAAAGTAGACGTGCCGTTTTGCCCAAAATCAAAATGGCACACCCAACTCTGCGATGGGTTACCATTATCACTACTAATACCATCATCAATCACAAACACCATCATCACTACTACTGCCATCATCACTACAACTGCCACAATCATCACAACTACTGTCATCATCACCATTACTATGATCATCACTACTACTTTTACCATCATCAGTACTACTGTAACTATTGTGACTAACATCTTAATAACTACTATCATCATTGATACTATAACTATCAACCATCATTACTTCTATAATCACCACCATCTTACAATCGTCATTACTACTGTTAACATCATTACTACTACTATAACCATCATCATTACTACGGTCACAAGTATTACCATCATGTATCCTAATGTCACCATCATCACTACTATTGCCATCATCACCATTACTATGATCTTCATCATCACAACTATTGTCATCATCACTGCAACTTTCACCTTCATAACTACTACTCACCATCATCACTAATACTCACACCATAATCTCTACCATCATCACTACTGTCATTATTATCACTACAACTATCCTCATTACTGGTCACCATCATCACTACTATTATGACCATCATCACTACTACTAGTACTGTCACCATCATATCTACTACTGTCACCATCATATCTACTACTGTCATCATCACTACTGTCATCATCATAAATACAACTACAACCATCATCACTACTATTATCACCATAATCACCTACTATCACCATCAATCCCACTATTACTACCATCACTTCTAATGCCAACTAAACTAACTTAACCTAGCAAATGCATAGAGAGATGATTTGGCCCTCCGAATGAATGCATGCTTAGTGTGTGAGCCCCTTCGGGGCTCACACACTAAAAATAGGATTGCGGGGGGAGGGGGTGGGGGGGGTTCCGGGATGGGCGCCCAGGGGGGGGGGGGGGGGGGGGTGGGGGGGGGGGGGGGGCCTCCGAGAGGAGGTAGGGGGCTTCGTAAAACCATATTTTGGACCTAAAATCATAACTATTGCATAAATTCAAAAAATCTTTTTTGAACGAACAAATGTTAGTGTGAAATTTGGTGAAAATCAGTCCAACAGTCTAGGAGGAGTTCCGAGACAGACGGACGACGACGACGACAGATTTTTTTTTCGTGTGGTACCCACTATACCGGGGGGGGGGATACCAAACTCTGCTTACGCGCAGAGTTGATAAAGTAGACATGCCGTTTTGCCCAAAATCAAAACGGCATACCCAACTCTGCGATGGGTTACCATCATCACTACTAATACCATCATCAATCACAATCAACATAATAACTACTACTGCCATCATCACTACAACTGCCATCATCACTACAACTGCCAC
Organism: Paralithodes platypus; assembly: GCA_032716605.1. Taxonomy (NCBI): domain Eukaryota; kingdom Metazoa; phylum Arthropoda; class Malacostraca; order Decapoda; family Lithodidae; genus Paralithodes; species Paralithodes platypus. The sequence continues at coordinate 9,512,933 of CM064502.1, forward strand.
AATCATCACGAGTACTGTCATCACCATTACTATGATCATCATCACTACAACAATTACAATTATTACCACTACTACTCTCACCATCATCACTGTCCATTGTCACTAGCATCTTAATCATTACTATCATCATTGATACTACAACTATCAACCATCATTACTAATATCATCATCACCATCTTACAATCATCATTACTACTGTTAACATCATCACTACTACTATAACCATCATCATTACTACTGTCACAAATAATACCATAATTTATTCTACTGTCACCATCATCACTACTACTGCCATCATCACCATTATTATGAACTTCATCACCACAACTATCGTCATCACTACAAATTTCACCATCCTCACTACTACTCACCATCATCACTAATACTCACACTATCGTCACTATCATCAACACTACTGTCATTATTATCACTACAACTATCATTACTTGTCACCATCATCACTACTATTATGACCATCATTACTACTACTGTCACCATCATATCTACTACTGTCATCATCATCACTACTGTCATCATCATCAATACAACTACAACCATCATCACTACAATTATCACCATTTTCACTACGATCACCATAAATCCAAATATTACTACCATCACTTCTAATGCCAACTAAACTAACTTAACCTAGCAAATACGTAGCGAGATGTTTTCGCTCCCAGAACGAATGCGTTCTTAGTGTATGATCACGCACTAAGAACGCCATCATTGCTGGGGTGGGGGTGGGGGGGGGGGGGGGGGGGGCATCCGGGGAGGGGGGGGGGCAAAACCAGATTTTGGACCTAAAATCATAACTATTGCATAAATTCAAAAAATCTTTTTTGACTGACTTTTGCATTCACGCAACAATGTTCGTGTTAAATTTGGTGAAAATCCGTCCAACGGTCTAGGAGGAGTTCCGAGACAGACAGACGGACGACGACGACGACGACAGACATTTGTTTTCGTGTGGTACCCACTATACGGGGGGGGGGGGGGGGGGGACCAAACTCTGCTTACGAAGAGTTGATAAACAAAAAAGTAGACGTGCCGTTTTGCCCAAAATCAAAACGGCATACCCAACTCTGCGATGGGTTACCATCATCACTACTACTGCCATCATCACTACAACTGCCATCACCACTACAACTGCCACAATCATCACAAGTACTGTCATCATCACCATTACTATGATCATCATCACTACTACAATTACAATTATCACTACTACTCTCACCATAATCACTGTCCATTGTCACTAGCATCTTAATAATACTATCATCATTGATACTACAACTATCAACCATCATTACTTATATCATCACCACCATATTACAATCATAATTACTACTGTTAACATCATCACTACTACTATAACCATCACCATTATTACTGTCACAAATACTACCATAATTTATTCTACTGTCACCATAATCACTACTACTGCCATCATCACTACAACTGCCATCATCACTACAACTGCCATCATCACTACAACTGCCATCATCACTACAACTGCCACAATCATCACGAGTACGGTCATCATCACCATTAGTATGATCATCATCACTACAATTACAATTATCACTACTACTCTCACCATCATCACTGTCCATTGTCACTAGCATCTTAATCACTACTATCATCATTGATACTACAACTATCAACCATCATTACTAATATCATCACCACCATCTTACAATCATCATTACTACTGTTAACATCATCACTACTACTATAACCATCATCATTACTACTGTCACAAATATTACCATAATTTATTCTACTGTCACCATCATCACTACTACTGCCATCATCACCATTACTATGATCTTCATCATCACAACTATTGTCATCATCACTACAACTTTCACCATCATAACTACTACTCACCATCATCACTAATACTCACACCATAATCACTACCATCATCACTACTGTCATTATTATCACTACAACTATCATCATTACTGGTCACCATCATCACTACTAGTATGACCATCATCACTACTACTAGTACTGTCACCATCATATCTACTACCGTTACCATCATATCTACTACTGTCATCATCATCACTACTGTCATCATCATCAATACAACTACAACCATCATCACTACTATTATCACCATCATCACTACTATTATCACAATAATCACTACTATCACCATCAATCCCACTATTACTACCATCACTTCTAATGCCAACTAAACTAACTTAACCTAGCAAATGCAGAGCGAGATGATTTCGCCCCCAGAACGAATGCGTTCATAGTGTGTGAAGGGGCTCATACACTAAGAACGCCATCATTGCTGGGGGAGGGGGTAGGTGGCTTGGTAAAACCATATTTTGGACCTAAAATCATAACTATTGCATAAATTCAAAACATCTTTTTTGACTGACGTTCGCATTCACGCAACAAATGTTTGTGTGAAATTTGGTGAAAATCCGTCCTACGGTCTAGGAGGAGTTCCGAGACAGACGGACAACGACGACGACGATGACAGACATTTTTTTCGTGTGGTACCCACTATACGGGGGGCGATACCAAACTCTGCTTACGCAGAGTTGATAAATTACTGTATTATCAGATGTTGCGAAATTCTAGTTTCACTATAAAAAAAAGTTGATATCCCCAAGCAATTAACTGTTCTTGATTTATAAAGTGATTAGATATTCACTGGTTTTCTATAGTCTTAAATATTCCGATCATAAAACACCTATTAAATCTTCTATATTGACAAAGAAGTAGTTACCGGTACTCCAAGTGGACTACAAAATATACGATAACAGTTCTGATCATATAGATTACTACTAAATCACAGGTAATTGTTGTATTGACTACATAGTAATTTTTTTATTTTTGTTGATTGAGTACATAGTAAAAAATGTGTCTAAAAGATATCATAAAGGGTGTGTTCGGGAAGAAAAAGCGGGCGATAAAGGCACTCCAGGCAGAGTTGGAGTGTTTGAAAGCATGTTGGGAAATTGAAAAAGGTGTTTGGGAGGAAAAAAACACAGATTTAAACAGAAAATGTGACGACATGGAAAAGGTAAAAGCTGATCTGGAAAAGCGCTACGCCAATTTGGAGGTGTCTAAAAAGAAGGAAAAAGAAGTTTCCAAGGTCGAACTGAAGGCCATAAAAAAGAAGCTGTAGGTAATTGTAAAGGAAAAGGAAGGCGTGGTAGAATAGGCCCGAAAGGACGTAGAGAGGGTGAACAGAGCAAAGGTTGTAGAATGTCACCAAAAGAAAACCGATAAGAGACAGGATCAAGCCGCACAACAAATTAACAGTCTGATGGAGAAAAAGGCCGCTTTAAAAATGCAGTTGGAGGCGGCTGGTTAGGGCGAGATTGACGTAAAGAAGTTCAACGAGGTTATAAAAGAGAATAAGGCGTTGTTGAAGAAGCTTGAGAACCAAAAAACTCGTACGGACAGTGAGGCCAAAAAGCAGGACGGACTGATCAAGAGCCTTACTGAGGCCAAGGAACAATTGGCGAAAGAAGTACAAAATTTAAAGTTGGATAAGGAAAATGAAAAGGATAAAATTATTGTAGAATGCCAAGAGTATAAGGAATTACACAAAAGGAAAGCCGATAAGAGACAGGATCAAGCCGCGCAAAAAATTAATAGTTTGACGGAGGAAAAGGCCGCTTTAAAAAGGCAGTTGGAGGCGGCTGCTTCTGGCGAGATTGACGTAAAGAAGGTCAACAAGGCTAAAAAAAGGAATAAGGAGCTGTTGAAGAAGCTTGAGAACCAAAAAACTCGTACGGACAGTGAGGCCAAAAAGCAGGACGGACTGATCAAGAGCCTTACTGAGGCCAAGGAACAATTGGCGAAAGATGTGCTAAACTTAAAGTTGGATAAGGGAAATGAAAAGGATAAAAAGCTTCAGGCGCAGAGAAATAAAATTATTTCTTTGACGGAGGCGCACAAGAAGAAAATTGATGATTTGAGGGAGGCACATAGAAAGGTAGTCTATGGTTTGATGGAAGATAATACAACAGAAATAAAATGTTTAAAAACAGATATTTCAAATCTGAAGTCTTGTAGGGAGAGTAAGGACGAACTGAAAAACCAGGAGTGGGATCGTAAAATAAAGTGCATTACCGAAGAGAAAGAACAATTGACAAAGGAATTGAATAGATTGGTGGGTCATTTGTCAAGTCAGCTGGAACATGTTGAGACTGAGTGTCAAGAACTGTCGATAAAGTTATACTGCGAAACAGAGACGAATGAAAAGCTTAAAGAGCATCTTAGAAAAGTTGAAGGTAGAAGAGAAAATGATTCTGTTGAGCGAAGGTCACCCGATTCAAATATCAATGATGTTACGTCTGTTGCCATTAGCCGCCATGTTACGACTGTCGCAATTAGACATGTTACGACTGTTGCAATTATACATGTTAGGTAAGGTTGACCTGTCATGGTTGACCTGTTAAGGTTGACCTGACATGGTTGACCTGTTAAGGTTGACCTGTGAAGGCTGACCTGACATGGTCGACCAGGCAAGGTTGACCCGTCATAGTTGACCTGACATGGTCGACCTGTGAAGGTTGACCCGTCATGGTTGACGTTCCTCGTATGGTTTATTGTTTAGGCTAGGTATAATTTTGGTAACTCTACGTTGAACTCGTTCTAGCTTGTCTATATCTTTTTGGTAATAAGGGCACCAGGATTGAACGCAGTATTCCAGAAGAGGGCGGACTAAGGAATTGTAAAGGGTTAGGATAAAGTCTTTGGATTTAGTTTAAATGACCTGCCTATAAAGACAATTATTTTGTTTGCCTTCTTAACAACTTCTGAACATTGTTGACTCGGTTTTAGGTTACTCGATATTGGTAATAGAAGGGTAGGTGGGTAAAGGGTTAGCAGAGGGGAGGGTAATGTAAGGGAGAGAAAGGATTTTAGTGTAGCTGGTATTTGTTAAGTTATTGTTGTTTTTTAGTAGAATCCTTGCATATGTTTGGTATCCACTTGTATACTATAACAATATGTTAATTAAACAGGGTAGCACTACAAAAACTGCAAACCAAATTTGTGAAGATAATGTGGTTCAATGTTATTTTAATACCACGAATTTTGTTGATATATTTGAAGATAAATATTGAATCTATATGCTCTAAAGATCATAAGAAAATTTGTTTTAACCCTCGGCAAAACCTAATAAAAAAGTATGGTACTAAAATTTCTTTTTCGTAACAAAGGTTGTCAATACGGTACTTTCAGTCATCGATAGCTCTAAAGATCATATGAAAATGTGTTAAACCCTCGGAAAAACCTAATATAAAAGTATGGTACTAAAATTTAATTTTCGTAACAAGGTTGTCAATACGGTACTTTCCCATTATCAATGTACAATCAAGCTGAAGATTGCAGAGTAAACACCATAGACTTCATCGACTTTCACCTTCGTATAATCGACAGCCAATTTTTTTTTTTTTTTATTAAGGGATTAGTACTCAACCAGCGGGGGTGTGGGGGCGGCAGCCCCCACTCATAATACTAGGTTAGGTTAGGTAAGATTGTTAGGTTAGGCTAATGTCTTTTCAAATCACTATCGAGGGGCTGTCTCAACATCGATCGATAGGCCTAATGGGGAAAATAGGTTTTCCCGAGATTTCTAATTAATTACAAACACTATATATTGATGCAAATGATCAATTTTGTTTATAAAAAACACTCGGAAAATTCGTGGTATTAAAATAAAAAATTTCCGATAATGTTGTGATTCATGTACGCTATTTATAAACAAATAATGGCACAGCCCATAAACCATCCAGATAACAGGAATGTATTGCATATATATAATTAACCCCCCCCCCCAACTTCCCTCACACACACAAGGCTGTGATAAAAACCAACTCTTAAATTCACATAACTGGTAAATTGACATGGGTTGTAACCACAATGATTTAAGTGACTAGTAACTATTTCACGACAATCAATACAATAGCACCATACTTTCTATAAACGCAATTATCTATGTGACAAGTTACTATTTCACGGCGATCATGAACACAAAAGCGCCACACTTAACAGGCACAAAGCTTACCGTGGAGATGTGTACAGCAACACACAGGGAAAGAGAATGCTACCGGGCCAATATGGCAAGCTCTCACTTAACCTTTCATTAACATGCTTCACACAACGAATCTTCGATACATACCGCTCACCTAACCTTTTACTAACACACTTCATTCGAACGATTCTTCGACTCATTTCAACCAACGGGCGACTATGCTAACAAGTAGGGGCCCTCTATAGGAGCACCATCAAACATGCGAGACTTCGGAGCACGTGAACAGGTGTTCGACTACCTACAGCCATACATTCATAGAGGAATTACGGCACTATTTCCTGACATTGTGCATGCTAGGTTTTAATAAATGAGATACGGTGGACATATTCCAGCTGCGTGATTCTCTTCTATAATGGCTATAGTCTATTCGCTGTAAGTAGGCGAGAAATCATGACCTCTATCCTCTGTAACTCAAAAAGGGATTGAGCAAATTGGCTGTAAATGTTCACATCTATTCCTTGACTGACTCTTCCCAAATGGTAGAAATATTAGCTCAATTACTCTAGTCGTTTTTAAGTTACAGAGGTTAGAGTTAATTATTTCTCGCCCACTTACAGCGTTAGACTATAGAAGCCAATGGTTGCCTTACTTTTAGAGACCCAGGATAAATAACAAAATGTACGATATATAGGAAACTGAATATTATATACCCATGTTATTAACCCCTTCTGTACCAGCGACGTCTTTTGTTATTTTCTTCTAGCTATATTTAGACAATTTTATTCAGCTTAGGAAGGACGTCTCCCATTAAATGACGACAGACTATCTCCATTCATCCTTTTAGCTACCATATATCCATCCTAAGTTTCATAAAATCGTCTAAATGTAGCTAAAATCAAATAAAAAAGACGTCGCCGGTACAGAAGTATATATATATATATACCCGGTACTGTATATATATATATATATATTATATACAAGATTCCTAGACACGTATATTTTAATATGCTATAGGCAGATTGTGCACTCCCTTCATTTGGTGTATTTAACAATAAATTAAAATTAATGTTCAATTAGATATACTTGGTCGGAACATCACTCAGCCGCAATCCCTTATCATTTATTAATCTGTATGTACCGGTGATGTCCTTTTCATTATATTCTGGCAAATATTAGACGATTTTGTTCAGCTTAGGAAGGACGTCTACCTTTTATAAGGCTACAGACTATCTCGATTAATCCTTTGAGCTACCATACATACTTCCTAAGCTTCATAAAATCTGTCTGAATGTAGTTAAAATAAACAAAAAAGACGTCACCGGTACAGAAGGGGTTAACCCTATAATGTACTCTGTATGGGTGACCGGACAACTCAACCAGTAGACCATTTGAACCAGGAGCTCTCAACCAGTATCAAATCAACCAATATGGTTAGGTTTGGTTAGGTTAGGTTAGTACTATATTTTGGCACTGGTTTGGTTGATCTTGGTTGATTTGCCACTGGTTGAGAGCTACTGGTTAAAATGGCCTACTGGTTTGAGATGTCCGGGAACCGTCTGTAGGAAGTGTTAGATGTTATGGACGTTTATAGATTATAATGATATATATAACTAATTTCGTATTCATTGGCATTTCTTTCATTATATTGTATATACTGTATATCCGGCATATACATTTTTAATATTTATCATTAGTTTTGGTTGCATGGATACTTTGCGAGGATAGGAATTGAGAAGGGGCTTCTCTGCCAAGATAGCTTGAATTGACCACTTGCGAGTTTCAGGCTATAAGGAAGTTGGAGCTGTAGACAAGGATAGTAAACAAAAATGCAATAATAATGTAGGTTTTTGATGGCTAAATAGTATGTTGAATTGAATGTTATGTAATGATAAATAAACTACAACCGTATTTTAGCTGGTAATTCTGCTAAATGTCGATGTCTACAGCTCCAGCTTCCTTATAGAACGAAACTCGCAAGTGTCAATAGAAGTTTAGTTACAATATGTATAAATTCAGCTGGTACAATTTTGTTTAATGTTCTACTTACCTGACAGCATACCTACCTATACAGTATACAGGATACCTACCTATACAGTATACAGCATACCTACCTATACAGTATACAGCATACCTACCTATACAGTATACAGCATACCTACCTATACAGTATACAGGATACCTACCTATACAGTATACAGGATACCTACCTATACAGTATACAGGATACCTATACAGTGTACAGGATACCTACCTATACAGTGTACAGGATACCTACCTATACAGTATACAGCATACCTACCTATACAGTATACAGGATACCTACCTATACAGTGTACAGGATACCTACCTATACAGTATACAGGATACCTACCTATACAGTATACAGCATACCTACCTATACAGGATACCTACCTATACAGTATACAGCATACCTACCTATACAGTATACAGGATACCTACCTATACAGTATACAGCATACCTACCTATACAGTATACAGGATACCTACCTATACAGTATACAGCATACCTACCTATACAGTATACAGCATACCTACCTATACAGTATACAGCATACCTACCTATACAGTATACCTACCTATACAGTATACAGGATACCTACCTATACAGTATACAGGATACCTACCTATACAGTATACAGCATACCTACCTATACAGTATACAGCATACCTACCTATACATTGTACAGGATACCTACCTATACAGTATACAGGATACCTACCTATACAGTGTACAGGATACCTACCTATACAGTATACAGGATACCTACCTATACAGTATACAGCATACCTACCTATACAGTATACAGCATACCTACCTATACAGTATACAGGATACCTACCTATACAGTATACAGGATACCTACCTATACAGTATACAGCATACCTACCTATACAGTATACAGCATACCTACCTATACAGTATACCTACCTATACAATATACAGCATACCTACCTATACAGTATACAGGATACCTACCTATACAGTATACAGCATACCTACCTATACAGTGTACAGGATACCTACCTATACAGTATACAGCATACCTACCTATACAGTATACCTACCTATACATTGTACAGGATACCTACCTATACATTGTACAGCATACCTACCTATACAGTATACAGCATACCTACCTATACAGTATACAGCATACCTACCTATACAGTATACCTACCTATACATTGTACAGGATACCTACCTATACAGTATACAGGATATCGGCCTATCTATCTAATGAATAAACTATAATGCGATCTTTCCACCCCAGTGTTCTATCGGCATGTGTAAACCTTCCCAGCACCGTTCTCCCTTCCCTCCAGCTCGTCTGTAAGGGGGGTCACCGGCTTGTTTTATCTCATTTTCCCTCTTTCTCTGACTTGTATCCAATCGGCCTCATTCAGCCTACTGATTTAAGACGTTTACCCCCATACAGGTGTAAATTTTTTCCTGACGAGCGGTAGCGAGCCTGCATATATATTTTTTTGTTTTACAGCAAGCTAAATGTGTACATTTTTTGATAGAACAATGTCTCCGGCGAAGCCGGATTTCTCCATACAATGCTGGCTCGCTATCGCTCACCAGGAAGAGATCGACACCTGGATGGGGATAGACATCTTAAAACAGTAGGCTGAATGGGGCCGAATGGATACATGCCAAAGAGAGAGGGAGATACAGAGAAAACAAGCGAGGTAGGCTCCCTTAAGGCAATACATTAACCATAAAGACCTTCACAGTCGGACAGAAAAAAAAAAAAAAAAAAAACACACACACACACACACGCACAGTTGAGGTCCTGAGAAGTTTTCACTTATTTTTTCGAGTCGCCATAAAATATATCCATCCCATATTTCATTTGTAATGGGATCTGACGTAGAAAATTATGGCCAAGATAGGTTTAGTTTTATGTTCTTCAATGTTTAAATTGACCCTAAATAATATATGAACATTATATAAATCTTCCCAAAAAGATCTTGACAAAATTTAGTTAATTCTATCTTTCGATTTGTAAAATTATATGTATTATTATGTTTTTTTCCACCAACCAACTTCACCTCTAAACTCAATTAATGTAATCAACAAATACATAGCATTTAGCATTTAGCATTTCATTAGCATAATTATTTCATGTAGTGGAACGTTTTAGTATCTTTTCTTATCTATTTTGCTTTTGATTGTGCATTTATTATGTTCTATCCAACAACCAACCTTTCTCCTAAAATTGATTAATGAAATATTACAAACACATGTGGCAGTCCGTGGATTCGAACCCAGGATGCTCACACCGAAAATCAACACCTTATGCATTACGCCACGAAGACAGTTAAAGAATGGTGGACATGTAAGTTCTTGTTGGACAGTAATGGTACGTCGAATGTATTTAAGGGGATGACCTGCTTTTTTTTCTCTTTCTGGGTTGTATCCATTCGGTCCCATTCAGCCTACTGTTTTAAGACATTTATTCCCATCCAGGTGTCGATTTTTTCCTGGCGAGCGATAGCGAACCAGCATTTTATGGAGAAATCTGGCTTAGCCGGAGACATTTTTCTATTGAAAAATGTACAAATTTAGCCAAAAATGTCTAACTCATTTTCCGGGTGGATGGGACTCGTTAGCCTTGGTCGGCAACTCATCTAGGGGAGTAAACCTGATGCAAATCCGTATTGCTTACCTAAGGGTAAGGCAGGTTAGTGGATGGATTAGCCAAACACCACTGTAGAAAAATAGTGCTAACAAGATACACAGAGGGACTCGGAGTCGGACGGATCCTAAATTGAGTGGTCAATCCTGCATTGAGGCAGTTGGACAAAATTCAAAATAAAGCTATTAGATTAATCAATAACCCTGCAATCACACAGGACCTTCCTACATTAGCCATACGAAGAAACGTTGCATCCCTTGCATTATTCTACAGATATTTTCACAGCAATTGTTCCGAGGAACTTGCTTCAATTGTGCCGCCTCTCCACATCTTTCCCCGTAGAACTAGGGCAGCTGAGAGCGCCCATGAATTTACACTTTCTCCTCCACAATGCAGAACTTCTGCTTATCAGAATTCATTTATCCCCAGAGCTACTACTCTTTGGAATTCACTTCCCTCGAATTGCTTTCCACAAACTTACAATCAACAAATGTTTAAATCCAGTTGTTACAAACATTTTATGAATGGAGGATGCCTTTAGGCACATGGACCTTTTTGTTTTATCTGTGTTTTTCCTTCCTCCGTTCATTGTCTCTTAAAAAAAACAAAACAAAAAAACAAGTCCTTCACTAAACTGGCTCGGGTTGTCCCTCTCACAGGGAATAGGTCCGCTTGGGGGCATTCTGTGTATGGCCACCCTCGTAAGGGGAGTAAAGCGTCCGGCAAAAGATAGATAGATAGATCTAACTCATGATCCAAACTATGGTGGCTCGCTATCGCTCACCAAGTATTAATAGACACCTGGATGGGGATAAATGTCTTAAAACAGTAGGCTGAATGGGGCCGAATGGATACAACCCAGATTAATGGTACGTCAATTGCATTTAATGACGTTATGAACACTAAACAGATTTGGTTCAAGGAAACTTTTAAACTCAAAGGGAGGCTGATGGACTGTTGAGGTTAAGGGGAGATGGGTCGTTTTTCTGGTCCCCTTTCTCCCTCGTGTTAAGCCCCATTTGTTTTGAGATTACAAGACGTTCGGCCCATTACTTTGGCGATTTTAACACCTTTCGCCCTATTTCGTTGCTAATTTTAAGACCTTTCGTGCCATTTAGGTGTCGATTATTTCCTTGCGAGCGATTGCGAGCCTGAAATTTTAAGAGGAACCGGCCTTTGGCCGGGAAATTTGTCTACCGAAAAATGTAGAAATTTATCTTGAAGGGGGGTCTAGGAGGTGTTTGTCTAAGCTTGATGGAGGTCTATCGAGGAAACTAAGAAATAAAGGAATACATGAATATTAAAAGAAATAAAGGAATACATGAATATTAATAGAAATAAAGGAATACATGAATATTAATAGACCAAAAAAAAAAAAAAAACGGTCCGTCTCCCCTTAAATCAAACTACATTTATATACAAACATGGAAAGAAGCTAAAGGAACAATTGTGTATATTAATTATAGGTTGATGACTTTAAACAAAGAATTACAAGAGTATTTACTTAGACTACCTAAAAGATATTAAAGTATGTTATGCAAATTCCAATGTGGAAATCATAAGTTGCCTATTGTCATAGGTAGATATGAAACTATTGATTTAAACGAACGGGTACTTGTATACTATATAAGAGATTGGGGATGAACTTCAGTATTTGTTTAAGTGTTCATTATTTATTACACACAGACCACAATATGATATAATATGTTTTTATGCAAACCCAAATACCATTAATATTTCTCAGTTTTTAGCAGTAAACAACACACAGTTATCTATAGTTTATCCAAAGTTGTTGGAGAAATAATGAACAATTTTAATTAACCCTTTCATTGCGGCTCTTCTATAGGGGAAGAATACGCCCAAGTGGCTATTTTACCACTAATTTCGTTCAATATACGTCGCCCTGGTGCCATATCTGTAGCTCTGAGCGAATTGGAAGGAGCTCCAATGACAAGATTGGGTCAAACTATCCTCGCCCCTACCCCTTCCTACCACGCCGGAGAATCAATAAATATATTGTGTTGTCTGTCACCCATCGTCTGGTCTCACGCGAACAAAAAGATACACTTTTATCGTTCACTCCAACTACCTATAACTGGAAGACATTTACAGTTTTTGCATCATGTTTTTCGTTTACCAGACATACATACATACATTCACAAATTTAAATCTTGATACCTAACCTTCTCCTTAGCTCTACACTTGATATCCTTTTTTGCAGTTTAACATCACACATCCATCTCACCATTCTCATCTCATTGCGTTCCATTCTGTTGGTATCATCCACTTTGAAAGGCCACGTTTCTCAAGTATATGTCATTACGCTTCTAACGCATGAAGCATACACCTTTCGCTTCAAAGGAAGAGGGAGTTTTCTCATGGTAAGTAGTGGCAAAAGTTCTCTAAACTTTCCCCAGCCACATCTTATTCTGGCGATAGTGGCGGCCTCAGCCCCACCACCGGCAAAAATGGTATCTCCCAAGTAGCAAAACTTGTCCACCATCTCCAGTGCCTCATTGCCAAAGTGAACACTCTCAGGCCGGCCATTGAATACAAGCTCACCTTTGCATAGTTATTACTATGCATACAAATTTCTCAATTTCTGACTTCTCCTTGGTAGAGGTCCCCTTATTCTAGTGCAGCGCTTCTTCCCATGATGTACCCAGCTGTGACAGATGCTACACTGTATTGAGTTTGCGCCCACCCCTTTTCTGCATACTGCACATGGGTATGCCCCACTTTTTTCTACCTTTCCTAGCCCTAATCCACTGTGTAAAACCATTATTTTATATATATTAGCTCTTAACCCTTTGCTTGCCATGCCCTCTTTACATTTTCTGAACTTCGCCTTAGCATCCCACGCACTATCTGCGATAAGTACTAGGTCATCTGCGTATAGCAGTTCCCAGGGGAGCCCATTTCTGAAATCACCAGATAGTGCCTCCAGAACCATAACAATGAAGAGAGGGCTTAACACAGAGCCCTGGTGAACTCCGACGCAAACTGTAAACTCCTAACTCAGTTCACCTTTCACCCTCACTGCTGTTCGCGAGACCTTGTACATCTTTATTATCACACGCACCAGCCAAGATGACTGAAAAACAGACAAGAGAAGTGGTGATGAACAGGAATGAATGGAAAATGATTGTGAATAGATGATTGATGATGTGGTCGTAGGGAGTGGGGGTCGGGATCTAGTTGGACTAGATAATAGTCTGTCAGGCGCCCGGCCCGGGGAGACTGTCCGGCCCCAGGCCATGCCTGGAAGTGATGTGGGCGGGCATTGTGGTGCGCTCCGCTGTGTGTCTGCCTGCTGACAATGGAACCTCTCCGGGAGGTCTGGGACCTGGGAGTCTTTTGCAGGAGACCCAAAATGGGTTTTGTTCTCTGGGTCTTCTCCTGGATGACCTATAGTCACCTAGATGTGTGTAAATTTAATTATAATTAGTTGCTTCTGTTCGAGCTCTTTCTGCATTCATTTTGACAACTTCATTCCAGCAGCAATATCAGACTGTCCAACACTCATTATGGCAACAATATTCTAGCAACACTTTGAGACTGTTCTCCACTCATTATGGCAACTATATTCCTGCAACACTTTGAGACTGTTCTGCGCTCATTATGACAACTATATTCCTGCAACACTTTGAGACTGTTCTGTGCTCATTATAGCAATTAAACCGGAGGTAGATAATTACAGGTGACACTATTATTTTTTACAAGTGTATTTCAGAAGTTGCCATGTCAGTGTTGCGGAGAAGGAGCTGCGTAAAACTGATCTGGTGTGATACCGCTGTCAAAGGCCATCTGTCCCCAGCAGGTGATTCTCGTGCACCTCCCTTTAACGGGATATTGGTTAGCTTTTGGTATATTTATTAATTATTAATGTATATATGTTTTGGTTTCCACGCTAGACCTCCATCAAGCAAAAAAAAAAAAAAAAAAAAAACACTAGACCCCCTTTCAAGATAAATGTGTACGTTTTTCGGTACACAAATATCCTGGCCGAAGGCCGATTCCTCCTAAAAATGATACGCTCGCTGTCGCTCGCCAGGAAAAAATCGACATCTACTATGGGTTTCAGAGGCCGTGTTGCAACGTTTTTCGGGAATAACGTATTAACAAACAGTTGGATCAGTATATATTTATCGAGCGTCTAATGGTCACCACAATATAAAGAAAAGGACGTCAACGGTTCCGGAATATTTAAGATGGGGTGGTTGTAATTTTGCTAAGCTCCTAAGAAGTTAAAAGACAAATGTGGAGGTTATTTCCGAGGGCGACTGTGTTTGGAGAGGGTTTGCGTTGGAGGGATGTGAGGGGACTGGAGAAGGTCTAAGAGGAGCGTTAGAGGGGAGCGTAAACAGTGGCAAGTTGGGAAAGTTGGTTCATTAGTGGACACAGCTGGCGCGACGATGACCAGTTCTGAGTGAGTGTGTGTGTGGGTGTGTGAAAGTGTGTGTGTGTGTGTGAGAGTGTATGTACGTGTGTGAGAGAGAGAGTGTGTGTGTGTGTGTGTGTGTATGTGAGAGTGTGTGTGTGTGTGTATGTATGTGAGATTGTGTGTGTGTGTGTGTGAGAGAGAGTGTATGTGTGTGTGTATGTGAGAGTGTGTATATACAGTATGTGTGTGTGTATGTGAGAGTGTGTATTTACAGTATGTGTGTGTGTATGTGAGAGTGTATGTGTGTGTGTATGTGAGAGTGTGTATATACAGTATGTGTGTGTGTATGTGAGAGTGTATGTGTGTGTGTATGAGAGAGTATATGTGTGTGTGTATGTGAGAGTGTGTATATACAGTATGTGTGTGTGTATGTGAGAGTGTATGTGTGTGTGTATGTGAGAGTGTGTATATACAGTATGTGTGTGTGTTGTGAGTGTGTATATACAGATATGTGTGTGTGTATGTGAGAGTGTATGTGTGTGTGTATGTGAGAGTGTGTATATACAGTATGTGTGTGTGTATGTGAGAGTGTGTATATACAGGATGTGTGTGTGCATGTGAGAGTGTGTATACAGTATGTGTGTTTGTATGTGAGAGCGTGTATATACAGTGTGTGTGTGTGGATGTGAGAGTGTGTATATACAGTGTGTGTGTGTGTATATGTGAGAGTGTATGTGTGTGTGTATGTGAGAGTGTATATACTGTATACAGTATGTGTGTGTGTTTGTGAGAGTGTGTATATACAGTATGTGTGTGTGTGTGAGATTGTGAGAGTGTGTGTGTATGTCAGTGTGTATGAGAGAGTGTGTGTATGTGAGAGTGTGTGTGTATGAGAGAGTGTGTGTGTATGTGAGATTAACTGCAGACATGCTTTGCCTTCTTACGCATCAAATCAACCAAGCTACAGACCAACATGGTGAAACACATACAATAGCACTGGATATTTAAAAGGCATTTGATAGAGTCTGGCATCAATCCTTATTGTCGAAGATGTCACACTACGGCCTTGCATCATTAGTTCCACTAATTTCTTCTTATCTTCATAACAGAAAAATATGTGTAATGGTAGATGGCCTTTATTCTCAATTTCACTCAATAAATGCTGGTGTTCCCCAGGGATCAGTTTTGGCCCCAATTCTGTTCCTCATTCATATCAATGATCTCATATGTACCACTCATAATCCAATACATTCCTACGCAGATGACTCAACACTCCACAGTTCCTTCACATTTACCAATTCTTTCACCCAACCCGATCTTATAAATTCAAAAATAAACACTGAAATTTCTCTGAACCAGGACCTTTCTAGAATTAATGGATGGGGACAAAAAAATCTAGTTTCCTTTAATGCACAGAAAACCAAGTACATTCAATTTTCTAACCGACAGAATCTCACTGACTCCCATATATTTTTAATGATGTAAATATTCCCACTTCCCCTAGTATTGACATTCTCGGTGTAACATTAACTACTAACTTGAGCTGGACACATTATGTTAGAGGCATTGCTAAGAATGCCTCTAAAAAACTGGGACTCCTGTACAGAGTTCGAGAATTCTTCACTGACGAGCAGTTGGCCGTGATATATAAAAGTCATGTGCGTTCTCAGATGGATTACTGTTCACCTCTGTGGGGTGGAAGTGGAGTGGTTGTATTGAGGCAGTTGGACAAAATTCAAAATAAAGCTATTAGATTAATCAATAACCCTGCAATCACACAGGACCTTCCTACATTATCCATACGAAGAAACGTTGCATCCCTTGCATTATTCTACAGATATTTTCACAGCAATTGTTCCGAGGAACTTGCTTCAATTGTGCCGCCTCTCCACATCTTTCCCCGTAGAACTAGGGCAGCTGAGAGCGCCCATGAATTTACACTTTCTCCTCCACAATGCAGAACTTCTGCTTATCAGAATTCATTTATCCCCAGAGCTACTACTCTTTGGAATTCACTTCCCTCGAATTGCTTTCCACAAACTTACAATCTACAAATGTTTAAATCCAGTTGTTACAAACATTTTATGAATGGAGGATGCCTTTAGGCACATGGACCCTTTTGTTTTGTCTGTGTTTTTCCTTCCTCCGTTCATTGTCTCTTAAAAAAACAAAAAACAAAACAAAATATTGTGTGTGTGTGTGTAGCCAGCATGGGGGTTCTATATCAGGGATGACAATAGATGAGGGGAAGGGAAGGGGGAAGCGCCTAGAGATCCTATATTATAACAGTCGAGATCACCCAACATCGACCGTATTGAGGGGGGTCACCATCTTGTTTTTATCTTTCTCTCCTGTTTTCTCTTTCCCTGGATTATATCCATCCGGCCCCATTCAGCCAACTGTTTTGAGACGTTTATCCCCATCCATGTGTCGATTTCTTCCTGGTGAGCGATAGCGATCCAGCATTGTATGGAGAAATCCGGCTTCGCTGGAAACATTTTTCTATCGAAAAATGTACAAAATTAGCTTGGTGTCAAAACAAAAATATATATATGCTGGCTCGCTACCGCTCGCCAGGAAAATATTGACACCTGGATTGGGGTAAACGTCTTGAAACAGTAGGCTGAATGGGGCCGAATGGATACAAGCCAAAGAGAGAGGGAGAGAAAGATAAATAAAGCGAGGTGGGCCCCCTTAATGCCACTGGTGTCATTCATCTTCGTCTATACTCCCATTCTGTCACATCTGTCTCGATGGTGTAATGGTTAGAGCTTGTCAGTTATGTAATAAGGGGAGGCAGACCGCTTTTATGGACCCCCTTCTCCCTAATCTTTAGCCCCTCTAGTTTTGAGATTATAAGCCCATTACTTTGACGATTTTAACACCTTTCGCACCTATTTCGTTGTCAATTTTAAGACCTTTCGTGACATTTAGGTGTCGAGTATTTCCTGGCGAGCGATAGCGAGCCTGAAATTTTAAGAGGAACCGGCCTTCGGCCGGGAACATTTTCTACCGAAAAATTTACAAATTTATCTTGAAGGTGTTTTTCTAAGCTTGATGGAGGTCCAGAGAGGAAACTAAAAAATATATATGAATAAATTAATTAATAGACCAAACAAACAGTCAGTCTCCCCTTAAACACATTTGTGATATGACCCGCCAGAGCTCGAACCCAGGACAGTAGTGCAGCACTCCCAACACCTTAACCACTAGGCCACCGAGGAGCTTATGAGATATCCTATGTTCGAATCCTGGGAGAATCACACGCTTTCATTAAACTCATGTAGGGGTTATTGGTGTTAAGAACGATTTTAAATTAAAATGTAAAACTTGCAAACAAAGCAAACCAAAACTGGGACAAAGACAATATAAAGTCAAAGCAACTTCTCAAAATCGCTATGTGGAAACAACGCTTACTAAATAAAACATAGGGTGTACATTACTACATGAGCAAGTGAATCTGTTTCCCAAGCAAACTAATCGCACACATAACAACGCACTATCGTCACGTTCAAGGAATTAGTCAATTTGGGAATTATATATATATATATATATAATGTATTTATCATTTTTGATAGCAAATGCCTACCAACAAATTAAAGCATCTTGTTTCAGGTTTAATGGGTCAATAATTCTGAAGTATGTTGCATATTATTCACAGATTGTATTATTCACATATCATTAATATAATTTTTCAGATTATATTATTCGCACATTTTCCGACTTGGAACCCTGCAGTTGATATTTGTGGCATACCTTCCTTTCGTTTAGCAAGCAGCCTAGTAAGGGTCATTAGGTCTGATTTGGCTTGTCTTTCTTTGTATTATGTGTGTGATAATATTAGTAACTCACTCTCCCATTATCCTCGCAACACACAACTACTATGTATGCTCGTGTTTCACCTGATTCCTGTCAACCATTCTAGATTATCATGGCAGTGGCTTAAGGGGGCATCACACGAGAGATTTTATCGTCAACTATTTATCCGGAACTTAATTTTGGCAAAATTTTGACATTATTTTCCATTTGTATTGGCAATTACACTGAAGGTAGCTTGTTAAAGGGGGTCACCGGCTCTTTTTATATTTCTCTCCTTTTCTCTCTTTCCCTGGCTTGTATCCCTTTGGCCCCATTCAGCCAACTGTTTTAAGACGTTCAGCCCCATCCAGGTGTCGATTTTTTCCTGGCGAGCGATAGCGAGCCAGCATTGTATTGAGAAATCCGGCTTCGCCGGAGACATTTTTCTATCGCAAAAATGTAATATATATATATATATATATATATATATATATATATATATATATATATACAGAAATATTTGTCTATGCCCTGTCAATATGTTTTGGAAGGAATTACCAACAATCGCAGGAATACGAAAATGACCGGGTGTTGAGTTGTTGTTGTTGTTGTTGTTCCCTAAGCTGCCTAGCAGAACAGCCCCGAGTCCCTGAGAAAGGCCATGGCCACGATCGTGCTTTCCTACAGAGCTCTCTTTGAGTGTAGATTGTGTTGTTGGCATAAGTGGTTGTGTGAAATGCAATCTTCTATGACGGGTGTTGAGTTGTTGTTGTTGTTGTTGCCTAAGCTGCCTAGCAGAACAGCCCCGAGTCCCTGAGAAAGGCCATGGCCACGATCGTGCTTTCCTACAGAGCTCTCTTTGAGTGTAGATTGTGTTGTTGGCATAAGTGGTTGTGTGAAATGCAGTCTTCTATGATGTGTTTAATGGTATGGGGTGCTGTGTTACATCCCGGGCAGGCGTCGACAACGGAGTCGTCCAGTCTCTTCTGATAGCTCAGGAGAGCTGGATGGTGTCCGCATCTCAGCCTGGCCAGGTGGACTCTGTCCTCGCGAGGAAGGGTCCTTGGAGCGGCTTCGGTCGCGCCGGGAATTTCCGGGTGTTGAGTACTTTCTAGGCGTTAAAACTTACTACGAAACACCATACTATCCATAGTAAATAATAGTATGCAGCTAATCCGAGAATTATTGGGTGTTAAGGGATTGTTGCAGAAGCGAGCAAGAGTAAGCAGCTGAATACAACAGACAATATGATCTGGAATGAAGAGATAGAGGCAGCTGAAACAGAGTGAGCAGCTGAGGTTGGCTGAGAGAGAATGGACGGAAGTTGGTAGTGATATCGGTAGGAGGAGGAGGAGGAGGAGACGGATTGAGGGAGAACGTCGAATAGCTGTCAGGAAGCCTGCTCTCTAATTGACTTGAAGTGGGTAATTGGCAGTTAGGGCTGCTCCGGAGGGTGATTGGCTGACCATTGAATAGCTTGTTACGATCCAGGTTCTCAAAGACACAGGACTCTTCAACATTGGACTAGATAATGGCAAAAAGCAACAACGGTAACACTAGATCCAACCCCTGCCTTAGACACTGGAAAACAAAACACCATTACCGCCCTGAGTCGTGCCGGGACAACGAGGTATCCTATGACTCGGTAACTGGTGCACACACACTAGGCTGACGCTCAATGAAACAGCCTATTCTCAAACAGTAAAAGATTACTAGATTATGTTACACAAAGAAAAGATAGTTAACGTGATTAATTAACGTTACGGTAGATACTCAAATAACTGGCACTCCTGTATTAAAGAAAGTGCAATTCTAGTCCTGCAACATCAACTGGAAACTTCTGAAATAAGTCTGATGCTGGGAAGATGTTCGTAAAGAATCTTGAACAATTATAATGCAGAATACGGGTCACAATAAATGCAAGGACATATAGTAATAATAGGCAGGCGAATAATAAAGACTGCGCAAAGGTAGTAATGCTCGACAACTAAAGAAATGCTTCGTGACACAACGCAACAGCCTACTCGGGTTGTGCAACTCAACAACCTCGGCTCAAAAGTGCAGTGAATAATAATGCTGCATACATATAATAATGGGGCTTATCTCTAACCAGTGTCTGCTCAGTTAATACAGTCTAGCTGGGGTATCAAGGCAGGGCAACAATGGGCGAGCATGCGGCTCGTAGCCTAACGTTGTCCGAGGGTGGTATAATGAAGATTACGTTATATGACGGGGATGCTCTCTTGATAAATCTAGGTCTCTAGTACCTAACTCTATCCTGGCGATCCCTCAGAAGTCAACACAAAGAGGCAGCACTATGTTGTGAGGGATAGGCTATGGCCCTCTCACACCACAGCGCTGTGCTCGCAAAGTAAACCAACCCGAAGACAACTTAGGCTCCCACAGTACCTGTCGATGTCATGCAGAGCTTAGCCTAACACAGCACACATCTGAGACAACGACACAGTAACCTTACCCCTAGTCTAGCTTTAGATAACCAGGCAGAATCACTCAACACCTTGCAAGGGAGACATATACCGGTCTACAACCTTCCCGAGAGAGGACACATACGGAAAAGTCCGTCTCTCTAAACCTCAATAAAGCATAATACCTCCTTAACCTAATACATGGAAATATCTGAGAGCTTCGCGTACAATACGACTGGTCGACGGTGAACGTCTATGCTGAAACCAGAAGGGATGTTGAGTTTAATAAAGATTAGAGAATGAGAAAGGAGAAGTCGAGAGAGAGAGATAGTATGCAAAGTAGCGAGTATGGGGGACAGAATTGCAAAGGATGTAGGTGATACGCGTGTCAGGCAAGCTCTGAGCTGGTAAAGAACACGAGGCAGCGACGGGAAGGGACTAGTTGACCACCCGGCCGCCAACGCCGTCAGCGCCCAAGCGAGCCGTGTCATAGCTCACCACGCTGCTGGATGTACTCCTTCACACTCTCTCGCTCGCCTCCCACACAAGCAACATTTATATTATAGCGAATATAAAATATAAGGCGCGGCCACAGACCAAAACAAAGACCACTTCTAGACTGTCTGTGGCAACACGACACTAATGAAATAAAGCAGATCATTCCAGGACAACTGCAGCCCATCCCCCCATCTTGGCGAGCTGCAATGCCCCACGCAACCATTCTGCCAACGCCGGGAGGCGTCACACCCCCCCCAAGATATGGGACACTCAACCATGAGCCCATATCTGAACAGGCAGAACGTCGCTAAAATCTGCCACTCCCAACCACTCTACCACTCATGGAATGCAAGCTCAGTCTCCTCAAAAAAAAATACAACAATATTTTGTATATTAAAAAAAAATCTTATCACCTTTCCCAAATATAATACATTAATTCATAACATTGTGCTCCCAGAGCGAGCTTTAAGAAGCACAGCCTACTGAGGGAAAATCATCTGCACTCAGTACTCAGCTACAATATCATCTTAAAATTAATTATTAAAAAGAAAGAGTTTTTATTTAATTTTTCATATTTTATTTTAATGTTGTTTTTGGCGGCTACTATAGATGTAGCCTCATTTTCTTCTAATCAAAGCCAACAACTCCTGCCCTGCGACCCTACGCTGATGCTACACACGCGAGCCAACAAGCACCAGCGCAAAAATACACCGCGAGCCAAGACAGGAGGCTATATCAACATACTGTGGTAGCGTACCCCGGATCCTCCACCCGCGACAGACAGTCCGCAATCACATTCTCACAACCGGCAATATGGCGAATGTCTAAGTTGTACTCTTGCAACATGAGCGACCATCTGGTCAGCCTCATATTCCGGTTGTGGAATTGATTGAGGAATTTAAGCGGGTGGTGGTCGGTATACACTACCACGACTGGCCCATATGCAGGAACATGAGCGCTAACACGATTGCCAGCAATTCCTTTTCAACAACCGAATAGTTTTTCTGTGCTGAATTAAATTTCTTTGAAAAGAAACTGACTGGATGCTCAAGACCTTCCTCGTCTGTCTGCAAAAGTACGCCACCAGCCCCTACTCCGCTGGCATCAGTCGCCAACTGAAATGGTCGTTCAAAGTCCGGGGCCCTGAGGATAGGGTGAGTGCATAAAAGGTGTTTAACTACTCGAAACGCCTGCTCACACTCAGGTGCCCAGCGGAGCTTTTTATCTTTAGCTAGTAGATCTGTCAAAGGAGCTAACACAGTAGAATAGCCTCTTATAAAGTGGCGGTAATACCCAATCATGCCCAAAAATCTCATGATCTGCCGCTTGGTGGTCGGCCTGGGGAACAAGTCGATACCCTGTATCTTCTGTTTGGGCGGGCTCAACTGCCCTAACCCAACCACAAACCCCAGATACTGCACCGTGGCTTGCACAAAGTCACACTTGCCCAGATTAACCACCAAGCCTGCTTTACTAAGTTGACTAAATAAGGCTTGTATGTGCTCACAGTGACTTTGGAAATCGTTGTCATAAATGATCACGTCATCAAGGTAGACAGTACAGTTTGGGATGTCTGCTACGATGTCGTTCATTAAGCTCTGGAAAGTGGCCGGTGCATTTTTCAGACCATATGGCATCACGTTGCAACGGTAAGTACTGCCATCCACCACAAACCCGCACACCTCTTTAGCCCGCTCAGACAGTGGTACTTGCCAGTAGCCTTTGACGAGGTCTACCTTGGTCAAGTACCTTGCTTTCCCGATCTTATCCACACTGTCATCCACCCGGGGAAGAGGATATGCATTGGTGGGGGTCAACCCGTTCAACCGCCTAAAGTCAATGCAGAACCGAACTTTTCCATCAGGATTGGGCTGCAGAGTGACAGGAGAAGTCCACCGTACTGCCCCCTTCTCGATCAAGCCTCTCGCCAGCATATACTCCAGCTCGTCCCTGAGCGCTGGGAGTTTAATGGGTGGCACCCGATAAGGTATCGACTTGAAGGGGGGGTGCTCTCCTACTTCAACATCATGCACCGCTTGAGTAGTGAGGCCTGGGTGCTCGGCAAATACAGTGGGGTATGAATCGAACAGGCGCTGCACTGCCACCTGCTGTTCCTCCGGCAGGTGCGCCAGAGCATCGTGCGCACATTGGCTCGAATTCCCCGCCCACTGATCAGCCGAGACATGACAATCCCAGTTATCATCCACCTGATCATTGCTGCCCCCCTCTCCTTCTCCACCATGACCGCGGCAGGTCAACACAGGGACAGCTAGTGACTCAGGTGGGCGCCTCACATACTCCTTCAACAAATTAATGTGGCATAGTTGGTTACGCTTCTTCCGGTCTGGAGTGGCAACTAGGAAATCTAGATCGGAGATCTTTGACACCACCCGATAAGGCCCAGCGTACTTGGCAGCCAGAGGATGACCTGACAAAGGCAACAGGACCAACACCTCTTGACCTACCTGAAACTCCCGGAGTTTCGCCTTAGTATCATACCTGTCCTTCATACGGGCCTGCGAACTCAACAAATTACGCCCTGCCAGCTCCAGACTTCTAAGCATTCTCTCCCTGCTCTCGAGGACATATCTCAACATAGAACATGGCTTAGCGGTACCCTCCCAAATCTCCTTCACCATGTGGAGAGGGCCCCTCACCTGATGCCCGAAAACAAGCTCATTCGGACTGAAACCGAGACTCTCTCCAGGTACTTCTCTTGCCGCGAACAAAACATACGGCAGACCAAGGTCCCAATCCTTTCCGTTCTCTGGGCAGTAACATCGAAGCATGCTTTTCAGCGTGGCGTGCCACCTCTCCAACACCCCTTGACTCTCCGGGTGATACGCAGAAGAGACGACAGTGCTGATGCCATGCTGAATCATAGTTTGTTTGAACAGATTAGATGTAAAATTAGAACCTTGGTCCGATTGCACCTCTTGCGGGTAACCATACCGCGAGCAATACAAGAGCAGGTTCCGGACAACAGTTTACGCCGTGCCATTTCTCATTGGATATGCATCAGGATAACGAGTGGCCACATCCATGATAGTTAATAGAAATTTATTACTGGCACTAGTAGGGGGTAGGGGTCCGACCATATCAATGATGACCTTACTGAAGGGCGGTCCACTGACAGGAATGGGGTGCAACGGGGCTCTCGGAATTGTTTGGTTAGGTTTTCCAACCCTCTGGCACGTATGACACATTGCTATCCAGGTTACTACCTGCCCCTTCAACCCCGGCCACCAAAACAATTTTTCTAAAGCCGCCACCGTTTTTCTCACCCCTAGATGTCCTGCCAGTGGTACGTCATGCGCCAACCTCAGTAGGCTATCCCTGCACTCCCGTGGCACCACCAACTGGTCCACTACTCCGGACCCCTCTTGCCAACTACGTTTAGGGTCTTGAAAACGCCTATAGAGGATGCCTTCTGTGACGCATGTCCAGTGTGAGCATGCTGTACAGAACGCCTAGTCATGCCCCACTCTCGCTAGGATCGTCAGGGCAGGAACTTTGGCTGTAGTCTATGTAGAGTTTCCTAACTTAGTTCATGTGAGCCGTTGTACTATAAGTATTATGAATATGTATTTTGTTTTCATCTGAGTCAACGAGTTCTATTTTATATCAATAGTTATAAGTATTGTGTGTAAAACTTATTTGTAATGATGGGGGCAGAAGCAGCCACCGTTGGGGGTCAGTGGGTGCGCCATGCGGGAGGTGGGCCTAACTCACTAGCACTCCCCCTCCCCCCTCCCCTCAGTGCTAGGGGAGCCTTTGTCTATCCCAGAGGAGAGAGAGAAATTACGTAATGATTGTCAGTGGGCGGTCCTTAGTAGTTCACGTTGGGCTCACTAGAGGGCCGGGTATAAAAAGGGAAGTCTAGCCATTTTTTCGTCAGAACTCATTAGGCAGAGCGACTTCTCATTTCCCTTGCTAACTATATATATTCTTCTGACTGATGTGAACTTTCTCTACTACCTTACATTCTTATCTCATCCTTTCCCTGCCTGTTTAACTTCCATGGTCCCGTTGGTGCAGAGCTAGTCAGCCAACGTATTATCGCTTGAGTTCTCACTAGATACTTGCCTATTAGATAGCCTATTTTGGAAGGGTTAACTTAGAATAGGATTGATTTATGTTTGTTGCACTTGTATATGCATTTCCCTGTGTGTTATTATTATTATTCCTGTTTTCTGCTAGTCTAGGTAATGCTAGACTGGGGTAAGGCTTTTCTGTGTTACGAGTTGTTGTTTGATGCAGTGGTTAAGCGATAAACCTGCATACTCGTTTCGGTTCAGTGAAGCCTAGGTTGTCTTCGCGGCTGACTGTGTTGAGTTAATAATTTACAGTGCGTGAGGGCAAGAGCCTAACCACCCTGTATTTTATTAACAGTTTGATTTTACTTTGTCAAGGAGCCGGGAGAAAACCAGATACAAGGGATCTGGATTTCTCAAAGTGCACTTGTTAGTTTTAACGTAATACTTTAAACAGTTGTGAGGACTTCGCTAGGCTACGAGCCGTTTTTGCTCAGTCACTGCTACCTTTTGCCCACAGTACCCCAGCTAGACTTTACTCGATTAGTAGATACAGAATAGTATTGAAGCTTTCCTTATGTATGATATTGTTTATGCACTATTGATTTCATGTGTTGCAAGCTTGGCTACTTTAGTGATTAGTGGCCCACGAGCACAATCCGAGTAGGCTATTGCCGTTGCATTTGCGGAGTACTTCTTTTTAATGTTTGCCATTTACTATTGCATATTCTTTTAATTATTCTTATGCCAATTTAAACCTTTAATAGTATTTAATTGCCAGTGTTTTGCTTATTGAATTACTGTTCAAAATCAGATACGTACTTCTTACGAGCATCCGAGAAGCATCTAACTTTTTTCAGAAGATTCCTTGCTCGATGCTTAAGGACTATTAATTAACGTAACGTAATAGTGCCGATCCGAAGTAGAGGGTGGAGGACTTCTTAAGTTCTTAGTCAAGGGTGGATTACTTCGGCTTCGGCCAACACTATTCTTTGGTGTTGTTGTTTCTTACTTCATTGTTTGATTGTTGACCAGACTAGATAATTCCTGTCTCTTTATTAGTCTGTTGTTGAAAACTAGTACCGAGTTCTTGTATACCCCGTTATAGCAGATTGAACTCTGGAGGGTATTGGTGTTTTTTGTTCGGCTGGCAGTACTCAGGGGTTGGGATCGTGTGTGTCCGTTGTGGCAGCGAGCCGTACTCGAGTCCTGATTGAGAGCCCTTGTGTACCCGAGTGCCAGGTCGTAACAAATGGCGACCTTGCCAGGGTTTTGTGAACAGTATAAATTTTTGCAGAGTTGTACAACATTTGTTTGTTTGTATTTTAGCGTGCATATTGAAGAATATTTGTTTTTGTATGGCAATTAGTAAAGCATTTAAGAGACTCCAGTTAATTTAGTAATTAGTGCTTGCATAGGAAGTTTAACACTTTTGTCTCGAGAATTTTTTTGTGGACTTCAGTATGTCGTGCATTAGCACTGACGATGAGCGAGAGATGCCATTTGAAGGTGTGCCGTTAGTAACCAGTGAGGAGGATGCTAGAGTTTTTGTGAGTAAGCGGTACCACGTGACGGAGGAGAGGCTGACTGGGGTGGATGTTTGTGGCTTGCACCTGATAGCCAAGGTTTTGGGCATTTCCAATGTAGTAGGGATGTCCAAGAGGGAGCTGATTTCCTGGGTGTTGCGTGGGCGACATGGGGTTTCGGAGGAGAGGGCGTTTGGGGGGGTTCCTCCCCAGATCCCCTCTCACTCGACTCCCACAGTGCCGTCCACTCAGTTACCGGAGGTTAGCACTCTCCCACAGAGGGATGAGAATTGGCAGATTGGAGTGCCCTCGGGTGGTGCACATGGTGGTTCCTCAGTTTTTGCCCCCCCTCCTTCAGTAGTGGCAGCTCCCTCTTCCTGCCTGTCTCCAGATATGGTATTTAGACTTGAGCTTGCTAAGATTGAGGCTAGGAAGCAGGAGAATGAGACCAGGAGGCAGGAGATTGAGGTTAGGAGGCATGAGGCTGAGCTTAGGTACGACTCGGAAAAATATTGTGCTAAATTAGATTTAGATAAGACTCTTGCAGAGTCGACAGGGACTCGGATGGGCCGTGAGGGCCAAGTAAGAGAACAGTCCTTGGCCCAATTAGTCAAATTGGTGCCGGTATTTAGTGAAACTGAAGTCACAGAATTTTTTAATCGTTTTGAGAAGAAGTGTAGGGAGCATAATTGGCCTGAAGAGAAGTGGGCAGCTCTAGTCTCCTCAAGACTTACGGGTAAGGGTCTGAAGGCTTATGATGCACTGCCTTTAGAGTCTTGCATTGACTACCCAGAATTGAAGAGAGCTGTCCTACGGGCATACGAGTTGCAACCGGAAACATATCGATTGAAGTTTCGGGGTGTTACAAAGACTAGGGAGGCGACCTTTCTTGAACATGCCCGGGACTTAAAAGATGCACTTAAAAACTGGACACGTTCTGAGAAAGCTGAGACGGCCGAACAGTTGACTGAGCTGTTTCTGCTCGAGCAGTTTTATAAGTGTACTGGTGCAGAAATGACTTTAACTATTAAAGAAAAGAACCCAAAAACTCTACAGGAGGCAGCTGAGATGGCTGACCTCCGGCTATCACTAATTCGTGGGTGCGGGTCTGCCCAGCGTAGTGAGGCAGGTAACAAGGGGCGTGACGCCCCACCCCCCCGAGTTAGTGATATACCTTATGCAAACAAGTACAAGAGCCATGATACCAAGACTGACCACAAGACTAGCACCGTCCCATTTAAGAAGGGGCCAGGCCCTTCCCAGTACCAAGGGAAGCCCAAAGGGGAGTTGGAGTGTTATCAATGTCATAAAAAGGGGCACTTTGCAAGAGTCTGTCCTAGCAAACCACCTACAGCAGCTGTGTCTTTGGCCTGCAACATTGGTGTGTCTCCGAAGTCATCTGAGTTTGCCCGGGGCAGTTCGTCAGAGGCTGAGGCACAGCCAATGCAGAAGCACCTGGGAGGCTCGAATCCTGCTCAGGATGTTTTTTGCGACCATAGAGGGCGGGGTTGCGTGATGTGGGTGGGGCGCAAGCATGGAGTAGAGGTCTTGCGTGATACAGGTGCTTCCCAGACTCTGATGAAAAACTTGACTGGCTACCCTATAAACGCGGCTCGGGTGGTAGTGGTGCAGGGTATTAATGCAACTCGGTCATACCCGCTGGTGCGGTTGGAGTTGGAGGTGAATGGTGTGGCACGTGAATTGGATGTCGGGATTGTGGAGAAACTGCCAGTGGAGGGCGTCGACCTTCTTCTCGGCAACGACTTTGCAATGCCCGCTTCTGAGGTTCTACCCTTAGTCGTTGCGGAGAGGCCGGCCGACGTGAGTAGGGAAGAGCAAGAGTGGGTCGAGCGGTGCCAGACACAACCCATGGCGTGTGTTGTCACCCGAGCTCGGGCAGCTAAAGTGTCACAGCCTAGTCCTCCATCTTCAGACCAGCGGAGGAACGATCAACAGGAGGAGGCTAAAGCTGGAGTTGGTTTTAAGAGTTTTGACTCGGCGGCTCTCCTGGGTGATTCAGTATTAGCACCATTACTTAATTCTGGAGAAGCCCCTGGGCCTGTCATCGAGAGTGACGAGGCTGGGCATGACGAGTCTTCACGACAGCAACGTTATGTACATCGAGAGAGACAGAGGGAGCAGCCCAGTATCGGGGAAGGTCATGCATTGCTCCGGGAGCAGTTAGATCGCTTGGCACCCTCAGATATACGTCGGTTGCAACTAGAGGACCCTGAGCTCCAAACGTGTGCTAATGGAGCTGTAGAGCTCGACGAGGACGGCGATGCACAGCCAGGAGATTTTTTTTATTTAGAAGGCATCCTCTATAGGCGTTTTCAAGACCCTAAACGTAGTTGGCAAAAGGGGTCCTGAGTAGTGGACCAGTTGGTGGTGCCACGGGAGTGCAGGGATAGCCTACTGAGGTTGGCGCATGACATACCACTGGCAGGACATCTAGGGGTGAGAAAAACTGTGGCGGCTTTGGGGAAATTGTTTTGGTGGCCGGGGATGAAGTCTCATGTGCAGTCATGGATAAACTCATGTGATATTTGTCAACGTGTCGGGAAACCGAACCAAGTTATTCCTAAGGCTCCGTTACACCCTATTCCTGTGATTGGGCCACCCTTTAGTAAAATTATTGTTGACATGGTTGGTCCACTCCCTCCCACTAAGGCTGGAAATAAATTTTTGTTAACCATAATGGATGTTGCCACTAGATACCCCGATGCATACCCTATGAAAAATGGAATGGCTAAGACGGTAGTCAGTAACTTGTTGTGGTACTTCTCAAGGTACGGGTACCCGGAGGAGATTCAGTCTGATCAGGGATCTAATTTCACCTCCAACATGTTCAAGCAAACAATGCAACAGCATGGGATACGAGCAGTAGTATCGTCAGCGTATCACCCTGAGAGTCAAGGGGTGCTTGAGCGGTGGCATGCTACACTTAAAAGCATGCTCAGGTGTTATTGTGCTGACAACGGTATGGATTGGGATCTTGGATTGCCTTATGTGCTGTTTGCTGCTCGGGAGGTACCTGGTGAGAGCCTGGGATTTAGTCCAAACGAGCTGATTTTTGGACACCGTGTCAGGGGCCCCGTTAACATGCTGAAATTTTTTTGGGAGGGGACTGTGCAGCCTTGTCCATTATTAAAGTATGTGCTTGAAAGCCGTGAGCGCATGCTTAAGAGTCTGGAGATGGCAGGTAGAAATTTGACAGAATCACAAGCTTTGATGAAGGACAGGTATGATCGCAAAGTGAGGCTCCGGAAGTTCACTGTAGGACAAGAGGTATTAATTTTGTTGCCTTTGGTTGGTAACCCCCTCTCTGCGAAGTACACTGGACCTTATAAAATTGTGGAAAAAATTTCAGACTTAGATTACCTTGTTGCCACTCCAGACAGGAGGAAAAAGAACCAGTTATGTCACGTGAACCTTATTAAAGAGTATGTGAGGCGCCCCTCTGAGCCTCTCACTGTCCCTGTGTTGGCTTGTTGCGGCCGTGGTGGAGAAGGAGAGGGGGACAGTCAAGCTTCAGAGGAGGATAGCTGGGATCAACATGTTTCAGCGGATCAGTGGGCGGGGAACTCGAGCCTTAGGGCTGACGAGGCTATAGCTCATTTGCCTGAGCCGCAGTTTGATGCTATCCGTCAGTTTTTCGGTTCATACCCCACTGTATTTGCTGAACACCCAGGCCTCACTACTCAGGCTATGCATGATGTTGACGTGGGGGACCATCTACCCTTTAAGTCAATCCCGTACCGTGTGCCCCCCATAAAACTACCAGCTCTGAGGGATGAGTTGGAGTATATGCTCGGTAGAGGGTTGATAGAGAAAGGCACAGTTAAGTGGACTTCCCCCGTAACACTGCAGCCTAAGCCAGATGGCAAGGTACGCTTTTGTATTGATTTCCGTAGGTTAAACGGATTGACTCCAACTAACCCATATCCTCTTCCTCGGGTTGATGATAGTGTTGACAAAATTGGTAATGCTCGTTTTTTGTCTAAAGTAGATTTAGTAAAAGGTTACTGGCAAGTACCTTTGTCCGAGCGTGCTAAAGAGGTATGTGGTTTTGTTGTGGACGGGAGTACCTACCGGTGCAATGTTATGCCTTACGGACTTAAGAATGCACCAGCAACGTTTCAGAACCTGATGAATGAAATTGTAAAGGACATTCCAAATTGCACCGTATATTTGGACGATGTAATCATTTATGATGACGACTTTGAGAGCCATTGTGAGCACCTTGAGACCTTGTTCCGGAAACTTAGTGAAGCAGGTCTGGTAGTAAATTTGGCAAAGTGTGACTTCGTAAAAGCCACTGTGCAGTACCTTGGGTTTGTAGTGGGAAGGGGACAGGTGTGCCCTCCTCAGAACAAGGTACAGGCTATCAATAAATTTCCGCACCCAACAACCAAGAAGCAGATTATGAGATTCTTGGGTATGATAGGCTACTACAGACGCTTCATAAAAGGTTACTCAACGGTGTTGGCACCTCTCACAGATTTGTTATCTAAAGACAAAAAGTTTTTGTGGGCACCTGAGTGTGAAAAGGCTTTCACTTTGGTGAAACATTTGCTATGTACTCACCCGATACTCAGGGCCCCAGACTTTAACAGGCCTTTTCAGCTGGCAACAGATGCTAGTGGTGTAGGGGCTGGTGCCGTCTTGCTACAGACAGACAATGAAGGTGTGGAACACCCAGTAAGTTTCTTTTCTAAGAAGTTCAATGCTGCACAAAAGAACTATTCTACAATAGAAAAGGAATTACTGGCGATTGTGCTGTCGCTCAGGCACTTCGAGGTGTATGTTCCAGCCTATGGCCCAGTCATGGTTATCTACACTGATCATCACCCTTTGAGATTCCTGAATCAATTTCACAATCGCAATATGAGACTGACCAGGTGGTCTTTGATGTTGCAGGAGTATAACCTGGACATCCGTCATATTGCTGGATGTGACAATGTGATCGCGGATTGTTTATCAAGGGTGGATGATCAGTCGCAGGCTATCACAGGTGTGTGGGTTTGAGTGGAGGAAAATAGGCTGCCCTTATAGTGCAGCCGGGAAAAACATATTAAAATATAAAAAAATCATATAAAAAACCCTTTCTTTTTATATAGGTAATCGTATAAGTTTGTCATACCCTATAGAGTTTGAGTAGTCCACGAACTATCAAACGGCTGAGCTGCTGTAAGCTCGCTCTGGGAGCATGATATTGTGTTTTTTGCTATTGTTGGGAGGAGTTATAAAATGTGATTTGTTTTTTAAATAATAAGATGTGTTTTGGTGATAAACTCAGCTTTGTTTTAGTGCCATGCGGTCGCTGGGTGTGGGGGGCTTGATGGGGTTCTGTGTTTGTCAGATTTTAGCTCAGGGTTGAGCAAGTAAAATCTTGGGGGAGGTGTGACGCATGTCCAGTGTGAGCATGCTGTACAGAACGCCTAGTCATGCCCCACTCTCGCTAGGATCGTCAGGGCAGGAACTTTGGCTGTAGTCTATGTAGAGTTTCCTAACTTAGTTCATGTGAGCCGTTGTACTATAAGTATTATGAATATGTATTTTGTTTTCATCTGAGTCAACGAGTTCTATTTTATATCATTAGTTATAAGTATTGTGTGTAAAACTTATTTGTAATGATGGGGGGAGAAGCAGCCACCGTTGGGGGTCAGTGGGTGCGCCATGCGGGAGGTGGGCCTAACTCACTAGCACTCCCCCCTCCCCCCTCCCCTCAGTGCTAGGGGAGCCTTTGTCTATCCCAGAGGAGAGAGAGAAATTACGTAATGATTGTCAGTGGGCGGTCCTTAGTAGTTCACGTTGGGCTCACTAGAGGGCCGGGTATAAAAAGGGAAGTCTAGCCATTTTTCGTCAGAACTCATTAGGCAGAGCGACTTCTCATTTCCCTTGCTAACTATATATATTCTTCTGACTGATGTGAACTTTCTCTACTACCTTACATTCTTATCTCCTCTTTTCCCTGCCTGTTTAACTTCCATGGTCCCGTTGGTGCAGAGCTAGTCAGCCAACGTATTATCGCTTGAGTTCTCACTAGCCTATTAGATAGCCTATTTTGGAAGGGTTAACTTAGAATAGGATTGATTTATGTTTGTTGCACTTGTATATGCATTTCCCTGTGTGTTATTATTATTATTCCTGTTTTCTGCTAGTCTAGGTAATGCTAGACTGGGGTAAGGCTTTTCTGTGTTACGAGTTGTTGTTTGATGCAGTGGTTAAGCGATAAACCTGCATACTCGTTTCGGTTCAGTGAAGCCTAGGTTGTCTTCGCGGCTGACTGTGTTGAGTTAATAATTTACAGTGCGTGAGGGCAAGAGCCTAACCACCCTGTATTTTATTAACAGTTTGTTTTTACTTTGTCAAGGAGCCGGGAGAAAACCAGATACAAGGGATCTGGATTTCTCAAAGTGCACTTGTTAGTTTTAACGTAATACTTTAAACAGTTGTGAGGACTTCGCTAGGCTACGAGCCGTTTTTGCTCAGTCACTGCTACCTTTTGCCCACAGTACCCCAGCTAGACTTTACTCGATTAGTAGATACAGAATAGTATTGAAGCTTTCCTTATGTATGATATTGTTTATGCACTATTGATTTCATGTGTTGCAAGCTTGGCTACTTTAGTGATTAGTGGCCCACGAGCACAATCCGAGTAGGCTATTGCCGTTGCATTTGCGGAGTACTCCTTTTTAATGTTTGCCATTTACTATTGCATATTCTTTTTAATTATTCTTATGCCAATTTAAGCCTTTAATAGTATTTAATTGCCAGTGTTTTTGCTTATTGAATTACTGTTCAAAATCAGATACGTACTTCTTACGAGCATCCGAGAAGCATCTAACTTTTTTCAGAAGATTCCTTGCTCGATGCTTAAGGACTATTAATTAACGTAACGTAATAGTGCCGATCCGAAGTAGAGGGTGGAGGACTTCTTAAGTTCTTAGTCAAGGGTGGATTACTTCGGCTTCGGCCAACACTATTCTTTGGTGTTGTTGTTTCTTACTTCATTGTTTGATTGTTGACCAGACTAGATAATTCCTGTCTCTTTATTAGTCTGTTGTTGAACACTAGTACCGAGTTCTTGTATACCCCGTTATAGCAGATTGAACTCTGGAGGGTATTGGTGTTTTTTGTTCGGCTGGCAGTACTCAGGGGTTGGGATCGTGTGTTTCCGTTGTGGCAGCGAGCTGTACTCGAGTCCTGATTGAGAGCCCTTGTGTACCCGAGTGCCAGGTCGTAACACTTCTAAATTTAAAATATCTCCTGGCTGTGCATCGCCGTCCTCGTCGATCTCTACAGCTCCATTAGCACACGTTTGGAGCTCAGGGTCCTCTAGTTGCAACCGGCGTATATCTCAGGGTGCCAAGCGATCTAACTGCTCCCGGAGCAATGCATGACCTTCCCCGATACAGGGCTGCTCCCTCTGTCTCTCTCGATGTACATAACGTTGCTGTCGTGGAGTCTCGTCATGCCCAGCCTCGTCACTCTCGATGACAGGCCCAGGGGCTACTCCAGAATTAAGTAATGGTGCTAATACTGAATCACCCAGGAGAGCCGCCGAGTCAAAACTCTTAAAACCAACTCCAGCTTTAGCCTCCTCCTGTTGATCGTTCCTCCGCTGGTCTGAAGACGGAGGACTAGGCTGTGACACTATAGCTGCCCGAGCTCGGGTGACAACACACGCCATGGGTTGTATCTGGCACCGCTCGACCCACTCTTGCTCTTCCCTACTCACATCGGCCGGCCTCTCGGCAACGACTAAGGGTAGAACCTCAGAAGTGGGCATTGCAAAGTCGTTGCCGAGAAGAAGGACGACGCCCTCCACTGGCAGTTTCTCCACAATCCCAACATCCAATTCACGTGCCACACCGTCCACCTCCAACTCCAACCGCACCAGCGGGTATGACCGAGTTGCATTAATACCCTGCACCACTACCACCCGAGCCGCATTTATAGGGTAGCCAGTCAAGTTTTTCATCAGAGTCTGGGAAGCACCTGTATCACGCAAGACCTCTACTCCATGCTTGCGCCCCGCCCACATCACGCAACCCCGCCCTCTATGGTCGCAAAAAACATCCCGAGCAGGGTTCGAGCCTCCCAGGTGCTTCTGCATTGGCTGTGCCTCAGCCTTTGACGAACTGCCCCGGGCAAACTCAGACGACTTCGGAGACACACCAATGTTGCAGGCCAAAGACACAGCTGCTGTAGCTGGATTGCTAGGACAGACTCTTGCAAAGTGCCCCTTTTTATGACAATGATAACACTCCAACTCCCCTTTGGGCTTCCCTTGCTACTGGGAAGGGCATGGCCCCTTCTTAAACGGGACAGTGCTAGTCTTGTGGTCAGTCTTGGTATCATGGCTCTTGTACTTGTTTGCATAAGGTATATCACTAACTCGGGGGGGGTGGGGCATCACGCCCCTTGTTACCTGCCTCACTACGCGGGGCAGACCCGCACCCCCGAATTAGTGATAGCCGGAGGTCAGCCATCTCAGCTGCCTCCTGTAGAGTTTTTGGTTGCTTTTCTTTCAGGTTTAGCGTCAGGTTGCCGCCCGTGCATTTGAAAAACTGCTCTAAAAGCACCAACTGTTTAATGTCGTCAAACGTAGTAGCTTTCTCCGACCTCAGCCAATTCCCAAAAGCATCGGACAGCTCCCGGGCATGTTCCAAAAAGGTGCTCTCCCGACCCTTGGTAACACCCCGGAACTTCAACCTGTACGTCTCTGGTTGTAGTTCGTATGCTCTCAGGACAGCCTCCTTGAGTTCCTCATAGATAATACATGACTCTATAGGCAATGCATCATAAGCCACGAGTCCCTTGCCCACAAGTCTAGAGGAAACAAGGGCTGCCCACTTCTCCCCAGGCCACTGGTGTTCCTGGCATTTCTTCTCGAATCTCATGAAAAATTCGGTGACACCCGACTCATCAAATACAGGGACTAGCTTCAACAGGTGCGACAAAGACTGATCATGCCCACGATTCCCACCACCGAGACGTTGCCCTGTCGTTTCCACCCGAGTCTTCTCAAGATCGATATCTGCACGGTACCTGGTAGACTCAGCTTCCGACTGGGCTTTTATTCTCGCGAGTTCGAGATCAGTCTGTTGTTTAGCCTTAGCGAGTTCGAGATCAGCCTGTCACTTAGCCTCTATCTTAGCGAGTTCGAGACGTTCCTCACGCTCAGCCTGCATCTTAGCCATCTCAAGCTGGAAGAGCATTTCTGTAGTGAAACCTTGAGGAGGAGGTGCAACTATTGGAGGCCCACCCAGCGATCCTAAACCACACTGC
Source organism: Paralithodes platypus (assembly GCA_032716605.1). Classification (NCBI taxonomy): domain Eukaryota; kingdom Metazoa; phylum Arthropoda; class Malacostraca; order Decapoda; family Lithodidae; genus Paralithodes; species Paralithodes platypus. The sequence continues at coordinate 9,549,579 of CM064502.1, forward strand.
CAGCGGCTATCGGCCTGCGGGAACGTACTAAACTCCGGCATCCTAGAGGTCCCGATGGGAGTAGAGTGGAGGGGGGGCTCGAGCAGAAGTCCCCGAGCACCCTCTCCACCCTGGACCTCACTAGCCGCCCCCAGTACGCAAGCCCTCAATTCGTTCTTCTTGATGCCATGAGCCACCTTAAGCCCCATGAGGGAATCCAAACACTGTAGACCATACTTGCTAATTCCCTCTAGTCGATCAGCTGTTATAGGCACCTCCAAAAACTTCTTTGCGGCCTCCTCACTAGTTACTAACCCCCCTGGCATATGCCCATCAGAGCCTGCTTCATTCCCTGAACCCTCAGTATGATCTGATTCGTCTCCCATTGTGTCCACCCAAGCTCCTATGTAGCACTATTCACTTGCCAAAAATTTCTGAAGACTCTCAAGTGCTATACTACTTTGCAAAAAAAATCTAACGTGCCCACTATATTCCTCAATAAAACAAATGACCACAACAATCCTGCAATTATCTCTTAGTTCACAAGATCCAGAGCTAGGTCGCCATTTGTTACGATCCAGGTTCTCAAAGACACAGGGCTCTTCAACATTGGACTAGATAATGGCAAAAAGCAACAACGGTAACACTAGATCCAACCCCTGCCTTAAACACTGGAAAACAAAACACCATTACCGCCCTGAGTCGTGCCTGGACAACGAGGTATCCTATGATTCGGTAACTGGTGCACACACACTAGGCTGACGCTCAATGAAACAGCCTATTCTCAAACAGTAAAAGATTACTCGATTATGTTACACAAAGAAAAGATAGTTAACGTGATTAATTAACGTTACGGTAGATACTCAAATAACTGGCACTCCTGTATTAAAGAAAGTGCAATGCTAGTCCTGCAACATCACCTGGAAACTTCTGAAATAAGTCTGATGCTGGGAAGATGTTCGTAAAGAATCTTGAACAATTATAATGCAGAATACGGGTCACAATAAATGCTAGGACATATAGTAATAATAGGCAGGCGAATAATAAAGACTGCGCAAAGGTAGTAATGCTCGACAACTAAAGAAATGCTTCGTGACACAACGCAACAGCCTACTCGGGTTGTGCAATTCAACAACCTCGGCTCAAAAGTGCAGTGAATAATAATGCTGCATACATATAATAATGGGGCTTATCTCTAACCAGTGTCTGCTCCGTTAATAAAGTCTAGCTGCGGTATCAAGGCAGGGCAACAATGGGCGAGCATGTGGCTCGTAGCCTAACATTGTCCGAGAGTGGTATAATGAAGATTACGTTATATGACGGGGATGCTCTCTTGATAAATCTAGGTCTCTAGTACCTAACTCTATCCTGGCGATCCCTCAGAAGTCAACACAAAGAGGCAGCACTATGTTGTGAGGGATAGGCTATGGCCCTCTCACACCACAGCGCTGTGCTCGCAAAGTAAATCAACCCGAAGACAACTTAGGTTCCCACAGTACCTGTCGATGTCGTGCAGAGCTTAGCTAACACTGCACACATCGGAGACAACGACACAGTAACCTTACCCCTACTCTAGCTTTAGATATCCAAGCAGAATCACTCAACACCTTGCAAGGGAGACATATACCGGTCTACAACCTTCCCGAGAGAGGACACATACGGAAAAGTCCGTCTCTCTAAACCTCAATAAAGCATAATACCTCCTTAACCTAATACATGGAAATATCTGAGAGCTTCGCGTACAATACGACTGGTCGACGGTGAACGTCTATGCTGAAACCAGAAGGGATGTTGAGTTTAATAAAGATTAGAGAATGAGAAAGGAGAAGTCGAGAGAAAGAGATAGTATGCAAAGTAGTGAATATGGGGGACAGAATTGCAAAGGATGTAGGTGATACGCGTGTCAGGCAAGCTCTGAGCTGGTAAAGAACACGAGGCAGCGACGGGAAGGGACTAGTTGACCACCCGGCCGCCAACGCCGTCAGCGCCCAAGCGAGCCGTGTCATAGCTCACCACGCTGCTGGGTGTACTCCTTCACACTCTCTCGCTCGCCTCCCACACAAGCAACATTTATATTATAGCGAATATAAAATATAAGGCGCGGCCACAGACCAAAACAAAGACCACTTCTAGACTGTCTGTGGCAACACGACACTAATGAAATAAAGCAGATCATTCCAGGACAACTGCAGCCCATCCCCCCATCCTGGCGAGCGCTAGCGAGCTGCAATGCCCCACGCAACCATTCTGCCAACGCCGGGAGGCGTCACAAGCTTGACTGGTGATTGGCTTAGCGAATCCGGTCATTAATTGGTTGAGCTGGACACCGACTTGGTGGCTATTCAAATTCATGAGCTTGTTTTGTGTGTTTTTGTTTTTTTCTATGTGAATGAGGGAGACAAAAGGCAGAACTGCCTGTATCGAGCACCTCCCCCAGAGTTGAAAGAGTGCCAGGACCAAAATCAAGGTACGTTCGAGCCAAAATGCCTGGACACACGGAGTTTGAAGCAATTTATGTCATAGGAAGAGGGAAAGACTGATTCTGGGAGAGAGTTCCAGAGCTCAGCAGTTGAATAGAAGATAGACTGAGAATAAAGTTTCACTCTTGGGTTAGAGAGTTGCACAGAGTAGGGGTGTAGTGTAGTAGCTGATTATTGGCAGTATGTCTCCTGAATAGTTGCTTTCTTAGGACTTATTAAACACAGACGAAATATTCCGCTTTCACAAGGCAGTAATAGGAAACAAATCGCAGTAATGTTCTTTCACAACTACCTTCGATATATGTATCAGTGAGGTGACTCATAAACATTCGTGAACCTTGAGTGGTTTCTTCATACAAATACAACTATCAGGATTGGCTTAGTAATATAATTTGCTTTAAATCAGATGGTAGAAATAGTGTTATGATTCAAGTATTTAATATTACATTCATAAATTAGGTTCCATAGATATGCAGAGATAATGACAGATAGGTGAGATCAACGAACTGTATCAGAGATTGTACAGTGTAAAGAATCAACGAACTGTATCAGAGATTGTACAGTGTAAAGAATCAACGAACTGTATCAGAGATTGTACAGTGTAAAGAATCAACGAACTGTATCAGAGATTGTACAGTGTAAAGAATCAACGAACTGTATCAGAGACTGTACAGTGTAAAGAATCAACGAACTGTATCAGAGACTGTACAGTGTAAAGAATCAACGAACTGTATCAGAGACTGTACAGTGTAAAGAATCAACGAACTGTATCAGAGACTGTACAGTGTAAAGAATCAACGAACTGTATCAGAGACTGTACAGTGTAAAGAATCAACGAACTGTATCAGAGATTGTACAGTGTAAAGAATCAACGAACTGTATCAGAGATTGTACAGTGTAAAGAATCAACGAACTGTATCAGAGACTGTACAGTGTAAAGAATCAACGAACTGTATCAGAGATTGTACAGTGTAAAGAATCAACGAACTGTATCAGAGACTGTACAGTGTAAAGAATCAGGAGTATACAAATAGTATGAACGAAAGGCATATCAAATAATTGGGTATATTGAGAGTGATTAACCTTTCCATCCTTGTATTAGATGAGTATATTACCATCAGTACACTTTTATGTCCCGGCCAAAGGCCGGTTCTTCCAACATTACAGGCTCACTATCGTTCGCCAGGGAATAAATCGACACCTAAATAGCACGAAAGGTCTAAATATTGACGAAGAATTGGGGTGAAAGGTCTTAAAATCGACTAACTAATGGGGCAAACATCTTAACACCTGAACACTAATGGGGCTAAACATGAGGGAGAAAGTGGTCCAGAAAACCGGCCCATCCCCTCTTAAATAGATACAATACTATGGACACTTTAATTACTCTCTTCGTGCCCATTATATTTTATAGTGTTTCTAGCAAAACTGAAATTTAGAACCATTCACAGTTAGCCCTTTGGGTACATATAACACAATTGTAATCGTATTCTGGCAAACATTCAACGAATTTATTCAGTTTTGTATTGTCCTGTAGTAATCAAAAGGTGAAAGGGATTATACCTGATTTGTACGTGCTTTTGCTAGACCGTCGAAATTGTGGGGTCTGTAGGTCTGTAATGTAACCTAATTCATTGCTATATATATCAATACCCCAGGAAATGCAGAATATGGCTAATACTAACAAAATGAAAAGAAAACCACCTTACGGGTGTCTCACTTATCAGTTGCCATTCTAGGGAGCTCGTCCGAGGTCTTTCAAAACACAAACGTGGTGTACGTACTAGATACTAGGGACAAGTACTACCTGGTAGGTAAGGGTTAGTCTTGTATCCCACGTACTAGGTACTAGGGACACATTCTAGCTGGTAGGTAAAGGTTAGTCTTGTATCCCACGTAATATAGTCTATTCACTGTAAGTAGGCGATAAATCATGACGTATATCCTCTGTAACTCAAATAGGACTAGAGCACATCTATTCCCTGACTGACTCTTCCCAAATGGTAGCAATATTAGCTCGATTACTCTAGTCGTTTTTTAGTTACAGAGGTTAAAACTCATAATGTATCGCCTCCTTACAGCGAATAGACTATAGGCAATAGGGACACATACTAGCTGGTAGGTAAGGGTTAGTCTTGTATCCAACCTACTAAATCTAGGTTCGATTAGGATAGGTTGTTTAGGTTAGGTTAATGTCTTTCTAAATGCCTATTTTCTGGTACTAGCGACACGTACTACCTGTTGGAAAAGGTTTGTCTTGTATCCAACGCACTGGGTACTATTGCCATGTATGTACTAGCTGGTAGGTTAAAGTTAAAACAGGAAAACTCAAGCCAAGTTTAATTTTTAAAAAGCCATAATATCGTCTTTTAAAGTCTTCAACCCCACATTTTCCCTGAACTACATAGCCTTCCCCCCTAGTTGAAGGCGTGTTTAAATTTGTTTCGATAATTAGTAAATATTAATTTCAGACGGTCCTTACTACTTAAATCTGCTGTATGTGGAAACAAAATATATATAGCATTGAATCCCCCACACTTAACCAATACTATTATCTTTAGCTAAGTTTAACCTATCTTACTTGACAATGTGAGTGAAGCAATACGAATGTGTACAAAATTACTTCACGTCGGAAAACGTTTTGCGAATAATTTAAATGCCTTAACCCTTGTCTGGCGGGGGTGGACTTAAGTCGGGCTAGAGAACACATGCCCAAAGAGCGGGGACCGACTTAAGTCTGTGTGCAATTTTTGAGCAATAATGGCTCTGAGAGAGAGACGAGTGACGGGAGGAGCATAGGTCGGCTTATGACCGCTCGGCACGGGTCCCGCGCGACTACTGACATCTACTCCACACACACCCACACCCACTGCCTCGCTACACAGGGAATTATGTAAGGAAATTACCGTATTTTAGGGATTTTGCACTCGTCTTGCACGATCGTTGCAAGAGAACGCGTGGTCATAGAAGGATGGTTTTGGTGACATTGGAAAGCTCAATTATCGCCCTTTCAGGGATACATAATTGTATTACGCTCTGGCTCTTGTTTATGCATGAAAAAAAGACGGAAATATGCTCGTTTAAGGTAAAACCCCCGCTTGGCGGGTAGTAGAAGTTACTGACGGGCCCGCTCGTAAGGCGTTAATATACCATTTTATATCCCATGATGCCATTACTCTTTTTCTGCTCTCAACTCTGCTGCATGTATTAAAATCAATATATTACAATTACTCCAATCATAGACTACAGTAGATCTGTACTGGACACGAAAATGGAACTTTGCAGTAAGGGACCCAAAATCGGAGAAAGAACCCCCAAGTTCGAACTGCGAAACCGTGAAAATATCACATTTTCGCCGTTTCGAGGTTCAAACTTGGGGGTTCGTTCTCTGATTTTGGGTCCCTTACTGCAAAGTTCCATTTTCGTGTCCAGTACAGATCTACTGTAGTCTATGCTCCAATTAATGAGCCCATACCATAGTCACATTATATAATTTATACACAGAACTGACATTTGTGAGCAGGATCTTTATTTAGTATCGTATGTGTATTCATTGAATAGGAAATAACCGTAAAGGTGCAGCACGCAGCGAGAATGACATGGCTTATGAAATAACAGATAAACAAAAAAGTAAATAACAACAAAGTACTTAATACAAGGAATACAAAGGAATGTGACCAGCACCAGACCGACTAATTTTGACGAAACTGCTCGATTGCAAGTTTAAGGAGAACCAGCAAATATACAGTGTGTGCATTACTCAATGAATTCACTTATTCAACTACCGGTATTACATTAACTAAGCAAGGGTTGCATTTCATAAAGTCGTCTAAGTGTATTCAAAACTTTCATAATAATGTATATACGGTAACATTACGTGGCTGCATGTTTTAAGTTTTAAACTCTTACGACGCAGTTAAAAAGAATAACACAAATAACTACTGTATATGGAACAAATAGAGCATGCAAGATAACATATTTGAAAGTATAATTCAGATGCAAATACGTAGGAGGGAGAGAGAGAGAGAGAGAGAGAGAGAGAGAGAGAGAGAGAGAGAGAGAGAGAGAGAGAGAGCGAGCGAGAGCGAGAGAGACTAAGAAGAGTAAAGTATCACCAAACATAAGTACTAAAATAACAGCTTTACTCGTTGAAGACCAGCCAAAGAAAACTTGTTGATAGTCTTTCTAGATGATCCACTTGAATAGCCAGACTCAGCCAAAATTGTGAGTCTATGTATTTCAATGTTGACAATATAATAAAGAAGAGGAATAGGATTTTCGGGTGAGGAAGAGGGGGAGACGTAGACTGACTAATGAAAAAGGGGGAGGGAAGAAATTAGTAAAACAAATGCACAGCGAAAAACGAGGAAACCGATAAAAGAGAAGAGTACATAGGAAACAGAGAGGATAAAAGAGGGAAGAAAAGCCAGGAATATGAAAGACAGGCGTAAAGAGAGGAGGGAATATAGAAGACAGAGAGAAGGAGAAAGGAGAGAGGACAGGAAAAGACAGAAAAGAAGGGAGGTAGACAGGGAGGAATTAGAAAGAGTCGTACAGAAAAGAAACAGAGCGAAGGAGAGGAGGAGGGAGGATACCAAAGGAAAATAAAGCATACAGAAGACAGAGAGAAAGGGAAACATAAAGATAAAATTGGAAGAGAGAGAGAAGAATAAAGGAGGCACAAGGGAGAACGAATAGGGTGTCAAGAAGAGGGACACGATAAAAGACAGAAGAGAGAAGTAGAAAGGGAAAAGACACAAACACACAAAAGATGGGAAATGACACAGGAAGAAAGAAAATAAGTAGAAACTAGGAAACCTTGCGTGAAATAAGGAAGACATTGGAAAAACAAATACATCTTTAGTATTTTATTCAATGTGAAAAGCTACCTGTAACAAGCCCCCCCCCCCCCCCCCCCCTTCAAAAAACAAAACAAAACGTTGAAATAGTTACAGAGAACCAATTCAAGGTACCTTAACCCTTAACTGGCGGGACCGGACTTAAGTCGGTCTAGAGAAGAAGAAAGGACTATGTGGCGGGGACCGACTTAAGTCTGTGTGCAATTTTGGGCAATAATTGGCTCTGAGAGAGAGACGAGTGACGGGAGGAGCATAGGTCGGCTTATGACCGCTCGGCACGGGTCCCGCGCGACTACTGACATCTACTCCACACACACCCACACCCACTGCCTCGCTACACAGGGAATTATGTAAGGAAATTACCGTATTTTAGGGATTTTGCACTCGTCTTGCACGATCGTTGCAAGAGAACGCGTGGTCATAGAAGGATGGTTTTGGTGACATTGGAAAGCTCAATTATCGCCCTTTCAGGGATACATAATTTTATTACGCTCTGGCTCTTGTTTATGCATGAAAAAAAGACGGAAATATGCTCGTTTAGGGTAAAACCCCCGCTTGGCGGGTAGTAGAAGTTACTGACGGGCCCGCTCGTAAGGCGTTAATATACCATTTTATATCCCATGATGCCATTACTCTTTTTCTGCTCTCAACTCTGCTGTGCATGTATTAAAATCAATATATTACAATTACTCCAATCATAGACTACAGTAGATCTGTACTGGACACGAAAATGGAACTTTGCAGTAAGGGACCCAAAATCGGAGAAAGAACCCCCAAGTTCGAACTGCGAAACCGTGAAAATATCACATTTTCGCCGTTTCGAGGTTCAAACTTGGGGGTTCGTTCCCTGATTTTGGGTCCCTTACTGCAAAGTTCCATTTTCGTGTCCAGTACAGATCTACTGTAGTCTATGCTCCAATTAATGAGCCCATACCATAGTCACATTATATAATTTATACACAGAACTGACATTTGTGAGCAGGATCTTTATTTAGTATCGTATGTATATTCATTGAATAGGAAATAACCTTAAATGTGCAGCACGCAGCGAGAATGACATGGCTTATGAAATAACAGATAAACAAAAAAGTAAATAACAACAAAGTACTTAATACAAGGAATACAAAGGAATGTGACCAGCACCAGACCGACTAATTTTGACGAAACTGCTCGATTGCAAGTTTAAGGAGAACCAGCAAATATACAGTGTGTGCATTACTCAATGAATTCACTTATTCAACTACCGGTATTACATTAACTAAGCAAGGGTTGCATTTCATAAAGTCGTCTAAGTGTATTCAAAACTTTCATAATAATGTATATACGGTAACATTACGTGGCTGCATGTTTTAAGTTTTAAACTCTTACGACGCAGTTAAAAAGAATAACACAAATAACTACTGTATATGGAACAAATAGAGCATGCAAGATAACATATTTGAAAGTATAATTCAGATGCAAATACGTAGGAGAGAGAGAGAGAGAGAGAGAGAGAGAGAGAGAGAGAGAGAGAGAGAGAGAGAGAGCGAGCGAGAGCGAGAGAGACTAAGAAGAGTAAAGTATCACCAAACATAAGTACTAAAATAACAGCTTTACTCGTTGAAGACCAGCCAAAGAAAACTTGTTGATAGTCTTTCTAGATGATCCACTTGAATAGCCAGACTCAGCCAAAATTGTGAGTCTATGTATTTCAATGTTGACAATATAATAAAGAAGAGGAATAGGATTTTCGGGTGAGGAAGAGGGGGAGACGTAGACTGACTAATGAAAAAGGGGGAGGGAAGAAATTAGTAAAACAAATGCACAGCGAAAACGAGGAAACCGATAAAAGAGAAGAGTACATAGGAAACAGAGAGGATAAAAGAGGGAAGAAAAGCCAGGAATATGAAAGACAGGCGTAAAGAGAGGAGGGAATATAGAAGACAGAGAGAAGGAGAAAGGAGAGAGGACAGGAAAAAGACAGAAAAGAAGGGAGGTAGACAGGGAGGAATTAGAAAGAGTCGTACAGAAAAGAAACAGAGCGAAGGAGAGGAGGAGGGAGGATACCAAAGGAAAATAAAGCAGACAGAAGACAGAGAGAAAGGGAAACATAAAGATAAAATTGGAAGAGAGAGAGAAGAATAAAGGAGGCACAAGGGAGAACGAATAGGGTGTCAAGAAGAGGGACACGATAAAAGACAGAAGAGAGAAGTAGAAAGGGAAAAGACACAAACACACAAAAGATGGGAAATGACACAGGAAGAAAGAAAATAAGTAGAAACTAGGAAACCTTGCGTGAAATAAGGAAGACATTGGAAAAACAAATACATCTTTAGTATTTTATTCAATGTGAAAAGCTACCTGTAACAAGCCCCCCCCCCCCCTTCAAAAAACAAAACAAAACGTTGAAATAGTTACAGAGAACCAATTCAAGGTACCTTAACCCTTAACTGGCGGGACCGGACTTAAGTCGGTCTAGAGAAGAAAGGACTATGTGGCGGGGACCGACTTAAGGCGGTGTGCAATTTTGGGCAATAATTGGCTCTGAGAGAGAGACGAGCGGTGGGAGGAGCGTAGGTCGGCTCTGACCGTTCGGCACGGGTCCCGCGCGGCAACTGACGTCCCCTCCACACACATCCACACTCACTGCCTCGCTACACAGGGAATTATGTAAGGAAATTACTGTATTTTAGGGATTTTTCCTTCGTCTTGCACGATCGTTGCAAGAGAACGCGTGGTCGTAGAAGGATGGTTCTGGTGTCATTGGAGAGCTCAATTATCGACCTTTCAGGGATACATAATTGTATTACGCTCTGGCTCTAATTGTTTATGCATGAAAAAGAGCACGGAAATAAGCTTGTTTAGGGTAAAACCACCCGCTTGGCAGGTAGTAGAAGTTATTGACGGGCCCGCTCGTAAGGCGTTAAAGTCAAATGTTTGGACACACACAGCTTGAACCAGTTTAATTCATAGGAGGAGGTAAAGACAAATTTAGGGAGAGGCTTCCGGAGTTTACTTGTTGAATAGAAGAAAGACTAGGATAATTGGTTCACTCTTGGGTTAGAGAGTTGTACATAAAAGGAGTGGGAATTTGTTGAAAGGTGCGTGCCCCCATTCTCCATAAGGGAGGAGGTATACATTGAGAAAGCTCTGAAAAAAATTGGTTATTGTAATAGCGGTAGAAGAATGAGAGAGATGCAACATTGCAGCATGTAGAGAGAGATTGTAGGAGTTAGTAAGAGTAGAATTGATGAGACAAAATGCGTTTGACTCTGCCCTTACGAGAAGTGCGGTATGGGTTGAACCTCTTCACACATGCAAACAATTCTCGATACTGGGGTGCACTGTGCCCCGGTATAGAGTATGAAGCTGGGCGGGGGTGAAGAACCCACAGAGACTATTGAGCACAAATAACGTCTGCAAAGCTTTATTTAACAAGATTATGATCCATATGATCCTTAGAAGAAAGGTCAGAAGGAAAAGATACACCAAGAATATTGAGAGAAAATGAAGGATTAATTTGTGTGTTGTTGAAGAGTAAGAGATGGTCATGGGGAAGATTGTGATGGGAAATAGATAGGTAAATTGGGTTTTGAAAGCATTTAAAGTAACAAACTTCTCCTTCCTCCAATTGGATATAGTTGATAGATCAGAAGATAGGCGTGCTATGGCCTCTTCATATACGTTTTGGAGCAATTGCATGGTGGGTCGCTATGGAAAACTAGTTGAATCGTGTAAGGTAGAGTCGTCCGCATACAAGTGGATTGGGCTAGAGGTACAGTTGAGAAGATCCTTAATGAATATTAGCAGTTACGAGAATTGGAGACAGGACAGAAGCCTGAGGAACACCGAAAGATAGGTTGAGGAAGTGAGCAATGGCTGTGTCCACTACCACAGCTATGGAGCGGCCAGAAAGGAAATTAGAGACAAATCCATAGATGGAGTGATAGAAACCGAGGGAGGGTTATTTAAAAATTATAAATTTGTGCCAAACACTATGAAAGATTTTCAATATGTCTAGCTCAATAGAAAAGGTCTCACTGAATTCCCAAAAGGAGGATGACCAAGATATAGCAAGGTCTTTAAGGGGGGTGTCCAATTTTTACTTATAGTGCTATTTTCTTCTAGTTTTTGGCTGAATAAATTTAATTTCATTCAGACATTTGCTCAGTCATTCAGGAGTGCCTGAAAGAGCCCTAATATAGCGGAAATATGCCCGCAGCGTAAGTCTTAATCCCAGAGAGGGCAGAAAGTACATCCTTAGTTGAGATTATGATATTAGACATAAGTAAAGGGGCCCTCACACAGTCAGGAGTGCGAGCTAGTGGGAGTCTAACGGGAGTCTAACAGGAGTCACTAGGAGTCACTAGGAGTCATCGATTTTCACTGCGAATAGGCCTGCGAGTCCGAATTTTCCCCTACTCCTAGTGACTCTAGCTCGCACTCTTGACTGTGTGAGGGCCCCTTAAGAAGGAGGAGGAATAGTACTGGAATCACCAAAGGTGGAGTTCCTCACAAAGGTCTGAGCATTTATTGGTAATTATGTTATCAACATTTCTCTTAACCCGCTGGATCCCAGCGTCGCACGTGTTGCGTCGGCAATGTTCGATCACCAGCGCCCAGCGACGCGCCTGGCGCGTCCGGAATATTAAAATCAGTTACGCGGCCGGTATCGTAAGAAAATGCCTAATAATGGTACTGCATACTCTCTCGGGTATTGGGAAGGCGGGACTGGCGGCCGAAACGGGTCGGTGGGTCGTGCGGCTGAACCAGGGTGGATGAGAGGCATGTACTGAACCACCTTTTTTGACCGCAACTTTGGACCTCATTTACTCAGGTCGTATGGGTTGGTTTTGCTTGAAAATTGTGTCAGAGTCGTGGAATGTCATTGTGTATACATATTATCGGTGTACATGAACATAGTCTGAGCGGGTGATGGATAATAAACAGATTTACTTATACCCGCATATTGCCACATGACTTTGGACATGATTTACTCAGGTGGTATGGTAACTATTGGCCTAACAATTATACAGGGTATTCGATACAATATGGGAAACCAGTGGAAACCAGTGTATATGGGGAAAAAGACAGAATTGGTGCCATCGAGGACATATGGTATTTCAGGGGCCGTTGTCATCACCTTGATGGAGTCCTACTCTGACAGGGGCCACATACTGTACCTGGACAACTGGTACACCAGCCCCTCCCTTGCCAAGTTCCTGTATAGCCGCACAACAGGCGTGTGTGGCACCGTCAGGAGGAACAGAATCTTCATGCCCAATCTACCACCCAGGCGGGAAAAGGGCTCCATCATCTACCTGCAGGCCAATAATGTCCTCCTGTTGTCCTGGATGGATAACCGGGACGTCAACGTCCTCACAACAGTCCACCGACCAATCTTCCAAAACAGCCGACGACGTGACCGAGCAACAGGGGATATGATCCGGAAGCCTGAGGCAATCTGTGACTACAATATCAACATGCGGCTGGTTGACAAGTCCGATGCTGTCATCGCTTCGTGTGAGTGTGCGAGGAAGACTATGCGGTGGTACAAAAAATTGTTCTTCCATCTCCTAGACATCACCCTGTACAACTGCCACATTCTCCACTATGTAATTACTGGCAAGCGAGAGACGATGGAGGACTTCTCCATCGAGTTGTGCAGAGAGATGTTGCATAAGTACATGACTGAACCCCGCGACCTGGAACCACCAGCACATCGTCAGCCAGCAGCAGAAGGGATTGCCAGGCTCACTGGACGCCATTTCCCCACGTATGTGCCAGCCACTGATGGCCAGGCGAGACCCCGCACTACCACACCCTTGAAAACTTCTAAGTGTATTCAAAGACTGCGAAAAAAGACGCTAAACCAAGTGTAAATACTAAGTGTGAATAATAACTGTATAAAGTTATAAAATATAAGTCCATAATAACAGTGAGATACATTTTACTTGTACAAACTAACAAAAATACAATGTGAAATCCAATATTTCTAACTAAGAAGTGCCTACAAATCATATAATATAAGTAAATTATACGGTAAACTATTCTATATTATTATATAAAGTGACAGTGTGGCAGTGTTAGACAACTAAAGTGAAAGTGCTGGACTAATGTACAGTTTGACAGAGAGCGCGGGAGTGAGAACTGTCACCTGGTGTCCGTCTGTCTGTATGTAGCGCGGGAGTCGTTGCCACGAGTGAACACTTATATCACCACTTGAATATGTACACTTATTACACTTGAACTTGACTTATTAGGACATTATTGATACATACGTGGTATATATAAACTATACAGGCACACATGACACTCAGGTGGTATGCAAATGACCAAACACCCGCAAACTTGACTCATCGTACATCTGGCTACCGGGCCAGCCTGCCCGCCCGGGATTTATGAACCGGGCCAAACTGCAGCTGTCATCTCCGGACCCCCCACCCCTTTAGGACCCCTAAAAATCATCGGTAAGCAAATACATTTTTGTTTTCCTTATTTTTAATTTATTCTTAGTTAGGAAAAAAAAAAAAATAATAAATAAAAAGGCTTGGGACAGGGGTGAACAAAATAATACAACTAACTGGGGCTCAGCGGTTTAAGGGGGTAGTGGTTACTATTTGGTCGATTTATTTATTTATTAACTTACTTTCCTCCCTAGACCTCCATCAAGCTTTAAAAAATACCCCCTAGACCCCCCATCAAGAATTTGTAAATTTTTCGGTAGAAAAATGTCCTGGCCTTCCTCATACAATTATAGCTCGCCAGTAAATGTCCTGGCCTTCCTCATACAATTATAGCTCGCCAGTAAATGTCCTGGCCTTCCTCATACAATTATAGCTCGCCAGTAAATGTCCTGGCCTTCCTTATACAATTTTAGCTCGCCAGTAAATGTCCTGGCCTTCCTCATACAATTATAGCTCGCCAGTAAATGTCCTGGCCTTCCTCATACAATTATAGCTCGCCAGTAAATGTCCTGGCCTTCCTCATACAATTATAGCTCGCCAGTAAAAAATCAACACCTAAATAGCACGAAAAGTCTCACAATTCACAACGAAATAGGGGGAGGGTCTTAAAACCACTAAATTAATGGGGCTAACGTCTGAAAATCAGAAAACTAATGAGACTAAACAGAGAGAGAGAGAGAGAGAGAGAGGGAGAGGGAGAGGGAGAGAAAGAGAAAGAAAAATAGAAAGAGATAGACAAAGAGAAAGAGAGAGAGAGAGAAAGAGAGACGGGAGAGAGAGGGATAGAGAGAGAGAGACGGGATAAAGAGAAAAATATGCCATAATATTAACGTTGCAATATTATGCTTTTATCTTCGAACTTTAAATTCATCCCCTCTAACCTCCCCCCCCCCCCCAACACAGTCCTTCCCCAACATGTTATTGCTACTGCTGATGGACCAGTTTTATCATCCTTACATTAAACTAGATTCGGTTTTTCGACTCTGATTATTTCTTACTGGATTTTTGCCTCCCCATAGTGCACCTTAATTAAAAGCTAATAGAGGGTGAGAAAGATTTGAAAAAGAAAACTCACATCCCTCCACCAACACACTCACACCCTCTCTGTATATATATAAGCAATGGATATTTTAGAAGCTGAAATTCAAGGAAAACAGGTTGTGATCGGCTGGACCAAACTCAATTTCACCATTAAATTATTTTTGTTTTTTATTTTGTATTTGATATACTCTACAGTGTTGTTTTATGCAAAGAACTGTCGGAAATTGGTATTTACCTATTATCCTACAATCTAAAAACACGCTCCTTACTAGTGGGGAGGGCTATATGAAGTACAGGGAAATTGAGGGGCAAAACATGACAATAACGTATTTAATAGAAACACTAGTACCTAATTTATCCCATACCTACTACCTGATCCATTGTCATTAACCTAACAAAAAAGCCTAACCTAACCTAGTACGTTGGATACAAGACTAACCCTTACCTACCATTTTTTTTTTTTTTTTTTTTCTATATTCCAACTACTCCCTCTCGGGCATAGGCTGATAACCTTTTTACACCCAACTGCTGAATACAGTGAGGCCCGTGAGGTCTTGTTCCAGTCTAGGGAGTGAGACATGCGAAGCTTCACGGCTCGAAGCAATTCCATCTCTGAAGCCGCCTCGCCTCTGCGCTTCACAGTCTCACCCCCACAGACTCTGACCCTCACTCTCAGAACGCCACCTATTGAGCAATTAACTCACTAGGCATTGCCCCCCTGCAGCATATTTTTGAATATGGGAATATTCATACAATGTTTTTTTTTTGGGGGGGGGGGGGGGGGGGGTATTTGGTGTGCTGTGGTAATGCACTGATATTAGGTACAGCACAACTTCCATCCCAATAATATCTTCCCATTGACATATTGGGATTCGAACCCGGGTCCATTGGATTACCAGTCCAAGTACCTAGGCCATTGGATACAAGACTAACCTTTACTTACGAGCTAGTACAACTGACGACTAGAGGCTTGGACATGATTATCGAGGTTATTTCTTAAAAACAAATATTTAGCATTTTCAAAGCCATGGGCATATATCACAAAGAAGTATGAAGCATGATAGATATATATAATTGACAATCATCAAGGTGAGCGAGTTTGGTCCAGCCAGTAACATTGTCTCAGGTTTTCTTCTACATTGTATTTGTGACCGCTATATACCAGTTACGTATGTGCCGTTCATTTCATGATAACCCGAGGAGCGCGTAATTCCTGTTGACAAACTTTGCAAAATAATTACCTTCGATTCTGACAAAATTCAGTATATTTACCATATAAAACATTATTTCTTCTCCATGTGCATTTATTTTACTTATATGATGAACGTGTGAACCTTGAAGAGTGATAAACGAAGTGGGAAAAGCATTAGGGGGTTGAAAACTTATATGTTCGCCGCCCGGTCGTATCCTAGGGTGGCAGGCTGAGACACACCCTCCCCTTACAACATCTCTCAACACACTAAGCGGCCCGAGAGTGATCTCACAGTTCTAAAGGGTCTCTAAATAATGCAACCCTCTCTACCAGCTTGCTTGACAATAATTTGCGCAGAAAATAACTGATAAATAATGAAATTAAGAGGGAAAATAGCAGATAATTCAGGAGAGTGGAAGAGTGAGAGGTGGGGAAGTAGGGGAAGGTGGGGGTTGAGGCACATATTCATGAGTGGTAGGAAGTACTAGATGCGAATTATCTCACCTAATGACATATTCCTTTGTTTTGATAGAGTTTTGAGGGGCATTTTAGAAGGGTTTTTTCATGATCTTGCTTCCGTGAGGCCTATCACATTCGCTATACACATACTTCCGTGAGACTTATCGCACTTGCCGGGTTAAAGGCCATAGCTCATACTGTCTTCTAAACACAAAAGTTGATAAAATAATGGGTTACTTCATTGAGTTATCACAAGTGTAATATTATGAAAAAGAGAGTGATATTACACATGGTAAACGCCCGGGCCACTCCACTCGCTGAAGGTCCCAGGCTCGCTATCCCTTGCCAGGAAAAAATCAACACCTAAATGACACGAAAGTCTAAATATTGACAAAAAAATGGGGCGAGAGGTCTTAAAATCATCAAACTAATGGGCCGAACGTCTAAAAAATCTGAAAACTAATAGGGCTAAGCATAAGGAAAGAAAGGGACCAGAAAAACGACCCATCTCCCCTTAAGAATGAAAAGACAGAATATTGTTATGAATGAAAGTCTACTCGATAGCATCAACAAAGAAACTGTCATGTGAGTAATTACATCAAGCGATCTTAACCCCTTCTGTACCGGTGACTTCATTTATATTTGATTTCAGCTACATTTAGACGGTTTTATGAAGCTTAGGAAGGATATATGATAGCTGAAAGGATGCATTGAGATGGTCTGTAGCCTTTTAATGGTTAAACGTCCTTCCTAAGCTGAACAAAATCGTCTAATAGTTGCCAGAATATAATAAAAAGTATATCACCGGTACAGAAGGGGTTAAACTCAACCAACAATGTGCAGAAGTAATAAAGCAGCAAACAAATTAATTTGCTTAATATGGAAACTTTTTATTTATCCAAAAAGGTTATTGTAACTTGATACAATTCATTGGTTCGTCCCAACATATAAAATTATCTTTAGTTTGTCTCCGTATTAGCGAAAAGGTCATTGACATACTTGAATGAGCGCAACGAAGAGGAACACAATTATTCCCAGACTTAGAATTAAATTGTACGAGGAGCGGCTGAAAGAACTAATTAAATAGATTGAAGATTGGGAGAGAATTAAATAAAGATTTGATAATGATAAAGAGCCATGACAATATGAATGAGTTTATATTATCTTTTGGATCGGCCGTAGTCCCTTCGACCTCTATGTGCCTAATAGGTCTGTTATGGCATATACATCATAGCTATATTAGAGATGCATAAAATATTTGCATCCGCAAATTATTCGCAAATTTTAAAACAAATTGGCATTTGCATCTGCATATGCAATACAAGCATACATCCGCATTCACATCCGCAGTTTTAGTAAATTTACCATCCACATCCGCATCTGCACCTATAGAATGAGGATGTTGCAAATATGATA
Source organism: Paralithodes platypus (assembly GCA_032716605.1). Taxonomy (NCBI): domain Eukaryota; kingdom Metazoa; phylum Arthropoda; class Malacostraca; order Decapoda; family Lithodidae; genus Paralithodes; species Paralithodes platypus. Next base: position 9,567,451 of record CM064502.1, read on the forward strand.
AAACAAAATTCAATATAATAAACAAAAATAAGAATATACCTGGAGCGCCTTCAGTCTACGCTATCAGGCAATCCTGTTTCTGTTTGAGCAATCCTGTTTATGATCGCGCAGACTGAACGACATTGATAGGCAAACATTGATTCTCGTCGCTGATTGGTCAGTGGCTATGAGCACGAAATTCAAATCTTGTTGGCGATGTCTGCGAAGGTTTTAGGCCTGTTACAGTGCTTCTTCGGTCTATTAATTTCAATCAAAGTCAAATGGTTTTGTCAAATCAATACATTTTAATAGTGGATATTATTATCCATCAATATAGACTATTGGCTAAGGTAGTCACACTGTCAGCTACAGTCGGCAGCCTTGTTCAAGCTCAAGACAGACGGTAGGCTAGGCTACCATCAGGCTATTATATCTTATAATCTTATAAGGAAATGTTGACAAAGTTATTACGGTTCTTATCTGGCAAAGGTAGCTCTTTATTCCCCGTGTAATTTTCAAACAATTCTCCGTTAGTCTATTGGGGAAATAAAAAGTAGATGTTCTTTTCCTGGCGATGTAGGAGTATGAATAGGCTAAATTTTATAGTTTATATATATTGTTCTTTCCCTGGCGATGTAGCCAGGCTGAATTAAATAGTAGCCTATATATATTATCTCTTCCTGGCGATGTATGTACAGGCATACTTTCTTTTCCTGACGATCTATGTGTATATAGGCTATTTGCACGCTTATATTTGTGGAAGGTTCATAAATATTAATTTTTAACCATTAGATTACCTTTGAAAATTTAACTATAGCGTGTATAGGCTACCTTACTAAACATAGCTTAACTGACCTATCATACTTCGATGCAATTATGCCTCAGAAATTGTTTTTAAGAAATGTAAATAGAGTAATCGATCAATAATAGACAAGCGCCGAAAAACCTGTACAGCAAGCTAGGCTATAACCCGTTAAAATATAGGCTATCATTCAATTGGCACAGTAACAACTGTAACATTACCGATATATAACTATAACAATGAAATACAAACCGCATAAAAAACATAATAATCAATCAATAATATAGACAAACGCTCAAAAACCTGTACAGCAAGTTATAACCCATTACAATACATCATTGGCATAGTAACATTACCAATATATAACGATACAAATAAATAATAACTGGAAAAAAAAAAAAACATTAGCTCATCGAGCCTCGAACCCTTGCGAGTAGCCTTACGGATTTAAAAGCAAAGTCGTTACCAACTAGGCTAGCTTACCGCACTGAAGGCCTGACGAAGTAGCTGTGAGACTTGCGCTCCAAGCTGCTTGTTTTATGTTATATATAGCAAAATGGTCACGATAACTATGATTTTTATAGGTGTGCCACCTCATAATTGAGATTGCGACACATAAATAACACGGAGGGAGGCTAATTAAGCTTAATTATGATAATATAATGTAGAGGTGAGATTTAGGCCTACTGTTATGATAGCTTCGCTAGTCACCTCCACGGAGTGTTAGCGTGATCGCCGTCTGATTGCAAACAATCACAAACGTGATTCGTCGAATCAGAGGCGATCACGTTCAGTAGAGCTATCCCGTTTGCGGTTTGGGTAGACTGAACGCGCTCCTGGTATTCAAAACAAAATTATAAGAAACATATATGCATAGACTACATGTAGTAGATGTGGGTTTGACACGAAAATGGAACTTTACAGTAAGGGAGCCAACATCGGTGGACGAATCCCCAAGTCCGAACCTTGAAACCGCGAAAATATCAAATTTTCGCGGTTTCGAGGTATCATCAATGATTATTACTTATATGCATATGAATGTAAGCACTGATTACCGTACTTCATTATCTATACCATAATATATATATATATATATATATATATTTTTTTTTTTTTTTTTTTTTTTTTAATCTCTCAGTGGGGTTTGAACCGTCGACCGTCAGGACGATAGCCGACGCTTTAACCAACTACTGCTGTGGTGGAGTTGGTTAAATCGTCGGCTAGCGTCCTGACGATCGACGGTTCGAGCACCACTGAGAGATTAAAACATTTAGTGGCTCACGTGTATTTGTGAGATATATATATATATATATATATATATATATATATATATATATATATATACTTACTGTATATATCACCTATAGTAAACAATTACCCTACCTACAGTAAATGTGCATCCCATATCCGATTACCTGAGCATGCCCCCCAGATAGTACAGTAAACGCATTCAGTTAACTCACTTTCATCACTGCCCGTCTCCTCTGCAACTTCCTTCCATAGCTGTCTCGGGGTATTCCTATTCCTGTGTTTAGGGTGTGTCTTATCGTATATGGTAGTACAGATCTGTACCGCCACAATCAACTTTTCGTAGCTACATAACTAAGGATCCTACGGGCACACAGCTACACATACCGTCAGAAGAAAACAGTCAAAAAACAAGTTGAGCACTTTTCTGCGGCTCCGGAATCTGGCATGATTTGGACCATCAGTGTGAAGCTTCACGGGGTTTATGAAGCCCCAGAATTGTTGTTACCACGTCCGATTTTTCCCAACGGTTATGGTCAGACTATTTGCATCGGAATATGTGAAATATGCAACGGGTTATTCCATGTATTTTTTTGTTTGATGTTAACGATCTCACAATTTTTTGTTAGAATATTTCTGGGTCCGGTGTTGGTGTAACTCGACCCTAAGGGTGTGGTCTCACCAAGGCCACAGCCAGACATAATATGACGCAAAATGTCTGTCTTAAAGTGAAATGTCATTGAATCGACACATTTGTATCTACTGTATACTGAATTTTCTTTTCAGTTACGCTCATTTTAATAAACTACCTTGTTTATTTATGCTTCTTCTTGTTTTATTTCTTGTACTTGGCTTGTTTTTTTGGTATAGATTGGACATCCAATTTATTGAACAAAAGCAAGCCAAGTAGAAAAAAAAAACTCGAACAAATAAGGCAGTTTACTAAAAAGTGCGTAACTGTATGGTGTATATCATCAAGAAAATACAGGTACAGTACAATTGTGTCAAATTCAATGATATATCACTTTACTACAAACATTTTGCGCTATAGTATGACTGGTTGCAGCTTTAGTGTAAACTCGCCCGAAGATGTCTGGCTTAAGCGAACACACAAACCATTCACTTAGGGGGCGTCACCGGCTTTTTTTATCTGTCTCTTCTTTTCTCTCTTTCCCTGGCTTGTATCCATTCGGCCCCATTCAGTCAACTGTTTTAAGATGTTTATCCCCATCCAGGTGTCGATTTCTTCCGGGCGAGCGATAGCGAGCCACCATTTCATGGAGAAATACGGCTTCGCCGGAGACATTGTTCTATCAACAAATTTACAAATTTAGCTTGCTGTCAAAACAAAAATGTATATATGCTGGCTCGCTACAGCTCGCCAGGAAAATATTGACACCTGGATGGGGGAAAACGTCTTAAAACAGTAGGCTGAATGGGGCCGATCTGTCAAAAGCTTTTGACACAGTTGACCACCGCATTCTATTAGACAAACTTAAGCATTATGGTATAAGAAATACTACATATCGGTGGTTTGAATCCTATCTTAAAGATCGCATGCAATACGTAGAGTATAAGAATATTAAGTCGAATAAATTAGCATTATCCTTTGGGGTTCCACAAGGATCCATACTGGGCCCATTGTTATTTATTTTATATGTGAATGACTTAGTTAATTCTAATAGGCTATTTAAAGCATTCATAGGCTATTCGTGAAGCAATGTGGAAGGTGTTAAGGATTTATGAAATAGGAGGACATTTGTTAGAAGCAGTTAAGAGTTTTTATGAAGGGAGCAGAGCATGTGTGAGAGTAGGAAATGGTGAGTTGAGTGAATGGTTTGAGGTAAAGGTAGGTTTGCGACAGGGTTGTGTAATGTCACCATGGCTGTTTAATATGTTTATGGATGGTGTGGTGAGGGAGGTGAAAAGGAGAACTATGGGAAGAGGATTGGGTTTAGTAGGGAAGAATGGTAGAGATTGGGAGTTGAATCAGTTGCTGTTCGCTGATGACACAGCATTGGTGGCAGATTCTGATGAGAAACTGCAGCGGGTAGTCAAAGAGTTTGGTGTGGTTTGTGGAAGGAGGAAACTGAAGGTGAACGTCAATAAAAGTAAAGTAATGGTGTGTAATAGGGGAGAGCATAGGGTGAATCTAGATGTGAGGCTGGATGGGGAAATATTGGAACAAGTAGAGTGTTTTAAATATCTGGGAGGAACGATAAGCAGGAGTGGAGGTATGGAAGTGGAGGTAAAACAGAGAGTGTGTGAAGGAAGGAAGGTTTTCGGAGCAATGGGAAGTATGTGGAAGACGAGAAATCTCGGAGTGAAAGTAAAAAGTGCACTGCATCAAGGAATTGTTGTGCCAACAGTGATGTATGGGGCTGAGACATGGGCTCTGAAGAAAAAGGAGAAAAGAGGGCTGGATGTGATGGAGATGAGCTGCTTGAGGAGTATGTGTGGAGTTACTCGTAGAGACAGATTGAGGAATGAGGAGATACGTAGGAGAGTGGGGCAGCAGGAACATTTGTCAGCCAGAGTGGACAGAAGGGTGCTGAGCTGGTATGGTCATGTTGAACGAATGGGAGATGAAAGGCTTACAAAGAGAATATGTGAGTCAGGTACAAGGGGAGATAGAAGGGCAGGAAGACCCCCATTGAGATGGAGAGACTGTGTAAGAAAGGCTTTGGATGATAGAGGAATGACTATAGATCAGGCAGGGGAAGTGGTGGTGGACAGGAGTGAATGGAGAATGCTTGTGAATAGTTGAGTGAACACGTGGTCATTTGGAGTAAGGGGTCGGGCGCAAGTTGGACTAGATAATAGTCCATCAGGCGCCTGGCCCGGGGAGACGATTAATATGAAGTGTGCGCCTGGAAGTGTGGTGGGAGGGCTTGTGGCTTTGGCTCCGCTGCATGTCTGCCTGCCGAGATCGGAACCTCTCCGGGTGGTCGGGGGCCGGGGGAGTGCTGGAGCGACCTTGGTGACCCTGGTCTCTGGGTCTTCTCCTGGGTGACCTGGATGTGTGTGAGTTTGTGCTTTTTATCTGTGTTTATTTGTTGTTTTATGTTTTTTTGTGTTTTCCCTGTTCTTGCTCTGTCTTGAGTCGGCTACCCCCAAAATGGGGATTGGGCCTGAGCATATAGATAGATAGATAGATTTAAAGTAATATTGTTTGCTGACGATACAACACTCTATGCCAGCCATAGCAACTTAAATACTCTAGTGCAGTCCGTAAATAATGAACTAAATAGTGTCTATTGTTGGATGACTGCAAATAAACTAACCCTAAATATCGACAAAACAAAGTATATCGTTCATCACAGAAAGAAGAATATTCCTCTAAATATTGATTCCATTAACATTGGTAATACAGTGTTAAAAGAAGAAGAAAGTATAAGATTTCTTGGAGTTGTGGTGGATAGACAATTGACCTGGCAATCACATATATATGCACTCTTTGACAGGTAAGATCAATAAACAGTGTGGCATATTGTATTTACCACGTACCGGTAACTCCTTTACTACGGAAGTACTTAAACACCTCTACTACTCTTTGGTGTACCCTTTCTTCTCATACTGTCACACAATTTGGGAAACTGCAGGTAAAACTAAGATAGAAATAATGAAATTGGCACAAAAGAAAATAATTAGAACAATTACCTTTACAAGAAAGTATGATCATATAAATTAATTATTTAAATCTCTACGTCTCCTAAAATGGGAAGACATAAACACTTATTGTACTGCTATATTTGTATATAAAGCCATTAACAATTATAATAATATGGAACTGTTTAACTTCCGCTCAAACGAAAGGTAAAACTTAAGAAATACAAGAGATTTAGACATTCCAAGAATTACGTCAACTCAATCTCAAAATCTATTAATTATCATGGTGTAAAGGTCTGGAATGCACTGCCTCGGCATATTCAAGAAAATTCCTATATCCCTCAAATCATATTTGTTGACCAAATATTAAATGCAATTGAATATAATGTAAACTTCCTCCAGAATTCAAATGCTTGCAACATCAACTGTGTAGGTCTTGTGTTGGTATGTTTACGTGGTGGGTGTTTGTCTGTAGGGATGGTTTCATACTATTTTATGAAGGTAAATGTTACATATAATAACACAATAATTTGTATTAGGAAAACAAGAAAACAAAAACATATACAAGTTTGTAGTAAAATGTAAATAAATTCGGGTTAAATGCAAGGTAGGCGCCTTTAAGAGAGTTTCTCTCACAAGGCTCAGCCGGATGTCCAACATTTATTAATAATATTGTTAACTTATTGTATACTTTACGGCTAAATAAACATATTTGATATTTTATTTGAATGGATACAAGCCAAAGAGAGAGGGAGAGAAAGACAAAAAAAGCAAGGTGGGCTCTCTTAATCTGCAAAACAACGCACTGTTCTATTTATGTGTTCTAACTTTCTTGTGATTTCTTTTGATTTTGTTTTAATTTGTTTCAATAATAGCCTACATGTGTTTATTATTAGTAGTAGTATTATTATTATAGATGTGTGTGAAATTGCTTTGTTTTGTTTTGTTTTTCTGATGTTATGTGATGTCCCTGTTCGGGCTCTGTCTCGAATAAAAAAAAAAAAAAAAAAAAAAAAAAAATGGAGAAGGTGCCAGAGTATATACATACATACATACATACATTATTATTATTATTATTATTCAACAACCGTATTATAAATGTCAGTACACTAATAATCCGTTGTTGTTTTTTGTATATATTTTGTCCTCCTTATCTTATAATTGATGGTAAGTGATCGGATTTATTCTTAAGGGTTTTTATGGTAATTATGGGGAAAAGGACTCGCACCCTTATTTTCCATATTTATTCCTTCAGATTTTGAAAAATACGTGTTTTCGTGGTTTTATAGTTATAATTCCAACACACACAACGAGAAGCGTGTGTGTGTTGGGGGGGGGGGGGGGTATGACGTATTGAAATCATCATCTATGTTGCCAGCAGGGGATAAATACCGATTATACTCCATAATGAAGACGTATGTAAACAGCGAGGACGTCCGAGGGAGCTCTCAGAGTGATGGGACTTTGTGTTTTCCCATTAACCCAATTAATTTTGATATTTTAAGACGTTCGCCTCATTAGTTTGGCGATTTCAAGCCTTTTCGTTTAATTTCTATCAATTATGAGACCTTACGTGCCGTTAGGTGTCGATTTGTTTTCCTGGCGAACGATAGCGAGCTTGTAATGTAGGGGGAATTTAACACACTGAAATATGTAATAGCCAAGTGTGCAATAGTGGTGTCATTGACACTATGACTTTTGTGATACCACTTGATGAGAAGGATATTAAACAGATTATATATATGCCAATAGTAGATGCAAGATACCAAATATAACTTTCAATGCCGGGTCACGCATGTACAGTATATACCTCTAACCCAGATAAAACAATGCTTTATATGGTGAAAATTACGTTACATGTAGACTTGTATTACTCCTTATCATTATATGTGCATCTGCCCTTTTGCAGTTACCGTATTTTTACAAGCAGCCTCCTTTGTTAAACGTTTCATGTCGGGTAGATTTATGCAAATTGTATCGCAATTTTTATATATTTATTTGATTATTTCCTGGCTCTATTATGGGTCTCACCTATCGATTACTTTGCATAATCCGTCTCTAATCTATATTGATTAAATTTGGCTGCAACCTGTATTTTGACTAATTATTTACCATTATGCTAATCATCCTTTTAACAAAATATGCGTGTCCTACATGACTCCACATATAAAGATGATTCATGGACATTTCGAATCTCTCGCAAAAACATAGCCTATATGAAGCAAATCGAACTCGCCCGATTCCACGTTGGTTTAATAAAGTTGGCTGATGTATGGTGTCTGCGCAACATGCTAAACACTAAATTCTTCTTCTGAAATCATATACTTCTAACCATTATATATAAGCATACACAATACATTTAAAGATTATGGTAACGATTCATACAATCAGTTAATCGTATTGAAGGCCGTACTGCAAAATAGTATTACATCTAGCAAACTCAATGACCACTCACGTCCCTCGTTACAGAACGAAGACCCATTCATTCATACAGACATACACTACTGAGTAATGCTGCCACCTTTGGTAGGGTAGGGCAGTACCAAAGGGGCTGGACACTCCAACTACTACTTAACAAAGTGTACCCTATAATTTATAAGGAAAATACAAGTATGCTGGCACGACCAAGTGTGTGTGTGTGTATGTGCTTGCCAGGTGCCGACGCATAAATATTTAGCTCACTGACTAACATGCTCGAGCAAAGATGGTGATTCTGTCTTATACGGTCATTTTCCAAGCATGCTCTGATGCCATTCTCAAATACCACAGTCGGAAACTGATCGTGTGGACGGGCCTTTAGAAATGGATCGTGCAACGTGTCTTATGCCTCCATATACAATCAATCTTGAGTGTCCAACCTTAGTGTTCGTGCAGGCATAACCGTCGTGTATGGGTGTGATGAAAGCTTGCACAATTGACTGAAACTGTATTAGATACGGTTTGATAATAGTTCGATTCAATCATGTTTGCGCACTCATGATTGATAGTGTATGGAGGCCTTAAAAGCATTGTATAGTCTTGTTAGTGTTTCTTACTATTTACAATAGGTTTGTAGCTATTAATGTTCTCGACTGTACACGAAAGCAACGATGAATGGTAAATAATGTTGTAGAATAATTATGCCGCACATAATAGAGTAACTTATTATAACTGAACATAATATGCACCTACAGTATAGTGGCGCCATCTGTTAGTGTGCATTGTACTTCATGTTCACGAAAACATGCTAAAGTTTCCATTCTCTCTAATAAAAGATTATATTCTCGAACCAAGATATAGAGGAACTTATTTCATTTGGGGGAGTTTGTCAAGAGGAGTGTGTGTGTGTGGAGAAATATCGTAAAGCGCTGGAGTGATTATTTAATAACTATCTACTTCGGTGACTATTGAAAACAATGTGGATCTACAATAACTGCTGGCGGGTACCCAACCCCGAAGAGGGATTGAAATAGGGGAGCTATCCCCCCGCCAAAGGTGGCATTCTAGGGCCTTTCCTAGCTGATGCTGAGAGGATTGGGTTCTAGTCATGTGGTGATGGGCTGGTCTATCAGAGTGAGAGCTGAGCAATCTCTGCCATACCCATAGCTTACTCTGACTGTTCCTTTTACTTACATATTTTCTAGATCTCAAGTGACGGCGTCTGTTCCATGGATTGACCTCCCAATCTACCAAGATTGGAAGCCAAAGCGTCACATTTTCCCCTTGCCCCTCAACTTTCTCTTCATAATTGCTGAGGGGCACAGGGCCCTGGGTGGGGCTTTGGTTTCCCGGGCGTTTCCGCACCCTCCTCAGATCCCCGCCATGGAGTGGCTTCGGTCACCCAGACTGTATTGTGGTCGGCAGGGAGGGTTTTGTGGGGGCGCTCAGTTATGGCCTTGGAATTGCTCGGGGCCTTGGGGCTGTTCGGCCAGGCAGCTTGGGGAACAACAACAACAATAACTGCTTCAATATTCCAAGAGAACAGCTACGATTTGTCTTATTCTCTACAGTATTTAACATACAAGTACTTTAACGTGTGATGGGTCATTACACATGGAAATTCCGTAAAAGGGTGATACGACCCCCGCTCCTCTCACCAAGTATTCCACTAGTATTTAGCGTTATTAACAATAGTTATATTACAGACAATGCTGGTCTAGGAAATCTTTAAATTGTACTCATGTATAATCCGCTGTAGTATAATATAAATAATATACAACCCGATATTGCCGAAAAAGGTATCGTCACCCCCTGTTGCCCTCAACGCCCTCCTGCTTGTCTTCACTGTAAACAACCCTGCTGTACACTATAAATTATAATTACACGATAAAATGTCTCCCTTAAATGATCGCTTATCCCACAGCAATCTTAATTGATCAGGATTTCAATTAAAACAAAAAACGAGCTAACATGTCAAAATTTGGCTTGGGGCAAAATAAAAAATGTCCGCACTAAATGAGCATCAAAATAGCATGAATCACATTAACAGCAGTCGGATTAAACTTAAGAGTCTTCTACACCTACCTTATGGATATATTTTGTTGTGCGTTCTTACCTTACTCAGGGGACCTTACAGATGCCCGGATAAGCGTTACTTTTGTAATTGTATCAATTTGCGTGTACTAGTCTAGAACTATTAGTGCCAATTTATCACCATATTTTCGCCGTGAACACAATTTCCAGTACTTCTACCCGTGAAACACAATGTACTTCCTTAAGCACTAGTCCATTACCTACCAATATGTGATCAATACTTCGTGTTCGAGGCGCCTGTAAGAGTGAAAGGTAAGATCCTGTGTAGCGGGTAGAATTTTTTTTCAGATGCCTATTTACTAAGAAACATTGAACAATATCTTTAGCCTAACCTAACCTAACCTAGTATATTAGTGGACTATTTATGAATGTAAAATGGAAAAATGTATTGTAAGATTACCAAATTATTGAGATATAAGTACAGGTCTACCCGCTACACAGGATTATACCAAGTAAAATATGTGATAAATCCGCCACTTGATGTGTTCGTCTCTCAGGTTTGTTTACTACCTGGCCGGTCCTGGCGGTTCGTTCCAGGTACGTTCATACCAACTCGCGCGCGCGATCATCATGTCTCAATATTGGTAATGCCCTCTACTTGCAACATAGATGATGATTACAATAAGTCCCGGTGTGTGGGGGGACGGGGGGGGGGGGGGGGGGGGGGGGGTGGTGGAGCCCCCCTCAACCCATCGTGTGTCCATCCGGATCCCTAATTTGGCCCCCTTCTCTATTTAACACTTCCTTATTTAAAAAACTTACTAGTTCCTAATTACATTACTTCCCCACCACACGTTTCCTGCAATTCGGCATTTTTTTTTAATTACCAATCCCACAGGTATTTTTTCTCCGAATGTTATCCTTTTTGGACAATGTTACTGCCTACACCGCCTCTATTGTTTGTTTAGAGAGATATATATATATATATATATATATATATATATATATATATATATATATATATATATATATATATATATATGCGTTTTATATACCGAGGACTGTTGGAAATGCGTGTTTACCAATTATCCATTTTATTTTTATTTTTTTTTTTTGCGTCTACAGTATACTGTATAGTATGTGTGGGTATCGACGCTCTTATGAAATAGTTTATCCTCGAATTTACCCCTTTTCTGTTGATCCATTTTCTGCCGATGCCTGATGTCAGGTGTTTTTCACTCTTGCAATATTTTGTTTAGTACTTTGACGTGTTCTACATAATTTTGAAGAGTAGTGGACATCTGGAGGCTACAGCCCCAATGTTAGGTTGTCAGGTTAGGTTAATGACAATATTGTCGTTGGAGGAGGCGGGGGGGGGGGAGGGGTGGACTCGGCGGGTAACAGAGCTAGGTGAGAGTTGAATGAATGGTATTTGGATGACGCAACTGTGATTAGGTCTGTAGAAATATCCTAACTGTCTAACCATCATCATAACTGATCTTGGCCAGGCTCGGCTAAAAGTAAAGGAATTGGAATCGGAGTCAGAAATTTATTTCCATATAATTATACAGTACAATGGTTATTCTTTATAAGTATATAATACCTAAGATTAATATAATAAAAAATTTGTTACCGGATGTCAAAACTTACTGTTTTAACAGACCATTCAAGATTTTGGTCCAACAATTAATAGAGACCTGCATCCTACGTCAGTGTTGAGTTTGGTAATATAACAATGGTTTTGTTGTCTAGTGTTTACAGTTTAGACTGTAATCGGTGGCAGTATGAACAACCAATATGACAACTTCTTCCTAACAATAATACAAACAGTCAATCCTAACTCATACATATACGTTCGATATATTTTAAGCCACTCAAGCTCTTTTACGAAAGGCGCTACATGGTCATGTTTGGAAGCACCACAAAATGCAACTTTTGCAGCAAAGTTTTGGAGGTTCTGAGCATGTTGTAGTTGGGTTGCATTGGCTGTGCCCCAGATGTGTATACCATTTTATTACACTGAGTAAAAGTAATTTTATGACAATTATCTTTGTTTTCTGATTGAAGTTATACTTTATGCAGTTAACATATATTATTGAAGTTATACTTTATGCAGTTAACATATATTATTGAAGTTATACTTTATGCAGTTATCATATATTATTGTACCAAATATATTTTTACTCCTCCCCCAATGTGTGTCCGAAATTGTTTATAGTTTCTGAAGTATACTCCCAAATTGTTTAAGTATTAATTGGGACTATGTAGCTGTCATCACAAGTCTCACGAGGGATCTGTGATAATAATGCTCTGGATCTAATAAACATGCAATGTGTTGTTTGTGTGTTAAGTATTACCGTATTTCAATTACAGGTATGTGCAAGTAATCTTTAGCTTTTATTAAGTTTTTGTCTTCACTACTACAAATCAAAACATTAACTTTTTCAACGTTACCAGTGTGAATGCATTGTGTGCCGTCTGCATACTGGAAAATTACACATTCAGAGGTAAAATGTGATAGATAATTAACTTACATTTTAAATATAATTGGACCTAGGATTGACCTCTGTGGCACTCCATACACGATTTCAAGTGATGTCGAATATGAATTTCTAGTTTGGACAGACTGTGTTCTCTTATCAAGATAATTCTTAAATCAAAATGGTACTATGTTCAACTTGACGCACTTTTAGTAACAATGAAATGTGTATGATTAACACTGTCAAAAGCCTTGGATAGATCACAAAGCAAAACCAGAGTAACTTTTCGTTTATATATGTTGTCATATAGTTTGTTTGATAATGTCATTAGTGCAGCATCAGTAGATAAACCAGATTTATAGCAGTGTTGGGTATTACTAAGGAGTCGCTTCTCTTCTAGGAGATGTTTCCGCTGAGTTGCCACAATTTCCTCTAATATTTGTTTATGTTTTGGTAACAATGATATGGGACGATAATTGCTAGCATCATTCATTTCACCGGATTTTATTATAGGAATAACAATAGAATGCTTCCATGCTGTAGGAAATAACAATAGAATGTTTCCATGCTGTAGGAAATATTCGTGTCATGATTAAATTGATTAATATACATGTCGACGATGTGATTATTACTGGGAAAGTCTCTCTTAGAAAATGTGAAGGGCCACGACCAAACGAGTCCGTATTTGGTAATGCTATATAACAAGATCGATAGTCTTCAGTGAGTTGAGGCCGAGACATATTCCTTTGATGAAATTATAATTATAATTTAGATTACATTAGCCAGTTCAATTCCGCTGCCATTATTCCTTAAATTTTGCTGTAATTCCTTAAATGTGGACTCCTCAAGATTTGAAACAAAATGAAATATAGTGAGATCAAATCAAATGTTCTATATCAAAATTTTCGTTATCATTTGTAAACATTTCATAATTTTTAATTTTAATTTCTTTAACTAGCTCTCCGAGATTTCCATGTGGCGGCGAAATTACCTCTAATGTTCTCAAACGGCTTGTTGTAGTATTCTGACTTGGCTCTTTGAAGTGTCATTTTTGCTTCTTTCTTTGATGTTTCACACTGATCTTGTAGACTTACATTACCTTTGTCTTCCTTTGAGACACCTGCATAATTATAATGTCTCTCTTGCATTAATGTTCGCAGTTCTTCTGTGATTCACAGAACAAAACACCTCACGTCTGTTGTGATTATTGGCTTACATAGGATTAAGCATTTTTTATGCACATGTCTGTGAAATATTTTGACTCAAATATTTACATGTATAATGTATTATCAGTTTTAAATATCTTATTTAGATTTCTTTCCACCATCATTAAGTTACAAAAGTTCTTGGATTTAGGTTATTGTAAATCAAACATGACAGTGCTGAATCAGTTACAGGGCAAGGACACAATGAGTCAGGTTTTTAGTGATAATTCTATCAAGTAAAGTGGCAGAGTAAGGTGTGATTCTTGTGGGTTTGTCATTTATCTGTGATACTTTCATTAATTGAGTTTAGGAGTAAAGTTGGTTGGTGGAGAGAACATAATAAATAGTTTAATATTGCTGATAATTTTTTAAATTATTCAGTTCATTATGCACAGACATGAGATCTCCATTAAAATCACCAAGGATGTAAAAATATTTGTTGGGTAAATATATTGCTTGAACAAAATCAGATATATAGTCAAAAGTGTGTGAAGAGCATTATGGATGGCGGTTCACACAACCTACAATGACTGTAAGAAACTTTCGGCATTGTTCTATCACATTCACAACTTCCATGTCAATGTTAACATAAGAGAGTTACAATAAGATATTTGGAGGATGGGACTCATCAGCCTTGATTGGCAACCCATCAAGGGGAAACAACCTTGTAATTATCTGGATGGATGGGATCAGTCGGTCTCTGTCGGCAACCCTTCTAGAGGAGTAAATCTTAAACAAATCCTTACTGCTCACCTGAGGGTGAAACCGGTTGCTGTGCAAAAATATTGCTAAAAAGATAAATAGGGGGCCTCTGGCTTGGACGGTCTTAAGTTGAGTGGTTAATCCTGTAAGTTCTTGAATAACCTGGAACAGGTTGTCATTCTCAAGTCGGACAGGTCCGCTTGGGGGTGTTTTGTGTATGGCCACCCTCATAAAGGGGAATTAGGCGTCCGGCAATAGATAGACATCAAGATCGTGCCTAATATATACTGTATACATACTACGGTACGCCACCTCTTCCTCTGTCACATCGATAACTATCAGATTAGAATATAGCAATATGGTAATTGAATACATGGGCGAGTAGCCATGATTCACTCACACACAACATATCAGCGTTTCTCTCATTAGCTAAGATTTCTATCACATCTTTGTTGACTAAAACACTTTGAGCCATGATGTGGTCGATATTCATTTTATTCCTTTTATGACAGAGTACCACTGGCATTGTTCTCTTTGCCAACCTCTTTTGGGTTGCTAAAAATACATATAGGTGTTTTTTTATACCTCGACTGGAGGCATAGCTTATATTTCAGTTTGTAATCAAATCTACAATCAACGTATAACCAACAAGTAAGCTCTGGAACGTTCTCCCTCAATTGACCTTTCCCTCATCCTTGAACTGCTGAATTGACTTTAACTTCTTCAAGTTCTATGTGTATAGACATTTGGACTCTATCGTATCTTAGGGAGGGGTGGGTGGGGGTGGGGGATTTGGTACAGACCCTTTGCTTCCCTTATAACGCAGACAACAAATACATATCCCCGGTCTTCAAAGCCCCCCTCAATATTGGGGTGCGTTTGTAGAAATGGCTGATATCTAAAGAAACGAGTCAATTTCTAAAAGAAAAAGAGTAAACTTCAAATAATTCACATAAAAAAATCATTGGAAAACTGATTCGTGAAATCTACAACCATATTGGCTCAAAGTACAAATGAATCTATTTCCGAATCCCCTGCCCCCCATAGATTTAAAATATCTCACCCAAGCACATACTCCTATCAATTTAATCTCGGTTTTTCCCTCGCTCTGACTCATTCCTATAATCTCTCTTCAGGGGCTATAGGTGGCCGGTTTTTGGGGCTGTTAATTCATGTATTCCTTTATTTTTTTAGTTTCCTCCATCAAGCTTAGAAATACACCCCTAGACCCCCCTTCAAATAAACTTGTACAATTTTTGGTAGAAAAATGTCCCGGCCAAAGGGCAGTTTCTCTTAAAATTACAGGCTCGCTATCGCTTGCCATGAAAAAATCGACACCTAAATGGCACGAAAGTTCTTAATATTGACACAAAAAATCTCCAAAAGTCTTGTTCTCTCACTCTCTATCTCTTTTTGCCACAATCCTGCAATCCTGTGGTGGTGGTGTAATAGTTTAGATGCTTATGTTCTGGGTGTGGTGTCCCAAGTTAGAATCCTGGGAGGACCATATGCTTTCATTAGTTTATTCAAGTGCATTGGGGTTTGTAATTGATAATTAATGTTAAGAACAGGGTGTTACTTTATAACATTCTCAGTTCCTCCTATTCTGAATATTTCATAACTATTATTCTGTCTTTATTTCCAGTTTTTCAGTACCTCTAATAAAACTTCACAATCCCGTATCTCCTGTATCTCCTGTTCTCAGTTTCTCATACTTTCTTATCCAATCCCTCCCACAGGTTTTATTTCGCCTATTCTTCGGCATCTCACTCTCTCTGGCCAAATCCCATAACCTAGATCTATTAAGGGGAGGTTTCCACTTGAGGGATTTTTTTTCGAACTTCCTTCTCCCTCATGTTTAGCCCCATTGCTTTTGAGATTTTAAGACGTTCGCCCCATTAGTTTGACGATTTTAAGAACTTTCGCCCCCTTTATGTCACTTTTAACCTGACAAGCGCGATTTGACAGTAGGTGCTAGGGTAGTTATTTGTGCATTTCTAGCCCTGGATTCTGACAGAATTCGTTATATTTACAATATAAACCATTATTTGTTTTCGGTATGCTTTTATTTTACATATATGATGTATATATGAACCTTCAAGAGTGCTAAAATAAGTGGGAAAAGCATTTGGGTGGTGAAAAACGAAGATATTGGCCACCCGGTCATAATCTCAGGCGAGAGAGAGAGACAGGCAGCCTTCCCCTCTCGCTGTCTGGGAGTCAACTGAGGAGAGCGGGGCGGTGTGTAGCGGTGTCTGGGTGTTGCATAACGATCTTTTATGCAACCCACTTGTGCTACATTATCGCGGGAGAGAAAAATAACCGATAAATGATGATAATAAGAGGAAAAATAGGTGATAATTGAGGAGGGGAGGGAGGGGGGAATAAGGTGGGGAAGGAGGGGAGGGGGGTGGGTGAGATTTACATGGATGAGTACTGGAGGGGAATTATCTCACCTAGAGACAAATTCCTTTGTTTTGATAGGCCCTTTTTTTTTATGGAAGTCTTTTTTTATGGTCCTGCTTCCGTGAGGCCTATCGCGTTCCCTATAGGAAGCCTTCCGTGAGGCCTATCGCGCTTGCCGGGTTAAGACCTTTCGTGCCATGTAGGTGTCGACTTTTTCCTGGCGAGCGATAGCGAGCCTTTAATTAAAGAGGAACCGGCCTTCGGCCGGGACATTTTTCTACCGAAAAATGTACAAATTTATCTTGAAAGAGGATCAAAGGGGGTGTAATTTCAAGCTTGTTGGAAGTCTAGGAAATGCACTAAAAACCTCCCCTTAACTCCCAAAGTTTCACCCTCAGTGACCGATATCCCAATATATCCCAATCTCCTACCTCAACTCCATTACATAATCCTGAACTTTCCAACTCTCGATGTTTAGCCAAACTGAAAAAAATAAAATAAAATAATACTAAATAAATAAAAAACAAATCTCGTCAATTTAGTCTCTCAGTCCCTCTTACAATCTTTGTCTCCCTTATTCAGTCCCTCTTACAATCTTTGTCTCCCTTATTCAGTCACTCCCTCCCTCTGACACAATCCCCAAATCCTTCTCTCTCCAACTCCAAAATGTACAAAAGGAGTACAAAGAAATCAAGCAACAACAGGTCTAGTGACCTCTCTAGGCTGCTTGTCCTCCAAAACAGTATCACGACGCACTCCCTCTGAATCAATCCCCTAATCAAACCTAATCTTCCCCCTCGCTACCTCCCCTCCCAATCCTTCTCTCTCCAACTCCCAAATGTCTCGACGCACTCCCTCTGAATCAATCCCCTAAACCCCCCCCCCCAAACTCTCCCCCCCCCCCCCCCCCCACCCCAGTTACCTCCAGCCACTTAGCCCCGTGTGTATGTTACTTGGGAAATATCCGGCGACATAAATAGCGAGCGGTAGCGAGCCAGCAGATATATATTTTTGTTTTGACAGCAAGCTAAATTTGTAAATTTTTCGATAGAAAAATTTCTCCGGCGAAGCCGGATTTCTCCATACAATGCTGGCTCGCTATCGCTCGCCAGGAAGAAATCGACACCTGGATGGGGATAAACTTCTTAAAACAGTAGGCTGAATGGGGCCGAAGAGATACAAGCCAGAAAAAGAGAGAAAAGGAGAACAAATAGCAGGCCAGCCCCCAAATATCTCGCACTCCCTTTGAATCAATCCCCTAATCCCACTCAATCAAACACCCCCCCCCCCTCCCCCAGTCACCTCCGGCCACTTATCAGCCCCCCCCAGTCACCTCCGGCCACTTATCACCCCCCCCCCCCCCCCAGTCACCTCCGGCCACTTATCACCCTCCCTCCCCCCCCCCCCCCCCCCCCCCCAGTCACCTCCGGCCACTTATCACCCCCCCCCCAGTCACCTCCGGCCACTTATCACCCCCCCCCCCCCCAGTTACCTCCGGCCACTTATCACACTTATCACCCCCCCCCCCCCCAGTCACCTCCGGCCACTTATCACCCCCCCCCCAGTCACCTCCGTCCACTTATCACCCCCCCCCCCCCCCCCCCCAGTCACCTCCGGCCACTTAGCACCCAGTCACCTCCGGCCACTTATCACCCCCCCCCCCCCCCCCCCCGTCACCTCCGGCCACTTAGCACCCAGTCACCTCTGGCCACTTATCACCACCCCCCCCCCCCCAGTCACCTCCGGCCACTTATCACCCCCCCCCCCCCCCCCCCCCCTCTAGTCATCTCCGGCCACTTAGCACCCCCCCCCCCCAGTCACCTCCGGCCCCTTGTCACCCCCCCACCCAGTCACCTCCGCCACTTAGCCCCCCCCCCCCCCCCCCCCCCCTCCCAGTCACCTCCGGCCACTTATCTCCCCCCCCCCTCCCCCCAGTCACCTCCGGCCACTTAGCCCCCAGTCTCCTCCGGCCACTTATCACCCCCCCCCCCCCCCCCCCCAGTCACCTCCGGCCACTTAGCTCCCCCCCCCCCCTCCTTCCAGTCACCTTCGCCACTTATCACCCCCCCCCCCCCCCAGTCCCCTCCGACCACTTATCACCCAGTCACCTCCGGCCACTTATCACCCCCCCCCCAGTCACCTCCGGCCACTTATCACCCAGTCAACCTCCGGCCACTTGTCACCCCCCCCCCCCCCCCCCCCCCCCCCCCCCCAGTACCCGGCCAATTATCACCCTCACCCCCCCCCCCCCCCCGTCACCTCCGGCCACTTAGCACCCCCCCCCTTCCCCCCAGTCACCTCCGGCCACTTATTACCCCCCCCAGTCACCTCCGGCCATTTAGCACCCCCCCCCCCCCCAGTCACCTCCGGCCACTTACCCCCCCCCCCCCCCCCCAGTCACCTCCGGCCACTTATCACCCCCCCCCCCTAGGTCTCCTCCGGCCACTTAGCACCCCCCCCCCCTCCCCAAGTCACCTCCGGCCACTTAGCACCCCCCCCCCCCGTCAACAAGTATGGTCCAGTCTCCACCTACGCCGGCTTTAGCATCGCCAACAGCTCCGCATCGCCACTGAGAAAACTCGATCCTAATTTGAGTATTTCATATCCCAATTCCCTTTATTCATTGCATGAACAGTAGTTAAGTGCTTGTTTAACCTCCACATAGTTCTGTAGTTGCCGTGCATGTTATTTTATTGCTTTTCTGACTGATAAACATTGTTGTTTACATTTGTTATCCTAGCTTGTAGCAGACGACGCACGCGCACCTCTAATCGACCTAGCTTTGTATTTTCTTATTAACTCTAGTAGGTATGGTATTCAGTATCCTACTGTAGCTATATATATCTGTAATTTTCGTTGTTGCTTGCATGATCTTGTAGTAACCTTTGACTGATAACTGTGTTTATCTAAATATAATCCTGCTTGACTAGCCTACAGTGACACCAGCGCCATCTGTTGATACAGTATATTAACCCCTTGTGTGCAGTTACACTTTATTTTTATATAATCTTTATTTGGTGAATTGTATATTTAGTCACATATTCTATTATATATATATATATATATATATATATATATTTTTTTTTTTTTTTTTTAGGTAGGTTATCACCCCTGGTAGCCTACTTCTGCATATTTCATACTTTTTTTGTTTTTGGTTATTTTTGTTTTCGGTTAGTCTAGGCTATCATCCCTGGTGGCCTATTTCTGCGTACGGTACTTCAATTTTTAAATTTTCAGTTAGGTTATCACCGCTGGTGGCCTATTTCTGCGTACCGGTATTTCATAATTTTTGTTTTAGGTTATTTTTGTTTTCGGTTAGTCTAGGCTATCACCCCTGGTGGCCTATTTCTGCGTACTTCAATTTTTAAATTTTCAGTTAGGCTATCACCGCTGGTGGCCTATTTCTGCGTACCGGTATTTCATAATTTTTGTTTTCGGTTATTTTTGTTTTCGGTTAGTCTAGGCTATCATCCCTGGTGGCCTATTTCTGCGTACTTCAATTTTTAAATTTTCAGTTAGGCTATCACCGCTGGTGGCCTATTTCTGCTTACCGGTATTTCATAATTTTTGTTTTCGGTTAGGATAGGCTATAACCCCTGGTGGCCTATTTCTGTTTAAATAAACATAAAATTGTTTTCGGTCGGCTATCACTGCGTATTCAAATTTAATTTAGTTTTGTTTTAATTTTCGGTTAGGCTATCACCGCTGATAACCTATTTGTGTGTATTTCAACATTTTTGTTTTCGGTTAGGCCTATTTAAGTAAGTGAAGCGACCTGAAGGGAGTGAAGTGTTTTTAAAGTGAGTTTAGTGTTTTTAAAGTGAGTTAAGTGTTTTTAAGTGAGTGAAGTGATCTGAAGAAAGTGATCGTCACCATGCCTCGTGCCTGTACGAACTGCGCCGGTAGGTTTGGTGCTTCCATGTTTGCTCCTGTCGATCCACAAGTCTGTCGACTCTGCCAGCAACGAGAGGATTTGACAGCAAAATTGGATGAAGCCCACAACAAGATCAACGCCCTCACCAGGAAGCTGGAATCACTCCAAGAGTTTGTAACACTCAACGTTGGAGTATCACTAACTCCAATTGTTTCAACTCCAGCATCCACCACTGCCCCAACGTCATCTGCCAACAATCCAACACCTGCAGTAGACATTGCAGCAGATGCTTCTGACGAACCTGAGCCGACATCAAACCAGGACAGCCGCCCTGTTCACCTTAGTCTCTCCCCCACTCCTCGTGCAAGAAGCCTGCTAGCATGAACAGTACCAACCCCTCGCCCCCGTTCTAACCACTCCTCTCCCCGACCTGTACGTAGAGTCCCGCCACCACAGGTTTCCGGATTTACACCAGTGAGGAACGGTGCACGGCCAACGCAGAAAAGGTCTCATCTATCAGTCACAATGTCAAACAGATTTGAGATATTGGTAGAGACGGAAGACGAACCAGAGGAGACCAGGCTCGTTGGGGATTCCATCCTACGAGGACAGGTCGAAGAGTTCTGCGACAGAGTCCCAAATCAACGAAAAAGATTTTGCATCCCAGGAGCTGGACTGGACGACATTGTGGAAGCCTTCGAAGATACCACAAAGGATGCAAATGAAAATACCCTTTTTGTCATCCATGCTGGTTCAAATGACATCATGCGCACCAGATCCGAAGAGTTGATGGAGAAATATCGCAAGATGATCCAGCACTACAAAAACAAGTCAAGGAATATCATCATCTCAGGCATTCTCCTCAAGATCGACGCACCTGACAAATTCTACGACAAGGCCTTCAGCACAAATAGCCGACTAAAATATTTGTGTCTGAGGGAAGAAGTTGAATTCATCAACCTCTGGGACAACTTCTACAACCAGCCTACTCTGTTCCGCAAGGAGGGCACTCATCTAAACCCTGTGGGTTCAGCACGCATGGGTCGTCTCCTACACGAAGCAGTCCGCAGCCATGGATCAAAAAACGCCATCCGAGAAGAAGCAGCAGTGACATAAATCATCCAACGCCAAGAAAAAAACAGAGGCAACCGAGGACCACCAGCGATAAGGACCGAAGACAGCGAGGACCGAGGACAGCCATGAACATAAATGTAGATCCGACAAGAACCAAAAATATTATTAAAGAGCGTTCTGTGAGTTCTAAAATAACAAATTTAAAGGTTTTCTATGCAAACGCTCGTAGCATACGCAATAAATTTTCAGATTTAGAGGAGCTAGTGTTTACAGAAAATTATGATGTGATTGGCATAACAGAATCTTGGCTCAATACAGAAGATAGAGACTTTTTAGCAGAGTATTCACTTCCAGGTTATGTAATGTTTGAGAAAAGCCGAATAAATCGAAATGGAGGTGGCGTTTTACTTTATATCAAAGAAAGTCTTAACCCTACCCTCTTGTCAAAACCTCAAATTGTGAGCGTCGACTCATCTTTTGTGCTAATAAAGAATAATAAAGGTACAAAAATAATACTTGCATTAATATACAGACCTCCAGCTCATTCAGTGCAAACTGACCGAGAAATTTACGAACAAATTGCAGATGTAAGTAACTCACAAGATACCGTAATTTTTGGCGACTTTAATTTACCTGTGACCAAGTGGGGCGATACTCTTACTTCACACTCCGGACATGACTTGTATACGAACTTGCAAAAGAGTTCGCTTTATCAATTTGTTCGAACGCCAACCCGTGCTAATAACGTTCTTGACATTGTACTTGCAACAAAAGAAGAATTAATAGAGAATTTGAATGTTGGTGATGAATTCAGTAACAGCGACCATCGTACGCTAACTTTCACTTTAAAGTTTACTATTAACGAACCAAATAGTAGCATCGAAAAAGTCCTTAATTTCAAGAAAGCAAACTTCCATAAACTTAGAGCTATGTTTAAAGAAACTGACTGGAGCTTTTTAATTCACAATAACGACATAAATACATCTTGGAAGTTATTCGAAGCCACTTACCTAAAAGCAGTGCAAGACTGCATACCATCGAAAATACGGCGTCCAGGCCATAATAATAAGCCCAAATGGTGGAATAAAGATATTTCAAACTGCCTGCTTGCTAAAAAATTTGCTAATGATAGATTAAAATCCTCACAAAATGACGAAGAACGGCTGAAATTTGTAGAGCTACGACGCAAAGCCAAAAAGTTAATTAAGCAAAGTAAAAAGACCGTAGAGTTACATATTGCGAATCAAAGTAAAACAAACCCGAAAGAATTCTATAGTTATATCAGAAAGAAAAAAGTAGTTACTTCAACTGTTGGACCGTTAGTCGATGAAAATGGAGAATACACCAAAGACGAAGTACAAATGAGAAATGCCCTCAATACCTTCTTTGCATCAGTTTTTACAACAGAAGACCTCAGTGATATCCCTACACCATCGCCGATTCAGATTGATAATTCAGATGTTCTAAGCAATATCACCGTTACAGAGAGAGAAGTATTGAATTGTTTAGATAAACTCAAGGTAAATAAAACGCCTGGACCTGATACAATCTCGCCTAGAGTTCTAAAGGAAGCTAAGGATGAGCTCTCCAAACCACTGACATTACTATTCAATAAATCCTTGCAGTCTGGAACTATGCCCGATTAGTGGAAGCTAGCCAACGTAACACCGATATTAAAAAAAGGCAGCAAATCCCTACCCAGTAACTATCGTCCAATTAGCTTAACCTCAGTTGTATGTAAAATGCTAGAAACGGTCATACGAGACAGACTCGTAAATCACTTAGAGGAAAATAACATACTTAAAGATACTCAACACGGCTTTCGTAAAAAACGTTCCTGTTTAACAAACCTCTTAGACTTCTTCCACGATATCCTCAACCTCTACGATGAGAGTAAAGCTGTAGATATTATATACCTTGATTTTCAAAAGGCCTTTGACAAAGTTCCCCACAAACGTTTACTGCTAAAACTAAAAGTGCATGGAATACAAGACGTGTGTTGAAATGGATAGAAAATTGGCTCAGCGACAGAAAGCAAAGAGTAGTCATAAACGGTAAGGCATCTAAATGGACCAATGTAAGTAGCGGGGTACCCCAGGGATCGGTACTAGGACCAATTCTCTTTCTAATTTACATCAACGACATAGATGAGGGTCTCACCTGTACAATCTCAAAATTTGCTGACGATACAAAAATTGCAAATAGCGTACTCTCAAAAGAACAAGTTGACGATATGCAACACAATCTAGATAAATTGTCATGTTGGGCCCAAATTTGGCAAATGAGTTTCAATGCGGATAAATGTAAAGTACTACATATCGGATACCTAAATGAGAAAGCAAACTATTCGATGAATGGCACTCAGCTTAAGAATGTAAACAGAGAAACCGATCTGGGAGTAACAATATCGAGTAACCTAAAACCGAGTCAATAATGTTCAGAAGTTGTTAAGAAGGCAAACAAAATAATTGGCTTTATAGGCAGGTCATTTGAGCATAAATCCAAAGAAGTTATCCTAACCCTTTACAATTCCTATGTCCGCCCTCTTCTGGAATACTGCATTCAATCCTGGTGCCCTTATTACCAAAAAGATATAAACAAGCTAGAACGAGTTCAACGTAGAGTTACCAAAATGATACCTAGCCTAAAGAACAAACCATACGAAGAGCGTCTTAGAGAATTAAATCTATTTCCTTTAACCCAGCGCAGATTAAGAGGTGACTTAATTCAAGTGTTCAAAATCATCAAAGGCATCGACAATATGAACTGTAGTAAGTACTTCACTATCGACCTATCTAATTACACGCGGGGAAACGGTTGCAAAATTATTGGTAAATCTTTTAACTCACACGAATCTAAGAATTTCTTCTTCAATCGAGTTGTCAACTTGTGGAATGGGCTTCCCCGAAACGTTATAGACTGCATCACCGTTGATTCAATTAAATTCCGCCTAGACAAATATCTCGCATCAAACCCGCGACTGACTGCGTTTGTAAATGAATAACTTTATTTTATCCCCCCCTCAGTTACTAACCCATCTGTCCCCTACTAACTTCCTAATCCTGCCACGGACATTAGTTCCAGGGCAGTAATTCCCTTTCCAATGTTCCCTTACCCACTCTAAACCACTGTTTGGACACTTGATCCTCAGTGTTTTGGAGGACAAGCAACCTAGAAGGGTCACTAGATCTGTTGTTGCTTGATTTCCTTTGTACTCCTTTGTACCTCCGGCCACTTATCAATCCCCCCCCCCCCAGTCACCTCCGGCCACTTAGCTCCCCCCCCCCCAGTCACCTCCGACCACTTATCCCCCCCCCCCCCCCCAGTCACCTCCGGCCATTTAACACCCCTCCACCCCCCCCCCCCCCCAGTCACCTCCGGCCACTTAGCACCCCCCCCCCCAGTCACCTCCGGCCACTTAGCCCCCCCCAGTCACCTCCGGCCACTTAGCCCCCCCCCCCCCCCCCCCCCCCCCCCCCCAAGTCACCTCCGGCCACTTAGCCCCCTTGTGTGTGTGTGTGTCTGTATGTGTTACCTGGGCAACATCCGGTGGACATAAATGGTTTTCCGATAATTAAAAGGAGAGCTGGGGGCACAAATAGCTATATATGGATGGCCGGGTTACTTTTAAGGTGGCCCACCTCGCTTTTTTTCTCTTTCTCTCCCTCTCTGTCTGTCTTGTATCCATTTGGACCCATTCAGCATACTGTTTGAAGACGTTTACCCCCATTCAGGTGTCAATATTTTCCTGGCGAGCGGTAGCGAGCCAGCAAATATATATATTTTTGTTTTGACAGCAAGATAAATTTGTACCTTTTTCGATAGAACAATTTCTCCGGCGAAGCCGGATATCTCCATACAATGCTGGCTCGCTATCGCTCGCCAGGAAGAAATCGACACCTGAATGGATATAAAGCCTTAAAACAGTAGGCCTAATGGGGCCGAATGGACAAGCCAGAGAAAAAGATAAAAGGAGAAAACAAAAGTAGGTCACCTCCCTTAAGTCTCACACTCTTTCTGAATCAATCCCCTATTCCCCCCCAATCTCCCCCCACAGTCACTTCCGGCCACTTAGCCCCCCGTATGTTTGTGTGTGTGACAGTATGTGTGTGTGTGTTACCTGGGACACATCCGGCGGACATAAATGGTTTTCCGATAATAGGAGAGCTGGAGTCGCGCCAATAAGTGATGTCGCGGCACCAAGTATGTTTTGATCAATAATTGGTATCAGCAATATGTAAGCTTCATTTTTTCATATCGAGTGAAATATATACAATTTTTCCAACATTTACCCACCTTATTCAACATCTGACAGACATTAATACAGCACAGAGCGAGCCAAACGTAATGACAGCTGAAACATGACTTATTAGCGCGACCGTACAAGCTATATATGCCCGTTTTGTTTTTTTATCTTTCTCTCCTTTTCTCTCTTTCCCTGGCTTGTATCGATTCAACCCAATTCAGCCAACTGTTTTAAGACGTTTATTCCCATCCAGGTGTCGATTCCTTCCTGGTGAGCGATAGCGAGCCAGCATTGTATGGAGAAATCCGGCTTCGCCGGAGAAATGCTTCTATCGAAAAATGAACACATTTAGCTTGCTGTCAAAACAAACAAATATATATGCTGGCTCGCTACCGCTCGCCAGGAAAATATTGACACCTGGATGGGGGTAAACGTCTTAAAACAGTAGGCTGAATGGGGCCGAATGAATACAAGCCAAAGAGAGAGGGAGACAAACGGAAAAAAGCGAGGTGGGCTCCCTTAAACTGCTTACTCACTTCTGCTTCATGGACCCTGCTGTTTTGCTTTTTCGTTTGGCATTATTTCAGGGGAGATGGGTCGTTTTTCTGGTCCCCTTTCTCCCTCGTGTTTAATCCCATTAGTTTTGAGATTTTCACGTTAGGCCTATTTGTTTGGCAATTTTAAGACCTTTCGTCCCATTTCGTTACAAATTTTAAGACCTATCGTGCCATTTAGGTGTCGATGTTTTCCTGGCGAGCGATAGCGAGCCTGTATTTGTAAGAGGAACCGGCCATTTTTCTATCGAAAAATGTACAAATTTATCTTGAGGGGGGATTTCGGGGATATTTTTCTAAGTTTGAGGGATGTCTAGCGAGGAAACTAAGAATGTATGAATGAATGAATGTATAGGCCAAACTAGCAGTTTGTGTCCCCTTAAAACCCTCCGGGACCGGCTACGCATTCTATAAATATTTATTCCCCGAATCCCGGGGGTTTTGGCCGAAAAACGTCTACGCCTAGGCTACCGTATCTTTGTTATTTTGACTGCTTCCGCATTCCCGCGCATCCCCAAGCTTAGATGTGTTTCGTACCTGTAGAATAGCGTTGAGTAGAGCTCTCTAAGTCAACTGGTTCAGTTGTGATGACGATTTCCGTGGAGAGAACTTTGTGGTGATGTCAGCCATATCAGCCACTTTTCAATACTAAACAATAACACACAGCCACACAAAAACAAGCGACGCCTCTCCTTCTTGTGGTCGGAGATGCGCGGCGTCGGTCCAACCGGCTGTTGTCTACATGCGTCAGACGGACGGCTTTCAAAACAAGCTTAAAGGCTTTCAAGCTGCCGGAGCCTCAGAGCCCTACCGGGTTCCGCGGGCCGCGTTTGTTATGGGTGCCTCAGAGCCCTACCGGGTCTGAGGGTTAAGCTGCTCACTTCTGCTTCATGGACCCTGCTGTTTTGCTTTTTGGTTTGGCATTATTTAAGGGGAGATGGGTAGTTTTCTGGTCCCATCGTGTTAAGCCACATTTATTTTTAGATTATAAGACGTCAGCCCATTAGTTTGGCGATTTTAACACCTTTCGGCCCATTTCATTGTCAATTTTAAGACTTTTCGTGCCATTTAGGTGTCGATCTTTTCCTGGCGAGCGGGAGCGAGCCTGCATTTTTATTAAGAAGAACCGGCCTTTGGCCGGGAACTTTTTCTACCAAAAACTGTACAAATTTATCTTGAAGGTTGGTCTAAGGGGTGTTTTTCTAAGCTTAATGGAGGTCTAGCGAGGAAACTAAGAAATAATGGATTAAATGAATTAATAGACCAAATAAACGGCCCATCTCCCCTTAACGTTCCGGGATATGCCTATTAATCTAACCACTGTGTATGGTATATATTAATCTAACCATTGTGTATGGTATATATTAATCTAACCACTGTGTATGGTATATATTAATCTAACCATTGTGTATGGTATATATTAATCTAACCATTGTGTATGGTATATATTAATCTAACCACTGTGTATGGTATATATTAATCTAACCACTGTGTATGGTATATATTAATCTAACCATTGTGTATGGTATATATTAATATAACCATTGTGTATGGTATATATTAATCTAACCACTGTGTATGGTATATAATAATCTAACCATTGTGTATGGTATATATTTAGCTTGAAATATGTCCTTTGATCTACCTTTGAGGCCCACAATCGAAGCTTGTTTTGTTTTCATTGGTTAATTTGTTCAATAAGTATTAGTTTGCTTTCCTGGGTTCAGATCTCACATTTTGGTGCAACGTGACAACCAGCAAATATGGCCATCCTGCTTTTTTATTATGGGTTTGGAAACTCAAGGCCAATAATGTTGCCAGTTCTGTGACCTAAAATATTAAGTAACCCCTTCTGTACCAGCGACGTCTTTTAAATTATATTCTAGCTATACTTAACGATTTTGTGCAGTTTAAGAAGGATCTATGACAGTAAAATGGGTTAAGTATGATAGTTCGAAGCCTGTTCATTGCTTGAGACCCTTTTGAAACTGAATACAATCGTCTAATTGTAGCCAGAACCAGGGTCCAGAGAATATAGGGTCAACCCACCGCTCAAAGAAAACGCGCTGTCTTTCGCACATGACGTCATTCTGCCCACAGTGGGGACAGAGGCTTGGGGTCAGTGGGACGTCGGTCAGTTCATTCACTTTGAGAACTCAATCACGAACATACAGGTGAAACAAAGCGGATGTTTTATAATTCTAGTTGTGTGTGGTATGATAATGATTTGGAATTATGAATGCTAAGATACCTATCTTGAAATATATAGCATAAAAACAATGATGTTAGTTACTATACAGTTAACCCCTAAAGTACTGGTGATGTCCTTTTCTTTATAGTGTAGCCACTATTAGACCATTGTATTCAGATTAGGAAGGACCTCTAGCAATAATATGTCTTCCAACTATCTCAGCCAACCTTCTTAACTACCGTAGATCCTTCCGAAGCTGCATAATATCGTATTAATATATCCTAGCTAGAATACAATATAACACACGAAGCTGGTACTCAAAGGCTGAACTAACAGCATCAGAAGTTGAGACAATTACAATGTGTGTGTGTGTGTGTGTATTTACCTATTTGCCTATTTGTAGTTTACAGGAATTGAGCAGCGCTCGTGGTGTCCTGTCTTATTTACTTTATAATCAATCCATTTTACTTAGACAAGTATCGTAATGGATATTCCCAGTTCCCAGTATTTTGAACTAACATGTGTGTGTGTGTGTGTGTGTGTGTGTGTGTGTGTGTGTGTGTGTGTATTTACCTATTTGTAGTTTACAGGAATTGAGCAGTGTGTGTGTGTGTGTGTGTGAATTGAATTGAATTGAGTTTATTTTGCTCAGACTTTTACACAAAGTATGGAGCACAGCCCCTTACATGCTACACATGTACAATATGCCTTTGCTAACTAAATTAGCGTACACGTAAATACACTGGTACATCTTAAGCAAACTATATTAAATGTCCTAAGACTTGATCTATCTATACATAGTAAACGTTCTTTTGAGAAGAGGTGACAGATTCTTCATACATTTTAAGTTAGTATTATTCATTAACAGTATATATTTATACTGTGTTGGGTTATGCTTGTAGTAATGAGAAATATATTTATTCCTTAACTGTACAATATCCTCATTTTGACATATAAACAACAAATGATATTCGTCCCGCACCACATTCTCATAACATTTAGTACATACCCTGTCTTCTCTATCAATATTTGTGTGTCTACCAGTATTAACTGGTAATTTATTATTACTTGCTCTCAGTTTACTTATAGCTAGTCTCTCTCCCTTATCCAATTTCACAAGTTAATCCTCCATACTGAAGACAAATGTATAAGTTCTATAGCTACTACAAATGGCCCTACTTGACAAATTACTATTCCATTTTGTTATCCATTGATCTTTAAGCTGTTGTTCTATTGCCAATCTGAACCAGGCTGGGGTTATTACATTGTGTGACAACCAGACTCCAGACATCCCACAGTCATTACAAATACGTTTAACACAATTCATCCAAGGTGAAGTATAAACACCAACCTGATCCAAATGTAACAAACACTTTTACATTATATAACTTAACTTACCGTACTTGTTTTACCAGTAATTAATCTCACCCAGTAACCGATCATTGAACACTTTATGTCTATAGGATATTCACCAAGTTCACCATACCACATGTCATTACTAGTATACTTATGAACATGTAATGTATGCTTTAAAAACCTCAAATGAAGCTGTTCTAATTTTCTAATAACATAATGTCCCCATACCTCAGCAGCATACAGTACAACATAACTGGTCTAACCATTGCTTTAAACAATTCCAGCTGTATATCAACTGGTAAATTAAATGTTCTGCATTTACTAATCAATTAATACATAGCCCTTGTAGCTTGCTGGTTTAATTCTAATTCTAATGTGGGTGTGATAATTTGGCAGCTGGTAATATGACAGTAGAAACAATCATCAGCTTAACATGGTCAAGGTAGAATTCAAAAGCGCGCGTGCACACACACACACACACACACACACACACACACACACACACACACACACACACACACACACACACACACACACACACACACACACACAGTTTGTAAAATGCAGTGCGTGTGTGTGTGTGTGTATGACGTTAGGAAAACTATTCTGCTTAACATTGACAAGCTAGAGATAACCCCAACCCACACACACACATGCACACACAGTTTATAAAATGTAGTGCGTGTGTGTGACTGTGTGTATGACGTTAGGAAAAATATTCAGCTTAACATTGACAAGCTAGAAACTAGCCCCAACCCACACACACAACTGAGTTTGTAAAATGCATGTGTGTGTGTGTTAGTGAGTGTGCGTAAGTGTATGTGCGTGCGTGTGTGTGTGTGTGTGTGTGTATGTATGTATGTGTGTGTGTGTGTGTGTGTATGTGTGTGTGTGTGTGTGTGTGAGTGAGTGTGTATAAGTATGTGTGTGTGTCCCTTCTACTTGGCTGAAAATTCATAGGGCATTACAAATATTTACCAGCTTAAAACCCATCAGACCCGGAAGGGCTCTTGAACGCCCATAAAAAACATACCCGAGCTACCCGGAAGGGCTCTTAAACACCCATGATCTCAAAGCCTGTAAGCTTGGTGTGCGAGGCGTACGTCCGACGCATGTAAACAACAGCCAGCTGGACCGACGCCCCGCATCTCCGGCCACAAGGAGTGCGTCGCTTGTTCGTGTGTGCCTGTATGTTATTGTTAAGTATCGAAAAGTAGTGTAAAGTGGCTGTTTTTGCCATAAAGTTATCTCCAATGAAATCATCATCACAACTGAACCAGTTGACTTAGAGAGCTCTACTTAACGCCATTCTACAGGTACGAAACACATCTACGCTTGGGGATGCGCGGGAATGCGGAAGCAAGCCAAATAACAAAGATGCGGTAGCCTAGGCGTAGACGTTTTTCGGCCAAAAACCCCGGATTTCGGGGAATATATATATAATACATAGCCGGGGCATTGACAAGCTAGAATTCAACACACACACTCATGGTTTGTAAAATGCATTCCTTTTGTCATGATAAAGGTGAGCAAGATACGCATACACAAACACTCATTCCCACTATCCCATACACACGTACACTCACAGATTTTCACTCAGATCAACACACACACACACACAC
The DNA here is from genome assembly GCA_032716605.1 of Paralithodes platypus. Classification (NCBI taxonomy): domain Eukaryota; kingdom Metazoa; phylum Arthropoda; class Malacostraca; order Decapoda; family Lithodidae; genus Paralithodes; species Paralithodes platypus. The sequence continues at coordinate 9,599,251 of CM064502.1, forward strand.
ACACATCACCGCTTGTCCACACACACAAACACAAGTCTGTGTGCGTGTTTGTGTGTGTGTCCGTTCCTTCACTAATGACATTATAATATGCCCTTCCTTAGGAATAAGTAGCCCCTAATCAGGTATCAACCACTGCCACTCTCTCTCTCTCTCTCTCATATGAAGTTAATGTAAGCACTTTCTTGGTGTAGCCTATAGCCTATATGTTATTCATTGGTATGCTCGCTATCATCCATAATATATTACCTCATATTTATGCACATTTAATTGTAAAATATACTAAGCTTCATATATTTTAATGTTTTCTGTTGTCCTGTAACATTAAATACGATTCTATATACACACATAGTTCAATATATCACAAAAACAAGATGTCTTATATGAGGGGTTCAGGCAGAGCGTGGGGACTGTGACGTCACTCATTCACAGGTACCTGCGCGTGGGTTGACCCTATATTCTCTGGACCCTGTCCAGAACAAAGTTAAAATACGTCGCCGGTACAGAATGGGTTTAGGCCTTTTCATACCGGATGCAACCCTTGTTTACTTTGCGGATGGAAAGTTATGTGGCTCTGAGTTGTTTGCGTGTGTGTTTTTTTTTTTTTTTTTTTTTTTTTTTTTTTCTTCAGTGGGACTCTACAGCCGACATAAAAAAAAGTGGCTACGTAATTTCCCGATTTGTTTTTAATAAGTTTCACCTACTCTTATCTATCTATGTTGTCTATATATTGCATAAGACCACAGCGGATTGTCTGGCAACAATACAGTCTCTCGAAAACTTCCGCAGCATGGCTAAAATCGTATTTGGTGTATATATGCATATATAATAACCAACCCACCAATTACCTAACAAATATACCTAATTAATGAAATTAATGAAACTAATGAATAGATATGGTACTCCAAGGACTCGAACCTAGGATAATCACACCGAAATTCGGCGCACTAAGCATTACGCTATCAAGACAGTTAAAGGTGTATGCACAATGGCTTTTAGGGGATTTTCCAAACAGTGTTATTTCTTATAATTATAAGGATAAAGATGACCTAGGATCTCAACAAATGATTCCGACTGTATAATCTTGCTTCCATTGTTACTTTTCTACAGTAAAGGACATTTGGTAATGTAGTCATCACCTTAACACTCTTCTGTTCCAATGCGGGAATGACGAGTGCCGTAGGGTCATTTTGCTCAGGTCACCAGGAATTATAATAATGCAGTGTAAAGGTCAGATGAAAGCACAAGGCACTGTCATATCTCAACGCTTGCTCTAGCTTGTAAACTACCTTACTTCCTTCTATCATTTCAATACAGTCTAAACGTTATGGGTATGAACATGGTATAATGCTCACGATAATATACATTTATAAAGTTATATTGTAATTAACTGATCCATCTATTAGAAGGATGGACAAATAAATCACTCTATACTGTATACCCAATGATTTGATTACCTTTTATAAATCCTTGCTTTTCTACAGTGTATTTTAACCCATATTACATTAACACCTCTGGATTACAAATGAAACCAAATGTCAACATTTATATTGATCCTAACTTGGCTGCTTATTAGACGATTAGGTCCAACTAGTTTGGTAAGATTGATGAATGTGATGGGCTGGGTGTGAGAGGAATCTGCTATGCATTGGCCAGATGTTTTTGTTTTGCAAACTCCGGTTTTCTGGTGGCATATGTAGTAAAACTTGCAGGAACAATTAAACATTGGAACACCAAACTGTTGTCCATTTTCTCAAGACATCTTCAGGGTATAATACAAGAAAACATGGGAAGACTACCACATGAAATGACCATACCACACACAAAAATCTCCTAACATCCTCAACTACACTTGATTGATAATACTATACCTTGTATCAATTACCTTGGTTCTGTCATGCTTGCTATAACTTTGGGTAAGATCCTGTGTAGCGGGAAGAACTGTTTTCCAGATGCCTTTTTACTAAGAAACATTGAACAATATCTTTAACCTAATCTAACCAAACCCTAATGTAGTATAATAGTGGATTATTTATGAATGTATAATGTAAAACTATATTGTAACATTACCGAATTATTGAGATCTAAGTACAGGTCTACCCACTATACAGGAATATACCTAATTTTGACACAATCACTTTTATTCGCAATGCCCTAAGCATTATCCCTTACTATTACTGCCAATACTATGTAATATATTTTTATAGCTGCATGACATTCAGTCACAATGTAACCCTAAGTGATGGGGTTTGTACTGAAATAATTAAAATTATTTAATATTAAAATCATTAAAATAATACTGCAGTACTCGAACAATCATACAAATGCAATCGTACAGTATAATATCATAAACCTGGAACTACTTGTGTGTACATCATAATTTGAAGGCACTATACACATACCCACAATACTACTATACACATTTTTACTACTTCAGATTATTACCATATCATACCAAACCCTATTTAATTAATAGTCAATGCCGTGTTTATATCACGACTAACAACATCAGCTAGTTCATTACCATACCACTTGACTATGTTATTAACTATGTTCATCTAATTACTTAATTTTGTGATATTTTTGGCTAACATCTGGTGTTTTTATTCATCATAGGAAAACCCTTTAGACGTTGGAGGGTTACGGTACTTGACCTAGTCTTCTACCCTTTGGCATCTAGAGAGCCTTTTTGATCTGAGCATAATCGTCTACAGGTAGCTAGAATATAACAATATTGAAGAGGATTATACAACAGTAGACCATCTTCATATCCAACACATCATATCTAATTTTCCACTGCTCTCCCTCTTGATTTGGAATAGCAAACACGGTAAAATAGGCGTGTCAATAATAAAATACAGAACTGGAAACGAATCTGGTACACATATTAAGAATGGCATTTGAATATATGGCAGCTAAACTGATTTTATATTTCACATCGACCAATAACCCCCAAATGAATTTAAGGAAAATATATGATTCTCCCAGGATTTGAACCTAGGATATCTCGCACAGTACTTACACGGTCTAACCATTACTCCATCAAGACAGGCAGGAATAAATCAATATATACAAATATTAAAAACGCGTTAATGGTTATTACAACCCTCGAATTATAAAGTGTATTTAAATGTAGGCTCTAAAACTACCACGTGTAATCTCTTCAGTGCTTTCATGTTCGCATTTGGGCTGCAGATCAAAGCTTCGATTTCCCCTAATATTTTTCTCCCATGAATCCACATATTTCTATATCCTCTCCTGCACACGTGTTCCAATCATGGCTCCCAGATTCTTTAAATCATAAACTATATCCAGTGGTTCTCCATTTACTATATCCAGTGGTTCTCCATTTACTATATCCAGTGGTTCTCCATTTACTATATCCAGTGGTTCTCCATTTACTATATCCAGTGGGTCTCCATTTAATATATCCAGTGGTTCTCCATTTAATATATCCAGTGGGTCTCCATTTACTATATCCAGTGGTTCTCCATTTACTATATCCAGTGGTTCTCCATTTACTATATCCAGTGGTTCTCCATTTACTATATCCAGTGGTTCTCCATTTACTATATCCAGTGGTTCTCCATTTACTATATCCAGTGGTTCTCCATTTACTATATCCAGTGGTCTCCATTTACTATATCCAGTGGTTCTCCATTTACTATATCCAGTGGTTCTCCATTTACTATATCCAGTGGTTCTCCATTTACTATATCCAGTGGGTCTCCATTTACTATATCCAGTGGTTCTCCATTTACTATATCCAGTGGTTCTCCATTTACTATATCCAGTGGTTCTCCATTTACTATATCCAGTGGTTCTCCATTTACTATATCCAGTGGGTCTCCATTTACTATATCCAGTGGTTCTCCATTTACTATATCCAGTGGTTCTCCATTTACTATATCCAGTGGTTCTCCATTTATTATATCCAGTGGTTCTCCATTTACTATATCCGGTGGTTCTCCATTTACTATATCCAGTGGGTCTCCATTTACTATTTCCAGTGGTTCTCCATTTACTATATCCAGTGGTTCTCCATTTACTATATCCAGTGGGTCTCCATTTACTATTTCCAGTGGTTCTCCATTTACTATATCCAGTGGTTCTCCATTTACTTGAATATTACATCATGTTATTCCACAAAGCTTGCCTACTCAATAGTGCCAAGCATTCAGTCATACCTTAACCACTTCTGTACCGGCGACGTCTTTTTCATTTTATTCTGGGTAGTTTCAGACGATGTTATTCAGTTTATAATGGTCCTCCAGCGATTAACAGGCTTCGGACTATCTCCCTTACCCCTTTTTACTACCACAGATCCTTCTTAAACTGCGCAACCGTCCTCGGTTGTGAAAGGGTTAAATATAAGTGTAAAGACAGGTACATACAATCATTGGGGATATTATAAGTGATTATCCTTGCTATCCTTAAATTAAATGGATTTATTATTACCAATGTAGGTTTATTAGGGTCTATTAGCATGAATACTTAAATTACCCATTTCATACTCAAAATAGAGGAATTACTATAGATCAGGCAAGATAAGTGTAATAAATAGGAATTAATGAAGAATGCTAGTGAATAGATTAGTGAAATGCAGTCGTTTGGGAGAGGGAGTCAGGCGCCAGTTGGACTCCCTCATGCTTAGTCCCATTAGCTTTGAGATCTTAAGACGTTCGTTCCATTACAGTATTTTGGCGACTTCAAGACCTTTTGACCCATTTGTTTGTCAATTTAAAGACCTTTCGTGCCACTTAACCTAAGAAGTGCGCATGGGGGGTATGAGACACCACACTCTTGTGCTGACGTATTTGAGCTGTTCCCATCACTAACATCGTTATTTTACCATAAATAGCATTAATACTTATCCATATGCACCTATTATAGGTTGATTATAAAGGTATTAACCTGTTACAACAATAAAACAAGTGGAAACAGTGTTTGGATGGTCAAAATCGGCGATACAGGCCGGGAGTTACATAATGTATGGCTGAGGCAACCTCCCTGCCCTCCTCCCCTCCCCTTGTCTGGAGAGACACTGTTACGCAATAGACTCTCTCTCGCTCTTTCCCACGCTTGGTAACAGTGATGACAACGCCCTGCTACCAACTCGCTAATGTTAGCACGAAAATAGACCACAGAATAAGGGAATAACAGGGAAAATAGGTGATAACTGAAGGAGGGGAGGAAAGTGGGGAAGGAGGGGAGGTGGAGGAGTGATATTTGGCATGGCCCAGGGGCAAAAAATAAATAAAACAAAAATAAATAAAAACAAAAACAAAAAAAATTTGAGTGTTTTAAATGGATTTTTTTTTCCCCTTACTCTTAAGAGTCTTCCCGCAGTCCGCCGGGGGAACTCTTAAGAGTCTCCCGGCAGTTCCCGGGTTAAGAGTCTTTTTTTTTCCTGGCGGCCTTCGGGTAATATATTTTTAAACCGAAAATTTTACAAATTTACCTCGAAGGCATATCCATTTTGTTTTTGTTTTGTTTGTTAACCTTGATGGAGGTCTAGCGAGGAAACTATAAAATAAAATAATAAATACATAAATAGACCAAAAAATAACCACTACCCCTTAAAAACCCTTTAGTAACCCATTCAGCCATTGCTACCTTAATTTGCTGTAGACGATTTTAATGTATTGCCTTAAACCTTCACGTAGTAAAAATGTTAAACCCGAGTTATAAAAGCGTTACACGAATGTTATCCTGAAGGTAGAGAGCAAATATACAGTATAGCGGAGTGAGTGAACGCGACCGCCTAGATAAAAGAGCCAATCACGGATCTCTATCTGGCCGGAAGTTATAATATCCGGGGGTTAAAACTGGAAGGGTATGCACATCACTTAAAGGAGGAGGATTATATGTACTGCTCTTCCTTTAAACCATTATATCCACTCAAATATACTCGGTAGTTTGCTGTATACCTAATTTGAACGTTGTGTAGGAGTCGATGATTGGATATATGTTTGTCAATATATATATATATATACCAACCCCTATAATCGATGAAGAGGGTTGAGTTGTCAGCACTGTATGTTGCGAGGTTCTTATAGATCGAGGGGGATGTGTTGAGAGACACAATAAAGTTTATAATAGTTTATCAATATAAAACAAAGGTAGCCTGGATATGCATAGTTATGGTTATAAGACATAAAGAAAAATACAAATACAATATACAGAGGATATTAAATTATATAATACATAGCCTACACTAGATGATTTCTATAATTTGTTTTTTATTTAATTTCATTCCATTACCATTCCACTCTATAAGTTAGCCTCGTAACTTCCTTTTCTTTAGCGAGAACAAATATAATATCTTTAGTCTTTCATAATATGGCTTGTTTCACAGAGAGAGCATTAGCTTAGTTGCTCTACGCTGCACGGATTCGAGTTTTTCAATGTCTTCCTTGAGATACGGGGACCAGAACTGAACGTTTAACAATGGTGTTAAATACTAGCAAAATAATGTTCTCGTTTTGATGGAAAATTTAATTTGATAAACCCCAAGTCTCTGTTTGCTTTATATGCCGTAGCTGCACATTGCTCTGAGGATGTTAGGTTTTCAGATATTATAACCCCGAGATCTTTAACCTTAGAGTTCGCTATCATTGGTTGGCCTTTCATTTGATAATCATACTTTTTGTTTTTGTACCAACGTGAACAATTTAACATTTGTCAACATTAACCTGAGGGCCACTAGACCCCCCTCGGACTCACCATTGCCCTGTGCTAGACCTAGGCCGATTTGGCGACTTCCAAAACGCAACAAAACCATATCATCGTATAGGAAATTTAGTTCCGCATCCAGCCATATACAGTATATATATGAATACCCATAAGATGCTTGGTTGAGGTGTTACGGTAGTCCGTAGTTGAAAATGTGGCTCAAAATCGGCAACGAGCGGCAACGAGCGGCCGTGCGTATTGGTCTGGTGGAGGGTAGATAAGGGAGGAACAGGGTGGAGGCCAGATAGTGGGCAGTAAATGTCATTGGAACCTCATCTCATAAACCCTGACAGTCACACTTCTTGTTTGTGTCATTTGGAGTGTTTTGGTACGTGTTTGACATCTCTTCTTCAGAGAGGAGCGTCGCAGCCCACCAGTAAAACCTCTCGAGACGATTGTCACAGCCGCTAGGTTAAAGGGCATTTGCCACTTTTCTGATGCCTCCATTATTTTGCTTAAGTCGGACTGTAGCTATTTCTGTCTTCCTCACTTAAGACTATGTTCCCTATTTTTGTTTTGTCAGCACATTTGGAGATAATGTTATACAGATCTAAATCAATATCATGTACCGGGTATATATATTATAAATATAACCGGACCAAGGACCGATCATTGAGACACACCGCTGATAACAGACATCCATTTGGTCTCTATACCATATATTTTTCATGGAAGCCTCCCCCACGGAAACCCCCCAGATGCTGGATATTGATTTCGGTCCAAAAGACATGGAAGAGGCCATTTCCAACATGCCATCCCACTCGGCACCAGGCCCGGACTCATGGAATTCGATCCTAATGAAGAAATTTAAGGAAAACCTCACAAAACCCCTGGCTATAATGTGAAGAAGGAGTCTAGATACTGGTGAAATACCAGATAGCTTAAAAAACGCAATAATTGCCCCACTGCATAAAGGAGGGAGTAAAGCATTACCAAAAAAATACCGCCCGGTAGTTCTATCCTCCCACATCATAAAAGTTTTCGAGCGAGTCCTGCGAAGCAAAATCTCAACATTCATGGAGGCAAATGAACTACACAACACCGGTCAACATGGGTTCAGAGCGGGAAGATCATGTCTCTCACAACTTTTGGAACACTATGACAAAATTCTTAAAGTGCTAGAAGAAAAGAAAAACATGGATGTCATTCACACCGATTTTGCTAAGGCATTTGATAAATGTGACCATGGTAGAATAGCCCACAAACTAAAAGCAAAAGATATAACGGGGAAAATCGGACGGTGGATATAAAATTTCCTCGTAAACCGAAAACAATCAGTAACAGTAAACCAAGTCACATCTGAGCCTTCGGATGTCAAAAGCTCAGTGCCCCAAGGAACAGTGCTAGCGCCCCTTCTGTTCCTCATACTAATTTGCGACATAGATACCAACACCAGACACAGTACGGTGTAGTCTTTTGCTGATGACACAAAATTAAGCAAGATAGTAAACACACAAGAGGACACGGGCCGACTGCAGGAAGACATGAATCTAGTGTTCCAGTGGACCAGGGAAAACAATATGCAATTCACTGAAGAAAAATTCCAATTAATACCGTACGGAGATAATATTGGTGTTAAAGAAATTACAAATTACTTAACAGAATCTAACCACATAATAGAACGGAAAGACAGTGTGAAAGACCTTGGGGTATTAATGTCTGAACATATGGGTTTCAAAGTACATAACCAGGTTAAAGTTGCGGCTGCGAAACGTCTAACGGGTTAGGTTCTGCGTACATTTAAAACACGCGGTGAATTACCTATGATAACGCTCTTCAAATCTCTAGTGCTACCGCGGCTTGAATACTGTACCATATTAACATCCCCATACAAAGCAGGTGAAATAAATGACTTAGAGAGTGTACAAAGAAATTTCACTTCGCATGTAAGTTCGATAAAACAGTTACACTATTGGGAGCGTTTAAGAGCACTGAATCTGTACTCACTGGAACGTAGAAGAGAACGTTACCTAATAATATACACATGGAAAATCGCAGAGGGTTTAGTACCAAACCTACATACTCCGATAGTCATGAAATTCAGTGATAGGAGAGTTTGGGAATGCGAAATCCCCCGGATGAATAACAGGGGTGCTATGGGCTCTCTGCGAGAGGGCTGGTTATCACACAGAGGCCCACGTCTCTTCAACAAACTCCCACGGCGAGTAAGAGACATGAGGGGCGTCTCGTTAGACAACTTCAAGAGAGCCCTCGATGTCGAACTGCAAAAAGTGCCAGACGAGCCCATCCTCGCAAAGGAGTGAGCTGTCGCTTCAAACAGTCTACTGCACCAAATCACCACCCATAACGAGGGGGGTCGCGCTCCTTGGTGCCGCTAGAAGAGTGGCGAACACATCAAAAGGTATCAAAAGGTAATCCATTGATATATATTGCCAGCTTTATCCCCAGCATTTAAAACTTTTCAAATAATGTATTGTGTGTGAGAGAGAGAGAGAGAGAGAGAGAGAGAGAGAGAGAGAGAGAGAGAGAGAGAGAGAGAGAGAGAAAGAGAGAGAGACGGTAGTTATTGCAAGATAAATAAAAGTAAATTAGCTCATCCCGTAAAAAAAAAAAAAAAAAAATGTATTTCAGACAGCGGTCTAGACTCTAGATATGAGGGCCCGGATTGTGCCCGTCGAATCACTACTCCAATCTCATTATTTCATTTCCGCATTAGCTTTGACACTCACGCGAACACCGACCGACACAATCACCTTCCCTCCTACCCGATAACCCTAATTCTGACGGGGTTATAGAGTGGGTTTGATTTGAGAGAGAGAGAGAGAGAGAGATGGAGTAAAAGAAATAGAGAGAGAGATAAATAGAGAGAGAGCGAAATATATATATATATATATATATATATATATATATATATATATAGAGAGAGAGAGAGAGAGATAGATATACAGAAAGTACACTAGCCCATGTGGTCCTTGCAAATCAGTCCTGACTTGCAGTAGTTCTATGATTAGTTTGGAATACCAAGTACAGAAACGGGATAACAAATAAGAATGGTTGTATCCCTACACACCAGAGATAGATAGATAGAGAGAGAGAGAGAGAGATAGAGAGAACGAGTGTTGGTGAGAGTGTTGGTGAGAGTTGTTAAGAGTGTTGGTGAGGGTGTTGGAAAGGGTGAGTGATAGTGAGTACAAAGGAGTACAAAGGAAATCAAGCAACAACAGGTCTAGTGACCCTTCTAGGCTGCTTGTCCTCCAAAACACTGAGGATCAAGTGTCCAAACACTGGTTTAGAGTGGGTAAGGGAACATTGGAAAGGGAACTACTGCCCTGGAACTAATGTCCGTGGCAGGACTAGGAAGTTAGTAGGGGACATAATTATGGGTTAGTAACTGAGGGGGGGATAAAATAAAGTTATTCATTTACAAACCCAGTCAGTCGCGGGTTTGATGCGAGATATTTGTCTATGCGGAGTTTAAATGAATCAACTGTGCTGCAGTCTATAACGTCTCGGGGAAGCCCATTCCACAAGTTGACAACTCGATTGAAAAAGAAATTCTTAGATTCGTGTGAGTTAAAAGATTTACCAATAATTTTGCAACCGTTTCCCCGTGTGTAATTAGATTGGTCGATAGTGAAGTACTTACTACAGTTCATATTGTCGATGCCTTTGATGATTTTGAACACTTGAATTAAGTCACCTTTTAATCTGCGCTGGGTTAAAGGAAATAGATTTAATTCTCTAAGAAGCTCTTCGTATGGTTTGTTCTTTAGGCTAGGTATCATTTTGGTAACTCTACGTTGAACTTTTTCTAGCTTGTTTATGTCTTTTTGGTAATAAGGGCACCAGCATTGAACGCAGTATTCCAGAAGAGGGCGGACTAAGGAATTGTAAAGGGTTAGGATAATGTCTTTGGATTTATGCTCAATTGACCTGCCTATAAAGCCAAATATTTTGTTTGCCTTCTTAACAACTTCTGAACATTGTTGACTCGGTTTTAGGTTACTCGATATTGTTACTCCCTGATCGGTTTCTCTGTTTACATTCTTAAGCTGAGTGCTATTCATCGAATAGTTTGCTTTCTCATTTAGGTATCCGGTATGTAGTACTTTACATTTATCCGCATTGAAAATCATTTGCCAAATTTGGGCCCAATGTGACAATTTATCTAGATTGTGTTGCATATTGTCAACTAGTTCTTTTGAGAGTACGCTATTTGCAATTTTTGTATCTTCAGCAAATTTTGAGATTGTACAGGTGAGACCCTCATCTATGTCGTTGATGTAAATTAGAAAGAGAATTGGTCCTAGTACCGATCCCTGGGGTACCCCGCTACATACATTGGTCCATTTAGATGCCATACTGTTTATGACTACTCTTTGCTTTCTGTTGCTGAGCCAATTTTCTATCCATTTCAACACACCGTCTTGTATTCCATGCGCTTTTAGTTTTGGCAGTAAACGTTTGTGGGGAACTTTGTCAAAGGCCTTTAGAAAATCAAGGTATATAATATCTACAGCTTTACTCTCATCGTAGAGGTTGAGGATATCGTGGAAGAAGTCTAAGAGGTTTGTTAAACAGGAACGTTTTTTACGAAAGCCGCCGTGTTGAGTATCTTTAAGTATGTTATTTTCCTCTAAGTGATTTACGAGTCTGTCTCTTATGACCGTTTCTAGCATTTTACATACAACTGAGGTTAGGATAATTGGACGATAGTTACTGGGTAGGGATTTGCTGCCTTTTTTTAATATCGGTGTTACGTTGGCTATCTTCCACTGATCAGGCATAGTTCCAGACTGCAAGGATTTATTGAATAGTAATGTCAGTGGTTTGGAGAGCTCATCCTTAGCTTCCTTTAGAACTCTAGGCGAGATTGTATCAGGTCCAGGCGTTTTATTTACCTTGAGTTTATCTAAACAATTCAATACTTCTCTCTCTGTAACGGTGATATTGCTTAGAACATCTGAATTATCAATCTGAATCGGCGATGGTGTAGGGATATCACTGAGGTCTTCTGTTGTAAAAACTGATGCAAAGAATGTATTGAGGGCATTACTCATTTGTACTTCGTCTTTGGTGTATTCTCCATTTTCATCGACCAACGGTCCAACAGTTGAAGTAACTACTTTTTTCTTTCTGATATAACTATAGAATTCTTTCGGGTTTGTTTTACTTTGATTCGCAATATGTAACTCTAGGGTCTTTTTACTTTGCTTAATTAACTTATTGGCTTTGCGTCGTAGCTCTACACATTTCACCCGTTCTTCGTCATTTTGTGAGGATTTTAATCTATCATTAGCAAATTTTTTAGCAAGCAGGCAGTTTGAAATATCTTTATTCCTCCATTTGGGCTTATTATTATGGCCTGGACGTCGTATTATCGATGGTATGCAGTCTTGCACTGCATTTAGGTAAGTGGTTTCGAATAACTTCCAAGATGTATTTATGTCGTTATTGTTAATTAAAAAGCTCCAGTCAGTTTCTTTAAACATAGCTCTAAGTTTATGAAAGTTTGCTTTCTTGAAATTAGGGACTTTTTCGATGCTGCTATTTGGTTCGTTACTAGTAAAATTTAAACTAAAAGTTATTGTACGATTGTCGCTGTTACTGAATTCATCACCAACATTCAAATGTTCTATTAATTCTTCTTTTGTTGCAAGTACAAGGTCAAGAACGTTATTACCACGGGTCGGCGATCGAACAAATTGATAGAGTGAAGTCTCTTGCAAGTTCGCATAAAAGTCATGTCCGGAGTGTGAAGTAAGAGTATCGCCCCACTTGGTCACAGGTAAACTAAAGTCGCCAAAAAATATGGTATCTTGTGAGTTACTTACATCTGTAATTTGTTCATAAATTTCTCGGTCAGTTTGCACTGATTGAGCTGGAGGTCTGTATATTAACGCAAGTATTATTTTTGTACCTTTATTAATCTTTATTAGCACAAAAGATGTGTCGACGTTCACAATTTGAGGTTTTGACAAGAGGGTAGGGTTAAGACTTTCTTTGATATAAAGTAAAACGCCACCTCCATTTCGATTTATTCGGCTTTTCTCAAACATTACATAACCAGGAAGTGAATATTCTGCTAAAAAGTCTCTATCTTCTGTATTGAGCCAAGATTCTGTTATGCCAATCACATCATAATTTTCTGTAAACACTAGCTCCTCTAAATCTGAAAAATTATTGCGTATGCTAAGAGCGTTTGCATAGAAAACCTTTAAATTTGTTATTTTAGAACTCACGGAACGCTCTTTAATAATATTGTTGGTTCTTGTTGGATCTACATGTATGTTCATGGCTGTCCTCGGTCCTCGCTGTCTTCGGTCCTTATCGCTGGTGGTCCTCGGTTGCCTCTGTTTTTTGCTTGGCGTTGGATGATTTATGTCACTGTTGCTTCTTCTCGGATGGCGTTTTTTGATCCATGGCTGCCGACTGCTTCGTGTAGGAGACGACCCATGCATGCTGAACCCACAGGGTCTAGATGAGTGCCATCCTTGCCGAACAGAGTAGGCTGGTTATAGAAATTATCCCAGAGGTTTATGAATTCAACTTCTTCCTTCAGACACAAATATTTTAGTCGGCTATTTGTGCTAAAGGCCTTGTCGTAGAATTTGTCAGGTGCGTCGAACTTGGGGAGAATGCCTGAGATCGTGAGATGATGATATTCCTTGACTTGTTTTTGTAGTGCTGGATCATCTTGCGATATTTCTCCATCAACTATTCGGATCTGGTGCGCATGATGTCATTTGAACCAGCATGGATGACAAAAAGGGTATTTTCGTTTGCATCCTTTGTGGTATCTTCGAAGGCTTCCACAATGTCGTCCAGTCCAGCTCCTGGGATGCAAAATCTTTTTCGTCGATTTTGGACTCTGTCGCAGAACTCTTCGACCTGTCCTCGTAGGATGGAATCCCCAACGAGCCTGGTCTCTTCTGGTTCGTCTTCCATCTCTACCAAGATCTCAAATCTGTTTGACATTGTGACTGGTAGATGAGACCTTTTCTGTGTTGGTCGTGCACCGTTCCTCACTGGTGATTGAGTGACTGAGAGAGTGTTCAATATTGGTGTTGTGTTAACTAAGCACTACCCTCTTTTTTGTCCCAATTAGGCTTACGCCTGAAATATATGCTTGCACTGGGATCGTAACAACACCTAATTCGTGCCGGTCGGCTTAAGGGGAGGAAGACCGTATTTCTGGACCCCCTTCTCCCTAATGTTTAGCCCCAATAGTTTTGAGATTATAAGACATTCGGCCTATTAGTTTGGCGATTTTAACACCTTTCGCTCGATTTTGTTGTCAATTTTAAGACCTTTCGTGCCATTTAGGTGCTGATTAATTTTAAGAGGAACCGGCCTTCGGCCGGGAAATGTTTCTACCGAAAAATGTACAAATTTATCTTGAAGGGGGGTTTAGTTTTTTTTTCTTCTAAGCTTGATGGAGGTTGTGACGTTAACCACTTCGTTAGGACCGTATGGCTTGTCCTACAGTGACTCGCTAGGATCGCCAGGGCAGTGGATGTGGCTACAGTTGATGTATTATTCTGTGCTTTATTTCATATGAAAGCTTGTGTCATGGGCAGTCCAGAAAGGCTCTTTGTTTTCGCCCATGTCAAGGCTTTATATATTTAATTGCAAAGTATATGTTTTATCATTAAGTAGTAATGATTGGATTTGAGAGAGAGAGAGAGAGAGAGTAGAACAGAGTGTGAGGAGACGCGCAGTGTTTTTTGCCATGCTCGATAACGTCACGGCTGGCTCGCCTCCTGGGCATTGGCTGGAGGAGTTTTTTACCATGTTCGATGACGTCATGGCTTGCTGGTCTCCTGTGGATTGGCTGGAGGACTTGTTACCGCTTTGCCTATGCGGTTCGAGCTAGTCCCAGTATATATACAGCTCTCTTGCCACTCTCTCCCTCAGATCTGGTTTCTAGAACGCATCCCTCTTATCCCTTTGATACCTGTCACCCTCACTGCACCTGAGAACCTTTTCCTCTGCCTATCTCTCTCATTTTCCATATCTTTCACCATCTTTTATTAATATTATATCCCCTCTGGTTAACTTTGCATAATCAGCTTCATGCTGGCCAGTTGTATTGTGCGTTAAGGTCTTATATAACCCATGTATGTTTAGTTGTTAAGATAAGTTGATCACGAAGCATTGGTTGGCATTCATATTGTTCAGTACCGCTTCCTATAATTATTAGTGTTCTGCTGGATTAGATAATGCTAGACTAGGAGTCTGATACTATAAGGTATTGTTTCCGATGGGTGCTGGCTTTAGTTAAAAGCTGCACGACATACCTGAGAACTGGAGTTGATTGGGTAAATTCTAGTCGGTGTGCCATGGAGAGTAAAGCATGCACGAATGAGGGCTTTTTCCCTATACCATTCTGCACTGTTCTAGGCTCGGTTGTTTGTCTTTGAGGTACGCCAGGAGAACGCTTAATACTTCTGTATTAAGGTTTCTCAAGAGAGCTACCCTTCACTATAACGTAATACTTGACGCACAGACTTGAGATTTGCACTAGGCTATGCGGCATGCCATGCGCACCAGTATCTCGTATCATTGACTCTAGCTAGACTTTATCAGTCATAGTAGACATTAAGTATATTAAACCAATTACTCTTATTATGCATACCCGTTTATGATTACACAAGCATTTCGCAGCCTAGTTTGATGTATTGAGACACAAATGACTTAGGCTCTTTTTATTGATAGGAATACTGCATTGTCGTGGCGATTATTATTATTGTTGTAGCGTTTAGGATATTCTTGGCTCCGACTGCATTATATCTACTGCCTTTTGTGTGCATAGCCTGCACAAGCATTGTTCCGCTGCCTGCCTTTTTGGGTTCCATTTCCGATTCGAGCATCTTGATAGCATCTAACATTTAAAGAAGATTCCTTGTTAGTGTTGAAGGACTTTAGTGCACTTTCTTTTATGCAGGAGTGCCTGACATTTATTGATTAAAGTAACGTAAGCTGTAACGTCTCTTACAACCTTACTTTGCATACCATAACCAAGCACCTTCGGTTATAGGTAGTAATAGGCTGTTTTCACATAACATTAAGCCTAGAGTAGACGCACATTTATTGAGAGTTTGATAACCTATTATTGCATATAGAACTCTGGAGAGTATTTGTGTTCTTTGTTCACTGGGAATATACATCAGAGGTTGGATCTAGCGCTTTCCGTTGTAGCATTTATGCCATTACTAGTCCAATGAATAAGAGCCCTGATATATTTAAACCCCAGTCGCAACAAATGGCGACCTTACTTAGGATTTGGTGAACCTACATTTATTAGCAGGGAACATTTGTTGTTTTGGGGAATATTTTGCGGGGATCAGCAAGAATATATTTTTTTGCAACATAGTATAGCCCTTGAGTATTTCTAAGAATTGTTGTGTGTATATTGAGGTATAAGAGTTTGGGGTGCTTCTTTTCTGAATATTGAGGTGAATTTTTTTTGTGAGCATCATGTC
This sequence comes from Paralithodes platypus, assembly GCA_032716605.1. Lineage (NCBI taxonomy): Eukaryota > Metazoa > Arthropoda > Malacostraca > Decapoda > Lithodidae > Paralithodes > Paralithodes platypus. The sequence goes on from CM064502.1 coordinate 9,615,429, forward strand.
TTATACCGGATCAGAGGAGGATATGGAGACACAGTACGTAATGTCGACACTGAGGAACAGCAGCATGATGAAAGGGTTAATCAGGTGAACTGTGAGGAGGATGCTAGGATATTTTTGCAATGGCCTGTTACTGCCGAGCGGTTGGAGGGTATGGATCGGTACGGTCTTCAATGCCTGGCCACAGCTATCGGTCATGCCGGTACTAGCAGCATGACCAGGGATAACTTGATAACGTGTGTACTGGGCAGGGTGACTGGTGAGCGAGATGGGTTGAGTGCTCAGAGACCTTCGGCAATGCTTCCCCTACACTCGACTCCCAGCCATCCCAGTAGTTTGCCGACCCCGAGTACGCTTCCGCAGTTGGGTGGTGACTGGCAGGGTGGGTTGCCCCTGGGGGGACCACCGGTAATTTCAAACATTGTAGCACCTTCACCTCCTCAAGGGTTAACTCCAGAATTATTGTTTCAGCTCGAATTAGCTAAGATTCAACAGCAACAAAGGGCATGTGAGCTTCAGCAGCAACAAAGGGCATCTGAGCTTCAGCAGCAAATAGAATTAGCCAAGATAGAAGAGAGAAAAACTATCAGTCAGCAGCACATAGAGCTAGCAAAAATCCAAGCTGATTTAGAGTCGACTAGGTACTGTGCCGACATGGACGTAGAGAAGTCGCGAGTAGAGACAACGGGACAGCGACTTGGGGCTGGTAACCGTGTTCATGATCAATATCTCTCGCACTTATTGAAACTGGTTCCGGTGTTTGATGAGAGTAGGGTAACAGAATTTTTCGCACGCTTTGAGAAGAAGTGCCAGGAACACCAGTGGCCAGAGAATAAATGGGCAGCACTTGTATCCTCTAGATTAATAGGCAAGGGTCTTAGAGCCTACGATGCGTTACCTTTGGAGTCCTGTATTGTGTATGAGGATCTCAAGGAGGCTGTCCTGAGGGCTTACGAACTGCAACCAGAAACGTACCGTTTGAAGTTCCGGGGTGTAACCAAGGGAAGAGATAGCACCTTTTTGGAACACGCCCGGGACTTGTCCGATGCTATGGGGAACTGGCTCTGATCTGAGAAGGTAACAACATTTGATGGAATTAAGCAGTTAATGATGTTGGAGCAGTTCTTTAACACCTTACGAGCGGCCTATGCGGTTTATTTATATGTACCGCCCAGCGGGGTGTTTTTAGCCAAAATAGGGCTGTTTACGTGATCATTTTCATGCCTAAATAAGACCCAGAACGTAAAACAAGTACCTATCCCTGAAAGGGCATAAACAGAGCTTTCGAATGACACCATAACGATCCTTTTATGATGGCTAGTTTTCTTGCAATAACCGTGCAACGCGAGTGCAAAAAGCATGTAATTCGGTACTTTCCCTCCCATATACTTCAGTATGTAGCGAGTGAGAGAGGGAGGAGGGAGCTGAGATTCGTGTCAGTAGGTTCGCCGCGGTGGCTGGAGCAGTCATACTCCTAGTCTCCTCCTGCTGCCCTCTCTCTCTCTCTTCGTGCTCAGACGTGCCACTGCCATCGACCTACTAGCGTCATAGTCCAGCTTTATTTAACTCGACTTATGTGGTGAGCCGCTAATTAAGGGTTAAGAGCACGGGCGGTGATCTAACTTTGAACTTAAAGGAGAAAAACCCAAGAACTCTAGTCGAAGCAGCAGAAATGGCTGATCGACGGCTGTCGTTGATTCGGGGTTGCGGGTCCTCACAGAAGGACGATGTAAGTGCTAAGGACCGTTATCCTCCCCCTCCCCGTAGCAATGACACATTTAAACAAAAGAGCCATGAAACTAAAACTGAATCCAAACCTTACACCACACCGTATAAGAAAAGTCAGGGGCCTTTTACATCACAGTATAAGCCGAAACCGAAATGTATGTGTTTTAAGTGCCACAAGGAGGGTCATAAAGCAAATGAGTGCCCTAGTCGACCTCCTCCGGCAGCCGTGTCTTTTGCTCACGGCATTGGAGTGTTCAAGAGGACATCGGAGTTTTTTAGAGGCAATTCTTCCGAGGTAAATACACTGCCAGTGCAGAAGGATCCGGAAGGCTTATTCCCTGTCCGTGATGCCTTTAGTGACCACAGGGGACTCGGTTGTGTGGAGTGGGGGAGTAGAAGACATGAGGTGAGAATTTTGCGTGACACTGGGGCATCGCAAACATTGTTGAGGAATTTCACTGATAAACCTGTAAATACGGCGCGGGTGGTTGTGGTTCAGGGAGTTAATGCAACAAGGTCATACCCGCTTGTAAGAATGAAGATGGAAGTTGATGGTGTGACTCGTGACCTGGATGTAGGAATTGTGGAGAAGTTACCTGTTTTTTTTTTTCTATGTGATTGAAAAAAGGGGGGGGATTGAGTGTTGGGGGCGTCGACCTCCTTATCGGCAACGACTTTGCGGGGCCTACTTCTGAGGCTCCACCCTTAGTCGTTGCCGAGAAGCCGGCCGATGTGAGTAGGGAGGTGCAGGAGTGGGTTGAGAAGTGTCAGGTGCAACCTATGGCGTGTGTTGTCACCAGATCTCTTGCATCCAGGGAGTCACATTCTGGTCAACAGTCTTTAGACAAGCGGAGGAAAGGTACCGAGAAGGGGTTGAAAGTTGATGCGGTTGAGAGTTTAGTATCAACGGACATTCTCAGGGACTCATTATTAGGACCAATTTTCGAGTCTGGAGAAGACCCATTAACTGTTACTAAGAAGGCTGAGGATGGGCTTAAAAAGACGAAGAGACAGCAACGATACACAGAGAGAGCAACGGGAGGCTAAATTCAATGTAGGAGGGGGGCATGAGTTGTTTCGCAAACACTTAGATAAGCTTGCTCCTTCGGACATTCGTAAATTGCAATTAGAAGACCCGGAGGTTCTTGAATGTGGTACCGGTGCTGTCGAGTTGGAGGAGGACAGTGATGCACAGTCGGGAGATTTTTACAAGTATCCCCTGACCATCATGGAGGTAGCAACAAGGTACCCTGATGCGTACCCTATGAGAAATGGGTCAGCGAAGGCGGTGGTCTGGAACTTGCTAGTGTATTTTTCCCGGTATGGTTACCCGCAGGGGATTCAGTCAGACCAAGGATCCAACTTCACTTCCAACCTATTTGTTCAAGCAATGCCGCAGCATGGGATTGTTACGGTTGAGTCATCTGCGTATCATCCGGAGAGCCAGGGTGTGTTAGACCGATGGCACTCAGCCTTAAAATCTGTGCTTCGTTGTTGTTGCTTTGAGAGTGGGAAAGATTGGGATCTTGGCCTGCCATATGTTTTATTTGCTGCACGGGAGGTACCTGGGGAAAGTTTGGGATTCAGCCCTAATGAGCTCGTCTTTGGACACCGTGTCAGAGGGCCTCTCCATATGGTTAAAGAAATATGGGAGGGTGCAGAAAAACCTTGTTCTATGCTCAAGTATGTCCTCGACAGTCGAGAACGGATGTTGCGCAGTCTGGAGTCGGCTGGCCGTAATTTGACTAGCTCTCAGGCCCTCATGAAGGACAGGTATGACCTCAAGGTTAAACTCAGGGAGTTTCACGTGGGTCAGGAGGTGTTGATTCTACTGCCCCTTGTAGGTCATCCCTTATCCGCGAAGTACACTGGTCCTTATAGGGTGGTTGAGAGGCTATCGGACCTGGATTGCTTGGTGGCCGCTCCAGACAGACGTAAGCGCAATCAGTTATGTCACGTTAATCTCATGAAGGAGTATGTGAGGCACCCCCCTGAGCCTCTCACTGTGCCTGTGATGACGTGTAGCAGTCAAGGTGGAGAAGGAGAACGGGACAGTCAAGCTCAGGTGGAGGATAACTGGAAGCATAAGAAAGTCAAATGGGCGCCTGAGTGTGAGAAGGCGTTTAGAGTAGTAAAACACCTGTTGTGCACTCACCCGATCCTCAGGGCCCCTGACTTTAGCCTACCTTTCCAACTAGCAACGGATGCTAGTGGTGTGGGGGCTGGTGCCGTCCTTATGAAAAAGGACGATGATGGGCTGGAACATCCTGTTAGTTTCTGCTCGGAGAAGTTCAATTCAGCCCAGGGAAGCTGCTCTGTTGTCGAGAGGGAGCTGCTGGCAGTTGTGCTTGCACTGAGGCATTTCGAGGTCTATGTTCCAGCCTATGGTCCGGTCGTTGTAGTTTACACAGATCATCACCCTCTCAAGTTCTTGGACCAGTTTCACAATCGGAATATGAGGCTGACCAGGTGGTCGCTGGTGTTACGGGAGTATAGCCTGGACATACGCCATATTGCCGGTTGTGACAACGTGGTTGCAGATTGTCTTTCAAGGGTAGATGATCCTGGGTAGATTGACACACGGGTAGCCTCCTGCTTTAGTTTGAATAGTATTTTGTGCTTGGTGCTTGTTGGCTCGCGGTTGTAGCCCAGCGTATTGGGTCGTAAAGCAGGAGTTGAGCGTTTGGTATAGAAGAAAAAACTAGGCTTGCCCCTATAGTGCAGCCGAAATAAACAATTTAAAAACATAAAAATCAAATAAAAACTCTTTCTTTGATAGTTGAATTTTTTCAGTATGTTATAGCAGTAATTCTGAGTTGCACTCCTCTCAGAATGCTGGGCTAGAGAAGCTCGCTCTTGAGGAGCATAACTACATATGATTTAACCTATTGTGTTGGGGAGGGTTATAATTTTGTAAAATGTTTTGTTGGGAACTGTGCCAGATATTTTACTGCCGCTGGGTGATGGGAAGTAGAGTTATAGCATGGGTTCTAACCATCAGATTTTTTTGAGCTTTGGGCCTCTGAGAAAAATCTTGGGGGGGGTGTGACGTTAACCACTCCGTTAGAACCGCATGGTTCTACAGTGACTCGCTAGGATCGCCAGGGCAGTGGATGTGGCTACAGTTGATGTATTATTGTGTGCTTTATTTCATATGAAAGCTCGTGTCATGGGCAGTCCAGAAAGGCTCTTTGTTTTCGCCCATGTCAAGGCTTTATATATTTAATTGCAAAGTATATGTTTTATCATTAAGTAGTAATGATAGGATTTGAGAGAGAGAGAGAGAGAGTAGAACAGAGTGTGAGTAGACGCGCAGTGTTTTTTGCCATGCTCGATGACGTCACGGCTGGCTCGCCTCCTGGGCATTGGCTGGAGGAGTTTTTTACCATGTTCGATGACGTCATGGCTTGCTGGTCTCCTGTGGATTGGCTGGAGGACTTGTTACCGTTTTGCCTACACGGTTCGAGCTAGTCCCAGTATATATACAGCTCTCTTGCCACTCTCTCCCTCAGATCTGGTTTCTAGAATGCATCCCTCTTATCCCTTTGATACCTGTCCCCCTCAATGCACCTGAGAACCTTTTCCTCTGCCTATCTCTCTCATTTTCCATATCTTTCACCACCTTTTATTAATATTATACCCCCTCTGGTTAACTCTGCATAATCAGCTTCATGCTGGCCAGTTGTATTGTGCGTTAAGGTCTTATATAACCCATGTATGTTTAGTTGTTAAGATAAGTTGATCACGAAGCATTGGTTGGCATTCATATTGTTCAGTACCGCTTCCTATAATTATTAGTGTTCTGCTGGATTAGATAATGCTAGACTAGGAGTCTGATACTATAAGGTATTGTTTCCGATGGGTGCTGGCTTTAGTTAAAAGCTGCACGACATACCTGAGAACTGGAGTTGATTGGATAAATTCTAGTCTGTGTGCCATGGAGAGTAGAGCATGCACGAATGAGGGCTTTTTGCCTATAGCATTCTGCACTGTTCTAGGCTCGGTTGTATGTCTTTGAGGTACGCCAGGAGAACGCTTAATACTTCGGTATTAAGGTTTCTCAAGAGAGCTACCCTTCACTATAACGTAATACTTGACGCACAGACTTGAGATTTGCACTAGGCTATGCGGCATGCCATGCGCACCAGTATCTCGTATCATTGACTCTAGCTAGACTTTATCAGTCATAGTAGACATTAAGTATATTAAACCAATTACTCTTATTATGCATACCCGTTTATGATTACACAAGCATTTCGCAGCCTAGTTTGATGTATTGAGACACAAACGACTTAGGCTCTTTTTGTTGATAGGAATACTGCATTGTTGTGGCGATTATTATTATTGTTATAGCGTTTAGGATATTCTTGGCTCCGACTGCATTATATCTCCTGCCTTTTGTGTGCATAGCCTGCACGAGCATTGTTCCGCTGCCTGCCTTTTTGGGTTCCATTTCCGATTCGAGCATCTTGATAGCATCTAACATTTAAAGAAGATTCCTTGTTGGTCTTGAAGGACTTTAGTGCACTTTCTTTTATGCAGGAGTGCCTGACATTTATTGATTAAAGTAACGTAAGCTGTAACGTCTCTTACCACCTTACTTTGCATACCATAACCAAGCACCTTCGGTTATAGGTAGTAATAGGCTGTTTTCACATAACATTAAGCCTAGAGTAGATGCACATTTATTGAGAGTTTGATAACCTATTATTGCATATAGAACTCTGGAGAGTATTTGTGTTCTTTGTTCACTGGGAATATACATCAGAGTTTGGATCTAGTGCTTTCCGTTGTAGCATTTATGCCATTACTAGTCCAATGAATATGATATATTTAAACCTCAGTCGTAACAAGGTCTAGGGAGGAAACTAAAAAAATATATGAATAAATGAATTAATAGACCAAAGAAACGGCCATGCAGTCTCCCCTTAATTCGGACATGGGTATATTTTTGGCGATTCGGTTCTGACCATTGGTACAGCTGCTGTCATTAATACTTGGACTACTTCTGGTGGTAAGCAAAGGGCAGTGAGCTCTAACTATAGTTCGTTCATTCTTGGTTGGGCAGAAATTGTAACCCCTAACTTCTCCTAACTCAAAAAGGACTAGAGTAATTGAGCTAATATTTTTACCAAATAGGAAGACTTGGCTAGGAAATATGTTTATAAATGAACAGCTCATTTGCTCAAGCCCTTTTTGAGTTACAGAGGTTAGAGTTTACGATTTATGCCCAACCTAGAGTGAACGGACTATAGTGAACCCCAGTAATATGATCTGCGGGGCTCTCGCGGTTTGGCATAATAGTTCACCAGTGTATAATATTTGCGTTTAGATTAATTACCCAGCAATTCCTGTCCCTGACTGTGTACCCGGCAAGAGTTGTAACTGGCCAAATGGTACTTCTATACTAGTTTATGTTAAGTAGAAATACGGCAAAATAAAAATATACAGATTGTAACAATCCGTTGATATTTGTGTTCCGTTTCCCATTTGCATTCACAGTAGGTTTTTATCTATAATGGAATAATTATAAAAAATAACTGCAAAAGTTGGAATCCTTGCCGGCTTTACATACATATACTAACACTAATGTTTATCTACCTTGCCTAACATTACCTAATATAACCCGATATAATTTCCGTCAAATATATATACCGGTATATATATATATATATATATATATATATATATATATATATATACTCATTATACTGTATATATATATATATATATATATATATATACAGTATAATATACATACAAAGTATAATCGGAGAGGCATTGTATATTATGTAGAGAGTAAGTCAAACAAGATACGGTGATAAAATGTGTTTAGTCGCCCGCATGAATTCGCACCAACACCGTGATTTTATATATGGAAGCATAAATAGTGTGACTAATTTACGTTTGTATTTAGCATACAACCAAAACATTTGATTATATGAATTAATTACTGCAAAATACACTCGTATACAGTTCTATCGTACTATGTGTCCTTCCCTACACAAAATACACTCGTATACAGTTCTATCGTACTATGTGTCCTTCCCTACACAAAATACACTCGTATACAGTTCTATCGTACTATGTGTCCTTCCCTACACAAAATACACTCGTATACAGTTCTATCGTACTATGTGTCCTTCCCTACACAAAATACACTCGTATACAGTTCTATCGTACTATGTGTCCTTCCCTACACAAAATACACTCGTATACAGTTCTATCGTACTATGTGTCCTTCCCTACACAAAATACACTCGTATACAGTTCTATCGTACTATGTGTCCTTCCCTACACAAAATACACTCGTATACAGTTCTATCGTACTATTTGTCCTTCCCTACACAAAATACACTCGTATTCAGTTCTATCGTACTAATTGTCCTTCCCTACACAAAATCACGATGTGTATACAAAATCACGTGACCAATTATACTAACATTATAAAACCGGTGTGTTGGTGGTGTAATGGTTTAGATGCTTATATTCTGGGTGTGGTGTCCCGAGTTCGATTCCCGGGACGACCATAATTATGCTTTGATTAGTTTAGTCAAGTGCATTGGGGTTTGTAATTGATGATTAATGTTAAGAACGGGGTTTTACTTAATTACATAAAGACAATCACGTGACCAACTGTACTACCGTTATACAACTGGGTTACATAAAGATAATCACGTGACCCACTGTACTACCGTTATACAACCGGGTTACATAAAGATAATCACGTGACCCACTGTACTACCGCTATACAACCGGGTTACATAAAGATAATCACGTGACCCACTGTACTACCGTTATACAACCGGGTTACATAAAGATAATCACGTGACCCACTGTACTACCGTTATACAACCGGGTTACATAAAGATAATCACGTGACCCACTGTACTACCGTTATACAACCGGGTTACATAAAGATAATCACGTGACCCACTGTACTACCGCTATACAACCGGGTTACATAAAGATTATCACGTGACCCACTGTACCACTGTACTACCGTTATACAACCGGGTTACATAAAGATAATCACGTGACCCACTGTACTACCGTTATACAACCGGGTTACATAAAGATAATCACGTGACCCACTGTACTACCGTTATACAACCGTTATACATAAAGATAATCACGTGACCCACTGTACTACCGTTATACAACCGGGTTACATAAAGATAATCACGTGACCCACTGTACTACCGTTATACAACCGGGTTACATAAAGATAATCACGTGACCCACTGTACTACCGCTATACAACCGGGTTACATAAAGATAATCACGTGACCCACTGTACTACCGTTATACAACCGGGTTACATAAAGATAATCACGTGACCCACTGTACTACCGTTATACAACCGGGTTACATAAAGATAATCACGTGACCCACTGTACTACCGTTATACAACCGGGTTACATAAAGACAATCACGATGACCAACTGTACTAACGTTATACAACCGGGTTACATAAAGACAATCACGATGACCAACTGTACTAACGTTATACAACCGGGTTACATAAAGACAATCACGTGACCCACTGTACTACCGTTATACAACCGGGTTACATAAAGACAATCACGTGACCCACTGTAATAACGTTATACAACCGGGTTACATAAAGACAATCACGTGACCAACTGTAATAACGTTATACAACCGGGTTACATAAAGACAATCACGTGACCAACTGTAATAACGTTATACAACCGGGTTACATAAAGACAATCACGTGACCCACTGTAATAAGTGTTGGTTCACTTTTTGGACGATTTTTGCATGTATTCATTATTTTTCTAGTTTCCTCCCTAGACCTCCATCAAATACAAAAAAAAAAAAAACATCCATTAGATTCCTCTTCTAGATTAATTTGTACATTTTTCGGTAGAAAAATGTCCCGGCCAAAGGCCGGGACATTACATTACAGGCTCACTATCGTTCGCCAGGGGAAAAATCGACACTTAAATAGCACGAAAGGTCTAAATATTGACGAAGAAATGGGGCGAAAGGTCTTAAAATCGACTAACTAATGGGGCAAACATCTTAACATCTGAATACGAATGGGGCTAAACATGAGGGAGAAAGGGTTCCAGAAAACCGGCCATCCCCCCTTAAAACGTCTAAACCGGGTTGCATAAACGAACTCGTAGCATTCAGATTATACGGTTTATCCCCTGGCCTCCCCGAGCACTGTGTTGGGGATGAGTGGCTTTTGTTTACTGCAGTACATGTAAGGATACTTTAATGTGTTTGTGTACGTGTGTGTGTGTGTGTGTTCTGAGTGTTTATGTGTGTGTGTGTGTGTTAGTGTGTGTGTGTTCTGGGTGTGTATGTGTATATCTGTGTTTGTATGTGTTTTTGAGTGTGTAAGTGTTTTTTTGTGGATTGTGTTTGCAAGTGTGTGTGTGTGTGTGTCTGTGCGTGTGTGTGCGTGTGTTTTCTGAGTGTTTAACTGTATATAAATAATAATAATAATAATAAACGGTTTATTAAAGAATGGCAGCCTCATGAGCTGAAAATACATGTGTGTTGATATGTGTTTGTGAGTCTGTATGTGTGTCTTTGTATATTGTATTTGAAAGTGGGTGAGGTGTGTGTGTTCTGAGTGTGTATGTGTTACTCAGTTACTCAGTTACTTGTTCGTCAAGGGGAATCCACGCAATGCGAGCTAAGCTCATTATTATCGCGCCTCCTTAACTGGGAATGTATTGCGTGAAATGCATGTTAAGTGTTTTATGTACTGTTGGAATGGCTGTGGATGTGTGTGTAGTCTGTATTTAGCCAATTGGCTACATCGGAAACGAAGGCTTAGGGTGGATCTGTATGGTACCATTCTCACTATAGACGGTACCGTCTCGCCCGAAGGCTTAGGTAGCCATCAGCTTAGGTGAACCATATGATACCCATCTCGCCTTGTACCATTTTTGCCAACCCCAGATGGGACGTCACAACGTCGTCCACTTATTCCAGGTACCTATTTACAGCTAGGTGAACTGAGGCTAACACATGAAAGGAGACAAGCCCAATTTGTCTCCGCCCGGCCGGGGATTGAACCCCCGACCCCTCGTGTGTGAGACGAGAGCTCTACCTACTAGGCTACGGGCTGTGTGTGTGTGTATGTGTGTGTGTGTGTGTGTTAGTGTGTGTGTTTTCTGGGTGTGTATATGTATATCTGTGTTTGTATGTGTTTTTGTGGATTGTGTTTGCAAGTGTGTGTGTGTGTGCGTGTGTTTTCTGAGTGTTTATCTGTATATGTGTGTGTACATGTGTTTGTGAGTCTGTATGTGTGTCTTTGTATATTTTATTTGAAAGTGGGTGAGGTGTGTGTGTTTGTGTGTGTGTGTGTGTTTGTATGGAGTGTTAATTAGTTCTCAGGTGAGGCTGTGTTTATGTGGTTGAATTTGGTAGTAGGAATGTTATTAGAAGAAATGAAATAGACACAGAATGCATACTAAAAACAAATACCAGTAATGTTTGTGAAGAGCCACAAAGCATCAAATATACCCCAACACTAGAATGGTGCGAATGATCCAAATATCGAAATTATCCAGAAAACTTTCAGATATATAATATTTTATTTTAGCAAACATTCCATATACCAACACGAGTATTCAAAGAAAAGATAATGCTTAGTTTACTGATTTTGAAGACACGGAGGTTATAATAATTATAAAGCATCAATTACTTTATGAAGTCCCATTAAATAATACAAGTACTATATCAATGTAATATAGTAATTAGTCATGAGTGGTACCAGGATATGATGCCAATAATCCGAGTAACATAATATTGGCAGGATTAAAGACAGCTTATTAATGGACAACACATATTGACAGCTGCAAAGTTCTCACTTCTTGTCTCCCAATGATAATATAAGTACACCAAGAAACTGTTGTCACAAACAACGCATTAATGCGACGCAATTAAGAATTGTAGATGAGCTATTGTTAGCACTTGAGTATGTTAATATTAAAAAACAAAAATTAATGATAATGATATTTGTTACTCTATTTTAGTATGCAGTTTTGTTTCTGTGTCTCTTTTTGTGGTATCTTCATACGAACTTTTTCTTCGAACGTTTGTGTAAGTGTAATACAATTATGTTAATCTGTTAAGCAAATGTGTTTTCCTTTGTTAAGAACATAAGAAAATGGGAGTCTGCAGAAAGCCGATTGGCCTAAGCAAGGCAGTTCCCTCATACATTTTGTTGTCATCCATTTTATATTTACTCTCAAATTTCCCCGTCTTGCATATTTAACACACTCTTCCTCTCTTCCCCATTCGTTTATATTTGTGTCTCATTATAGCATTTAACCTATACTTAAATATTTATCTTTCTGAAACCTTGGTTCTTCTAAGAGTATTCAACTATTTATTAAGTATTCAGGTTGATACATTTTATCATTAACTGTATTTGATGCACCAGGTTGAATGCAAGGTTTCACACCTTACGTCAGAGCAAATACTCATATATAAGAGTACCGCATGTACACTCACGCGTACTAAAACCTGCTCAGGGTTGGGTCTTTCCTTACCCTCCTCCACCCTGGGCAGGTAGAAGGGGGTGGGGGGGTGGGGAGTCCAAGTCTAATTCAATTCTTCTTTGCTGCATAACCTAATTGCCCACCAAATTTTGTAAAAATATCTGGATCGCCTCCTAAGTTGGATCACTTCTTCCTTGGCGTATATCCTATCTGCCCATTATATTTCCTGACAATCGATTCATAAATATATCCTCTATGCCCACTACATTTCGTGAAAATCTCCGGATCGCATTTTAAATGGAATCACTTCTTCCTTGGCACATATTAGTTCTTTGCCACGGGTCCACTTGCGTTTATTTGTCTTTTAGAGCCGGAGGTGGGTAATATACTCAGCCTGGTACACAAGAGCTACTCAATATTAATAAGGTTGTCACAATTTACCTTCAGAGATGGGAAGTCACAAACTACCACTAACTCGACGATATTTACTGCTAAGTAAACAAAGGCATAGTTATCCATCACGTCCTGCTCGAAAATCGAACTATAGCTCTCTTGGATGTTAGTGGAATGCGTTAATAAATACGCCACAATACAGTTACTAGTCTATACGTCAATTACATTTAGTTTAATCTGACATTTCGAATTATTGTATATTGATTCTGCGAGATCATAATTATCCAACATGGCGAAGAAAGGAAACAAATCTAGATGGCATGTTTCAGAAAAAAGAAGTACGCTGAAAAGATTCAAAACGTAAAATCACTGAACATAATTATACTGTATACTGTATCTCGGAAATCACTGACCATATACTGTATCTCGGAAATCACTGAACATATACTGTATACTGTATCTCGGAAATCACTGAACATATACTGTATACTGTATCTCGGAAATCACTGACCATATACTGTATCTCGGAAATCACTGAACATATACTGTATACTGTATCTCGGAAATCACTGACCATATACTGTATCTCGGAAATCACTGAACATATACTGTATCTCGGAAATCACTGACCATATACTGTATCTCGGAAATCACTGACCATATACTGTATCTCGGAAATCACTGAACATATACTGTATACTGTATCTCGGAAATCACTGAACATATACTGTATACTGTATCTCGGAAATCACTGAACATATACTGTATACTGTATCTCGGAAATCACTGAACATATACTGTATACTGTATCTCGGAAATTAAGTGATCCATTTATTGCAAAACGTCAATAGCTCTTAAGGGGAGACTGGCCGTTTGTTTGGTCTATTAATTAATTTATTCATATAATGTTCTTAGTTTCCTCCCTAGACCTCCATGAAGCTTAGAAAAACACCCCCTAGGCCCCCTTCAAGATAAATTTGTACAATTTTCGGTAGAAAAAATTCCCGGCCGAAGGCCGGGTCCTCTTAAAATTGCAGGCTTGCTATCGCTCGCCAGGAAATAATCGACACCTAAATGGTACGGAAGGTCTTAATATTGACAACGAAATGGGACGAAAGGTGTTAAAATCGCCAAACTAATGGGCCGAACGTCTGATAATCTCAAAACTAGTGGGGCTAAACATTAGGGAGAAGGGGGTCCAAAAAAACGGACTGCCTCCCCTTAAACGCGGTAATGAAAACGGATGGAAATATGATGAGAATATGATGAGAATATGATGAGAATATGAGGGCTAATATTTGGTGACACTAGAGTTAAGCTCTTAAGGGACCCCACCTCGCTGTTTTTTTCTCTTTCTCTCCCTTTCTCTTTGGCTTGTATCCATTTGGCCCCATTCAACCTACTGTTTTAAGACGTTTACCCTCATCCAGGTGTCAATATTTTCCTGGCGAGCGGTAACGAGCCAGCATATATATATATTTGTTTTGACAGCAAGCTAAATTTGCAAATTTTTCGATAGAAAAATGTCTCTGGCGAAGCCGGATCTCTCCATACAATGCTGGCTCGCTATCGCTCGCCAGGAAGGAATCGACACCTGGATTGGGATAAGTGTCTTAAAACAGTTCACTGAATGGGGCCGATTGGATACAAGCCAGGGAAAGAGAGAAAAAAAGAGCAAGATAAGAAAAGACGGTGACCCCCCTTAATTTGGTAAGTGTAAAATAAACTTTATCAAAATCATAAGTTATAGGAATCTTTTATTGTGTTGATTGTATTAGTTCTCTTGATATACAGTATATACTAACTTAGATCTATATCGGATTCCACATAACCCTTTGAGTACCAGAGACGTGTGTTATCTTTTATTCTAGCTATAATTAGATGATACTCTGCAGCTTAGGAAGGATCTGTGGTACTTAAAAGGGTTGGTTGAGATAGCTTGAGGCCTCATTTTTGCTAGAGGTCCTTCTTAATCTGAATACAATCGTCAAATAGTTGCCACAATGTATAGAAAAGGACGTCACCGGTACTGCACGGGTTAATGTAAACGGGATGTTTTAATGTTCCACTAAAACCTACACAGTCAACATTTAGAAAACACCATTGCATTTTATCAAGAATCATGTTTCTATACTACTGCCTAAAAACTATCACATCGTACAAAATGTTACTTATTATCCAGCAAGAGAAAGGATAAAGCACATCCACACTAAAGTGTGTACAGTAAGCAACATTTTGTACGAAGTGATAGTTTCTAGGCACTAGTATAAAAACATGATTATTGATAAGATGTAATGGTGTTCTTTAAATATTGATAGAGTAGTTGCGATTATTTGTGATCTAGGCTGATTTAATGTGTTCATGTGATAATGTATTTTGATAAACTTTTAAACATGTAATTGTAATGGATCCGCTTTTACTTTGTATTAATTTTTGGTTTCATTTGTTTAAGGATCATGTGATTTACCTGATGATGGCTTCCCTGATGTGGGCCCAAAATGTGTAAAGAAAATTGAAAAGAAGTAACTAAAAATAAAGATTGCGTTGAGTACAGCTTTGACTCTTTTAATATGCTTACTATATATATATATATATATATATATATATATATATATATATATATATATATATATATATATATATATATATATATATATATATATATATATATATATATAATACTTTTACATAAACATTATGTTTATATGTACACAACAGTCCGAGCCTTCTAATAAGATACTCGGACATACTTTTTAAACCCTTATTTTGTGCATGCAATATATTTTAGATGCAATTTAATTTTAGCACTAATTTTTTTTTAAACTTCGTGCAGTGAACCTACCCTTTTCTACATACCTTTAGTTGACATATTCGCATATATTTTTACCACAAGAATCAATATTGTTCGTGTTTTATATAATTATATATACATATATACTGTATATATAACCCCTTCAGCATAATGATGCCTTTTTACCTTTTATTCTGGCTGAAATTAGATGATTTTATGCAGCTTAAGAAGGTCCTGTTACTAAGAGGGTTTATTCAAGTCGTATGTACTCACGCGTACTAAAAGTTGGTCAGGGGTGGGTCCTTCGTTCCCTTACTCCACCCTGGGTAGGTGGAAGGGGGGAGTCGGGTCCAAGTCTAACCCCACTTTCCACCCCCAAACTATCCCTAACTCCCCCACCTTCCTTCTCTAGCTGGCAGTTAGTGATTAGCGAGTAGCGACGATTGTTCTCATGTTTTGCACATTATTGTCAAACCATCATTGCACATGCTTACAATGGCCGACATTTAACATTTATTGGGAATTTATAAATACAATATACTGTATAATTGTATTCGCAAAATGAGTTTCTATACTTAACGTGGGTTACACGAATCTTGTCTGTAGTGGTTTTGTGCATTTTTGCTCTCTCTCTCTCTCTCTCTGCGTGTGTGTATGTCTCTCTCATTCCACTACTTTCTATCATCAATACTTAATGTGATTTCAATATGATAATACCATAATTAAATCCAATCTCATACAGTATTCAGGATATTATGTTCACCATTATTGGTATGCACATCAACGTGCCCTCTACGATCTACTCTTAGGTTCTCAAATTACTTAGACAGTCGGGCTTTTATATCGTAACTGGAAAGAACTAAAGGCAAAGATTGGCTGGAATAGTGTTGCGACTGTTCTTGATTGTTTCGTCTATCATTTCAATCAGTTTCTCCCATTTATTCAATACCATACATACTATAAACGGTCTGCAATTAATTCTATGTGGCCTTTACACATTTTTCGATCAATTAAATGTAAAACTCTATACAAATTACAAAGTAGGTGTGAACTTGTAGTAAGGTTTGAGTATACTGTAGAGTCCTTGAGTAGCAGGACTCGTCTTTTCACTTCCCCATTCTCTTTCTCTGTCTGTGATCCCAGCCTCTCACCTCTACAAACCAACAAATAATTAATAGGATTAATAGACAGTTTTACCATCAACTCTCCTCTACTGTATGTGTATCGAATACAGGCAACATTCATCACACACACTAATGAAGGAAAATATACCACATTCAGACCAATTAAATCTTGGATGTAGAAAGTGTGTGCTGTGAGAGAGTTACAAGGAGTTACAAGAAATAGTAGGCTATCTCAAAAGACCTTGCGGTACCTTGCGGGGAATCATTCGAAGTGGAAGGAGAGAATTGTTTAAGTGCACTACAGAGTCTGCAAAATACTATCTACTGTCTTCTTGAACTGTTCAACGGAGGAAATGTTTAAAACTTCTGAGGAAAGTTTGTTCCAGGTAGAACAGATCATAAATGGGAAACAGTTTCCACAAATACTAGTGCTGAACCTTTTCAATTCTAACTGCCAGCCATGGTTGCGTATCGTATTCATATTGAGGTTACACATTTTGCTATGATACACATTATCAAACCCATTACATATTTTAAACACTTGAATGAACTGACCTTGTAGTCTGCGTGTTAAGAGAGAGAGAGAGAGAGAGAGAGAGAGAGAGAGAGAGAGAGAGAGAGAGAGAGAGAGAGAGAGAGAGAGAGAGAGAGAGAGATCCACTACAGCCGGGATTCTTGTAACCCGTGTTGTGTATACAGTAGACTCATTTTTGAGCATGCAATTATACAGTATATTGTATCAATAAATTCCTAATATATTTTAAATGTTGACCATTGAAAGCATGTGCAATGATGTTTTGACAATAACGTGCAAAACATGAGAACAATCGTAGCTAATCAATAACTGCCAGCTAGAAAACGAAGGTAAGGGAGTTGGGGATAGTTTGGGGGTGGAAGGTGGGGGTAGACTTGGACTCGACTCCCTCCTTCCACCTGCCCAGGGTGGAGTAGGAGAACGAAAGACCCACCCCTGAGCAACTTTTAGTACGCGTGAGTGTACCTATTTGAGCCGTATAGGTAGATTACAAACTAAAGAAATATGTTGAATATTACGTAATGGTAGTGAAGGGGATAAGTGTACAGTACACACTGTAGATGTACGGACAATTCAATTATCAATGGCACTTTAAGGGGGGATGGTTCACTTTTTGGGCGATTTTTTGCATGTATTCATTATTTTTCAAATTTCCTCTCTAGACCTCCATCAAATTAAAAATACAACACCCATTAGATCCCCCTTCTAGATTAAATTGTACATTTTTCGGTAGAAATATGTCCCGGCCCAAGGACGGTTCTTCCAGCATTACAGGCTCACTATCGTTCGCCAGGGAAAAAATCGACACCTAAATAACACGAAATGTCTAAATATTGACGAAGAAATGGGGCGAAAGGTCTTATAATCGACTAACTAATAGGGTAAACATCTTAAAATCTGAAAACTAATGGGGCTAAACATGAGGGAGAAAGTGGTCCAGAAAAACCTGCCCATCTCCCTTAAAATAGTACATTCATTTATACTGTCCGCTTTCCGATAACTGCAGTATCCGGTGTGTGTTCTATATGATCAGGACAGGTTTAGATCGCTGGAAATTGGCTTATGAAACGAAAACAAACCTGATAATGTGATTTTGGTGCAGCCGGTCGTTTGAAATTCCGGACGGGTCGTTAACAAATAGTCATTAAGGGGGTACCGGTAGTGCTTGTTTTGTATTGTATGTATATTTATTTATTTATTTATTTATTTAGTTTTGAGCTTCCTCGCTAGACCTCCATCAAGCTTAGACAAAAAAACCTAGACCCCCTTTTCAAGATATATTTGTACATTTTTCGGTAGAAAAATGTCCCGGCCGAAGGTGGGTTCCTTCTATTATCACAGGCTCGCTTTCGCTCGCCAGGAAAATATTGACACCTAAATGGCACGACAGGTCTTAATATTGACAAACAAATGCGGAGAAAGGTATAAAAATCGCCAAACTAACGGAACGAACTTCTTACAATATCAAAACCTATGGTGCTTAACATGAGGGAGAAGGGGGTCCATAAAGAGGAACCCTCCCCCCTTCACTGCGATTCCATTAACGCCGTGATGCAGGACAAGCCCGGCATAATATAGTGTGGCATGCTAATTACGTTCGTCATGAAATGCAGCTCCCAAACTGCATTAAATGACGTTAAACTATACGGTAATAATTTCCATTGGCCACCAAAGCGGGTGTGAAGCGAGCATAAGGGGGGGATAGGTGTATATATTTCCTCATATATATATATATATATATATATATATATATATATATATATATATATTAGTATAGCCAGGTAATAGATTCTCTTTTAAACAGACGAGGTTAAAGGCAATAGCAGTTTCAGCATTCAGGATTTTATTGTTATAGCTTTCAATAGTTCTAACAATTTTCCTCTGGGGTTCAGAGATGAGGTACAACAGGTTAGCAAAATTCATGGTGGATCCAACGTTTCACAAGTAAACATCTTGCATCTTCAGGGAAGGAGAGGTAATGATTAGAATAGGGACAAAGCATCATATTTATACAAAATTCGAGGATCAAGAATAGGGAGGTGGGCGGAGCTACTGGGTGTGTGGTGGCTGTTCATTGGTGGAAGGCAGTCTATTCGCGAGACGGGCACTAAATCTTATCGGTGGTTGGTTGTTGGCTGTGGGTGGCTGTGATTGGTTGGTGTTGTCAGTTGTGTGCTGAGCGCGGAAGCGTACAGGAGGGGGGCACAGGGCGAGAGGAAGGGGGGCAGTATGCCTGTAGCGCTTGCCTGAAGGAAGAATTTGAAGGTCTTGTGTTTGGTTGTTGATGCTGGGGTTGAGTGTTTGGATGTATAGAGCTTCTAAAATAGCTAGTCTTCTGGGGTCTGATTCTTTGTCGAGTATGGTGGTTTGTTTGTCTAGGTCGGCGCGAGTTAGGGCAAGATGGTGGGGGCTTGATAGTGATCTTTTATAGCGCCAGATTGAAGGTGGAGGGTTAGTCGACGGGAAAGGCGAGTCTGTGTCATTCCAACATAGGATAGGGGTCCACAGTGCCCGGAGGTGCAAATATGCTGGTATATCACATGATCGTCTTTCGGTTGGTTGGTGGAAATGGGGCGGTTACGGAGGACAAGGTTGGAGGTCTTAGGAGATTTGTAGTAAATAATGAGTTTTATTTTATTGTCAGGGTTGGTGGGGAGGAAATTTTTGTGAAATATTTCTTTCATAATGGATTCGTCTGTTGTGTGGTCGGAAGACATGTAGTTTCTGTAGAAAAATGTAATGTTATTGGCCGGGTTGGTGCTAGGGGGGTCTTGTTTGTACCATTTTTCTAGGTGGTGGTTGATGGCATTGGTGACGTCAGTGTTGGAATACCCATTGTTGACTAGGACCTGGGTGAGCCTTTCCAGTTCATTGTGTGTGTCATTCCAGGTGGTGCAATGGGTGAGGGCTCTCCTGACATAGGCGGCGATGGTGGACTGATGGTATCGTTTAGGGCATTCACTTTCCCCATTAAGACATTGGCCATTGTTAGTAGGTTTGGTGTACACTGTAGTTTTGAAGCCGTGGTCGTGGAGGGAGACAAGGAGGTCGAGGAAGGGTAGATGTCCATCGGTGGTTTCTTCGTATGTGAAGTTGAGTCCGGAGGCGGCCATGAAGCGCTGCTGGAGGTCCCTGAGTTCGCCCAGGTCCTTCACCCGCACGAAGATATCTTCGATGTACCTGCAGTAGACAGTGGGCCGGTGGGCAGCCAGGAGTTCCTCTTCGATAGTTCCCATGAAGAAATTGGCGAACAGGACCCCCAGGGAGCTTCCCATCGCTACACCGTCGATTTGCTGGTACATATTCCCGCGGGGGCAGAGGAAAGGGGACTCCTTGGTACAGAGTTCCAAGAGCGTCTTCAGGGCCTTCTCCGGGATGTCCAGGGGGGGCGTGTTAGGGCAGTGGTAAACTCGACGTAGGATAAAACGACCACATCATCGCCTCCCTCGACGTAGAGAGTTTGTTTACCAACGTGCCCGTTGACAAGACCATAGATTTTATCCTACGTCGAGTTTACCACTGCCCTAACACGCCCCCCCTGGATATCCCGGAGAAGGCCCTGAAGACGCTCTTGGAACTCTGTACCAAGGAGTCCCCTTTCCTCTGCCCCCGCGGGAATATGTACCAGCAAATCGACGGTGTAGCGATGGGAAGCCCCCTGGGGGTCCTGTTCGCCAATTTCTTCATGGGAACTATCGAAGAGGAACTCCTGGCTGCCCACCGGCCCACTGTCTACTGCAGGTACATCGATGATATCTTCATGCGGGTGAAGGACCTGGGCGAACTCAGGGACCTCCAGCAGCGCTTCATGGCCGCCTCCGGACTCAACTTCACATACGAAGAAACCACCGATGGACATCTACCCTTCCTCGACCTCCTTGTCTCCCTCCACGACCACGGCTTCAAAACTACAGTGTACACCAAACCTACTAACAATGGCCAATGTCTTAACCCTAGTCTAGCGGGTCCTCTGTGGCCGTTTTGGGCCTTTTCAGGCCATTCTGACTGCTATATCAACCATCAGTATGAAAGGAACTGTATTGCGCCAAAAACTAGGTGGAAATCGCTACACAATGACACCACATACAGCTACGTAGCACTCGTGGAGCACTGACAGTGTTACCTCGAAGATGGAAGTTTAGCTGATTTTGCTACCTTGCTCACTTTTAGCGAACTATTGGTTACACTGTCATCCTCCCGCGCGGTGGGGGAACTGGAGTTAGTGTGGGCCGGGAGGCCACAGATGTCGGACGTATGGATCATTACTATCCCACCCATTTTCACTCGATTTCCACCCTTTTTTCACCCGTTTTTTGCCAGTTTTTTCAACTCGACTTATGTGGTGAGCCGCTTTTTAAGGGTTGGGGAAAGTGAATGCCCTAAACGATACCATCAGTCCACCATCGCCGCCTATGTCAGGAGAGCCCTCACCCATTGCACCACCTGGAATGACACACACAATGAACTGGAAAGGCTCACCCAGGTCCTAGTCAACAATGGGTATTCCAACACTGACGTCACCAATGCCATCAACCACCACCTAGAAAAATGGTACAAACAAGACCCCCCTAGCACCAACCCGGCCAATAACATTAAATTTTTCTACAGAAACTACATGTCTTCCGACCACACAACAGACGAATCCATTATGAAAGAAATATTTCACAAAAACGTCCTCCCCACCAACCCTGACAATAAAATAAAACTCATTATTTACTACAAATCTCCTAAGACCTCCAACCTTGTCCTCCGTAACCGCCCCATTTCCACCAACCAACCGAAAGACGATCATGTGATATACCAGCATATTTGCACCTCCGGGGACTGTGGACCCCTATCCTATGTTGGAATGACACAGACTCGCCTTTCCCGTCGACTAACCCTCCACCTTCAATCTGGCGCTATAAAAGATCACTATCAAGCCCCCCACCTAACTCGCGCCGACCTAGACAAACAAACCACCATACTCGACAAAGAATCAGACCCCAGAAGACTAGCTATTTTAGAAGCTCTATACATCCAAACACTCAACCCCAGCATCAACAACCAAACACTATCTATCTATCTATCTATATGCTCAGGCCCAATCCCCATTTTGGGGGTAGCCGACTCAAGACAGAGCAAGAACAGGGAAAACACAAAAACAACATAAAACAAAAACACAGATAAAAAACACAAACTCTCACACATCCAGGTCACCCAGGAGAAGACCCAGAGACCAGGGTTACCAAGGTCGCTCCAGCACTCCCCCGGCCCCTGACCACCCGGAGAGGTTCCGATCTCGGCAGGCAGACATGCAGCGGAGCCAAAGCCACAAGCCCACCCACCACATTTCCAGGCACACCCTTCATATTAATCGTCTCCCCGGGCCAGGCGCCTGATGGACTATTATCTAGTCCAAATTGCGCCCGACCCCTTACTCCAAATGACCACGTGTTCACTCAACTATTCACAAGCATTCTCCATTCACTCCTGTCCACCACCACTTCCCCTGCCTGATCTATAGTCATTCCTCTATCATCCAAAGCCTTTCTTACACAGTCTCTCCATCTCAATGGGGGTCTTCCTGCCCTTCTATCTCCCCTTGTACCTGACTCACATATTCTCTTTGTAAGCCTTTCATCTCCCATTCGTTCAACATGACCATACCAGCTCAGCACCCTTCTGTCCACTCTAGCTGACAAATGTTCCTGCTGCCCCCCTCTCCTACGTATCTCTTCATTCCTCAATCTGTCTCTACGAGTAACTCCACACATACTCCTCAAGCAGCTCATCTCCATCACATCCAGCCCTCTTTTCTTCTTTTTCTTCAGAGCCCATGTCTCAGCCCCATACATCACTGTTGGCACAACAATTCCTTGATACAGTGCACTTTTTACTTTCACTCCGAGATTTCTCGTCTTCCACATACTTCCCATTGCTCCGAAAACCTTCCTTCCTTCACACACTCTCTGTTTTACCTCCACTTCCATACCTCCACTCCTGCTTATCGTTCCTCCTAGATATTTAAAACACTCTACTTGTTCCAATATTTCCCCATCCAGCCTCACATCTAGAATCACCCTATGCTCTCCCCTATTACACACCATTACTTTACTTTTATTGACGTTCACCTTCAGTTTCCTCCTTCCACAAACCACACCAAACTCTTTGACTACCCGCTGCAGTTTCTCATCAGAATCCGCCACCAATGCTGTGTCATCAGCGAACAGCAACTGATTCAACTCCCAATCTCTACCATTCTTTCCTACTAAACCCAATCCTCTTCCCATCGTTCTCCTTTTCACCTCCCTCACCACACCATCCATAAACATATTAAACAGCCATGGTGACATTACACAACCCTGTCGCAAACCTACCTTTACCTCAAACCATTTACTCAACTCACCATTTCCTACTCTCACACATGCTCTGCTCCCTTCATAAAAACTCTTAACTGCTTCTAACAAATTTCCTCCTATTTCATAAATCCTTAACACCTTCCACATTGCTTCACGGTCCACACGATCATACGCTTTTTCCAAGTCCATAAAAGCCCAAAATATCTCCTTATGCTTCTCTAAATACTTCTCGCATAACTGTCTTACTGCAAACATCTGATCCACGCACCCTCTTCCCCTCCTAAAACCGCACTGTTCTTCTCCTATTGCAACTTCCGTACACTTTATTATCCTCTCTATCAACACCCTGCCATACAGCTTTCCAACCACTGACAATAAACTAATACCTCTATAACTTGAACACTCCTGCCGATCTCCCTTCCCCTTGTACAACGGCACAATACATGCACTCTTCCAGTCTATTGGTACCATTGACACAGCAAAGCACACATTGAAAAGTCTCACCAACCAATCTATTATCACATCTCCACCCTTCTTTATACACTCCACAGCAATACCATCCAAACCTTCTGCTTTTCCCGCTCTCATTTGTTTCACTGCTTCTTTCACCTCATTTTCCTCAACCAAACACAAGACCTTCAAATTCTTCCTTCAGGCAAGCGCTACAGGCATACTGCCCCCCTTCCTCTCGCCCTGTGCCCCCCTCCTGTACGCTTCCGCGCTCAGCACACAACTGACAACACCAACCAATCACAGCCACCCACAGCCAACAACCAACCACCGATAAGATTTAGTGCCCGTCTCGCGAATAGACTGCCTACCACCAATGAACAGCCACCACACACCCAGTAGCTCCACCCACCTCCCTATTCTTGATCCTCGAATTTTGTATAAATATGATGCTTTGTCCCTATTCTAATCATTACCTCTCCTTCCCTGAAGATGCAAGATGTTTACTTGTGAAACGTTGGATCCACCATGAATTTTGCTAACCTGTTGTACCTCATCTCTGAACCTCAGAGGAAAATTGTTAGAACTATTGAAAGCTATAACAATAAAATCCTGAATGCTGAAACTGCTATTGCCTTTAACCTCGTCTGTTTAAAAGAGAATATATATATATATATATATATATATATATATATATACTGTATATACATTATATATATAATACCGGTATATATATTTTTTTCTTTAAATAATGTATTTAGTTTCCTCCCTAGACCTTCATCAAGCTTTAAGAAAAAACACCCACAACACCCCCCTTTGACATATAATGGGGCTAAACATCAGGAAGAAAGGGGACCAGAAACACTAATCATAATGCTAGCGTTGCCCTTGAAGCTGACTGCGTGCGGGTGTTCTTTGGTGGGATAATAAGCATAATTGGTGGCTTTGTGTACAGTGTGAGGTGAAACAAGTGATGTGCGGGGGTAACTAATAGTGGCTGAGGGAAACCATGTCAGCTGGATCGAGGTTGCAGCGTTCAATGGTTCAAAGTTGTTGTTGTTGTCGTTCCCTAAGCTGCCTGGCCGAACAGCCCCGAGTCCTTAAGGAAGGCCATGGCCACGGTCGGGTTTCCCACAGGGGTCTCAAGAATGTGTAGATTATGTTGTTGGCGTAAGTGATTGTGTGGAATGCAGTCTTCTATGATGATTTCAATGGTATGGGGTGCTGCGTTACATTCTGGGCAGGTGTCGTCGACAGAGTCATCCAGCCTCTTGTGATACCTCAGAAGAGCTGGATGGTGCCCACATCTCAACCTGGCCAGGCGGACTCTGTCCTCTCGAGGAAGGGAGGATTCGGAAGGATGTATTTCGGGAGGTCGTGCCTGTAGCTGCGTGTTGTCGTTGAGTGATTGGACGGAACGGAGATGTAGATATGAGTGTGGACGTGCTTCTGGAAGCTGGTTTGTGGTGGGCAGGGATGGAGAGAAGACAGTATTTGTGTGTGGTATCGTGTGTTTTGTGTTGTTTTGATATTCCTTGGTGTCTGTGGATGTGTTGCCATATAGTGTAGTGGGTGGTGTTGGTTTGTGAAGGCTTTAGCCAGGAATTGAGTGCCTCTCATGTCTAGATGGTCTTTGACTTTGAGGACTTTGGTTTCTTGATGTAGGTGATCTGTAGGTGTAGTGGTTCAAAGTTTAAATTGGTACCATCAAAGAGCACAGCATATTATAATTCAATGTTCAGTACAGTCGGCCAAATAAGTGATGAATTGGCACGAAGTATAGTTTGATCAATAATTGGTATCAGCATTATCTGAACATGATATATATATATTTCGAGTGATATATAGAAACATGTTCCTAGACTTACCCACCCTATTCAACATCTGACATTAATAAATACAGTACAGAGCGAGCGAAACATTATGACAGCTGAGACGTGACTTAATAGCGCTACTGTACATTATCAGAATAGTTGTGAAGGTGTTATTTCTAGATAATAACCGTTGTAACTAAGTATGTATTGCACCTACTGTAGTAGCCGAGTAATGGAGCGTATACCAACAATTCAAGTCCTTCTAGTGGTTTTGTTTTGGTCTATTTGTGTCTCATTTATTTATTTATTTCATAGTAACCTCGCTAGACCTGCATGAAGCTTAAGCAAAACAAAAAACTAAACTCCCTCTCAAGATACATTTTTACATTTTTCGCTAGAAAAATGTCCAAGCCTCCTAGAATTACAGGATCGCTATCGCTCGCTAATAAAAATATCGATACCTAAATGGCACGAAAGGTCTTTATATTGGCAAAGGAATGGGGCGACAGGTCTTATAATTGGCAAACTAATGGAACGAACGTGTTAAGATGTATAAAGCTAATGGAACTAAACATGAGGAAGAAAAAGCAGTTAATCAGAATGTTTGTCGACGAGCTATTTGATGTTAACCCCTTGTGGATTATGATGCGTGTTGACAGTTTATTCTGGCTATCATTAGACGATTTTATGGAGATTTGGAAGGGTACATGGAAGTTAGAAGGTTGATTGAGATAGTCTATACACTTTTAAGTTTCATGGATCCGTCCTAAGCTGTATATAATCGTCTAATGGTAGCAGCAAAAATAAAAAGTCGAAATACGTCATAATCCTCAAAGGGTTAACTGAGCCGAGTCATCAAATATTAGGATTTCGTCCAAGGACTAACAACTTTTCGGTAAATTTAGCTCTATTCATCTCTTATTAATGGCAATTTTTTTCGATAAGTAGTTTAAGTTTTAAGTTTTAAGTAGTTTCAGTTTTAGGGGAGGTGTGGTGGAGTGGTCTTGCCACTGGCCTGGTAATCCAAAGGTCCCGGGTTCAAATCCCGATGTATCAATGGGAAGATATTATTGGGATGGAATTTGTGCTGTACCTAGTATCAGTGCATTACCACAAGCCCACCGAAACGTCAATAAAATACCCTCATTGTTCCCTGATTAAATAGCACTGTATGAATATTCCCATATTCAAAATATGCTATAGGGGTGCAATGCCTGGTGAATTATCTGCTCAACAGGTGGCGTTGTGTGTGTGTAAGTGTGAGAGTCTGAGTGTAGGGGGTGAGACAGTGAAGCACGGGAACAAGGTGGCTTCAGAGATGGGGTCGTTTCGGGCCATGAGTGAGCACCGTGCCTCATGTGAAGGCAAGATGGCAGGTGCTCGTTGTACTGTACTGTACTCTACGTGCTTCACATGTCTCACTCCCTAGACTGGAACAAGACCTCACGGGCTTCACTGTTCATTGTAAAGCGGTGAATGTTAAGCTCTCAGCCTATGCCCGAGAGGAAGTATGTTGGAATATAGAAAAAAAAAAAAAAAAAAAATTGAATAAGCAGATTTAACAATAAGTATTCCTTTGTTTACTCAATTCAAGAGACACATACAATTATGTTGATTCTCCTCGAATGTTTATATATGGTACCTGGAAGTGAATCTGTAATATATGTTACAAATAAAATAGTGTATCAACCTTTTCTGTATTAGAAGACGCTTTGTTTTCTTTTGGTTTTACTTTGGCTATCATTGACCGATGTTTAAAAGCGTATAAATGGTGTGTGAGAATTAAAGGGACATTTGTGATAGTTTTTAGTACTACAGTTTCACGATAATCTCCCAATCCATTAGCCACTCAAACCTAATTTCGTTCGCCTTCCGTTTGCTAACGATTATAACATTTTAATCGGACATCCATCAGATGAGTATATTTAGTTTGTTTACAAATAAAGGGACTCTT
Organism: Paralithodes platypus; assembly: GCA_032716605.1. Taxonomy (NCBI): domain Eukaryota; kingdom Metazoa; phylum Arthropoda; class Malacostraca; order Decapoda; family Lithodidae; genus Paralithodes; species Paralithodes platypus. The sequence continues at coordinate 9,643,046 of CM064502.1, forward strand.
CCTAAGCTGAGTATTATACTGTTCGTGTTTCATTCGTTTCATTTCCTTTGGGTGGTTTTGATAAGTTGTTTGTACTCGAAGATGGATACTAAATATATCCATAAGTATGTAGCATTCGAAATACGTTTAATGTTTTCCATTGTTTGCATCCAATTGATTGCGATACAACAGAGGCTTTCGTGCTAGTTAATTTAGGCATTTCTTTTGAAAGAATGGAAACAAGTTTTAGAGAAAAAGAAGACAAGATAGCAGTGAAAAGACACTGACAACATTTGCATTCTAATGGTGAGGCCCAAACTCGAGCTTTAACTCTGTATGTCCCTGGGTCTAAAATGCTCTACCAATCAACTCCGAACACACAGAGACAGAATGAATGAGTCTCTACTTTCAGCGTGGGCCGCAAATATGCACCCAAACATACAGGAGAGAGAGAGAGAGAGAGAGAGAGAGAGAGAGAGAGAGAGAGAGAGAGAGCGAGCGAGAGCGAGAGAGAGAGGTAATGCAAGAGAGCGAGGTAATGCAAGAGAGCGAGCGAGCGAGCGAGCGAGCTAGAGAAAACAAAAACATAGTGAATGAATGCACAGTTTCCTACGTCTACCAAACTCTCTTAATAACTTACAATGCTCTTCACTCAGTCAGTCTTATTATATACATTGAGTAGAATATTTTTGTAAACATAACACAGAAAAAAAAAACAAGTATTGTGCATATCCATAGTAGTTTTTGTACATTAAGGGGTGTGACCTGCTTTGTTTCTCTCCTTTTCTCTCTTATTCTGGTTTGTATCCATTCGGCCCCATTCAGCCTACTGTTTTAAAATGTTTATCCCCATCCAGGTGTCGATTTCTTCCTGGCGAGCGATAGCTAGCCAGCATTGTATGGAGAAGTACGGCTTCGCCTGAAACATTTTTCTATCGAAAAATGTACAAATTAAGCCTGCTGTCAAATTTTTTTTGAAAAATATGCTGGCATGCTATGGCTCGCCCGGAAAACAGTTGAGACCTGTATGGGGATAAACGTCTTCAAACAGTAGGCTGAACAGTAGGTCCGAATGGATACAAGCCAGAGAGAGAGGGAGAGAGAGAAAAAAAAACTAGGTGGGCCCCCTTAAAAGTGGCCTTGATTTATTATTATATTATTGATTGATTTATTATTTCTATGCGGATCCGGTAAAAACAAAGCCCCTCACAGGTTGGACCTATTGACTATTAACCCCTTCTGTACCGGCGACGTCTTTTGTACTATATTCTGGATTCTTTTAGACCATTTTATTCAGCTTAAAAAGGACATCCAGCATATATTAGGCCTCAAACCATCTCACTTTACCTAATTACTACCACAGATCCTTCCTAAGCTGCACAAAATCGTCTAATGTAGCTAGAATAAAATTGAAAATACGTCGTCGGTATAGAAGGGGTTAACCTTTCCTGCATATGGAAGTGGGTCAGTTTACCTAGGATATTCAAACCTATTGTGCATTTTTTGATAAAAGCACCAATTTTGGCACAGAGGTAGACCAATATATTATGAACAAATTTGGATGTGGAGCCATCGCCCAACCTGGCGGCCGTGGCGGCCATTTTCCAAAATGGCCGCCATGTGGCTGCCGAGGAAGACTTATCCCTAGGTGAATGAGATGTACTGAGTAAATGTGCAGGAAACAATTATTGTTTTGAATCTGCAATGTTGTGCAAACATTATGTTGCGTGTTGTTGCTAATGTAGGGTAGCACTTAACAACAAAGAAAGGTGCCCATGATGTTTTTAGAATCTTATCTTAGTATCGATTTATTGAATTATTCATAGATTAGCATAACAACCATGACAAACATCTCTCAATTGAACATGTCCTAATTCACTTGGATTCTGAGTGCTCCTTTCAAACAACTTTGTCATTTTCCATTTCCAGAACAATGTCGAAGAGCTTCAAACTCGTTGAGCCTCGTGGTGCAGAAGCAGCTCCGTCTACCTCCGCCCAGCCAGCAACAGAGACAGACTGGTCATAATGCTTCATATGCCAAGAAACGACGCCAGAGTCGCTGACAAATCCATCCCAGAATACATGCCAAGACAAGGGGAGCAGCTACAGCATTCTCACTGGACATCTGAGAAGGTTCAATGAGCTTGGATTGCTCCCCAACTATTTTCTGTTGAGCCGATTAGATGAAGGCAGTGGCGTTGAAGCAGCATTGAGTGCCAACAATGCACGATACCACAAGACCTGCAGGCTGAGGTATAACAAGACCAAGTTAGACAGAGCTGAGAAGAGGCATCTGAAAATAGGCGCCGACGAAGAAGAGGAAGTTGTTGTCCGCAAGCGAACTCGATATCTGTCACGACCATCAAGTACTGAGACGAAACTCCAAGAAGTGAAATGCTTCTTCTGCGGAGAAGCTCCTGGTAGTGCTGGTCTTCATGAAGCTGCGACATTCCAACTGGACTCGCGTGTCAGGTCGTGCGCACTGATTCTGGACGACATGGACCTCCTGACGCAACTGAACGCTGGGGACATGGTTGCACAGGAGGCCAATACCACCGAAATTGTCTCCTGAACTTGTACAATCGCGCACGGAATATTGAGGAAATGGCGGGCAAAGGTACAGACGATGAACACGCAATAGCAGGACTTGCTTTCGCAGAGCTGGTGGTGTTTATTGAAGAAGCTCACATGGATGACGAGACGTCTCCGGTCTTCCAAACTTGCTGACCTGGCGCAGTTATACACGTCAAGGATGGAACAGCTGGGAGTCAAGCATGAGGGCAGGGTGCACACGACCCGTCTTAAGCCGAGACTGCTTGCTCACTTTCCTAACATGTGTGCACAGCACCAGGGGCGCGATGTCCTGCTTGCATTCAATGAAGATCTCGGCGATGCCCTGGCAAAGGCTTGTGAACTGGACAGAGACCTTGATGCTGTCCACCTGGCGCGTGCTGCCCAAATTGTGAGACGCCACATCATCGGAGTGCCAAGGTGTTCAACGGGTTTCCTGCAGGATGCCAACAGGACTCCGTGCCACCCATGCTGCTTGCCTTGGTCACTATGATCTTGGAAGGTCCCAGTATCAAGCACCAGAGTGAAAGTACAACACCAGTGGCACTGAGCATCGCCCAGCTCCTCTAGTTCAACAGCGTTATAGACCGACGGGCAGCCACAGGCAGTACGCCTCGCCGAGTCAGGCACGCCACCACGCAGGAGACGCCAGTTCCAACCTACATCGGCCTAATGCTACATGCACACACGCGCAAGAGGGAGCTCGTTGACAGGCTGGCACACATGGGGATTTCTATCTCCTATGATCGGGTCCTGTCCCTTTCCAGACAGCTGGGGAACAGTGCTTGCCACCTCTACCACCAGGAGCAAGTAGTCTGCCCTCCCAAGATGAGAGGCAGAATCTTCACGACTGCCGCGGTAGACAATATCGACCACAACCTAAGTTCCACCACAGCAAAACAGTCATTCCATGGGACTGCTATTTCCCTCATGCAACACCCTGCGGTCCCTGGGGCCGGCACTGACCGCAGCATCATCATCCTCGGAGGGCCGAACGAAAGAGGCCTCAAAACAGTTGACCGTTTGCCGCACTACTATACAGATGTCCCATCCGTCGGCAGCATCAAGAACACCCCCGTGCCGGCTACCAGCGTGACATCCCTGAGCAGCAACAGCGGCCTCAAGCAACATGCTGAAAGAGAGCATCTCTGGCTAAAACACACCCAAGTCGCCCTACAAGAAACTTCTCCAGTGGAGAACACTTCATGGGCTGCATACCACGCAAGCCAGCAGGACGTGCCAGCCAGTCGGGCCATCTGTCCCACCGCAGTGCTCCCACTCTTTCTGGAGAGTGCCCACACCGTGGCTATAATCAAGCACTCCATGGATGTGGTCAGGATTGCAGTGGAACATCTCAACCCTGGCCAGACTCCAGTGGTCACATTCGACCAGCCGCTGTTTGCTTTGGCAAAGCAAATCCAGTGGAAGTGGCCACAGGAGTATGGTGAAGAGAAGTTTGCCGTCCTCTTCGGCAGTCTTCATATCGAGATGGCAGCACTGAAGACCCTTAGTGACTGGCTGCAAGCGAGCAGATGGGTGCAAGCACTGGTTCAGGCAGAGATCACCAGTGCCGGGACAGCAGACTCCTTCCTGCGGGCATCCCATGTCAGTCGAACCAGGAGGGCTCATCAAGTGACAGCAGCAGCCCACTTCACCCTGCAGCAGCACGCCTACAACCACTACATTGACCAGCTGGGTGACGCACGCAACGAGCAGCTGGAGTTCGATGATTGGTGCCAGCAAAAAGCGGAGACCCCCCAGTTCGACTACTGGGCAAATGTCCTGCAACTGGAGGTGACGGTCCTGGTGTACGTGCACTCTCTGCGCCAAGCGTCGTTTGCGATGTACGTAGATGCCCTGAGAGAACTAGCAGTGTGGTTCCATGCCCTGGATCACACCAACTACGCGCGCTGGATTCCTGTGCATCTGCGAGACATGGTGGAACTGCTGATGACACACCCTGAAATAGCCCAGGAATTCCGAGCTGGGAACTTCACCGTCCAGAAGACGAACAGGTCGTTCTCCGCCATACCCGTCGATCAGGCCCATGAGCAGAACAATGCTGCCATCAAAGGAGACAGAGGTGCAGTGGGCCTGACTGACAACCCCAGTACTCTACGACGGTGGATGGTGGCAGGAACAGAGGTTGCCACGCTCATTGAACAGTTCCACGATGAAACTGACCCGGGGAACAGACCACAAGACACAAGGCACCATGACCAGTCAGCAAGTGTGCAGACTGCTTTCCTGAAAGATGTACAGTCGATGGTCAACGTGATGGAAGACTTCGGGAATCCATTTGAAGAAGAGAGTCAAGATCTGCTGGTACTCGACAACAAGGAGATCGCGCCACCTGGAGCTGTAGACGCCCTCCGTCATGCACACGAAGTGGGTCAGCTGCAGTTTGGCAACTTCGTCAGAGAATGCCTGGTGGAGAGAACGAAACCATAGGAGATGCCATCCACAGAAACAAGCTGAAAATCTTCGGTCAGCCTGCTTCAAAACCTCCGGGAAAGGGCAAGCAGCAGATGGAATCCCTGAAGAATGACGTGGACCTGTTCTCTCGTCTGTATATCGGGTGCCAGAACCGGGATGGGAATCTAGAGGAATTCTTCCAACATGAAAACCAAGCCTGCCCCCCTGCACTATCATATGGCGGTGGCATCCGGCTGGGTGTCAAGAGTGATCTTTTCGCTTGTCTAGAAGACCTCAGTCAGCCCAAGTCTGAGGTTCCTCCAACCAGCTGCATTGTGCTAGATGGAGCGGTCATCATCCAGATGCTGAAGCCAGCTAAAGCAAAAAGCTTCAACGAGTATGCACAGCAGGTCTTTGTGTCCTACATACTCTCAAAACTCCATCAAGCCACACGACTGGACCTGGTGTGGGACTGCTACAATACAGACTCGTTGAAGGGTACAGCAAGAGCCAAGCGCGGAAAAGGGGTGAGAAGACGGGTGGTGGGTGGTGCAACGATCCCCGGGAACTGGGCCAGCTTCCTCAGAGTCGACGAGAACAAGACAGAGCTGTTCAGCTTCCTCTCTGGCGTCCTTCACGACTCATTCCAGCTTGCAGACAAGGAGCTGGTCATTACTGAAGGAGATGATGTCTTGATCAAGCCACCGCTCCTAGATATTGCAGCCCTGGCTCCTTGCAACCACGAAGAAGCCGACAGCCGCATGATGTTGCATGCCGCCCACGCTGCTCACAATGGCCACAACCTCATCCGCACAGTTGACACTGATGTTGTTGTCCTGGCAGTGGCTCTGGCACGCACCCTGGAGGAGGAAGCCGAAGTGTGGGTGTCCTTCCGCACGGGCAAGGCTTTCCGGTTCTTGTCAGCCCATGAGATGGCGCGGGCTCTGGGCCCTGAGAAAGCACAGGCACTACCGATGCTTCATGCTTTGACGGGCTGCGACACGGGCTCCTGCTTCGCCGGACATGGCAAGAGGACAGCATAGGCAGTGTGGACAGCTCTACCTCAGCTGACCCAGACACACTCTGACCTCTCCACTGCACCGGATCATATTGATGAAGATGCCATGCACACCATCGAGAGGTTCGTCATCCTGCTTTACGACAGAACAAGCACCGCAACCGATATTGACAAGGCACGCCGCAAACTGTTTGCAAAGAAGAGCAATGTCCAGCTGATCCCACCGACAAGTGCAGCCCTGAAGCAGCACGTCCGACGAGCAATATACCAGGGCGGACATGTCTGGGGTCAGGCCCTGGTTCCTGCACCAACATTGCTATCACCAACCGACTGGGGTTGGATCAAGACCAGCGACAGGTACGAACCTCTCTGGACAACGCTCCCCGAGGCATCCAAGGTCTGCCGGGAGCTTGTCTCCTGCAAATGCCAGAAAGCCTGCATCAAGAAGTGCAAGTGCAAGAAGGCCAGTCTGGAATGCACACCACTGTGTGCTTGCGACGGGGAGTGCTCTCAGAACTGAACTCGCAAACTTAAGATGAAGATTCTGAACTGTTCCAGACAGTACACAGGTACTGTAAAACAGGGAACTTATCTGCATATTGCATTTAGCAGATGATGTGTTAATTAACATGATAATTAAATGTAGTAGTGGCCATTGTCCATGGAAGTATAACATTTGACTTGCCCAGGATTGATCTGATGAGAGCAAGCCACCATAATTATCACTATCTGGGTCTGTAATTGTTGTTGTATTATCGATGTAATTAGCATAATTGTGTTAATAATTTTGCCAATTGGCATCTTAATTGGCGTGGGCAGTGTCCATGAATAGCTATTTACAGACAGAGGAAGAAGGTCAGATAACATTTCCACAACTTAAATGAATCTAGCCTATTCACAAGGAATGTCAGCATTTGATGCCTGATCATGGGTTTCCTTGTCGCCATTTCATCTGCAATTAGCCTAAATATGTTAATTAATATCAGCAGCATCTCCCAAAATGTGACTAAGAGCTATCTGGCATGTCTTGATTCAAAACATTCAATAAACATTCACTAAAACCTTCAGCAGCAAACTTTATCTAACTTCTATGTGTCTTTTGGGTGTCTGCTGGTGGCCATTTTGGAAAATGGCCGCCACGGCCGCCAGGGGGCAGTTGGGCTATGGCTCCACATCCAAATTTGTTTATATTATATTGGTCTACCTCTGTGCCAAAATTGGTGCTTTTATCAAAATATGCACAATAGGTTAGCTTACCCGCTGTACTGCATAATCCACAGTAATAATAATAATAATAATTAAAGTTGCAAGCAACGTTGTCCGGGGTTCGACGGTTTTGCAAGCATGGGTATTGTGTTTGATACAAATGCTGTGTCACAGATATCAAAAGATCATTTAACTTATCGGGCATGGAGAAACTACAGAAGGAGCAGATTGTGCAAACAAACAAGAGCGAGAGAGGGAGAGGTTGGCTGTAAAAGGGATCTGCCTCTATCCGTTTAGTAAGAGTTGTAGATATGTGGAATAGGCTACCGAGTGCTATAATGGGATCAAGAACAATAGAGCTTCAACTTGAAATTAGATAGAACGAGAGGGGTTGGGTGTGAAAGGGATCTGCCATGTGTAGGTCAATCGGCTCTGGAGACTCCCGTTTTCTGATTTTTTAATTTTCTCATTTGTGAAGGAGAGAGGGAGTATGGGGAGAGAATAGGATGTCGTAAACGTAAGGAAGATAGCGATAAATATGAGAGAGAGAGAGAGCACGGGAGGGGTTGGGTGTGAAAGGGATCTGACATGTGTGGGCCAATCGACTCTCTGCAGACTCCGGTTTTCTTATGTTCTCATTTGTGAGCGAGAGAGAGAGAGACTAGGATGTCATAAATGTAAGGAAGACAGAGATAAATGAGAGAGAGTTTTTATGAGATGGGTTGGGTGTGAAAAGGATCTGTCTTGTGAGGGCCAATTGGCTCTCTACAGACTCCCATTTTCTTATGTTCCTATTTCTTACAATTGTGTTTTGGTTGCAGGTATATGATAACATGGGTGTATAGTACTTAGTGTAAATAACAGGTAAAGTTTATGAGATGGGTTGAGTGTGAAAGGGACCTACCTTATGTGGGCCACTTGATTCTCTGCAGACTCCCATTTTCATCTTGGTTGCATGTGTAAGGGATCTGCCTCATTTGTACCGGTGTGCAAACAAACAAGAGCGAGAGAGAAAGAAATTGGCTGTGTAAGGGATCTGCCTCTATTCGCTTGGTAAAAGAGTTGTAGATATGTGGAATAGGCTACCAAGTGCTATAGTGGGATCAATAACAATAGAGCTTCAACATAAAATTTGATAAGACGAGATGGATTGGGTGTGAAAGGGCTCTCTGCAGACTCCCATTTTCATCTTGGTAGCATGTGTAAGGATCTGCCTCCTTTGTACCAGTGTGCAAATAAGAGAGAGAGATTGGCTGTGTAAGGGATCTGCCTCTCTCGTAACAGAGTCGTAGATATGTGAAATAGGCTACCTAGTGCTATAGTGGGATCAAGAACAATAGAGAATTTAAAGATAAAATCAGATAGTCATATGGATGAAATGGGTTGTATGTGAAAGGGATCTGCCTTTTGTGGGCCACTTGTCTCTCTGCAGATTCCCATGTTCATCTTGTAAGGGATCTGCCTCATTTGTACCGGTGTGCAAACAAACGAGCGACAGAGAGAGACTGGGTGTGTAAGGGATCTGCCTCTATTCGTTTAGTAACAGAGTTGTAGATATGTGGAATAGGCTACCGAGTCTTATAGCCAATCGGCTCTCTGCAGACTCCTGTTTACTTATGTTCTCATTTGTGAGAGAGAGAGAGCGAGGCTCCCTATTTCCTGTTCTCATGCACTAGTACAGTATGTCGTAATCGTAAGGAAGACAGCGATAAATAAGAGAGAGAGAGAGAGAGATAACTCAACACTCAAACAAGCACAAACATAGCTACACAAGACCATCACACAAGCACACACACGCCTATCTAGCGACGAACTGTCCTGTTTACATATCATACACACTCCCCCCCATCCCCATTCCATCACTTCGTATGTACGACATTATTTCCGTCTTTTTTACTGTGTATGGATTAAGTTATTGGTGTTCACTCTTGACATAATTATGTGTCCTGCTACTTCTGTATGCATACATAATAGCATGAAAGTGATCAATACGCGCATATGAAGCTATGTATCTCGTATATCGGGGTTCTCTTCCCTTCCATCGGTCCACCCCTTATACCTCCCTCCCTCGTCCCTATCCCATATGTGTAAACATTATATTTTAGCTTTCCGAAGGTAAATACGTACTTCCGATAAATATCTAGCCTTGTATTTAAATCATGAATCCTGTTTAATGTCATTATTTAATAGAAACATGTGTAAGGGTTACATTTATACACAGGATAAGATAAGCAAATACAAACCTCAGCAGAGCATAATCATTGGTGATGAGAGGGTAGTTGTAGGCAGTGTTGCCAGTTGTACCGCTACATATTACCGCTAGATGTAGAGCTATATTTACTTCAGTTTAGTAGCCATTTTTTCATATCTGGAGACATTTACTCGGGATAATTTGAAAATTTTAGACATTCTAGTTATATTACATTGTGAAATTTGCAAAACAAACATATCAAAACTCTTTAGGAAATGCAGCATTGTTCTACCATTGTTTGACTATGTAGCAACGTGCTAGCGACTTTTGAGAAAGGATCTAGCGGTGTTTTGGGGTAACCCTTAGGCAGTGTTGCCAGTTGTATCGCTACATATTACCGCTAGATGTAGAGCTATTTACTTCAATTTAGAAGCCATTTTTTCATATCTAGAGAGATTTACTAGGGATAATTTAAAAATTTCAGACATTCTAGTCATATTACATTGTAAAATTTGCAAAACAAACAAACCAAAACTCTTTAGAAATTGCAGCATTATTCTAACATTGTTTGACTATGTAGCAACATGCTAGCGACTTTTGAGAAAGGATCTAGCGGTATTTTGTGGAGTCATACTGGGAGGGTGGGATGGAGGTGGTGGTTGCAGAGTTGCAAGTTGTAAAGCTACATATTACCGCTAAATGTAGAGCTATTTACTTCAATCTAGCAGCCATTTCTTCTATATCTAGAGACATTTACTAGGGATAATTTGAAAATTTCAGATATTCTAGTCATACTACATTGTAAAATTTGCAAAACAAACAAACCAAAACTCTTTAGAAATTGCAGCATTATTCTAACATTGTTTGGCTATGTAGCAACATGCTAGCGACTTTTGAGAAAGGATCTAGCGGTATTTCTGTGGTAACACTTTAGGAGGGTTAAAATACGAGTCACACGGGCAATTGCCAAAACTTTAAAGGTCCATATCATTGTTATTAAACTAAGCATTTGGCAAAGGGAGGATATGTTAAAACCTTAGCCAATACTCTGTCATTCACCAAAAATAAATTTGAATTTATCATTATTATTTGGTAGGGTAGGTATGTATAGGTAGGTTGGCTAAATAATTGCTGGAATTCGTAGGGACTCGAACGGTTTTGAGAGATTTAAATAAAAAACAAATGATAGATCTGAATAATAAAGAGATTATGTTATTAAGCAAAACTGGGGGATGCGTGGAAGCCTATAGACTGTAGACGGTAAACTTTGTGTGGGTAGCGAATTCGGTTTTAAAGTAATTTAAGAATAGACAGTTTTCAATGCTGCGGCCAAACTATTCCACCCATTTATATTTTTTGGTATCAAAACGTTCGGAATCGCGAGCCTCACCCAACTACGCAAGCATGGCTCTGATCATCGGCGTAGTTTTCAAGATGTGGAATTTTAAGTGGAATTCGAGTTTTTTTCAAGATTGCCGGAAAAAAACCCATGTGCAAAAGCAAAACCTTCTCTATAAAATTTGCGGAGCATTAGTAGGGGAGTGCGTATGCCAAAGCCCAGTCGTTTCCTGTGAGTGGGAGAGACGGTATTTAGGCGTCAAGTTTTTCGGGAAATCGGCTGCCACGGGCCTGTTTGGCCGCCATGCCGGATGTTTATCATATCAAAAGTTGCCCAATACAAAAATACACCTCTTGTGAAAGTTTGATCCCGATCCAAAAAGCGGTTCTGGAGTTATTGCGTCGAAACCGGCGCCTAAGAAGAATTTGGATGAAATCCCAGGTTTAATGATTACAATAGGGGTTCCCCGTAGGGGACGAACCCCTAATAATAATACAATTTATTTCCACAGCTAGTGGTTATTCAGCTTACATAATATAAGAACATAAGAACATAAGAAAATGGGAGTCTGCAGAAAGCCGATTGGCCTAAGCAAGGCAGATCCCTGTCCCACACAACCCCAATTACAAAGCCCAATTATAGGCTCAACACTCTATTACCCTGAGGATCATCTTACCAAAACGGTTAGAGATTAATGCAGGATTACGGGGGTCTGCAGAGCGCTGATTGGCCCTACCCTTCTCGTCCATATGCCTATCCAATTTTATCTTAAAGCTCCCTACCGTTTTTAATCCCACTATAGCACTTGGTAGTCCATTCCACCCATCTACAACTCTGTTACCAAACCAATATTTGCCTATATCTTTTCTGAAACTAAATTTATCTAATTTGAAACCATTGGTACGAGTTCTTTCGCTATCACTGAGCTTTAGTACATTTGTCATGTCCCCTTTGTTAATCCCACTAACCCACTTGAACACCTCTATCATATCCCCTCTAACTCTGCGTCTCTCTAATGAATGTACACCTAATTTCTTCAACCTTTCTTCATACGGAAGATTTCTAATATTATGGATCATTTTTGTCATTCTACGCTGTACTCTCTCCAATGAATCTATGTCCATTCTGTAATAAGGACACCAAAATTGGACAGCATAATCAATATGGGGTCTCACTAATGACAAGTAAAGTTTTAAGATAACATCAGCAGTTCTGTTACTCACACTCCTAGAGATGAACCCGAGAATCCTGTTTGCCTTATTACGAACGCTTATACACTGTTTTCTAGGCTTCAAATCATTGCTAACAAACACACCTAGATCTTTCTCGCAGTCTGAATTTTCTAATTCTAAATTAGCTAGTTTATATTTAACATTTGTTTGCATCTTCCCTATCTTTAATACCTTGCATTTGTCAATGTTAAACTTCATCTGCCAATTTACTGACCATTCATGTAAGGTATCTAGATCCCTTTGGAGGCACTCTATATCGCTATCTGAATCAATTGATCTCCCATTTTAGTTTCGTCTGCGAATTTACTTATCCTACTAGTTATACCTAAATCTATGTCATTTATGTATATAAGAAACAACAGGGGGCCTAATACCGATCCCTGGGGGACACCACTTTTGACTGCTCCCCACTCTGACTTGGTACCATTTATGCTGACTCTCTGTTTCCTACCAATTAGCCATGACCTAATCCATCCCAACAACGACCCTCCTATTCCATGTGCCTCAACCTTTCTCATCAATCTCTCATGAGGGACTCTGTCGAAAGCTTTACTGAAATCTAAATATATAATATCATATGACTTGTCACTATCTACTGCTTCATATACCTCTGAGAAAAAGCTAAGCAAATTAGTAAGGCAAGAACGTCCCTGAGTGAATCCATGCTGAGAAGAATTTATTAAGTTAAATTTTACTAAGTGGCTTCTAATTTTCCTAGCAATAATAGACTCTAGCAACTTTCCTATGATTGATGTGAGACTAATGGGACAGTAATTGGATGCTATCGATTTATCACCGTTTTTGAAGATCGGAACTACATTTGCAAGCTTCCAAGCTTCTGGAACTAAACCTGTTTCTAATGACTTGTTAAATAAAAATGCTAATGGGCTACTTAACTCATCTCTGCATTCTTTTAATACGCTAGCATATACCTCGTCAGGACCAGGCGATTTTTGAGGTTTCAGTCTGTCAATTTCCTTAAGCACATCATTTCTACTTATACTAACTGTACTTAACATATTTTCTATACTATAACTATATACCATATTGACTTCTGGAATCTGTGCCAAATTTCCATTAGTGAAAACGGAAAGAAACTGACTATTTAATTTACTGCACATTTCTAAATAATTTTCTGTTATTTCTCCTATTGAAGTTTTTAGGGGGCCTATTACATCTCTAACTTTAGATTTATATAGTTGGTAAAAAGCTTTAGGGTTATTTTTTGAGTCACTGGCTATCCTTATTTCATAATTTCTTTTTGCTTTCATGATTTCCTTTTTGACCTGTCTTGATAGAGTCTGATAGTATATATGTAAAAGATTTTCGCCTTTCTTTATTTTTCCATATATTCCTTTCTTTTTTCCTATAAGATCCATTAGCTTATTAGTCATCCATTTTGGTTGGTTCTGCGTCGATCTAAATCTTCTTTTAGGGATATATTTATTTTGAGCATTGTGGAGTGAAGCAAAAATATGTACAAACAAGACAAAATATATACAATACATAGTAAAGGGTTATTAACATAAGAACATTAGCATGAAGTTTGGATAACACATTATTAGTTAATATAGATTGGCCCATGTGGGTCCTATTTATAGCCCTTCATCGACTTTCTTTAAGAGTCCTGGAATTATAGCCTCATCTGGATTTAAAGATAATCCGAGGCAGCTGTGCCTTATAGGAGTGAGAGATGGGGATGGGGGTGGGGGAGAGGGGGGGGGGGGGGGGGGGGCGGGGGAGGCGATTTAGAGAGGGAGAAGGGTTCGGGGAGAAATAATAGTAGTGACAGTAGGAATATTATTAATATTAATAATAATAGAAACAAATAATAAAATAAATAATCATAATAATAATTATAATAAAAATACATAGCAGTGATAATAATACGAATCATGTCAGCAACAATAGAGAGAGTAGTATCTTGTTCAATTGCTGTTAAAAAGTATATTATGTAGTCTTAATTTAAAGGTATGTAAGGAGTTAGCTTCTTTGACATAAGGTGAGAGTTCATTCCAAATTTTGGGGCCTTTTACTGAGATAGATCTAGTACCTATTTCTGTATAAACTTTCGGGACAAAAAGGGTATTCTGTTGCCTTGTAATACTGGAGGTTACGTTATTTACAGTTGACAGGTTTAATAGGTAGTCTGGGTATAATTTATTTAGATATTTATAGATAGCTACTCCTGTGTCATGGGTAATTTTTTCTTTAATGGTAAACCATTTTAAATATTTTATAATATGGGTGACGTGGTCGTACTTTTTTGCCTTTCCGTCTATAATTGTGGCTGCAAAATTCTGCAGTTCTTGAATGCTTGTTAGTAGGGTAGCGCTCGTATTCCCCATATTATAGTACAATAATTTAACCCTTGTCTATCGGGGCCCGACTTAAGTCTGTATCTAAAAATTTGGACTATGTGGCGGGGCCTGACTTAAGTCTGTGTGCAATTTTTGAGCAAGAATGGTTGTGTGAGAGAGACGAGCGACGGGAGGAGCGTAGGTTACCTCATGACCGCTCGGCACGGACCCCGTGCGCCTACTGACATCTACTCCACACACATCCACCCTCCCTACCTCGCCACACAGGGAATTATGTGAGGAAATTACCATATTTTAGGGTTTTTTCACTCGTGTTGCACGATCGTTGCAAGAGAACACATGGTCGTAGAAGATTGGTTCTGGTGTCATTGGAAAGCTCAATTTACGCCCTTTCATGGATACATAATTGTATTACGCTCTGGCTCTTGTTTATGCATGAAAAAGAGCACGGAAACAAGGCCATTTAGGGTAAAAACCCTCCGCTGGGCGGGTAGTGGAAAAAAACTGACGGGCCCGCTCGTAATGTGTTAAAATGCTTAGCACGAGAGATTGTACTATAATCTTCCGGGTTCCTTTGTCAAAAAAGTCCTTGATCCTATTTGAATACATAAGGGTGCCCATTGTTTTTGTGCTAATTTCACTAAAATGTTTGTCGAACGCCATATATTTGTCTATGTATACACCAAGGTTTTTTACATATGTGGTGGGCTTGATTGTGGTGTCGTGTAGTTTTATTTCAGTGTCGCTTGGTATATTAGAGAGTAATTGGCGGCTGCCTATGAAGATGCATTACGTTTTATTGTCGTTCATCTTAAGCCCGTTTTTAAGAAAATAGAGCCTTGCGTTTTTTAGGGTTATCTCTGCTTTGTTTACGAGAGTGTCGAACTCATTTACCGAGGCACTGTGGAGAAACTGAGTGTCGTAGGCGTATTGTACGAGTGTACAATAATTTATTTCTTAATTTATCTTTTCTGCCATGTCATTTACGAGGATAATGAATAAGAAGGGGCCTAACATTGTGCCTTGTGGAGCTCCAAATTTCACGGGTAATTTTGAGGAGACAGTATTATTTAACCGGACTGATTGTGTTCTCGAGTCTAAATAGCTATTAAACCAAAAAGTGTCTACGTTGATTTTTTTAAGTTTCTGTAGTAGAGTAGTGTGCCTAATGCTATCGAAGGCATTGGAGAGATCGCAGAGGGTTAACCCGTGGAGCCCCGGCTAGTTTTGTATTGTTTGTTCACCAGAACCCGGCCGGTTTTCTATTTTTTTTTTATTCCAGAAACAATAGCGAATGGGTTAGGAATGAAGGAAAAAACACGAAAAACCGCTCAAAAAGCTTAAAGAATGGTCCTACAGAGCCCCCGAAAACGTATTTTACAGGAGTAAAAAATTGAAGGCAATTACCCCAAAAAAACAGGTTATTGCGCACTCACGCGCACGCACGTGGACTTTGAGAGTTTTCAACCATCGGCACGGTTGCGTGGGATACGTACATAGTTCCCATACAAATCTGAGCCCTCTCGAGTGGCTACACCTGAGGTTACGGTCGGAGCAATTAGGGTGACTCGTCAGACGCGTCGCTGGGGCTGTGCGTTACATACATCGCCGACGCGCCAGACGCGTCGCTGGTGCTGGACGGGTTAATAGAGAAATTCTTTTGGTGTCCATGTTGTTGTATATTTTGTTAGTGATTTTAGTGAGAGCTGTTTCGGTGGATAGTTTGGTTCGAAAGTTATGTTGGTTGTTAGATAGAAGTTTGTTAGACTCTAGGAATACTATAAGTTGTGTTGATACGATCTTTTCGAGAATTTTTGAGAATATTGGGAGAATGGAGATGGGGCGGTAGTTGCTGGTGTCGTTCTTGTCTCCATTTGTATATAGAGGGGTAACTATTGCATGTATCCATAGCGTTGGAAAGAAACCTGTGGTGATAGAAGTGTTTATGATACAAGTTAAGTAGATGGCAATAGCATAAAGCGAGTCCTTGATAAAACGGAGGGAGCATATTTAAAGGGAGATATCCACTTGAGGGATTTATTTCTTGACGCCTTTCTCCCTCATATTTAGCCCCATTGTTTTGTATATTTTAAGACGTTCGCCCCATTAGTTTTTTAAGATCTTTCGTGTAATTTATTGTCGATTTTATCCTGGTGAGCTATATCGAGCCTGTAATTTAAGAGGAGCCAGCCATCGGCCAGGACCATTTTCTACTGAAAAATTTACAAATTTATCTTGAAATGGGGTCTAGGACTCTTTGGGGTGTAATTTTAAGCTTAATTTAAGCTTAAGTGTGAACAAACTAATAACCTCCCCTTAACAAGCCTCTGATATAATATGTTTATTCAAGTACATTGGAGTTTGTAATTAATGATTCATGTTAAGAACGGGGTGTTACTTAATAATATGAAGGAGAGAGAACTGAGGGAGAGCAGGAACTGGGAAAAGGAAATATTGCATCCTCCATTTGGGATTTGGTGGAAGGTTGCCGGTATAGTTTGATTAATTCCTGCCTCAAGGAATACACAGTTATGGCGACAGGTTATATGATTGATGACTGTGAATGTAAAGGTTACAGTTATACAGGCACGGTCAAAAATCGCCACCTACCTCCATAATGTCAACTGTTTAATTTATCTAGTTATATGTGAACATAATGTATCCTTAACCCTTTCTGTACCGGCGAGGTCCTTTTCATTATATTTTGGCTATTATTAGACGGTTTTATTCAGTTTCAAAATGGCCTCCAGCAATTAACGGGCTTCGAACTATCACACTTAACCTTTTTGGTAACCACATATCCTTCCTAAACTTCACCAAATCATCTAAATATAATTCGAATAAAATGAAAAAGACGTTGCCGGTACAGAAGGGGTTAAACGATATATGGATACGTTTATATATAGTCAGACATGTGCAGTATGGTTTGGATGCATTTTTGTATGAAAGCAATACGCGTAAATTAATTTTGAAGTTACGAAAGGTTGGACACCACTTGTGATAGTCGGTGTGCGTGTAGAAAGCAGCGTCCAGTCATGTACAAGTTTGGACAGCTAGGAATCCTTGAAATGTTGTGAGCGATTATTTGCATGCAAGAAAAATCGAGGCTGAAGAATAAATGTCATCCATATAGATTGTAGGAACGAAAAACATGCCAATAATGCAGGGTTAAGAAAAACATGCCAATAATGCAGGGTTAAGAAAAACATGCCAATAATGCAGGGTTAAGAAAAACATGCCAATAATGCAGGGTTAAGAAAAACATGCCAATAATGCAGGGTTAAGAAAAACATGCCAATAATGCAGGGTTAAGAAAAACATGCCAATAATGCAGGGTTAAGAAAAACATGCCAATAATGCAGGGTTAAGAAAAACATGCCAATAATGCAGGGTTAAGAAAAGATAACCCCGGCAATTCTTATGTCCGTATATATTTCATGATTTTTGATTCAGGATATAATAGTGCGCAATTAACCCTCTGAAGAATATGACGCATTTTGACCATTTATCCTGGCTGTCATTAGACGATTTTAGACAGTTTACGAAGGATCTCTGGGAATGATATGGGTAAAGACTATCTCATTCAACCCTCTGACTTCCATATGCCCTTCCAAATCTGAGTAACATCGTCTAATAATAGCCAGAAAACAAACAAAATGAGTATCGGATCTTGAGAGGGATAAAGCCTCAAATATTGACTGCACCAAAAAGGAATGCAGAGCCATTAGTTAAGGGGAGATAGTCGTATATTTGTACTTCTTGTTTTTATTTATATTATTTTTGTTTAGTTCCCTCCCTAGACCCCCCATCAAGCTGTACAAAAATACACCCTAGAACTCCCTTCAAGATAAATCTGTACATTTTTCGGCAGACAAGTCAAGCTTCTAAAATGTCTTAATTTATTTAAAAAAAAAAAAAATCACTTTCCGAACATAGGTAACAGCAATATACCTGTGAAATTCTTCCTTGATTTCCCTCAACTTCAACAAGATGGACGTCAGCTTGCAGTACCGGTACCCCAGTGTTAATGCGAGTGTGAACGTTTGTGTACAAGACTATTTGCCCCCTTGTGAGTTACCGCCCGTGTGTTGCTCATGTGCTGCCTCGTGAACGTTTGTGTGTTTGTGTGTTTACCTACGCGTGTGTGTGCTCTCTTGCGAAATACTGCGGGCGTTGCTCATTTGCGGGCGTGTGAGAGGGCGTGGGCTTGATGTTTGTTGGCGGAACCAGCGGGAGTTACGGCGCCCGTGTCAGTTTAACCAGACCCCAACGAGGTCGGTATTTAGGCCAAAGTTACTAGTGCTTCGGGTGAGGGCCGGGTCGTGGAGGGTGAGGGAGGGTGGTGGTGGGGGGGGGGTAAAGGATTGTGGTGGTAGTGGTGGTGGTGGAGGGTGAGGGCCGAGGTGGTCGTGGTGGGTGAGGGATGGTGGCGGTGGTGGGGTGGTGGAGGGTGAGGGCCGGGGTGGTCGTGGTGTGTGAGGGATGGTGATAGTGGTGGGGTGGTGGAGGGTGAGGACCGAGGTCTCGGAGGGTGAGGGCCGGGGTCGTGGAGGGTGAGGGATGGTGGTGGTGGTGGAGGGTGAGGGATGGTGATGGTAGTGGAGGGTGAGGGATGGTGATGGTGGTGGAGGGTGAGGGTTGGTGGTGGTAGTGGAGGGTCCGGGATGGTGGTGGTAGTGGAGGGTCCGGGATGGTGGCGTTGGTGGTGGGTAGGGTGAGGGCCAGGGTCGTGGAGGGTGAGGGCCGGGGTCGTGGAGGGTGAGGGATGGTTGTGGGGGGTGGGAGGGGGGGGGGGGGGGGGGAGGCAAGCAGTACACCAAAGTTATATGCAAAACTCTTCTATATAAGCTTTACAACTTCAATTTAAACCCCGTATTTACAGGGGAGGTGTGACGGAGTGGTCTTCCTACTTGACTGGTAATATTAAGGTCCCGGTTTCAAATCCTGATGTGTCAATGGGAAGATATAATAGGGATGGAATTTGTGCTGTACTTAATTTCAGTGCAACACCACAAAGCCCACCGACACGCCATAAAAACACCCTCGCTATTTCAAATAACATTAGCATTGTATGAATATTCCCATATTCACAATATGTTATAGAAGCCGTGCCTAGTGAGTAAACAGCTCAATACATGGCGTTGGAGAGAACAAGGAAATTTCGCCCCATTTTTGTCAATATGAACACCTTTCGTGCGATTTAAGTGTCAATTTTGTTGTTTGTTTTTGTTTCTGTAATTTTGTATTTTTTTTTTGTAATTTAAGAGGAGATGAGACAGCGAGACAGTGTCGATGCAGCTTTTAGAGGTCAGAGTTGCAACAGGCCATGAGGAGACAATCAGGCATCTTAGGTCTACAAAGGTAATACCACGAAAGCTCAGTTGCAACACTCAAGCTGTTTCAATGTTTCACTCGCCATCTGGAATAAGACCTCCTGACTTCAACAGGCTGTCCTTAGTCTAAAGGTAGAGTTGAAACAGAAAGTATATATATATATAGTGTATATATATATATATATATATATATATATATATATATATATATATATATATATATATATATCATAGAGGGTGTGGGATGGGGAAGGGGTGGATAAGGTGTATAGTACAGTACAATTGGTTGCAAACAAAAATAACAAATAAAATGTAGACAACAAATATATAAATAAATTAAAATAGTACCACTTTCATAACTTTACCTAGTTTTCCGTCTTTATAATTATATAAGTTCTCCTTAACACGAGTGGGTGTGGGTTCAGAAGTTTGTTTTGCAGAAAGATACTTAAGTTGAAATTATGGATATGGATGTGACTTTTGCAGAGCACTGTATAACGCTGGTCGGTGATGATAAGTGGTGGAGATTGTAAACCCCTTGAGGACGCTTAGTAATACTGTATTTTTGGCTTTTATCAAGGGAGCCCACCTCGCTTTTTTCTCTTTCTCTCCTTCTCTCTTTGGCTTGTATTCATTCGGCCCCATTCAGCCTACTGTTTTAAAACGTTTACCCTCATCCAGGTGTCAATATTTTCCTGGCGAGCGGTAGCGAGCCAGCATATATATATTTTTGTGTTATAGAAAGCTAAATTTGTACATTTTCGATAGCAAAATGTCTCCGGTGAACCCGGATTTCTCCATACAATGCTGGCTGGCTATCGCTCGCCAGGAAGAAATCGACACCTGGATGGGGATAAACGTCTTAAAACAGTTGGCTGAATGGGGCCAAATGGATACAAGTCAGAGAAAGAGAGAAATGGAGAGAAAGATAAAACAAAGCAGGTGACCCCCCTTAAACGAACTTGTGGGAACTAGATTCAATTAAGTTTGTATTCCTTTGATTCCTTGAGATCCTTCCTAAACAGCATAACATTGTTTTTTTTAATAACCAGGCTAATGACAAATAACGCGTTCTCAAACACTAACATTGGTAGACTGTTGTGAATGTGAACGTGAGAAGTACATATTTAAATTAAACGTTTTTGACACGCTGATGAAGTATATAGAAGCATCCACCTTGGATGATTCCGGTGCTATTCCTCCCTCTCCACCCTCCACGTCGACACTTCTTTTATGCTAATAAAGAATAATAAAGGTACACATATAATACTTGTATTAATATACAGACCTCCAGCTCAATCAGTGCAAACTGACCGAGAAATATATGATCAAATTGCAGATGTAAGTAACTCACAAGATACCGTATTTTTTGGCGACTTTAATGTACTTGTGACCAAGTTGGGCGATACTCATACTTCACACTCCGGACATGACTTGTATGCGAACTTGCAAGATATTTCACTCTATCAATTTGTTCGAGCGCCGACCCGTGGTAATAATGTTCTTGACCTTGTATTTGCAACACAAGAAGAATTAATAGAGAATTTGAATGTTGGTGATGAATTCAGTAACAGCGACCATCGTATAATAACTTTCACTTTAAAGTTTACTAGCAACGAACCAAATAGCAGCATCGAAAAAGTCCCTAAGGCAGCAAATCCCTACCCAGTAACTATCGTCCAATTAGCTTAACCTCATTTGTATGTAAAATGTTAGAAACACTCATGAGACAGACTCGTAAATCACTTAGAGGAAAATATCATACTAAAAGATACTCAACACGGCTTTCGTAAAAAAACGTTCCTGTTTAACAAACCTCTTAGACTTCTTCCACGATATCCTCAACCTCTACGATCAGAGTAAAGCTGTAGATATTATTTACCTTGATTTTCAAAAAGGCCTTTGACAAAGTTCCCCACAAACGTTTACTGCTAAAACTAAAAGCGCATGGAATACAAGATGGTGTGTTGAAATGGATAGAAAATTGGCTCAGCGACAGAAAGCAAAGAGTAGTCATAAACGGTAAGGCATCTAATAATGGACCAATGTAAGTAGCGGGGTACCCCAGGGATCGGTACTAGGACCAATTATCTTTCTAATTTACATCAACGACATAGATGAGGGTCTCACCTGTACAATCTCAAAATTTGCTGATGATACAAAAATTGCAAATAGCGTACTCTCAAAAGAACAAGTTGACGATATGCAACACAATCTAGATAAGTTGTCATGTTGGGCCCAAATTTGGCAAATGAGTTTCAATGCGGATAAATGTAAAGTACTACTTATCGGATACCAAAATGAGAAAGCAAACTATTTGATGAATGGCACTCAGCTTAAGAATGTATGCAGAGAAACCGATCTGGGAGTAACAATATCGAGTAACCTAAAACCGAGTCACCAATGTTCAGAAGTTGTTAAGAAGGCAAACAAAATAATTGGCTATATAGGCAGGTCATTTGAGCATAAATCCAAAGACGTTATCCTAACCCTTTACAATTCCTTAGTCCGCCCTCTTCTTGAATACTGCGTTCAATCCTGTTGCCCTTAATACCAAAAGATATAGACAAGCTAGAACGAGTTCAACATAGAGTTACCAAAATGATACCTAGCCTAAAGAACAAACCATACGAGGAGCGTCTTAGAGAAATAAATCTATTTCTTTTAACCCAGCGCAGATTAAGAGGCGACTTAATTCAAGTGTTCAAAATCATCAAAGGCATCGACAATATGAACTGTAGCAAGTACTTCACTATCGACCAATCTAATTACACACGGGGAAAAGGTTGCAAAATTATTGGTAAATCTTTTAACTCACATGAAGCTAAGAATTTGTTCTTCAATCGAGTTGTCAACTTATGGAATGGGCTTCCCCGATATGTCATAGACTGCAGCACCGTTGATTCATTTAAACTTCGCCTAGACAAATATCTCGCATCAAACCCGCGACTGACTGCGTTTGTAAATGAATAACTTTATTTTATCCTCCCCTCAGTTACTAACCAATCTGTCCCCTACTAACTTCCTAACCCTGCCACGGACATTAGTTCCAGGGCAGTAGTTCCCTTTCCAATGTTCCCTTACCCACTCTAAACCACTGTTTGGACACTTGATCCTCAGTGTTTTGGAGGACAAGCAGTCTAGAATGGTCACTAGACCTGCTGTTGCTTGATTTCCTTTGTACTCCTTTGTACTGTTATTTATGCCTAATATCCTAATCTCTTTTAACCCTTAAAAAGCGGCTCACCACTTAAGTCGTGTTGAAAAAACTGGCAAAAAACGGGTGAAAAAAGGGTGGAAATCGAGTGAAAATGGGTGGGATAGTAATGATCCATACGTCCGACATCTGTGGCCTCCCGGCCCACACTAACTCCAGTTCCCCCACCGCGCGTGAGGATGACAGTGTAACCAATAGTTCGCTAAAAGTGAGCAAGGTAGCAAAATCTGCTAAACTTCCATCTTCGAGGTAACACTGTCAGTGCTCCACGAGTGCTACGTAGCTGTATGTGGCGTCATTGTGTAGCGATTTCCACCTAGTTTTCGGCGCAATACAGTTCCTTTCATACTGATGGTTGATATAGCAGTCAGAACGGCCCAGAAAGGCCCAAAACGGCCACAGAGCACCCGCTAGAGGAGGGTTAAAGATGTACTTTCTACCCTCTCTGGGCTTAATACTAATAAGGCGCACGGTCCGGACGGTGTTCCTCCTGTTGTTCTCAAAAACTGTGGTTCCGTGCTGACTCCCTGCCTAGGCAAACTCTTTCGTCTCTGTCTATCCTCTGGCGTCTTCCATACATGCTGGAAGTTTGCTCACATTCAACCTGTCTCAAAGAAGGGTGACCGCTCTCAACCCTCCAACTATCGTCCAATTGCTCTCATCTCTTGTCTTTCTAAAGTTTTTTAAACTAATCTTTCTTCGAAATTTCTTAAGCATTTCTCTTCTCATAATCTGCTCTCAGATCGCCAGTATGGCTTCCTTAACCCCTATATGTCGGCACGCAACATAAGTCGAGTATAATAAATCTGGACTATCTGGCGGCGCGCGACATAGGTCGTGTGGCAATTTCAGCACGTAATGTTGCTGAGAGAGAGAGACAAGTGGTGGCAGGAGAGTAGCGAGCGTATTACTGCTCCAGACCACCGCGGCGAACCAACTGACACGAATCCCACCTCCTCCCTCCCTCTCTCACTCGCTACATACTGAATTGTATGGGGAAAGTACCAAATTACATGCTTTTTGCACTCGTGTTGCGCGATTGTTGCAAGAAAACTAGCCGTCATAAAAGGATCGTTATGGTGTCATTGGAAAGCTCTGTTTATGCCCTTTCAGGGATAGATACTTGTTTTATGCTCTGGGTCTTATTTAGGCATGAAAATGTTCACGTAAACAGCCCTATTTTGGCTAAAAACACCCCGCTGGGCGGTACATATAAATAAACCGCTAGCCCGCTAATAAGGTGTTAAGGGTCGCTCTACTGGTGATCTTCTTTCATATCTTACTAACTCTTGGTCATCCTCCTTTCGGGACTTCGGTGAGACTTTTTCTATTGCACTAGACATATCGAAAGCCTTCTATAGAGTCTGGCACAAATCTTTAATTTCTAAACTACCCTCCTTCGGTTTTTATCCCTCCATCTGTGCCTTTGTCTCTAATTTCCTTTCCGGCCGTTCCATAGCCGCGGTTGTGGACAGCCATCGTTCACTTCCTCACCCTATTAACTCCGGTGTTCCTCAGGGCTCTGTCCTATCTCCTATTCTCTTTCTAATTTTTATAAATGATCTCAACTGTACCTCAATTCCCATCAATTCATACGCAGACGACTCAACCTTACACTACTCCATTAGTTTTTCAGAACGCCCCAGCAAGCAATCCCTCAAGGACAAACGTAATGAAGCCATATAACTCTTAAATTCTGATCTAAATACTATCTCCAATTAGGGCAGATAAAACCTTGTTACCTTTAATGCTTTCAAAACCCAATTTCTCCATCTATCTACCCGTAAGGAACTCCCAGCGGACTATCCCTTATTCTTCAACAATACAAAAATCACTCCTTCATCTTCTCTCAATATTCTTGGTGTCTCTTTTTCTTCTGCTCTCAGTTGGAAGGACCATATATTACCAGTCTTGCTAAGGCAGCCTCCCAGAAGCTGGGTGTGCTCAACCACCTTAGGGGGTTCTTTTCCCCTGCACAGCTTCTTGCTCTGTACAGGGGCATAGTGCGTCCTTGTATTGAGTATTGTTCACATGTATGGGGAGGTTCCTCTCACACCGCTTCATAAATGGACCAATGTAAGTAGCGGGGTACCCCAGGGATCGGTACTAGGACCAATTCTCTTTCTAATTTACATCAACGCCATAGATGAGGGTCTCACCTGTACAATCTCAAAATTTGCTGACGATACAAAAACTGCAAATAGCATACTCTCAAAAGAACAAGTTGACGATATGCAACACAATCTAGATAAGTTGTCATGTTGGGCCTAAATTTGGCAAATTAATTTCAATGCGGATAAATGTAAAGTTCTACATATCGGATACCAAAATGAGAAAGCAAACTATTTGATGAATGGCACTCAGCTTAAGAATGTAAACAGAGAAACCGATCTGGGAGTAACAATATCGAGTAACCTAAAACCGAGTCAACAATGTTCAGAAGTTGTTAAGAAGGCAAACAAAATAATTGGCTATATAGGCAGGTCATTTGAGCATAAATCCAAAGACGTTATCCTAACCCCTTACAATCCCTTTTTCCGCCCTCTTCTGGAATACTGCGTTCAATCCTGGTGCCCTTATTACCAAAAAGATATAGACAAGCTAGAACGAGTTCAACGTAGAGTTACCAAAATGATACCTAGCCTAAAGAACAAACCATACGAGGAGCGTCATAGAGAATTAAATCTATTTCCTTTAACCCAGCGCAGATTAAGAGGCAACTTATTTAAAGTGTTCAAAATCATCAAAGGCATCGACAATATGAACTGTAGTAAGTACTTTACTATCGACCAATATAATTACACGCCGGGAAACGGGTGCAAAATTATTGGTAAATCTTTTAACTCACACGAATCTAAAAATGTCTTCTTCAATCGAGTTGTCAACTTATGGAATGGGCTTCCCCGAGATGTTATAGACTGCAGCACCGTTGATTCATTTAAACTTCGCCTAGACAAATATCTCGCATCAAACCCGCGACTGACTGGGTTTGTAAATGAATAACTTTATTTTATCCTCCCCTCAGTTACTAACCCATCTGTCCCCTACTAACTTCCTAATCCTGCCACGGACATTAGTTCCAGGGCAGTAGTTCCCTTTCCAATGTTCCCTTACCCACTCTAAACCACTGTTTGGACACTTGATCCTCAGTGTTTTGGAGGACAAGCAGCCTAAAAGGGTCACTAGATCTGTTGTTGCTTGATTTTCTTTGTACTCCTTTGTACCGCTCTCCTAGACAAAGTTGAAAGGAAGGCCTTTCGTATCATTAACTCCCGTCCACTCACCAACTCTCTGTAATCTCTCTCTCTCCACCGCAATGTTGCATCTCTCTCGCTATTCTATCGCTACTATAATAATCAGTGTTCCTCAGAGCTTTCCCAGTGTATACCACCTCCTTTAATTAGGGCACGTGGTACCCGTCTTGCAACTCGATCCCACCCCTACTCTGTGCAACTCTCCTTTCTACTTTCAACTACTCAACAGCTGAGCTCTGGAACTCTCTCCCAGAATCAGTCTTTCTCTCTTCCTATGTCTTAAATTGCTTCAAACTCCGTGTGTCCAGGCATTTTGGCTGGAACGTCCCTTGATTTTGGCCCTGTCACTCTTTCAACTATGGGGGAAACACTCGCTATAGGCAGTTCTGCCTTTTGCCTCCCTCAGTCACATAGAAAACAAAAAAAAATACGTCCGTCTATCCATCTAGCTCTCTATCTATGGAGGTTAATCACAAATACATGTGATCAAATTATGTAGTAAAACTTGTAGGAAATATAAAACACTCACACACACACACACACACACACACACACACACACAGACACACACACACACACGAACAAGTAACTGAGTAACACACTGTCTCAGGTTTATCACATAAAGTCAATTACTAGTGCCAGCGGCTGTGCGAAATGAATGGGACGGTAGTGGTGGATGATTATGAGGGCTCTTGCATAACGTTAACACTCTCCGGGCCGGTGTCTTGTGATTTTTTTTAATGATTTGTTTATAAATTATAATTATTATTGGTAAAATCTAGTTCGTCACTTTCGACCAACGTATTTTTAATTTGATCCCTGAAACTAAATATACCCCCTATACCCCCTTCAAACTAAAACATTCCTCGGTTTCTATTAAATTGCAGACTTACTATCGCTCGCCTAGAACAGAATCAACACCTGGATGGGATGAAGTGTCTAATAATCGCCAGATCAATGAAGTGAAATGCCTTTAAATCTCTAAATTAATGGGGTGAAGCAGTAAGGGCACAACAATCCCCGCCTCGCATTAGTTAGGGTTAAGGAGGTATCACACTAGAGAAATCTTCCTCAACTTCTTTTCAGCAACTCTGATCTGGCAGCATCTGAGAAAGTTTAACAGGAGTTCTGTCACTTATAACAATATAAATAGAGATAAGATGCTAATGTATGTATGTATGTATGTATGTATGTATGTATGTATATACTCAGGCACATTCCCCATAGCTGGGGGTGGCTGACTCGAGACGGAGCCCGAACAGAAACAACATATCAGGGACAAATATATTCAAAATATTACCTGATTAAAGTCCCAGATCGAAAGGTGACAATAACATTTCTCGTGTGATATACACTTTAGACGATATATAGGAGAGAGAGAGAGAGAGAGAGAGAGAGAGAGAGAGAGAGAGAGAGAGAGAGAGAGAGAGAGAGAGAGATAACGTTATTGATATGCAATGAGAATAGTTCTCTCTCTCTCTCTCTCTCTCTCTCTCTCTCTCTCTCTCTCTCTCTCTCTCTCTCTCTCTCTCTCTCTCTCTCTCTCTTTATATATAATACAATTTTTTTTTAATTGATATTAAATAATATTGAACAAATACAAATGGTTGTATATGCATGCATAGCGTGAATGCTATTGATTTCGTTGATGTGAACAACTGATGCTTCCGATGATCCAATATACCATTTGTTTTTAATTATTATTAGGGGTTCAAGACTACGGTGGTTTGAATTAATTTATTTATATATATATTTATTTTTATTCTTCCATATTATTCTTTCTCGGTCGTTTTTACGCAATAAGTCCCGCTTGTCGGATCGCAGCCAAACTTTGACACAAGGTGCATTTTTATATTGGGCAACTTTTGATATAATAAAAGTCCAAAATGACGACCAGAAACGGCCGTGTCAGCAGCATTAAAAATGTGTTTAGACGTAGCTACTGTCTCTGCCACTTATAGGAGATTATTGTATTTTGGTGAATGGATTCCTCTACCAATACCCTAAAAATAACTATAACAATCCACGATATCCAGTAGTAAAACATTAAAATACAATGAATTTAATTGGTAAAAAGTGAAATATTAGTAAACATTAACCCATCAAAATAATATACTGATACCATGACTGATACAGTACAATAAACCAATATTAAATATGAAAGATAAACAATATTTAATAAAAGCCACATAACAAACAATCACAAGAATTATTATTTAAAATGACAGAGTATTGCACTTTAGTATAATTAATAACAAAGAAGTATATATGGTAATAAAACATATTATAAACATACAAACAAAATTTAATTCTGTATTGGAAAGGCTTGCATTAGAAAGATACTGCACTTTAAACATAAATAAATAATATGAACACAATATTTACCCTTTGAGTACCAGCGACGTTGAGTGTTGCATTTGAACTATATTGAGACGATATTATGCAGCTTATGAACGATCTGTGGTAGTGAACATGATTGGTTGAGCTAGTTTGAAGTTTTTTTATTGCTAGAGGTCCTTCCTAAGCGGAATAAATACGTCTAATATTTGCCTTAATACGATGCAAAGGATGTCCCTGGTACTGAATGGGATAACAAAGTAAAATTATAAAGGATATAATATTATACCAATAAACTAAACTCCCAAGAAACACTTTTATCTCTTTGGCCAGATCTACTGTAATATAGAACTTGTCAACTATTAAATTTCTTCTGGCTAAAGTTCTGGATTGAATAACTTATCCCTGTCAGCATTATTGAGTAGTAGTAGTAGCTGTTTTTGTTGTGATGATAGTGGCATGAACATAATAGTAGTAGTAGTAGTAGTAATAGTAGTAGTAGTAGTAGTAGTAGTAGTAGTGGTTCAGTTCAGTTCAGTTCACTTTATTTCATAATATACATTACACAATAACATACAGTATATTACATATAATAGACATATCTCCCAACGAATATAAGCGCGAGAGAAAGAAAAACAAGATAAAATATATGCATAAATGTTCAGTAGGCCTATATGAGCACATATATTGAGACCTGTTATAAATAACCTAATAATACTGATTTTAAAAAGTCATTCATGTTCTGGGCAAGAGGTGCACGGGCGCCCTACGTTCCTCATGACCTTGCACCCACTGAATCCTGGATTTGACTGTATTAAAATCATAAAAATGTAGCACGATATTGTATTTATCTGCAAAAAGCTTATACATATAAGAGTAGAAATATCCTTCCTGTAAATATGGAAGATTTAGAGAAATAATTGAGCATCTAGATTCTAGAGTGTTTAAATCTAAAATAGTATTGAACTTGTGTAAGTGCAAGGTGATGGGGAAGCAGTAATAGACCACACTCCTCTGCCGCACCATGACTACTGCCATAGTGCAAGGTGATGGGGAAGCAGTAATAGACCACACTCCTCTGCCGCACCATGACTACTGCCATAGGAGGGTGCCCCGCTCATACGCCGAAAATAATTAGGAAAGGCAACATGAAATACTTTTAAAATTTTGGATCTAAATGTTGTTTCATTATTCCATAAAGAAAGTCCATACTCTGGCATACAATAAGACTTAAATAGAAACACAAAAGTATCAGTGTTTACATGTTTAAAATTCCGTAAAATTGTGTTAAAACTTGAGTAAAAAGAATTAAGTCCGAATTCAATGTCGCCTTTATCCTGCAAATCATTGTGTATGATATGACCCAGGTACCTATAATGGTCCAAGACCTCAAGATTATCATTGCCCAACTTTAGTGTGTTATAATTAAGTTTCGACACGTTTCTTTGAAAAATCATGCATTTAGTTTTGTTCTTATTCATTTTCAAGCCGTGTTTTTCTAAATCATGAGACAGCTTAATGTATACATTTTCCATAACAGCTTTATCGTTCGATATGAGAGCAATATCATCGGCGTAGGCCATTATATTGACCTTGGTCAATCCAAGCGTACATCCATGATCCATTTTAGATATTTCTTTGATAATCTCGTCTAAATACAAATTAAATAAGAATGGTTATAAAATACCACCTTGCCTTACACCTCTATTTACAGGATAAAAACGACTCTGTTGCCCCATCCATATGACATTAGCATACTGATTACGCAGATAATTCATTATCAAATACACTAAATCAATAGGGATACCTCTATCTAATAGTTTGTTACCTAATATAAAATGGTCAATTGTATCTAACGCTTGTGAGAGATCTACGAAAGTTATAATACCACTGCCTTTGTTTTTAGAGTAATTATACATTATTTCCTTTAGTGATAAACAAGCATCAGTTGTAGATATATTTTTCCTAAACCCAAATTGCCTTGCATAAAAAAAAAACTCTGGGTAGGATGGATTCTAGAATATGTATTTCAAATATTTTTAATAGACAAGACGACTGCATCACAGGCCTATAATTTGCAGAGTCTGTTATATTTCCCTTGGTATCTTTAATAATAGGAGAAATATTACCTTTCAGCAGTTGACTCGGTAAGAAGCAATGAGTAAAGCACGCATTATAAAAACGAGTCAAGATATTAATAAAGCTATCAGAAGCCCTCTTTAGAAACAATTAATGGATATTGTCATGTCCAACCCCATTATTTAACTTTGAAATGGCTTTGCGTAATGACTCTTCTGAAATGTTCAAATGCATAAAGTTATATCACTCCAGCTTGCCTTCAATCTTTGTATGAACTCGTTCTCATTATGCGAATCATTTGTCTCTTGCGAGCCAAGGATTTTTTCTGAGAATACATTAGCTATATCATTATCATTTGACTTACCATCAATTATTATAGAAACTTTATCACTACTCTTAACATTACGTACTTCTTTCCAAAATTGTGTTTTATCTTTTAATTCAAATTTCTCAACAATGGATTTGCATATTTCTAGATGTTCATTTTGTTTACATATTTTCAGACTATCTTTAAAAGTTTTCCTTGTATGAAGCATGTCATTGTGTTCGTTTGTGCCTCGTTTTCTACCATTTCGACCCCATGTTAAAAAGGCATTTCTTGGATTATGATGTAAGTTTTTTATTCTTCGATTCCACCCGGGAATAATCTTAAATTTATTTTCCTTTTAAAACACTTGATCTATAACTTTTGCGAAGCAAAGATAAATGTGAACATATTTGATGATAATAAAACTCAATTTCTTTCAAATGACTAGGGTTGTGACATCTAATATCATTACACTGTATTACAGGTAGGTCTTTCATTTCAGTGAAGTCACAACACATGAATTCATCAATCTCTCCAAATTCTCTTGGATTTAGTAGTAGTAGTAATAGTAGTAGTAGTACTATAGCGCCAGCGAACTTGACAGTATTCTTGACCCCTTAACTTCTTATAACTCGAAATGAATGAAAACAATCGGGCTGACGTTTCTATAATTTGGAAAGAGTCCACCAGGAAATATAAGGTGTGGTAAAGGCTATTTACAGCCAGTTTGCTCTAGCCCCTTTTGAGTTACAGAGAGGACAGGGATCAAGATTATTGTCAAGTTCGTTGGCGCTACCTATATTATAACTATTATATTGGCTTACATAAAAAAATTGTTGTATGAATTATGGCAAGTGACTGCACTATGTAAACTGTAAAGGGTAACGATAGAACTTAAAATAAGGAGAGTCATCGGCATGTTTCATTTCTCTCTTTCCCTGGCTTGTATCCATTCGGCCCCATTCAGCCAACTGTTTTAAGACGTTTATCCCCATCCAGATGTCAATTTCTTTCTGGCGAGCGATAGCGAGCATTCATTATATTGAGAAATCCGGCTTCGCCGGAGACATTTTTATATCGAAAAATGTACAAATTTAGCTTGCTGTCAAAACAAAAATATATATGCTGGCTCGCTACCGCTCTCAAGGAAAATATTGACACGTGGATGGAGGTAAACGTCTTAAAACAGTAGGCTGGATGGGGCCGAATGAATACAAGCCAAAGAGAGAGGGAGAGAAAGAGAAAACAAAACGCGAGGTGGGCTCCCTTAAAGATTGTAGTTTTGTACGATACTACTTACCATGTGTTTCATTATATTCAGGAGCAATACTGTCGTAATCACTATACCCTGTTCCAAATAAGTAGGCCAAAACAACTGCGCATAAATCTCTATAATTCACAAACGATTAGAGTAAGCAAGATAATCCTCCTACCATTTGGGAAGGGTCCGCCAGGGAATAGGTGTGGAGACTTACAGCCCATTTACTCTAGCCCTTTTTGAGTTTGTTGTTGTTGTTGTTGTTCCCCAAGCTGCCTGGCCGAACAGCCCCAAGGCCCCGAGCAATTCCAAGGCCATAACCGAGCGCCCCCACAGAACCCTCCCTGCCGACCACAATAAAGCCTGGGTGACCGAAGCCACTCCATGGCGGGGAGCTGAGGAGGGTGCGGAAACGCCCGGGAAACCAAAGCCCCACCCAGGGCCCTGTTCCCCTCAGCAATTATGAAGAGAAAGTTGAGGGGCAAGGGAAAAATGTGACGCTTTGGCTTCCAATCTTGGTAGATTGGGAGGTCAATCCACGGAAAAGACGCCGTCACTTGAGATCTAGAAAATATATAAGTTAAAGGAGCAGTCAGAGTAAGCTATGGGTATGGCAGAGATCGCTCAGTTCTCACTCTGATAGACCAGCCCTTTTTGAGTTATAGATGTTAGGGTTCACGAGTTCTGGCCTACCTAATTTGAACAGAGTATAGAAGCGAAGCTTTCATTTGAATTTGTATTGAACACAAAGGAAACAATAGTATGCTATATTTATACCAGCTGTTTCTGAATTTGGTTTTAATGGATCAAATAATCAAACTAAGTGTAATCTTATTAGTGATCACCACTGTACCTCCTTAACATCAAGGGAAACCACACTGCAAAACAAATAATACTGCTTTAGTTTAAGGCGGGATGGTTAACTTTTTGGGCAATTTTTGCATGTATTAATTATTTTTCTAGTTTCCTCCCTAGACCTCCATCACATTTAAAGAGACATCCATTAGATCCCCCTTCTAGATTAACTTGTACATTTTCAATAGAGCAATGTCCCGGCCGAAGGCCGGTTCTTCCAACATTACAGGCTCGCTATCGTTCGCCAGGGAAAAAATCGACACCTACATAGCACGAAAGGTCTAAATATTGACGAAGAAATTGGGCGAAAGGTCTTAAAATCGACTAACTAATGGAGCAAACATCTTAACATCGGAAAACTAATGGGGCTAAACATGAGGGAGAAAGTGGTCCAGAAAACCGGCCCATGCTATTTACAATTTATCTTTTTTTTCATTAACACGAAGGAGCTCTCTGTGGTTGTAAGATATAGGGCCTAGGCCTATTATTTTGGGTGGGGAAATTTATATGAAAATGAAAATAATGAATTATATGTGATTTTTTGTTTGTTTTATGTCATACGATATAATATTATGTGGAGATAAGCTTGGGCGACGATATCATATACTGTATATATGATAACCGTATGATTTGTGTTTTAAATATGGATAAAGCTTTCGTGAGTGAGACAATAATTAGAGAGGATTTTGGCTCACTGAACCCCCTTCTCCCTCATGTTTAGCCTAATTAATTTTGACATTTAATGCCGTTCACCCCATTAGTTTAGCAATTTTAAGACCTTTCTCCTCATTTCTTTGCCAATGTCAAGATCTTTCGTGCCTTTTAGATGTCGATTTTTACCTGACGAGCGAAAACGAGTCATTAATTTAGGAGTAACAATATCTACGGCTGGAACATTACTCTACCAAAAATTTCCAAATGTATTGCGAAGGGAGGTCTTTAGTGTGTGTGTGTGTGTGTGTTATTTTTTCTTTTTCTTAGCTAGACAGAGTTCTAGCGAGTATACTAAGCGTCAACTAATAATTTAAAGAAACCACTCGCAATTCATTCATACTAATTTACTTTCATACATAATGATCACGACGAGGATAGAAAATAATATGGGCAACTGTACATACACTCATTCACACACATACACACATTCTCATATTGATGAAAATATATGGTTGGAAGAATATTTTTATAACATATCCTACACTCCGTCAAGGCTGGAAAAGATTGGAAGTGACGAGCTTGAAAAAATACATGAATAGTATAATGCCCAAACAAAAAAGTGACGTATTTAAAGTAGCTACATGATTTTATTCAATATATCAAATGTGTACTTTTTCGGCTTGAGAAAAACTGAAAAAATATAAAAGTGTATCCAGCGTTCGAGAATGTTCAGTCTTGGCTATAATTCAAGCAAACTTCATAAACTTAGATAGATTGTCTACTGGTTTAAAATTTGACAAAGTTTTATTCATGGCTCTAACAATTGGCTCTAACGAAAGGAACTGTTGTAAATATGTATGTATGTATCAACATTTTTGTCAGTTCATCAGATACGTTAATGATGGGTGAAGATGGAGGTTGCCTGACGAACAATACAACAAATGTATATACAGTCATTGGGTATTGTGTTAGTGATTTACCTTTATATCTAAATATGAGATGGGTTTATTATTACCTACAGTATATACCTCTATAAAGTACATTAGTATATAGACTATATATATCCTTTTTATAACTAATTTCGGTCCATACTTTTATCAGTGCACACACACTATCAAGTTTCTATGGATGAAAGCATTGTTGAACCTTATCCTTGGCAAGCACAGCCACCAACATCCTAGACTTCATTGGGAGATACTGCTATGTTTGATGATCGCTTTCAATGATGTCGATAATTCTTCTTAAATTGGAATGCATGTGAGTTCCATATGAGACTTGTCTTAAAATGTTGAACATGCAAAGCTATCATTAATTATCCCACACACGAGAAAGTTAAACAGTCGTGAGTTATGAGAACCTTATGACATATTTTACGTGTCAGGTTACGACGATCAATACTGACTAGAGTGCGTATGGAGTGAGGTCGGTTCTGAAGTTCTCGACTCTTCCTATATTTGTCTTTCCACATGGAATTGTTCTATGATCCATTTATTATCTGTAGCGTATTACTGTTCTTGTTTTTATTTTTGTTCTATGTGAGTGAGGGAGACAAAAGACATAACTGCCTGTAGCGAGTGCCTCCCCCAGAGTGACAGAGCCAAAATCAAGGGACGTTTAAGCCAAATTATAGTACTGAATATAATATAATATAATAGTACTGAAATATCATATCGTCATCTGTTATGCATCCATCGTTGGGATATTCATATTGAACTAAATATTTTAGCATCTCATACTTTATGTAAAGTCCAACCAAAAACTCCTTTAGTTCGTGTATACAGAGAACGCATACACACATCGGTGTATATATACATGTGATGTATATTTGTCCCTAAATAAAGAAGTAACGAATCCTGTATCATTGTCAGAGTTCCATTTATCATTTCCCAAAATACTCCAGCAGTGTCGCTAGCGGAGTGGACAAATTGACCTTCACTTCAGCAAATATCACAGAAGAAATATTGTGTTTTTCGTATGACTGTTGCCATTCTATTTGAGGAATATGGTGGGCATGAATATGTATTTATTGTTTTAAACTTGTTAAAGCATCTAATTGAATACCTCTGCTCAAAATAATATATTATTGAGGAGAGTGTGACACACAAACACACACACACACACACTCACACGTACACACATACACACACAGGCACACACATACACACGCACACATATACACGTTTCGCTCGCATGTAATACAGCCAAAGTCGGAATACACTGAGCTTTGTAAAGTTAATTGACTTCAAGATAATAACTTATTGCCTTGACAAATTTGAGTGCCCCTTGATTAGTGCCTTATATTTCTAAGATATTTAAGGGGGTCACCTGTTTTTTCCTCTTTCTCTCCTTTTCTCTCTTTCTCTGGCTTGTATCCATTCGGCTACATTCAGCCAGCTATTTTAAGACGTTTATCCCAATCCAGGTGTCGATTTCTTCCTGGCGAGCGATAGCGAGCCAGCATTGTATGGAGAAATCCGGCTTCGCCGGAATATATATATGCTAGCTCGCTAGCGCTCGCAAGGAAAATATTGACACCTGGATGGGGGTAAACGTCTTAAAACAGTAGGCTGAATGGGGCCGAATGGATACAAGCCAAAGGGAGAGGGAGAGAAAGAGAAAAAGGGCGAGGTGGGCTCCCTTAAGACTGCAGATGAGTAGCTCAAGTCTTACATACTGTACACTCACGCGTACTAAAAGATGCTCAGGGGTGGGTCCTTCCTTCCCCTACTACACCCTGGGCAGGTGGAAGGGGGGAGTCTGGTCCAAGCCTACCCCCACCTTAATAACGTTCTTGACATTGTACTTGCAACAAAAGAAGAATTAATAGAGAATTTGAATGTTGGTGATGAATTCAGTAACAGCGACCATCGTACGATAACTTTCACTTTAAAGTTTACTAGTAACGAACCAAATAGTAGCATCGAAAAAGTCCCTAATTTCAAGAAAGCAAACTTCCATAAACTTAGAGCTATGTTTAAAGAAATTGACTGGAGCTTTTTAATTCACAATAACGATATAAATGCATCTTGGAAGTTATTCGAAGCCACTTACCTAAAAGCAGTGCAAGACTGCATACCATCGAAAATACGGCGTCCAGGCCATAATACTAAGCCTAAATGGTGGAATAAAGATATTTCAAACTGCCTGCTTGCTAAAAAATTTGCTAATGATAGATTAAAATCCTCTCAAAATGACGAAGAACGGCTGAAATTTGTAGAGCTACGACGCAAAGCCAAAAAGTTAATTAAGCAAAGTAAAAAGACCTTAGAGTTACATATTGCGAATCAAAGTAAAACAAACCCGAAAGAATTCTATAGTTATATCAGAAAGAAAAAAGTAGTTACTTCAACTGTTGGACCGTTAGTCGATGAAAATGGAGAATACACCAAAGACGAAGTACAAATGAGTAATGCCCTCAATACCTTCTTTGCATCAGTTTTTACATCAGAAGACCTCAGTGATATCCCTACACCATCGCCGATTCAGATTGATAATTCAGATGTTCTAAGCAATATCACCGTTACAGAGAGAGAAGTGTTGAATTGTTTAGATAAACTCAAGGTAAATAAAACGCCTGGACCTGATACAATCTCGCCTAGAGTTCTAAAGGAAGCTAAGGATGAGCTCTCCAAACCACTGACATTACTATTCAATAAATCCTTGCAGTCTGGAACTATGCCCGATCAGTGGAAGCTAGCCAACGTAACACCGATATTCAAAAAAGGCAGCAAATCCCTACCCAGTAACTATCGTCCAATTAGCTTAACCTCAGTTGTATGTAAAATGCTAGAAACGGTCATATGACACAGACTCGTAAATCACTTAGAGGAAAATAACATACTTAAAGATACTCAACACGGCTTTCGTAAAACACGTTCCTGTTTAACAAACCTCTTAGACTTCTTCCACGATATCCTCAACCTCTACGATGAGAGTAAAGCTGTAGATATTATATATCTTGATTTTCAAAAGGCCTTTGACAAAGTTTCCCACAAACGTTTACTGCTAAAACTAAAAGCGCATGGAATACAAGACGGTGTGTTGAAATGGATAGAAAATTGGCTCAGCGACAGAAAGCAAAGAGTAGTCATAAACGGTAAGGCATCTAAATGGACCAATGTAAGTAGCGGGGTACCCCAGGGATCGGTACTAGGACCAATTCTCTTTCTAATTTACATCAACGACATAGATGAGGGTCTCACCTGTACAATCTCAAAATTTGCTGACGATACAAAAATTGCAAATAGCGTACTCTCAAAAGAACAAGTTGACGATATGCAACACAATCTAGATAAATTGTCATGTTGGGCCCAAATTTGGCAAATGAGTTTCAATGCGGATAAATGTAAAGTACTACATATCGGATACCTAAATGAGAAAGCAAACTATTCGATGAATGGCACTCAGCTTAAGAATGTAAACAGAGAAACCGATCTGGGAGTAACAATATCGAGTAACCTAAAACCGAGTCAACAATGTTCAGAAGTTGTTAAGAAGGCAAACAAAATAATTGGCTTTATAGGCAGGTCATTTGAGCATAAATCCAAAGAAGTTATCCTAACCCTTTACAATTCCTTAGTCCGCTCTCTTCTGGAATACTGCGTTCAATCCTGGTGCCCTTATTACCAAAAAGATATAAACAAGCTAGAACGAGTTCAACGTAGAGTTACCAAAATGATACCTAGCCTAAAGAACAAACCATACGAAGAGCGTCTTAGAGAATTAAATCTATTTCCTTTAACCCAGAGCAGATTAAGAGGTGACTTAATTCAAGTGTTCAAAATCATCAAAGGCATCGACAATATGAACTGTAGTAAGTGCTTCACTATCGACCAATCTAATTACACGCGGGGAAACGGTTGCAAAATTATTGGTAAATCTTTTAACTCACACGAATCTAAGAATTTCTTCTTCAATCGAGTTGTCAACTTGTGGAATGGGCTTCCCCGAAACGTTATAGACTGCATCACCGTTGATTCA
>CM064502.1:9681691-9770695 GCA_032716605.1 Paralithodes platypus
ATATGTCACCAGTACAGAAGTGGTTAATAGTGGCTATAATACATCACCATACAGAAGTGGTTAATAGTGGCTATAATACATCACTGGTACAGAAGTGGTTTAATAGTGGCTATAATACGTCACCAGTACAGAAGTGGTTAATAGTGGCTATAATACGTCACCAGTACAGAAGTGGTTAATAGTGGCTATAATACGTCACCAGTACAGAAGTGGTTAATAGTGGCTATAATACGTCACCAGTGCAGAAGTGGTTAATAGTGGCTATAATACGTCACCAGTACAGAAGTGGTTAATAGTGGCTATAATACGTCACCGGTACAGAAGTGGTTAACCTCTCCGCGGCGCACAGGGGGTTTTCTACAGGGTAAGACTGTGCGCACCTATGATGATTTTGGGACCCATTGCCAATTTCGATAAAAAGTACATCATCGTGTAGGGAATGTTTGCGTGCATCGGCCCATATATATTTGACCCCCAAAATATGTCTGGGGGGGGGTGTGGGAACGGTCCGTAGTTGAAAAATGTGGAGTGAATGGCACCGCGCGGCTAGATTGTCGTCGAGCGGCGAGAATTCCCTGCCGAATTTTCACGCGCCCAGGGGATAGAAGGAGAGGGAGGAGGGGGTGGGTTACCGCATATTATCACGTATATCTCCTTTTTTGAGCCCTCTTAGGCTATGTAGAGTATGTATACATGTGTAGGCCACCCATATAACAATGAATATGCCTCATAGTGACCAAAAATTGCAATATATAAGGGAATTATAAGATAATTTTTAGGCGGGAATGAAGATGTGTTGGAGGTTTCGCGGCAATTTATGAGCTGAGAGGGTGGTTTACGCCATACATATCACTTATATCTTGTACGTAGAGCACTGTCATGCTATAATACTGACTTGTACGTATGTATACGTGCCATATATCAAAATATATACCGCATATAGACCAATTCATGCGATATTTACGCACATTACCAATGAGTTTCTATGCGTGAACCAAGGTGTGAGTGAGTTGTGCTGGGAATGAAAGGGGGAGAGGGTGTGTTACGCCATAAATATCACGTATATCTTTTATTTAGAGCACTGTCATGCTATAATAAAGATGTGTACGTATGTAGGCGTCCCATATAACAAGGAATATACCGCATATAGACCAATTGATGCGATATTTACGCAAATTGTGAATGTGTTTCTTGCAGACGGATGCCTGAAAGGGTGGGAGGGGGTGGGTGGGTGGGAGGGAGGCATGCAGGGAGGAATTGAGTGAGTGAGTGAGTCGTGGAGAGAAGGAAGGCAGGCAGATCTCTAGATAGATAGCCAGCTTTGTGATAATTGTGGAGGCACCCGAGGCGTATGGATGTCTTGGTATTTTGAACCTTATGTCTACCAGATGTCTGGTGTTCGTTGCCACCAAGAGGTCTACAATAACATGAGTCAGGAATGGAGAGAGAGAGAGAGAAACTGAGACATGCGTATGTCGTACGTATAAATGGACTTCAGAATTGCATTTTTATGCAAGCAGACATTGCATTTTAGACACATGTGAAGTACCACAGAAACATGTAGGCCATTGACTGTAAATAAAGTACTATATTATAGACCACCAACGAGGGTGGTCAGTAAACACAGGCAGATTGCCTTTTGTGATAGAGGGCTAAATATAGACTGGTGTCTCCTTACACTTGCGAAAGGGTAGATTGCCACCAGAGAAACTTATACTTATTTATTTCCAAGTAATATGCAATATAAAAATATATTCGAGACCTACTGCAAGTATTTATATGACAGTCATGACTATGTATAATCCAATATACGCGCGTAGGCGAGACATAAGAAAGCTGGTTGAGCAATTTTCGACACCCACACAGTTATTATTCATTTTTATTTACAATATTATACAATACAAATGTATTTGTGAAGAGTATTTTATCCATTATTATATTTATACCAATTTTGTTCCCAGACAGAGCTGCTGTAGCTGGAGCATCAAGGAGCGGCAAGGGTCACCGCTTGACCGTGTGAAAATGAGTGGAGTCACACTGAGAGGGGCAATTTTGCTGAGTGTTTGGGCAATTTTTGACAGAATAAAGTTATATAATTACTAATTCTTGACAGAAACAAACTTTTATAAACCTTGGCATGATATAATTGATAATCCCATCAATTTACAAACGTAAATTGGTGGGATAATTAATTTTTGTTTGTATATTGTCATTTCGATTGTAGACACAAAGTTTTGAGTGATATTTGGTATGAGCTCCTGTGGCATGGTTGGTAAGGTCGCGGACTGGAAAACTCAAAGTGTGGTAGGGTAGTGGGATCGAATCCAGGAGGGGGTTATGGGGAAGGTTTTATACTGTCTAGAACATTTTTGATAAAACAAGTTTTTTTACAAGATCATGCCATTGTATTCAAACAATATGAAATATTCATAGACTATATCATATTGTAAGAATACAATGACATGACCTTGTTTATTTTTTATTTTTTTATTGTTTTATTTTATTATCTTAGTAGGTTTGACAGGATTTATTGAAACATATTTATTTTTGTACAATTCATTTGAGGTAAGAAAATAATTATATACACATTACTTAGGCTAATAACAAACATATATATTGATATACTAAAAAAGAAGGCATATTACATGTAAATCTTTGAAACTTATAAACTAAATAATGAAACATACAATTATATAATGTAAAAGCTATATCACAGGGACATCTTTGGAACTTATACATTATATAATATATATGTTACATTATGAGGTAGCGCGATCAATTAGGTCAGGTCAGGTAAGGTAGGGCGCGAGTCCAGGGCAGGGCAGGGCAGGGGGCGAGTCCAGGGCAGGGCACGGGGCGAGTCCAGGGCAGGGCAGGGCAGGGGGCGACACTCAATAATTCTTGAAGGTGTGGTAGTCTCTGAAGCAGTCACCCAGGCAGAGTGGAACTTTGCACTCGGCGCACATTGAGGTGACTCTTTTGGTGACATGGGGTTTCCTGACACTGGAGCTGCAGACGGTGCACTGCGCCTGCCTGCGACGAGTGCCAAGCATCTCGGTGTTGATTGGGTAGTGTCTTTCGACACCCAGCTGGATGCGGTCAGGAACGTGATCCCCACGCCATGCCGTACGTCTGTGAGTGGTGGTGCCATACTTCTCCAGGAGTTGATATGAGACGTTGTACACGAACTCCCGGAATTTCAGCTTCTGGTTTAGGGACATATCCTTCTTCACCAACCACAAGTTGTAGGCGTTGAGCATCGTGATATCAACTAGGTGGAGGAAGAGCTTGTGATACCACTTCACAGTCTTCCTCAGACACTCAACGCCTGACAGCTGACAGTCAGACTTGTCCACCAGGCGCATGTTCTTAGTGTAGTCCACTACCATGTCGGGCTTGTAGATGGTCTTCCTGGTTCGGTAGTGGATTTTGCCAGAATCCATCTGGGCACCTGTGTGGACAGTGGAAAGCAGGTGGACGTCTCGCTTATCCTTCCACTTCAGAGCTATCACTTTCCCACACTTCTCGAGCTGCTTGAATTTCTGCCCCATTCGTCGCCTTCTTCGCACATGCCTCTCGCGGTGTTCCTGGGCCAGGTCGTCTTCTGAAGGTGTGTCACTGGAGGAGGCATCTGTGAGAGGAATGACATTACCTGTGAACTTTGGCATAAACTTTCTTGTCTTTCTGACAGTCCCACATGACCCCGTTTGGTTGTCATGAAGAAACTGGCAGAGAGCAG
Source organism: Paralithodes platypus (assembly GCA_032716605.1). Classification (NCBI taxonomy): domain Eukaryota; kingdom Metazoa; phylum Arthropoda; class Malacostraca; order Decapoda; family Lithodidae; genus Paralithodes; species Paralithodes platypus. Next base: position 9,685,431 of record CM064502.1, read on the forward strand.
GAGAAGTATACCAGTTGTCAGTGTAGATGATGTGGCCTTTGCCCAGGTAAGGTGCCAACATTTTCCTGACGATGGCACCTGACATGCCCATGGGGTCATTGGCAGCGGCTTTCGGTATGTCAATGTCAGTGCCTGTGTACACGATCATGTCAAGCACTATTCCAGTTTCGCAGTCACACAAAACGAAGAGCTTGATTCCAAACCTATGCCTTTTCAAGGGGATATACTGCGTGAAAACAAGACGTCCTTTGAAGAGCACGAGCGACTCATCAATCACCAAATTGAGGAAGGGGTAAAAGTATTTCCTATACCTCTCCAACAACATGGTGAACACATCCCGAACTTTCCATATCCTGTCAATCCTGTTAGGATTTTCGTTGTCTGCAAAGTGCATAAATCTTAGCAGCAACAAAAATCTGTCACGAGTCATGAACTTATTGAAAGTTGAGGTGGCGATGAGAGGGTCGTGCTTCCAATAGTGTTGCAACACATGCTTCTTGATCAGAGTCATGAGGAACAACAAGGCAAAGAACGTTATAAATTCTTTCACAGTCGTATCCACCCAGCCTCGTATGCTCGCTTTTGGAGAAAGGACGTCCAATCTGCCAAACACCCACCTGTAGTAGGCGTTTGTTTGGGCAACGATGTACGTCATTACCTCCATATCGAAAAAAGCGAGGAAGAAGTCGCTTTCGTTCGCTTGATCGTCACAGGGCCAGTCGTCAGTTGTTCCTGACATCCCAGGATTGAACTGGGGCACGTCAGGTACAAAATTGACCCCGTCAGACCAATCGAACGAAGGCAGCCCAGGGATCGGAATGTCGTCTGCGTCTCCTTCATCGTCTGAAATATCGCTTCCATGGTCGCGATACAGCACTGCATCATCATCACCCTCCTCTTCACTTGACAGACAATGCCCTTCCTCATTCTCGTCACCGACGTCGGACTCACTCCCAGTGTCCACTCCCAAATCCCCCAACCCTTGGTCCCGTGCTAGGGCTTCGTCGTCGAAACCCGGGCTGCCAATGCCCTGCGAATCACCATCAAACAGCAGGGCGGCATACTTTGATGGTGTCAGATTTTCCGGGTCAATCCAGCACGTGCGGGAGTCTTATGGACAGGGACAGCAGGGGCGGCGGCAGGGGCAGCAGTGGTGCATGGTCTTGATGGCAAGATGATGGTGGTGCCTGTCGCCCTTCTCTCTGTTCCTTGGGCAGGGGAGGCAGGGGCAGCTGGAGAAACAGGGGCAGCAGGGGCAGCAGGGGCAGCAGGGCCGGCAGGGACACCAGGGCCAGCAGTCACTTTCCCTCTCCCTTTCCCCTTCCCCTTCCCCTTCCCTTTTCATTGGGCAGGGGCAGGGGCAGCAGGGGTGGCAGGGGCGGCAGGGGCAGCCGGGCCAGGGGCGGCTGGTGGTGTTGGTGGTGGTAGGGGCACTGTGGCTGGCATACGGGTTCTCTTCCCTACGCCTGTGCCTTTAATTTTTCCTGCCCCCACAGGTTCTGCAGCCCAAGGGCGGCCTCCTGCGTCGCTGCTACCGGTGGCAGGGGTGGCAGTGGTGGCAGTGGTGGTGGTAGTGGTTGTTGCAGTGGCCTGGGTCGTGGTGGCAGTGTCCCGAAACAACAATGACCTCTGTACCTTTGTCGTGCTTGCACGTGTTTTTCGTGCTTTGGGTGCTGGTCTTTCGTCCTCAGAGCTGTAGGGCGTGTCGCACTGGTAGCTAGGGTCTTTAGCAGCCACCTTCTGCCTTCCACGGCGGCTAACACCACCAGAAGGAGGGCTGGTTGTGTCATCAGGGAGCGAGAGTGAGGGACGTGTGGGCTCCATGACTAGTGCTTGGTTACTGGCGCGGTGGTGCTTGCACAAGTGCGGGGCGAGCGTTTGGCGGGGTGGTGTCGAGAGTTGACAGGTAGTACCCACACCAATTTTCAGCCGCCTGGCTATAAACATGCGGTTTTGGTACGCGTTTAAAAGCTCTGCTCTTAAGAGTCTCCCCGCAGTCCGCCGGGGGAACTCTTAAGAGTCTCCCCGTAGCTCCCGGGTTAATAGTGGCTATAAAACGTCACCAGTACAGAAGTGGTTAATAGTGGCTATGATACGTCACCAGTACAGAAGTGGTTAATAGTGGCTATAATACGTCACCAGTACAGAAGTGGTTAATAGTGGCTATAATACATCACCAGTACAGAAGTGGTTAATAGTGGCTATAATACGTCACCAGTACAGAAGTGGATAATAGCGGCTATAATACGTCACCAGTACAGAAGTGGTTAATAGTGGCTATAATACGTCACCGGTACAGAAGTGGTTAATAGTGGCTATAATACGTCACCAGTACAGAAGTGGTTAATTGTGGCGCAGTACAGAAGTGGTTAATAGTTGCTATAATACGTCACCGGTACAGAAGTGGTTATTAGTGGCTATAATACGTCACCAGTACAGAAGTGGTTAATAGTGGCTATAATACGTCACCAGTACAGAAGTGGTTAATAGTGGATATAATACGTCACCAGTACAGAAGTGGTTAATAGTGGCTATAATACGTCACCAGTACAGAAGTGGTTAATAGTGGCTATAATACGTCACTGGTACAGAAGTGGTTAATAGTGGCTATAATATGTCACCAGTACAGAAGTGGTTAATAGTGGCGCAGTACAGAAGTGGTTAATAGTTGCTATAATACGTCACCGGTACAGAAGTGGTTAATAGTGGCTATAATACGTCACCAGTACAGAAGTGGTTAATAGTGGCTATAATACGTCACCTGTACAGAAGTGGTTAATAGTGGATATAATACGTCACCAGTACAGAAGTGGTTAATAGTGGCTATAATACGTCACCAGTACAGAAGTGTTTAATAGTGGCTATAATACGTCACCAGTGTAGAAGTGGTTAATAGTGGCTATAATTCGTTACCAGTACAGAAGTGGTTAATATTGGCTATAATACGTCACCGGTACAGAAGTGGTTAATAGTGGCTATAATATGTCACCAGTACAGAAGTGGTTAATAGTGGCCATAGTACGTCAATAGTACAGAAGTGGTTAATATTGGCTAAAATACGTCACCGGCACAGAAGTGGTTAATAGTGGCTATAATGCGTCACCGGTACATAAGTGGTTATTAGTGGCTATATTACGTACGTCACCGGTACAGAAGTGGTTAATAGTGGCTATAATACATCACCAGTACAGAAGTGGTTAATAGTTGCTATAATACGTCACCAGTACTGAAGTGGTTAATAGTGGCTATAATACGTACATCATCGGTACAGAAGTGGTTAATAGTGGCTATAAACATCACCGGTACAGAAGTGGTTAATAGTGGCTATAATACGTCACCAGTACAGAAGTGGTTAATAGTGGCTATAATACGTACATCATCGTTACAGAAGTGGTTAATAGTCGTTATAATACGTCACTATTACAGAAGTGGTTAATAGTGGCTATAATACATCTCCGGTACAGAAGTGGTTAATAGTGGCTATAATACATCACCAGTACAGAAGTGGTTAATAGTGGCTATAATACGTCACCAGTACAGAAGTGGTTAATAGTGGCTATAATACGTCACCAGTACAGAAGTGGTTAATAGTGGCTATAAAACATTACCAGTACAGAAGCGGTTAATTGTGGCTATAGTACGTCACCGGTACAGAAGTGGTTAATAGTGGCTATAATACGTCACCAGTACAGAAGTGGTTAATAGTGGCTATAATACGTACATCACCGGTACAGAAGCGGTTAATAGTGGCAATAAACATCACCGGTGCAGAAGTGGTTAATTGTGGCTATAATACGTCACCAGTACAGAAGTGGTTAATAGTGGCTATAATACGTACGTCACCGGTACAGAAGTGGTTAATAGTGGCTATTATACGTCACCAGTACAGAATTGGTTAATTGTGGCTGTAATTCATCACCGGTACAGAAGTGGTTAATAGTGACTATAATACGTCACCGGTACAGAAGTGGTTAATAGTGGCTATAATACGTTACCGGTAAAGAAGTGGTTAATAGTGGCAATAATACGTCACCAGTACAGAAGTGGTTAATAGTGGCTATAATATGTCACCAGTACAGAAGTGGTTAATAGTGGCTATAATACGTCACCAGTACAGAAGTGGTTAATAGTGGCTCTAATACGTCACTGGTACATAAGTGGTTAATAGTGGCTATTATACGTCACCAGTACAGAAGTGGTTAATAGTGGCTATAATATGTATGTCACCGGTACAGAAGTGGTTAATAGTGGCTACAATACGTCACCAGTACAGAAGTGGTTAATAGTGGCTATAATACGTCACCAGTACAGAAGTGGTTAATAGTGGCTATAATACGTCACCAGTACAGAAGTGGTTAATAGTGGCTATAATACGTCACCAGTACAGAAGTAGTTAATAGTGGCTATAATACGTCACCAGTACAGAAGTGGTTAATAGTGGCTATAATACGTCACCGATACAGAAGTGGTTAATAGTGGCTATTATACGTCACCAGTACAGAATTGGTTAATAGTGGCTGTAATACATCACCGGTACAGAAGTGGTTAATAGTGACTATAATACGTCACCGGTACAGAAGTGGTTAATAGTGGCTATAATACGTCACCGGTAAAGAAGTGGTTAATAGTGGCAATAATACGTCACCAGTACAGAAGTGGTTAATAGTGGCTATAATATGTCACCAGTACAGAAGTGGTTAATAGTGGCTATAATACGTCACCAGTACAGAAGTGGTTAATAGTGGCTCTAATACGTCACTGGTACATAAGTGGTTAATAGTGGCTATTATACGTCACCAGTACAGAAGTGGTTAATAGTGGCTATAATATGTATGTCACCGGTACAGAAGTGGTTAATAGTTGCTACAATACGTCACCAGTACAGAAGTGGTTAATAGTGGCTATAATACGTCACCAGTACAGAAGTGGTTAATAGTGGCTATAATACGTCACCAGTACAGAAGTGGTTAATAGTGGCTATAATACGTCACCAGTACAGAAGTAGTTAATAGTGGCTATAATACGTCACCAGTACAGAAGTGGTTAATAGTGGCTATAATACGTCACCGATACAGAAGTGGTTAATAGTGGCTATAATACGTCACTCGTACAGAAGTGGTTAATAGTGGCTATAATACGTCACCGGTACAGAAGTGGTTAATAGTGGCTATAATACATCACCGGTACAGAAGTGGTTAATAGTGGCTATAATATGTCACCAGTACAAAATTGGTTAATAGTGGCTATAATACATCACCAGTACAGAAGTGGTTAATAGTGGCTATAATACGTCACCAGTACAGAAGTGGTTAATAGTGGCTATAATACGTCACCAGTACAGAAGTGGTTAATAGTGGCTATAATACGTCACCAGTACAGAAGTGGTTAATAGTGGCTATAATACGTCACCAGTACAGAAGTGGTTAATAGTGGCTATAATACGTCACCGGTACAGAAGTGGTTAATAGTGGCTATAATACGTCAGCAGTACAGAAGTGGTTAATAGTGACTATAAAACGTCACCAGTGCAGAAGTGGTTAATAGTGGCTATAATATGTCACCAATACAGAAGTGGTTAATAGTGGCTATAATACGTCACCAGTACAGAAATGGTTAATAGTGGCTATAATACGTCACCAGTACATAAGTGGTTAATAGTGGCTATAATACGTCACCAGTACAGAAGTGGATAATAGTGGCTATAATACATCACCAGTACAGAAGTGGTTAATAGTGTCTATAATACGTCACCAGTACAGAAGTGGTTAATAGTGGCTATAATACGTCACCAGTACAGAAGTGGTTAATCGTGGCTATAATACATCACCAGTACAGAAGTGGTTAATAGTGGCTATAGTACGTCACCAGTACAGAAGTGGATAATAGCGGCTATAATACGTCACCAGTACAGAAGTGGTTAATAGTGGCTATAATACGTCACCGGTACAGAAGTGGTTAATAGTGGCTATAATACGTAACCAGTACAGAAATGGTTAATAGTGGCTATAATACGTCACCGGTACAGAAATGGTTAATAGTGGCTATAATACGTCACCGGTACAGAAGTGGTTAATAGTGGCTATACAGGTTCACATTTTCGGGCTGAACTGAGCCACTTTATTAACTCTTTACTTGCTATTTGCATTGGAGGTTCGTTTAAGGGGGAGGTAGTGGCTTTTATTTTTCCGGACCCCCTTCTCTCTCATGTTTAGCATATTAATTTTAAGATTTTATTAAATTCGTTCCGTTAGTTTGGTGATTTTGAGACCTTTCGCCTCATTGTGTTGTCTATATTAAGACCTTTCCCGATTTTTTTTCCTGGCGAGTGATAGCGAACCTGTAATTTTAGAAGGAACTGGCTTTCGGCCGGGAAATTTTTTTCAGAAAACGTTTACACATTTTTCTTGAAAGGGGGTCTAGGAGATTTTTTTTTTTTTTTTTTGTAGGATTGATGGGGGTCTAGCGAAGAAACTAAAAAAATAAATGAATAAATAAATAGATAAATGAATAAATATATATATATATATATACTGTACTGTATATATATATATATATAAAACAAGCACTACCGCTGGGGAGGTGTGGTGGAGTGGTCTTGCCACTGAACTGGTAATCCAATGGACCCGGGTTCGAATCCCGATATATCAATGGTAAGATATTGGGATGGAATTTGAGCTGTACCTAGCTATAGTATCAGTGCATTACCTCAAATCCCACCAAAACGCCAAATAAATACCTTCATTGTTCCTTGATTAAATAGCACTGTATGAATATTCCCATATTTAAAAATATGGTATTGGTGGGCAATGCCTATAGTGAGCTCATTGTTCAATAAGTGGCGTTCTGAGAGTGAGGGTCCGAGTCTAGGAGATGAGACAGTGAAGCACTGGAGCGAGTCAGCTTCAAAGATGGGGCTGCTTCGAGCCGTGAGTGAGCAACTAAACCCCATGCATCCTGCGAAGGCAAGATGGCAGGGGCTGGTTGCAGCTAAAAGTGTTTCACATGTCTCACCCCCTAGACTGGAACGAGACCTAACGGGCTTCACCGTTCAATAACGGGGTTGAATCTACAGGCTCTCAGCCTATGACTGAGAAAGAGTAGATGGAAAAAAAAAAAAAAAAAAAAAAAAAAAAAAAAAAAAAATCGAGTGCTCAACATTGTCGGAACCTGTGACCTCAGTTGCACTAGAAATAATGTCGTTTTGGCGAATATATGATAGGCACAACAGACCATGGAACCATTATGTCTAACACATTTATTGTGGCATTATTTTCGAATCATATACATGGACTAACTCGAAGTCATGCGTGTACCCTACAGACTGTGTATACCACCATTTTGAATACTTGAATCATTTATAATCAACAGTGTTCTTGCTGAAAATATACACTATTAGAGAGAGGGAGAGAGACTTGACACTTATACACAAACTTTGGCGACACTTGCCTGTCTTGCAAGAGTCCTCAGTCTGCACAAACTCACTACACACACACATTCAATGAAATACTTGAGTGCTAAATGAATGTCGAGTGCTGCCTGCTTCAAACGGTGACCGGACAACTCAACCAGTAGACCATTTCAACCAATAGCTCTCAACCAGTAACAAATCAGCCAATACAGTTAGGTTAGGTTAGGTTATGTTAGTACTATATTTTGGCACTGGTTTGGTTGGTCTTGGTTGATTTGGCACTAGTTGAGAGCTACTGATTGAAATGGTCTACTGGTTCAGATGTCCGGGAACCGCTTCAAACACAGGCTCATGCATTGTGACTGTCTATATTTTCCATCCCCACCCTCACATAACAATCGTACACACACAGGGAACACACGCACACACACAGGGATCACACACGTACATACACAGGGTACACACGCACACACACAGGGATCACACACGCACACACACAGGGAACACATGCACACAGACAGGGATCACACACGTATACACACAGGGAACACACACACACACACACACAGGGAACACACACGTACACACACAGGGAACACATGCACACTCACAGGGAACACACGCACACACACAGAGAACACACGCACACTCACAGGGAACACACGCACACACACAGAGAACACACGCACACACAGACGCTCACAAAGTACACATACGCACATAGCACTGGCAAAGATTCGCTCAGGCATTCTATCTATTTTTTCGTACCCTCTTCCCAAAGCGCGCTCACACACACACACCACAGGCAGGCACTTAAAACAACGTAAACATACACCCACGCACACACCCGCACCTAGTACAATAGCACGCACACACACACACAGGCACACAACCAAGCTAACACCCACTCTCAGCTACTACAATAGCAGGCACACACTTATATGAACACACACACACACACACACACACACACACCTACTACAATAGCACCCACGCACAACCAGGCTAACACACACATCCACCCTCACCTAATACAATAGCACACACACACAGATATGCAGCAGACACAATGAATGCCTGAATGTTGAACAGACGTCAACTCCCAGCATTCACACATAAAACCCAACATTAATTACAAACTGCGGCACCTTTGTCACTGTCCAGATACACAGACCAATGAAGCATGGGATATGACCCAGGACATTTGTGGGGTATTTTCACTGTTGCCAACCCTCTCATGTCGGAGCAGTGGATTAATTTAATGTCGTCCGTGTCTCGTTTGATCGCCAAGCACTAATTGATGCTACTTGCGTTAATATAATTTTTGGGGGATACAATGCCGCCTTTCTTTACTATATCCTGACTATCTTTAGACGATTGTATTGGTTTTGGAAGGACTTACGGGAGTTAACCTAAGAAGTGCGTAGGTATGGTATTTGAAATGTCTCGGAGGGCGAAGGTAATTTGGTTCATTTCTGACTAAAATCGTCCTTTTACCATTAATATCGTTATTACTTATTCATATGCGCCTATTTTACGTTTAATATGAAAATAATAACATGTAACAAAAAAAAACCCAAGTGAAAATAGTGTTTGGATGGTCAAAATTGCTGACCGGTCATTCATGAAGTGTGGAGCTGAGGAGAGTTACACCCTCTCCTCGCGAGGCCTGAAGCCAGACTGACACACTCCCTCACACTCTCTAGCACACCACGCTGTTGCTAGGTCTGGCACCACGCCTTGGAACCGGATTGGAGATGTTAGCACAATAAATACACCAATAAAGATGGTAATAAGAGGACAAATAGGTGATAATTGAAGGGGGGGGGGGATGGAGGGGATTTTGAGGAGTGGAGGAGTGTTAAGAGGTATGGAGGAAAATTATCTCACTTAATCACCATTTCACTTGTTTTAAGTGCTACTGGGGCCTTTTAAAGACATTTTTTTAGCCCTTGGCTCACATAAGGATGCTTGCTGTTGCCCAGTATGGACTCATATGAGGAGGCTCGCCGTCCATGGGTTAAGGGTTAGTCGAGGTCTTGTTACATTCTATAGGAACCTCCCCACACATGCGAGAAATACTTGATACATGAGCGCAGCTGTGCGCGGGTGAAGAACCCACGGGTATGGTTGAGCACACCTAACTTCTGGTAAGCTGTTTTAGCAAGAGTGGTTTTATGATTTCTCTAAGATAGGTTAGAAGAAAAAGAAACACCAGAAATATTGAGAGAAGATGAACTGTTGATAATGTGTATTGTTGGAGAGTAAGGAATAGGCATGTGAAGGAATTGGGTAGATACAAGGAGAACTTGGGTTTTGGAAGCATTGAAAGTAACACGATTCTCTCTTTCCCAATCGAAAATATTTGAGAGACCAAAAGATAGGCATGCTATGAGGCGTACTTTAGGTTTGGAGTAATTGTATGGTGAGTCGTTGTGGAAAACTAGTTGAATAGTTGATGGTTCACTTTTTGGGCGATTTGTGCATGTATTCATTATTGTTCTAGTTTCCTCCCTAGACCTACATCAAATTTAAAAATATCATCCATTAGATCCCTCCTGTAGATTAATTTGTAAATTTTTTGGTAGAAAAATTTCCCGGCCGAAGGCCGATTCTTCCAACAATACAGGCTCACTATCGTTCGCCAGAGAAAAAATTGACACCTATATAGCACGAAAGGTCTAAATATTGACGAAGAAATTGGGCGAAAGGTCTTAAAATCGACTAACTAATGGGGTGAACATCTTAACATATGAATTCTAATGGGGCTAAACATGAGGGAGAAAGTGGTCCAGAAAAACGGCCCATCCCCCCTGAAGGTAGAATCATCAGCATGTGAGTGAATAGGATTAGAGGTACAGTTGTGAACATCATTAATGAATATTAGACAGTGAACTGGAGATAGGACAGAACCCTGAGGAACGCCAGAGTTGATAGGTTGAGGAACTGAGTGATGACCGTCCACAACCGCAGCTATGAATCAGCAAGAAAGGAAACTTAAGACAAAGGTACAGATATAGGGATAGAAAACGAAAGAGAGTAGTTTAGAAATTAGAGACTTGTGCCAGACTCTATCAAAGACTTTTGATATGTCTAGCCGCAATAAAAAAAAACAAGTCTCACCGAAGACCCGAAAGGAGGGTAACCAAGCGTTATAAGGATATAACAGATCACCAGTATAGCGGCCCTTAACCCCTTTTGTACCGGCGACGTTTCTTTATTATAGTCTAGCTAAATTTATACATTTTTGTGCAGTTTATGAAGGATCTGTGGTAGTAAAAATGGTTAAGCGAGATGGTTGGATGCCTGTTAATTGCTGGAGGTCCTTTATATACTGAATAACACTTCCAATAGTAGGCAGAATAATGTTAAAAGGACGGCACTGGTAATGAGGGGGTTAATTAAGGAAGCCATACTGGCTACCTGAAACTAGATTGTGGGTCTCAGATATCCTTCCTAAGTTCCATACAATTGTCTACTGTTTTTCGGAATCAAAGTAGGATAACATCATCGAATACTGCAGGGCTTAATGTATAGTTTAAGTTAACTAAGTTGGGGTTTGGTCCCATCGGATAAGGGGGTTAAGAATTTCCTGCCTCCGTAGCAAAAATTTCTTTCTTGATATTTTGTTTCTTTATTCCTGGTGTTTGAGATTAGACAACCCACTATCTTACAGTATATCCTGTTATCTTACCATTGGCAATGACGATTAAAGCTCATAGAAAGGAAGATCAACGAAACTATTGCATTAATTCATATTAAAAAAAAAAAAAAAAAAAAAACGTATTCTTTGGCAAGAAACCCTTCCCTTCAATTGTTCAAGATCATTGTTGTTCCATATGATAAGATGGGAATGTTATAGAAATTACAGGGGAAATATCAAAATGAATGCAAACATATCTCGGTAATTGACATTGGTTATATAAAATTACGATTGAATAATATCGTTCTTAACACTAATAACCCCCAAATGGAATTAATGAAAGTATGTGATCCTGCTATGATTCAAACCCAGACCACTACATACATAACTTACATGCTCTAACGATTACATCATCAACACAGTTAGATGTTCAGCACATGACCACGATTCCATTTATCGAATACTGGATATTAATCTAACGATGTATTGGACCCAACTGCATTATGAATAGCATAACGCATAATGAGAGAGGAAAGAATAATTTATGGGACACATATCTCGCAATGCAATGTTCTGAACCTATTGATATTAACATAGAGGAGACAGGAAATACATCGTTCCATGGTGTTTGTGCAGAATAAAACAAAACTTTGCAAAATTAAGGGGAGACAGACCGTTTGTTTGGTCATTCATTCCTTTATTTCTTAGTTTCCTCACTAGACCTCCATTAAGCTTAAAACAAAAAAAATAGACACCCTTCAAGATAAATTTGTAAATTTTTCGATAGAAAAATTTCCCGGCCGAAGGCCGGTTTCTCTTAAAATTTCAGGCTCGCTATCGCTCGCCAGGAAAAAATCAATAACTAAATTGCACGAAAGGTAATAAATTTGACAAAGAAATGGGGCGAAAAGTGTTAAAATCGCCAAACTAATGGGCCGAACGTCTTAAAGTTTCAAAAGTAATGGGGCTAAATATGAGGGAGAAGGGGGTCCAGAAAAAGGGTCTGCATCGCCTTAATATTTTATTGAGCAGGTAATCCTTCACAGTTCCAAAATATCGAGTAATATCCTAGGAAGTTTGCAGTGGAGCATGTGGTATTTATCTTGCCCAGCCGGTGTAAATTGGGTATATATGTAGATTGGTTCGGGCACTTGGAACACATGGATTGCTGCCGCTTCTGATTGAATTCCGACATACATACACAGTAGCGCTCTGAGCTTTGTTCTATGTATAAATATGTTGCAGCTGATGGTAAATTGAATCTCTTTCTCGATTCATAATGGGAGAATATGACATTGATATGTATCTGCATCATATTATTGCCAAGTTTTCATAATTAGCAACATATTTAGCTACACAATCTTGGTATTATGCGAGTAGTCAGGATGGCAAGATAGCAATTTACAATAAGCTGAAAAAAGAAAAAAAACAAAATAAAACCAAAATAAACTATATAGCTAACCTAACAGTATTGGTTGATTTGGCACCGATTGAGGTACACTGAACCCACTACTCTGTTTCTTTCCAACTGACGGTAAATTACAAAGTTCCCATCTATATTTATCAGGTATTTTGAAGATTTTGTGGTGAAATATGGTGCCAATGATATAAACTTGGTCGTAGTATAATGCAGAGCCATAGTAGTTTCATAGTTTAACATTAGGTATCAAGAAAATATGGTGCTAATTATACAAACTTGGTCCTGATATGATGCAGAGACAAAGTAGTGTCATAGTTTTACATTAAGTATAAGAAAATATGGTGCTAATTATACATACTTGGTCCTGATATGATGCAGAGACAAAGTAGTGTCATAGTTTTACATTAAGTATAAGAAAATATGGTGCTAATTATACATACTTGGTCCTGATATGATGCAGAGACAAAGTAGTGTCATAGTTTTACATTAAGTATAAGAAAATATGGTGCTAATTATACATACTTGGTCCTGATATGATGCAGAGACAAAGTAGTGTCATAGTTTTACATTAAGTATAAGAAAATATGATACTAATTATACATACTTGGTCCTGATATGATGCAGAGACAAAGTAGTGTCATAGTTTTACATTAAGTATAAGAAAATATGGTGCTATTTATACATACTTGGTCCTGATATGATGCAGAGACAAAGTAGTGTCATAGTTTTACGTTAATTATCAAGAAAATATGGTGCTAATTATATAAACTTGGTCCTGATATGATGCAGAGACAAAGTAGTTTAATAGTTTTACATTAAGTATCGAGAAAATAGCCGATAAGGAATTCAATTTACCGTCAGATGAAATGAAACCGAATATAGTCTGCTGGTTGAGATTTTGTGGTGAAATATGGTGCTAAGCATATAACCTTGGTATGCAGAGACACAATAGTTTCATATTTTTCCATTAAGTATAGACAATTCAGTCGCTAAGGGATTCAATTTACCGTCAGATGAAATTAAACCGAGTAAAGTCTGCTGGTTGAGTTGTCCGGCCACCAAACACAGCGGGTGGTGGTGGGCAATATCTTTGGGTAGCAGCGGCCAATAACTCAATCATCGTGTTTGGTATGTACACACACACACACACACACACACACACACACACACACACACACACACACACACACACACACACACACACACACCAACACATATTCCTACACGGTATATAGAGGTTGTCTGGGTGTAACGCACAATGCTTTATCACGGTATAGCCACTTCCAGGATTACGTAAGTTACCCTTAATTATATACAGTAGATGCGGCCAAAACGAGTTGTTGCCAATTATATATTTTCATTGCAGATGATTCCATCTTGTTGGTTATTTATATTACTAGTCGACATAATTATTTATTAACGAGATTCATATATACAGTAATATATATATATATATATATATATATATATATATATATATATATATATATATATATATACAAGTATATATATATATATATATATATATATATATATATATATATATATATATATATATATATATCAAATTAATGTTGGTTCTGTTTGTTGATGATAATTGTATTTGTATGGTTGTTTATATAGTCAAATGTTATCGATTAATATATTGTTGCTTGCGTTATTCCATTAGTTGTGAGCCAAGCAACTGTTAAAAAGCACAACCAAATCTTAAAAGAAGCAATCCGTGTATCGTGAGGTTGGCTTGGCCCTGATCTATCGGTACCGTCGGAACCCCTGCCCGATAATTTCCCGAGGGAGTGATCACCTGGACACGCTGGTTGTTATGGTACTCCAACCCTTGCTCTCCCGGGGAACCTCTGCATGAATAATATATAATAATTGTCTTCCGGCCATAGCGTGTACCCATAGATATTGATGGATGGGGATGCTTAGCTGTCAATAGGAAGGTATATACCGAAACACTTTTCTAACCCTGTTATCCATGCATAAACAAAGCCTTTCTGCCCTGCGCTACCTTTGAACTATTCGTTTATACCCCTTAGATTGCATTTTGTGTGTATCTATCGAAAACTTTCGATGTGAAATAACTCCGTAATAATAAATTAATACTCATCCCAAACATCTTACAATAAAATAGTCTTATTTTTGCCTAACGAATACGTCTTGTCATTTATGAAAATGTCAACTGAAACACCATATATATATATATATATATATATATATATATATATATATATATATATATAATTATCAAGCGGCTTAGTGCATACGTCTGCAACATAGCATAAAATGAAATATATGAACTTCGGAAATAATGTTATATTAGTGCAAATTAGTCATGGACCCTTACTTCATTATCTTCAAATTATGTCATGCTAAGGCACTAACTACATCATGACATTTCTGAAAATCTGTTTATGGTCATGCTTGGGGGCCCAACGAGAAGTATTTCCCCTCGAATATGTCCATGGAATGATATACGGGCATTCTTATTGGACAATGGGGGTGAGTGTCCTTGGAGGAGAGATTATTGGTTTTGGTTTTGGTATCATTTTTCACTTTTAGGTACAGGCAAATAACTGTTGTTAAATACATATGTATTAGATGCTTAGAGTACTGTTCCCTGTGTATCTTAACTGGTAAAGAAATGTCATTACTTGGCCGATGATTTCCTAAAACAGACTAATTGTATTATAGATAGCATATATTTTCAGCGTATTCAATTACTGAAATCAAGTCACAGTTCGTAATTAAGATAGGAGCATGACAATTGTTCAGCCGGTAATAATGAACAGAATATAAATTGTACTAGCACGTGTAATATTGAGTACAGTTGCTCACATAAGTTCTGTTGCTCGTCGTGATCTTATGTATGAAAGTAAAATTAGTATGAATGACTTGCGAGTGTGATTTCTATTAATTATCAGTTAACTAGTCCGATGAGTTAACCACTGCAAAGAAACTACACTCGTAATTCAAGCATGTGCATTATATTTCCATGTATAAGATCACGGCGAGGAACAGAACGTATGTGAGCACCTGTACATATCCTCTTACATGATCAACACAGTGTATAGTCTAATCGCTGTAAGTAGGAGATAAATCATGACCTCTATCCTCTGTAACTCATAAAGGGCTAGATCAAATTGGCTGTAAAATGTCACATATATTCCTTGACTGACTCTTCCCAAACGGTAGAAACATTAGCTCGATTACTCTAGTCGTGTTTTAGTTACAGAGGATAGTGGTTATGATTTCTCGCCTACTTACAGCGAATAGACTATAGTATAACAGTGTAAGTAATAGACTATAGTATAACAGTGTAAGTAATAGACTATAGTATAACAGTGTAAGTAATAGGCCATGTGCACAGTCTAAATTTCGGCTTACAGTGCCTGATAATACGCTTAAGGGGAGATGGGCCGGGTTTTGTTTTGGTCTATTAATTCATGTATTCCTTTATTTCTTAGTTTCCTCGCTAGACCTCCATCAAACTTAGAAAAATGCCCCCTAGACCCCCCTTCAAGATAAACTGGTACATTTTTTGGTTAGGGCCGGTTCCTCTTAAAATATCAGGCTCGATAGCGCTCGCCAGGAAAACAATCGACACCTAAATGGCACGAAAGGTCTGAACATTGACAACGAAATGGGACAAAGGGTGTTAAAATCGCCAAGCTAATGGGCCGAACGTCTTATACAGTAGTCTCAAAACAAAAGGGGCTTAACATGAGGGAGAAAAGGGACCAGAAAAACGACCCATCTCCCCTTAATAACACCTCGATCGGCACCAATCTGAGACTCACGGACCAATATTGAAGCAGAGGGGAACAATGGGCAGATCAAGACGGATTATCGGGTATTCTCAAGGACGCCGTTATTGACAATCTCGGGGTGGCATTCAGCTTATCATTATGCTTAGAGGATATCCAAGAGGTAATACAGAGGATCTTAACAATTATATTTCATTGGGAGGTGTTTGGTGTTGGGAGTTAAATTTATTTATTTATTAGATTATTCATATTTGTTTTAAACAACTCACCAATTAATTTACAAATAAATCTAACTAGTAGAATCAATGAAAGTAATGAATACATGTGGTACTCCAAGGACTCGAACCTAGGATACTCACACCGAAATTCCGCACACTAAGCACTAGGCCATCAAAACAGAATACCAGAACCATGAACAAAATCTACTTATATCATGCGCTGTTAATTATCCAAGACTATTAATTGTTTGCGGAATCCCACCACAATTTAAAGTAATTCTCCCTACCAAGGTTTGGCCAGAGTTGCTGCCTGCTACCCGAGGCAGTTGCTAGGCCGGAAATCGTGAACCTTAACCACTGTAACAAAAAAAGGGCTAGAGCAAATTGGCTGTATATTCCCTTGCTGACCTTTACCAAGTGGTAGACATATTAGCTCCATTACTCTAGTCGTTTGTGAGTTATAGAGGTTAATGCACAAGAGTTTTGGCATACTTATTTGGAACCGAGTATAGGTCTTTTAAAAAAACGATATAGCAGATCTCACCATCCTTCCTCCCCTTTAACATGTCTTTATTATGAGCTATGTGTCGATATTTTTGTAGCTGACACATATTATAGTCTTTTCATATTGTGGTTTATTATATTTTAAAGTCACCCATGATCATAAATGACATATATTTATCATACAACAGCCAGAAGGCATTTTCACACCTTTTTGTTATGCTAATTAATCCCCTTATAATTATATTGGTAGTCATATAAAAACAAATTGGTGATGAAAGTGAGATAATGAAGAGTGAGGTTGGGAGTGGAATATTTGAAGGAGGCTTAACACTAGCTCATCCGACCCTTCAATGGTTATTGTGGTGCTTGACTAATTTATTATTCTATTTTTTGACTGCATTTATTTGTTATTACTTTCTAGCAATGTTCCCATTACAAAATAGATACATAAATGCAAATTAATAATTAAATATAACCTTCCCCAGACCCTGTTCCACCCAGAACACTATTCCTGGACCTCACTTCAAGCTAACTTTATATGTTTTTTCGGTAAAACAATGTCTGTTCAAAAGGTTAGCTTCCTCTAACTTGCAAGCTCCCTGTTACTCGCCCACATAAAATCGATACCTGCATTAGGTGGAGCGTTTTATAATCACCTAATTAATGGGGTGAACTGTCTTAAAATCGCCAAATGAGGGAGCGATATATAGTATGAGTGGTCCAAAAGGCCCACCCATTAAAGGATAGGGTTAGGGGCTATCACACAAGAAGATATATAACACATTTCGTCAACATTATTGGTATATCTTGCACTAGTATCGGAAGTTAGACTGATGATAAACTATTTTAGGGGATAGGCATATTTAAAAAGCATATCACATAAACTGCCAGACCAGTATTGACGATAAAGGTTGTGGAAAACGGTGCTTGTGTGATACCGGCTGTACAAGAGAAGAATGATGGTGGGAGACTTGCTTAAATTAAAAGGAAAATGAGAGTGCAGATATGAAGAGAGAAGTTAAAATGAAGATTGGGATGTGTGGAGGTAGGCGAGGAAATGAGAAATAGGAGACCATTAATAATAATTATAGTAATATTAATAATAGTAATATTCAATAATATTATTATTATATTAATAATTATATAAAGCGAAACATAATATTGTTTTGTTACACCACAAACGCCGCCAAAATATTTCCACGTACTAAAATATTCCCTATACCAAAATACATCCACGTACCATATACTTTCGATGTACCAAAACATTTCCTTATACTAAAATCCACATGCCAAGTTATCTCCACGTACCAAATACTTTCCACATTCCGAAATATCTCCACGTACCAACTGGTGTACCATCTGGTGTACCATCTGGTGTACCAACTGGTGTACCAACTGGTGTACCATCTGGTGTACCATCTGGTGTACCATCTGGTGTACCAACTGGTGTACCATATGGTGTACCATCTCATCTGGTGTAATTTGAAGTACCACCTGTGCTCAACGTGCCCCCCAGTCTCATTACCTCCTTTTTTAGTACTCCTTTTGGACATTACCCTTAGAGTTCTCTTTGTGGTCCGCTCCTCACAAGCTTAATTGCAATTTTGAAGTGCAGGGCATCGCGGTGTAGGATATTAATGTGTTTTTGTCCGCGGTGCTTCTGTCCTTGTCTTGTGTGTGTCTGTCAGCATCTTATATTGTCATAACCTTCTCCCTTGTTCATCTGAAAAGAAGACATGGAGGGGAAAGGAATCCCATTAAACACACCCACACACACACACACAGAATCCCTAGAATGGAAATTGGCTTGTTTACCTTTCATCGTGCTGCCTTGTTGGTGCCAAAGTTATTGTTCGATATTTCAATATCAAATCATGTGGTTTTATATCGTTGGAAAATACAATATTACTTCAGAAGTATTTATGTTTCAGTTTTAGTCTTACAAACAGCTTACGACGAAAAACAATCTTGAAACACATCTACAAAATGAACTATATTTGAATGTCCTACCTTCTAATGTAACTTACCCCTTGACACTCATGAAAAAAAAAAAAATAATAATAATATATATAAACTACTCCGTGTAGTTACCTATTTGAGTTTCTTTTCAGTGGACGATTGTAATCATTTTATGAAGTATAATTGACAGTCAAGAGGTTAATTATTGAGATACTGTGACCCCCTCTCATTCCTACAAGTTTTTTCTTAGCTGATAAAAATAGCATATTGTTAGCTACATTATGATACAAAAGTGTTTTGATCGTATTCTGAAGGGATTAAGATCACCCATGGATTGTGGTATTAAAGGAGGATGAGTTTGGAGAGGGATTACCCCATCTTATCCATACAAATATGTGTATGTGTGGGCTACAAATTAAAATATTCAAATATCAGAAATATAATACGTATTATTATTGGCATGATAATTATTATCTTACGCACTTGTAAGACAAAAATAAATAATAATAATAATAATAATAATAATAATAATAATGATATTAATGATATTACTACTACAACTACTACTACTACTACTAATAATAATAATATATAAAATAACCAAATCGGAAATACCTACTACGAAAAGATATCTAAGTAATTTCAACGTTACCTAACCACCTTATCTTCTTGAGGCCAAAAGGTTCGATCTTAAGAAGGGATATGTCTGGAAGGATCGGGACACTGATCCTGGCGACATGTGGCACTTGGCAACTTTTCCTATTTCTCCCTCAGATTGGGAGAACACAATATCAACGCTTCCTTATCGAGTCCAAGATCATACCGTCTGGGAGAGAGAGAGAGAGAGAGAGAGAGAGAGAGAGAGAGAGAGAGAGAGAGAGAGAGAGAGAGAGAGAGAGAGAGAGAGAGAGAGAGAGAGAAAGAGAGAGAGAGTGTGTGTGAGAGAGAAATGTACATAGATACACTGGCCACACAGACCTTACGATCCAAACGAAGTGGTCATAACTTAATTCTAGTAGAGAGAGAGAGAGAGAGTGAGAAAGTGAGTGAGAGAGAGAGCTACATAGAGAGGGAGTACGTGAGAGTGAGAGAGCAAGGGAAACCCTGGGGCCAAACAGCAATCAATCAGGGGCCTGGTGAGGGAGGCTGGGACCCTTCCATCACAGGCAAGAGGATGATAGAATCTCCCCTCTCAATTTGACTTAGGCGGCCTCCGGGTCTATACCCAACTAGGGGGAAGACTTACCACTGTAATGAACCTCACGTTACCTGTTAAATGTGGCAGGTTCCAATCCTAGGAGGAAAAAAATCATATATATATATATATATATATATATGTGTGTGTGTGTGTGGAGACTAAACCACAAATACGTGTGATAAAATGATGTAGTATTTTCTCCTGCGAGTTTTAGTATAATATATATATATATATATGTTTCTAGTCTCTCAGTGGGGATCGAACCATCGACCATCAGGACGATAGCCGTCGCTTTAATCAATTACACCACGGCAGTCTATAACTACTTAACTCCATCGCCCATACTGTCAAAGAGACCGTCACAGAGCAGGCCAAGATGATTATCAATGGTCTACTCAAGGAATATCAAGTTAAGGTAATATTATCAAAGCTAACACAAGTTAATGTTATCAAAGCTAACACAAGTTAATATTATCAAAGCTAACACAAGTTAATGTTATCAAAGCTAACACAAGTTAATATTATCAAAGCTAACACTAATCTATTTATTATTAATTTCACCACAACACCAAACACCCCAATGAATGTAATCTATCTATCTATCTATATGCTCAGGCCCAATCCCCATTTTTCCTATTTTTATTTTTATTTTCTATGAATTTAATGAAAGCATATATGTTATCCACCAGGATTCGAACCCGGTTTATCACACACATTTTTAGACACCTTAACCATTACACCACCAAGACGGTTTTGTAAGGGAGGTGTGGTGGAGTGGTCTTGCCACTGGACTGGTAATCCAATAGACCCGGGATCGAACCGCCAAATAAATACCCTCATTGATCCCTGATTAAAATAGCACTGTATGAATATTCCCATATTTAAAATAGGCTACAGGGGGACAATGCCTATAGTCAAAGTCACGGGAGAAAACAAATTCCTGTTTGGCAACCGTCTTCCAACTTGTTCGAGTTAGTGCATTCTTATGGTGAATAGCTGCCGTGGTGTAATTGATTAAAGTGTCGGCTATCGTCCTGATGGTCGATGGTTCGATCCCCACTGAGAGACTAGAAACATTAAGTGGCTCACGTGTATTTGTGATATATTCTCAATATATATATATATATATATATATATATATATATATATATATAGTCGATGTGTTAAGTTTTAATAATTACAGTCTTATTCAGATTCAGGATCTACTGGAGTGAAGTTTGTAGATGTCACTTGCTGTAAAATGTCAGGTGAGAGGATACCCAGTGGTCAAAACACTGGACACAATAGTTGAAATGACTCGGATACAGTTTCTGGTATTTATGAGAGATATTATTGGAAATAATTTGGCCTTGTGCTTAGTTTCAGTATTATTTCATAAGGCCACCTACATGCCATAATAATTATTAATATGGCGTCCACAGAAAAAGATAGCCGATCTCTCTTTTTACAGGATTTCTATTGTCACTCATTCATATTTGTTGTTGATTTGTATGTAAGTTCTAAGACTATAGTTAACCAGAATGCCTAAAAGTGAGTCCCAGGAATCTTGTCAAATTATTTGTCAGTATATTTTTGGGAGGTATAATTCAGGAGGGGGGGGGGGGGGGGTGTCATCGAATGTTAACCAAAGTTTTAGTTTCTTCTTGGGTAGCACATGAAGGTGCTGCCGAGGCTTCATCTAAATCCAATCATTGTGTTTTCAGAAATCCTACTAACAAGCAATAAATAAACTAACAAACACATTGAGACACAGACAGATAATGACCCGAATCTCCACAAACTTCTTTTAGAGGAGATAATAATGAAAATCAGGTTATATACAAAACGCTCCAATCAGGTTATACAAAAAACCAGGTTATATACAAAACGCTCCAATCAGGTTATATACAAAGTGCTCCAATCAGGTTATATATAAAACGCTCCAACCAGGTTATATAATAAATCAGGTTTTATACAAAATGTTCCAACCAGGTTATATAATAAATCAGGTTATATACAAAACGCTCCATTCAGGTTATATACAAAACGCTCATCTCAGGTTATATAAAAAATCAGGTTATATACAGATTATTCCAATTAGGTTATATGCAAAATGCTCCAATCAGGTTATATACAAAAATCAGGTTATATACAAAGCACTCCAATTTATCAGCAGTCCAAGCTCACTTTTCGCAGGATGCCGGAGACCCATCTAAATTTGTTGAATTAAAGTTGTGGGCAGTCAACGCCTCTTCTGTCTGATGTGTATGGCAGGTGGGGGCAATGGAGAGGCTAGGGGCCAGGAAGGAAGGGAGTATGAACTGTATAGGAGAGTCACCGGTTGGGTTTATTCAGAGAGGCTTTTTTTATTTTTCTCTCCTTTTCTCTCTATCACTGGCTTGTATCCATTTGGCCCCATTCAGCCAACTGTTTTAAGTCGTTTATCCCCATACAGGTGTCGATTACTTCCTGGCGAGCGTTAGCGAGCCAGCATTGTATGGAGAAATCCGGCTTCGCCGGACATTCTGTACATTCGCTAAATGTACAGATTTAGCTTGCTGTCAAAACTAAAATATAATATATGCTGGCTCGCTACCACTCGCCAGGAAAATATTAAAACCTGGATGGGGGTAAACGTCTTAAAACAGTAGGCTGAATGGGGCCGAATGGATACAAGCCAAAGAGAGAGGGAGAGAAAGAGAAATCAAGCGAGGTTGGCTCCCTTAATTGTGCCCCAGATGACAAGTATCCTAATTTAGTACTTAGTTGCAACTGTTTGTGTGTAAGGTGTATGTGTGTATGGCATCAAGCTACGTGACCACGAGTCGGAGTGGGTGGTGGTGGATGGAATGGATTCCAAATGAAGTCATTACTTTTAAGCTCCTCGGTTGTCTAGTGGGTAAGGTATTGGAGTGTTGCATTACTGGCCTGGGTTCGAGCCTTGTTGTATAAGGGAGTTACCCTTTCAGTACCATGGCATCTTTACCACTATATTCTTGTTACCAGGATAATAATAGATAAATATAGGAATAAATAAATAAATACATATCACCTACCCCTTTAACCACAAGACTTCCTACTCTAATTCTATACTAAAAGTTCACATATATAATTTGCTGTAACTTTATGAAAAGCTCAGAAAAATAATACATGTCTTCTCCCGGCCAAGCCACAATGTTCGTCCTCCAATCCTTCTACCACCCCCCTGCAGCCCCCCCCCCCCCCCCCCGCTCCTTCTTCCTCATATCCTTGCATCCCTCCCCTACCTACCCCCACCTGCAGCCCCCCCCCCCCCTCCTTCTTCCTCATATCCTTGCATCCCTCCCCTACCTACCCCCCCCCCCCCCCCCCCCCCCCTTCTTCCTCATATCCTTGCATCCCTCCCCTACCTACCCCCATCCTGCAGCCCCCCCCCCCCCCCCCGTCCTTCTTCCTCATATCCTTGCATCCCTCCCCTACCTACCCCCACCTGCCGCCCCCCCCCCCCCCCCGCTCCTTCTTCCTCATATCCTTGCATCCCTTCCCTACCTACCCCACCTGCAGCCCCCCCCCCCCCCCGCCCTTCTTCCTCATATCCTTGCATCCCTCCCCTACCTACCCCCACCTGCAGCCCCCCCCTCCCCGCTCCTTCTTCCTCCCTAACTTAGAGGAAAATAACATACTTAAAGATACTCAACACGGCTTTCGTAAAAAATGTTCCTGTTTAACAAACCTCTTAGACTTCTTCCACGATATCCTCAACCTCTACGATGAGAGTAAAGCTGTAGATATTATATACCTTGATTTTCAAAAGGCCTTTGACAAAGTTCCCCACAAACGTTTACTGCTAAAACTAAAAGCGCATGGAATACAAGACGGTGTGTTGAAATGGAAAGAAAATTGGCTCAGCGACAGAAAGCAAAGAGTAGTCATAAACGGTAAGGCATCTAAATGGACCAATGTAAGTAGCGGGGTACCCCAGGGATCGGTACTAGGTCCAATTCTCTTTCTAATTTACATCAACGACATAGATGAGGATCTCACCTGTACAATCTCAAAATTTGCTGACGATACAAAATTGCAAATAGCGTACTCTCAAAAGAACAAGTTGACGATATGCAACACAATCTAGATAAATTGTCATGTTGGGCCCAAATTTGGCAAATGAGTTTCAATGCGGATAAATGTAAAGTACTACATATCGGATACCTAAATGAGAAAGCAAACTATTCGATGAATGGCACTCAGCTTAAGAATGTAAACAGAGAAAACCGATCTGGGAGTAACAATATCGAGTAACCTAAAACCGAGTCAAACAATGTTCAGAAGTTGTTAAGAAGGCAAACAAAATAATTGGCTTTATAGGCAGGTCATTTGAGCATAAATCCAAAGAAGTTATCCTAACCCTTTACAATTCCTTAGTCCGCCCTCTTCTGGAATACTGCGTTCAATCCTGGTGCCCTTATTACCAAAAAGATATAAACAAGCTAGAACGAGTTCAACGTAGAGTTACAAAATGATACCTAGCCTAAAGAACAAACCATACGAAGAGCGTCTTAGAGAATTAAATCTATTTCCTTTAACCAAGCGCAGATTAAGAGGTGACTTAATTCAAGTGTTCAAAATCATCAAAGGCATCGACAATATGAACTGTAGTAAGTACTTCACTATCGACCAATCTAATTACACGCGGGGAAACGGTTGCAAAATTATTGGTAAATCTTTTAACTCACACGAATCTAAGAATTTCTTCTTCAATCGAGTTGTCAACTTGTGGAATGGGTTTCCCCGAAACGTTATAGACTGCATCACCGTTGATTCATTTAAACTCCGCGTAGACAAATATCTCGCATCAAACCCGCGACTGACTGCGTTTGTAAATGAATAACTTTATTTTATCCCCCCCTCAGTTACTAACCCATCTGGCCCCTACTAACTTCCTAATCCTGCCACGGACATTAGTTCCAGGGCAGTAATTCCCTTTCCAATGTTCCCTTACCCACTCTAAACCACTGTTTGGACACTTGATCCTCAGTGTTTTGGAGGACAAGCAACCTAGAAGGGTCACAAGATCTGTTGTTGCTTGATTTCCTTTGTACTCCTTTGTACTCCTATCCTTGTATCCCTCCCCTATCTATCCCCACCTGCAGCCCCCCCCCCCCCGCTCCTTCTTCCTCCTATCCCTCTACCCCTCTACCCTCACCGTCATCCCCCCACCCCCGCCCACACCCGCCCACCAACGCCCACACACACAGGGAGGCGGAACCTTTTCATCAGTCAACAACCACCAGTCAATTCTGAACAAACGGCTCTCTCCTCTGATTTCTCTTGTTTAAGGGGAGGAAGACCGTTTTTCTGGACCCCCTTCTCCCTAATGTTTAGCACCACTAGTTTTGAGATTATAAGACGTTCGGTCCATTAGTTTGGCGATTTTAACACCTTTCGCCCCATTTCGTTGTCAGTTTTAAGACCTTTCGTGCCATTTAGGTATCGATTTTTTCCTGGCGAGGGAAAGCGAGCCTGCAATTTTAAGAGGAACCGGCCTTCGGCCGGGAAATTTTTCTACCGAAAAATGTACAAATTTATCTTGAAGGGGGGTTTAGGGGGTGTTTTTCTAAGCTTGATGGAGGTCTAGGGAGGAAACTAAAAAAAATATATAAATACATTAATTAATAGACCAAACAAACGCTCTCCTCTGATTTCTCTTGTTTTAAGCCCGGTGTTTGCGGACACTCATATTTCTTTGTCATTCCGATTCTTTGAAGGTCTGACTTTATCCCCGGGGTTTGCTGCTGAGGCCGAACAATCACAGTATTTCTTTGTCTTTATACGTTATTAATTGTGTTCGTATTTAGTTAACCCCTTCTGTACCGGCGACGACTTTGTGATTTGATTTAAGCTCCATTTAGACGATTTTATAAGCTTAGGAAGGATATATGGTAGCACAAAAGATGAATTGAGACAGTTTGTATCCTTTTATTGAGTATATATCCTTCCTTAGCTAAACAAAATTGTCTAATAGTTGCCAGAATATAAGGAGAAGTACATCACCGGTACAGAAGGGGTTAACTCGAACTCATTGAACGAGAGATTAAATTGGTTTTCAATATACGCTACGCAAACGATTGTCTCATATAAAAACGAATTCCTAGAACCCCATATCCATAATTAATGTTTCTTTTTATAGAAATGGTTAGCCTATATCTATATAATTACGGAAATCAAATTATTCGAATTTAACAACAATGATTCGAGTACAACAAAACCTAAGCCAAATAATACCCAACATCTCAACCAGTTGATCATGTACAAAGGAGTACAAAGGAAATCAAGCAACCACAGGTCTAGTGACCCTTCTAGGCTGCTTGTCCTCCAAAACACTGAGGATCAAGTGTCCAAACAGTGGTTTAGAGTGGGTAAGGGAACATTGGAAAGGGAACTACTGCCTTGGAACTAATGTCCGTGGCAGGACTAGGAAGTTAGTAGGTGACATATGGGTTAGTAACTGAAGGGAGGATAAAATAAAGTTATTAATTTACAAACGCAGTCAGTCGCGGGGGGTTTGATGCGAGATATTTGTCTAGGCGGAGTTTAAATGAATCAACGGTGCTGCAGTCTATAACATCTCGGGGAAGCCCATTCCACAAGTTGACAACTCGATTGAAGAAGAAATTCTTAGATTCGTGTGAGTTAAAAGATTTACCAATAATTTTGAAACCGTTTCCCGTGTGTAATTAGATTGGTCGATAGTGAAGTACTTACTACAGTTCATATTGTCGGTGCCTTTGATGATTTTGAACACTTGAATTAAGTCACCTCTTAATCTGCGCTGGGTTAAAGGAAATAGATTTAATTCTCTAAGACGCTCTTCGTATGGTTTGTTCTTTAGGCTAGGTATCATTTTGGTAACTCTACGTTGAACTCGTTTTAGCTTGTTTATATCTTTTTGGTAATAAGGGCACCAGGATTGAACGCAGTATTCCAGAAGAGGGCGGACTAAGGAATTGTAAAGGGTTAGGGTAACTTCTTTGGATTTATGCTCAAATGACCTGCCTATAAAGCCAATTATTTTGTTTGCCTTCTTAACAACTTCTGAACATTGTTGACTCGGTTTTAGGTTACTCGATATTGTTACTCCCAGATCGGTTTCTCTGTTTACATTCTTAAGCTGAGTGCCATTCATCGAATAGTTTGCTTTCTCATTTAGGTATCCGATATGTAGTACTTTACATTTATCCGCATTGAAACTCATTTGCCAAATTTGGGCCCAATGTGACAATTTATCTAGATTGTGTTGCATATCTTCAACTTGTTCTTTTGAGAGTACGCTATTTGCAATTTTTGTATCGTCAGCAAATTTTGAGATTGTACAGGTGAGACCCTCATCTATGTCGTTGATGTAAATTAGAAAGAGAATTGGACCTAGTACCGATCCCTGGGGTACCCCCCTACTTACATTGGTCCATTTAGATGCCTTACCGTTTATGACTACTCTTTGCTTTCTGTCGCTGAGCCAATTTTCTATCCATTTCAACACACCGTCTTGTATTCCATGCGCTTTTAGTTTTACCAGTAAACGTTTGTGGGGAACTTTTTCAAAGGCCTTTTGAAAATCAAGGTATATAATATCTACAGCTTTACTCTTATCGTAGAGGTTGAGGATATCGTGGAAGACGTCTAAGAGGTTTGTTAAACAGGAACGTTTTTTACGAAAGCCGTGTTGAGTATCTTTAAGTAAGTTATTTTCCTCTAAGTAATTTACGAGTCTGTCTCTTATGACCGTTTCTAGCATTTTACATACAACTGAGGTTAAGCTAATTAGACGATAGTTACTGGGTAGGGATTTGCTGCCTTTCTTGAATATCGGTGTTACGTTGGCTATCTTCCACTGATCAGGCATAGTTCCAGACTGCAAGGATTTATTGAATAGTAATGTCAGTGGTTTGGAGAGCTCATCCTTAGCTTCCTTTAGAACTCTAGGCGAGATTGAATCAGGTCAAGGCGTTTTATTTACCTTGAGTTTATCTAAACAAGTCAATACTTCTCTCTCTGTAACGGTGATATTGCTTAGAATATCTGAATTTTCAATCTGAATCGGCGATGGTGTAGGGATATCACTGAGGTCTTCTGTTGTAAAAACTGATGCAGAGAAGGTATTGAGGGCATTACTCATTTGTACTTCGTCTTTGGTGTATTCTCCATTTTCATCGACTAACGGTCCAACAGTTGAAGTAACTACTTTTTCTTTCTGATATAACTATAGAATTCTTTCGGGTTTGTTTTACTTTGATTCGCAATATGTAACTCTAGGGTCTTTTTACTTTGCTTAATTAACTTTTTGGCTTTGCGTCGTAGCTCTACAAATTTCACCCGTTCTTCGTCATGTTGTGAGGATTTTAATCTATGATTAGCAAATTGTTTAGCAAGCAGGCAGTTTGAAATATCTTTATTCCACCATTTGGGCTTATTATTATGGCCTGGACGCCGTATTTTCGATGGCATGCAGTCTTGCACTGCTTATAGGTAAGTGGTTTCGAATAACTTCCAAGATGTATTTATGTCGTTATTGTTAATTAAAAAGCTCCAGTCAGTTTCTTTAAACATAGCTCTAAGTTTATGAAAGTTTGTCAAACAGATCAACCAGATCATGTCAACCAGGTCAACCTATATCAATTAAACCAGTACTAATTTAAAATCCCAACTTTAAGGGGAGACTGGCCGTTTGTTAGGTCTATTAATTCATATATTCATATATCAATTTAGTTTCCTCTCTAGACCTCCATCAAACTTAGAAAAACGCCCCCTAGACCCCCCTTCAAGATCAATTTGTAAATTTTTCGGTAGACAAAAATTCCCGGCCGAAGGCCGATTCCTCTTAAAATTGCAGGCTCGCTATCGCTCGCAAGGAAATAATCGACACCTAAATGGCACGAAAAATCTTAACATTGACAACGAAGTGGGGCGAGAAGTGTTAAAATCGCCAAACTAATGGGCCGAACGCCTTATAATCTCAAAACTAGTGGGGCTGAACATTAGGGAGAAGGGGGTCTAGAAAAGCGGTCTGCCTCTCCTTAAGCTAGCCAAATTTAACTTGACAATATTGGCTGAAAGCTACTGGTTGAAATGGTTTACTGGTTGAGTTGCCCGGTCGTCTGTGAACAAAATATGCATAGCAAAAGTTGACCCATCTGAACCGCGCCAGGTTTGGAACCCAGGTGCGTATGTACATTCTAGACAAAAGCCAACAGATTACTTTTTATTAGAAGACGACACATTTCCAGGGTTTAGTCAGAGCTTTCAATTTGTCCGGGGGTTAAGGGGGGTCACATGTGTTTTTATCTTTCTCTCCTTTTCACTCTTTGGCTGGCTTGTATCCATTTAGCCCCATTCAGCCAACTGTTTTAAAAACGTTTATCCCCATCTATATGTCGATTTCTTCCTGGCGATCGAAAGCGAGCCAGCATTGTATAGAGAAATCAGGCTTCGCCGGAGACATTTTTCTATCAAAAGATTTATAAATTTAGCTTGCTGTTAAAAAAAAAAAGTATATATATATATACCTGGTATATATATATACTGTATATATATATATATATATATATATATATATATATATATATATATATATATATATATATATATATATATATAGACACCTGGATGGGGGGTAAACGTCTTAAAACAGTAGGCTGAATGGGGCCAAACAGAGAGGGAGAGAAAGAGAAAAGAAAGCGAGGTGATCCCCCTTAAATTTTGCTCGGGGATAGCTGCAAACTTTCCTCTTGTCGGTCACCTCACCTCCTCCATCTATTTCCTCCTCCTCTGTGTATAATATATCTGATGGAGGTACATTCATCCATCTATTTCAATTCCACTATAGGTAGCGCCAACGAACATGACAATAATGTTGATCCCTGACCTCTCTGTAACTCAAAACGACCAGGAGCAAACTGGCTGTAAATATCCACGCCTATTTCCTGGTGAACTCTTCCCAAATGGCAGAAACGTCAGCCCAATTGCTTTCATTCTTTTCGAGTTATAAGAAGTTAAGGGGTCAAGATAATTGTCAAGTTTGCTGGCGCTACCTATAGTGGTCTTGTCGCGAGCCAAACTATCTATACGCACCCATTATATCGAAGCAAATAGAATGCTGAATTATGTACCACATGCTTCAGAAAATGGTAACACATAGTTTTGAAGACTCAATTGGATATATATATATATATATATATATATATATAGTGAGAGAGAGAGAGGAGAGAGAGAGATAGATAGAGAGAGAGAGAGAGAGAGAGAGAGAGAGAGAGAGAGAGAGAGAGAGAGAGAGAGAGAGAGAGAGAGAGAGAGAGAGAGAGAGAGAGAGAGAAATAAAGATACTTAGATAAATATATTCATAGATAGATGGCATAGATGGTAAACAGATAGAGAGAGATTATTTTTTGCCATCAACATTTACTACTCTATATATCATTATCTCTTGCATTTATCTATCTGGCTATGGGCTATCTATCTAGGCTAGTTGCTGTTGGCTATCTAGTCTTGTTCCTGCTTTGTGTTTCTTTAAGGGGACCCACCTCGTTTTTTGTTCTCTCTCTTTCTCCCTCTCGCTCTCTCTCGGGGTTGTATCCAATTGACCCAATTCAGCCTACTGTTTCAAGACATTTATCTCCATCCAGGTGTCGATTTATTTCCTGGCGAGCGGTAGCGAGTCCCCATATATTTAAAACAAATTTTTGACAGCAGGCTAAATCTGTACATTTTTCGATAGACAAATTTCTCCGGCGAAGCAGTATTTTTCCATACAATGCTGGCTCGCTATCGCTCGCCAGGAAGAAATAGACACCTGGATGGTGTGACGCATGTCCAGTGTGAGCATGCTGTACAGAACGCCTAGTCATGCCCCACTCTCGCTAGGATCGTCAGGGCAGGAACTTTGGCTGTAGTCTATGTAGAGTTTCCTAACTTAGTTCATGTGAGCCGTTGTACTATAAGTATTATGAATATGTATTTTGTTTTCATCTGAGTCAACGAGTTCTATTTTATATCATTAGTTATAAGTATTGTGTGTAAAACTTATTTGTAATGATGGGAGGAGAGGCAGCCACAGTTGGGGGTCAGTGGGTGCGCCAGGTGGGAGGTGGGCCTAACTCACTAGCACTCCCCCCTCCCCCCTCCCCTCAGTGCTAGGGGAGCCTTTGTCTATCCCAGAGGAGAGAGAGAAATTACGTAATGATTGTCAGTGGGCGGTCCTTAGTAGTTCACGTTGGGCTCACTAGAGGGCCGGGTATAAAAAGGGAAGTCTAGCCATTTTTTCATCAGAACTCATTAGGCAGAGCGACTTCTCATTTCCCTTGCTAACTATATATATTCTTCTGACTGATGTGAACTTTCTCTACTACCTTACATTCTTATCTCCTCTTTTCCCTGCCTGTTTAACTTCCATGGTCCCGTTGGTGCAGAGCTAGTCAGCCAACGTATTATCGCTTGAGTTCTCACTAGATACTTGCCTATTAGATAGCCTATTTTGGAAGGGTTAACTTAGAATAGGATTGATTTATGTTTGTTGCACTTGTATATGCATTTCCCTGTGTGTTATTATTATTATTCCTGTTTTCTGCTAGTCTAGGTAATGCTAGACTGGGGTAAGGCTTTTCTGTGTTACGAGTTGTTGTTTGATGCAGTGGTTAAGCGATAAACCTGCATACTCGTTTCGGTTCAGTGAAGCCTAGGTTGTCTTCGCGGCTGACTGTGTTGAGTTAATAATTTACAGTGCGTGAGGGCAAGAGCCTAATCACCCTGTATTTTATTAACAGTTTGTTTTTACTTTGTCAAGGAGCCGGGAGAAAACCAGATACAAGGGATCTGGATTTCTCAAAGTGCACTTGTTAGTTTTAACGTAATACTTTAAACAGTTGTGAGGACTTCGCTAGGCTACGAGCCGTTTTTGCTCAGTCACTGCTACCTTTTGCCCACAGTACCCAGCTAGACTTTACTCGATTAGTAGATACAGAATAGTATTGAAGCTTTCCTTATGTATAATATTGTTTATGCACTATTGATTTCATGTGTTGCAAGCTTGGCTACTTTAGTGATTAGTGGCCCACGAGCACGATCCGAGTAGGCTATTGCCGTTGCATTTGCGGAGTACTTCTTTTTAATGTTTGCCATTTACTATTGCATATTCTTTTAATTATTCTTATGCCAATTTAAACCTTTAATAGTATTTAATTGCCAGTGTTTTTGCTTATTGAATTACTGTTCAAAATCCAATACGTACTTCTTACGAGCATCCGAGAAGCATCTAACTTTTTTCAGAAGATTCCTTGCTCGATGCTTAAGGACTATTAATTAACGTAACGTAATAGTGCCGATCCGAAGTAGAGGGTGGAGGACTTCTTAAGTTCTTAGTCAAGGGTGGATTACTTCGGCTTCGGCCAACACTATTCTTTGGTGTTGTTTCTTACTTCTTTGTTTGATTGTTGACCAGCCTAGAGAATTCCTGTCTCTTTATTAGTCTGTTGTTGAACACTAGTACCGAGTTCTTGTATACCCCGTTATAGCAGATTGAACTCTGGAGGGTATTGGTGTTTTTTGTTCGGCTGGCAGTACTCAGGGGTTGGGATCGTGTGTTTCCGTTGTGGCAGCGAGCCGTATTCGAGTCCTGATTGAGAGCCCTTGTGTACCCGAGTGCCAGTTCGTAACAATGGGGATTAACGTTTTAAAACAGTAGGCTGAATAGGGCCGAATGGATACAAGCCATAGAAAAAGAGAAAAGGAGAGAACAACCGCAGGTCTACTCCCTGAACCTCTATTACTACCACAGATCCATCTTAAGCTGCACAAAACCATCTAATTATAGCTAGACTAAAATTTAAAAAGACGTCGCTGGTACAGAAGGGGTTAAGTGGAGATGGACCGATTTTTCTGGCCCCCTTCTCCCTCGTGTTTAGCCCCATTGTTTTTTAGATTTTATGACGTTCGGCCGATTGGTTTGGTAATTTTAAGACTTTACGCCCCATTTCTTTGGCAATATTAAGCCCCATCGTGCCATCTAGGTGTCGATGTTTTCCTGGCGAGCGATAGCGAGCCTGTGATTTTAAGAGTAACCGGCCTTCAACCGGGACAATTCTCTACCGAAAAATTAAAAAAAAAATCTTTAATGGGGATCCTGGGGTTGATTTATACGTTTGCTGAAGGTCTAGGGAGGAAACTAGAAACATAATAACTACAGACACAAATAACAACTACAGACAAAAATAATAACTACACACAAAAATAACAACTACAGACAAAAATAATAACTACACACAAAAATAACAACTACAGACAAAAATAATAACTACACACAAAAATAACAACTACAGACAAAAATAATAACTACAGACAAAAATAATAACTACAGACAAAAATAATAACTACAGACACAAATAATAACTACAGACAAAAATAATTACAGACAAAAATAATAACTAGTCAAAAATAATAACTACAGACAAAAATAATAACAACAGACAAAAATAATAACTACAGACAAAAATAATAACTAGACAAAAATAATAACTACAGACAAATATAATAACTACAGACAAAAATAATAACTACAGACAAAAATAATAACTAGACACAAATAATAACTACAGACAAAAATAATTACAGACAAAAATAATAACTACAGACAAAAATAATAACTACAGACAAAAATAATAACTACCGACAAAAATCGACAAACAAGTGAACCATCCCCCCTTTATAATTATTCATTTATTTATGTGTTGCTTTGTCTACATATGAGAACAAACATCAAAGCACTCACAACTAATGTATTATAATATTATAATTATACATAATATCATAATAAACCCCAAGGCATCAAATAGCCTTGACGTCGCCTTAACCCCATCTGTACCGTTGACGTCTTCTTAATTTTGTTGTAGCTATATTTAGGCGATTTTGTGCAGTTTAAGAAGCATCTGTGGTAGTAAAAAGGGTGAAGTGAGATAGTTCGGAGGCTGTTGATCGCTTGAGACCCTTTTTTATCTGAATAAAATCGTCTAACAGTAGCTAGATTAAAGTTAAAAGGATGGTCCCGGTAAACAAGGGGTTAACTTTGAAGTTGGGTTTGTGAATCCTGGCACCATTCTGTCTGGGTTCTTCACGTAGATATATCCCCGTGCCGCTGTTGAATCACTCTCTCTCTCTCTCTCTCTCTCTCTCTCTCTCTCTCTCTCTCTCTCTCTCTACTAGAATTAAGTCCTGACCACCTCGTTTGGATCGTAAGGTCTGCGTGGCCAATGTATTTAGGTAAATATATGTAAATATGTAAATCTCTCTCTCTCTCTCTCTCTCTCTCTCTCTCTCTCTCTCTCTCTACTAGAATTAAGTCCTGACCACCTTGTTTGGACCGTATGGTCTGCGTGGCCAGTGTATTCCTTTAAATATATGTAAATATGTAAATCTCTCTCTCTCTCTTTCTCTACTAGAATTAAGTCCTGACCACCTCGTTTGGATCGTAAGGTCTGTGTGGCCAGTGTATTTATGTAAATCTATGTCAATATGTAAATCTCTGTCTGTCTGTCTCTCTCTGTCTCTCTCTCTCTCTCCTCCCATTCACCTGTTCTTTCTTAGGCTTCATCTCGTTTATTTGGAAGTCCCATTCACTGAGCCTCCATTTTTCCTCCCTCCTCTCTTCCCCTTAAAGGGAGACTGGCCGTTTGTTTGGTCTATTAATTCATTTATTCATATATTGTTTTAGTTTCCTCCCTAGACCTCCATCAAGCTTAGAAAAACACCCCCTAGACCCCCTTCAAGATAATTTTGTACATTTTTCGGTAGAATAATGTCCCGGCCGAAGGCCGGTTCCTCTTAAAATTGCAGGCTCGCTATCACTCGCCAGGAAATAATCGACACCTAAATGGCACGAAAGGTCTTTATATTGACAAAGTAATGGGGCGAAAGGTCTCAAAATCGCCAAACTAACGGAACGAACGTCTTAAAACCTCTAAACTTATATGCTAAACATGAGGGAGAAGGGGGTCCATAAAAAGCGAGTAATACCCCCTTAAACCCTCGTTCATTTTGCCTTGTCGCCTCGCCCCGCACTTCTCTTCATTTTACCTTCGTTTCTCTTGGTTTTCTCCATTTATCTTAAGTTCTCTTCACTTTTCTTCACATATCTTTATTTGTCTTTACCTCTTTTCATTTCTCTTCACCTCTCTTCACTGTTCTTCACATATCTTCATTTATCTTCACATATCTTCACTTTTCTTCACATATCTTCATTTATCTTCACATTTTTTTATTTTTGTTTGTTTTCTATATTCCAACTTACTTCCTCTCGGGCATAGGCTGAGAGCCTTAACATTCACCGCTTTACAATGAACAGTGAAGCCCGTGAGGTCTTGTTCCAGTCTAGGGAGTGATACATGTGAAGCACGTAGAGTACAACGAGCACCTGCCATCTTGCCTTCACATGAGGCACGGTGCTCACTCATGGCCCGAAACGACCTCATCTCTGAAGCCACCTCGTTCCCGTGCTTCACTGTCTCACCCCATACACTCGGACTCTCACACTTACACACACAACGCCACCTGTTGAGCAGATAACTCACTAGGCATTGCACCCCTATAGCATATTTTGAATATGGGAATATTCATACAGTGCTATTTAATCAAGGAACAATGAGGGTATTTTATTGACGTTTCGGTGGGCTTGTGGTAATGCACTGATACCAGGTACAGCACAAATTCCATCCCAATAATATCTTCCCAATGATACATCAGGATTTGAACCCGGGACCTTTGGATTACCAGGCCAGTGGCAAGACCACTCCACCACACCTCCCCTATCTTCATTTATCTTCACATATCTTCATTTATCTTCACATATCTTCACTTTTATTCACATATCTTCATTTATCTTCACATATCTTCATTTATCTTCACATATCTTCATTTATCTTCACCTCTCTTAATTTATCTTCACATATCTTTATTTGTCTTTACCTCTTTTCATTTCTCTTCACCTCTCTTCATCTCATTTATCTTCACATATCTTCATTTATCTTCACATATCTTCATTTATCTTCACATATGTTCACTTTTCTTCACATATCTTCATTTATCTTCACATATCTTCATTTTTCTTCACACATCTTCATTTATCTTCACATATCTTCACTTGTCTTCACCTCTCTTTATTTATCTTCACATATCTTCATTTCTCTTTACCTATCTTAATTTATCTTAATTTTACCTTCGTTTCTCTCCATTTATCTTCATTTTTCTTTACCTATCTTCATTTCTCTTAACATCTCTTCATTTCTCTTTCCCTTAAACTCTCATTTCGTTCATTTCGTCTAGACTAGCACTTCTCTTCATTTAACCTTAATTTTTCTTCGTTTCTCTCTATTTATCTTCATTTCTCTCCATTTATCTTCACATCTCTTCATTTCTCTTTCCCTTTAACCCTCGTTCATTTCGCCTAGCCTCGCACTTGTCTTCATTTTACCTTCGTCTCTCTTAATTTACCTTAAATTTTCTTCACATCTCTTCATTTCTCTTTCCCTTAAACTCTCGTTTCTTTCACCTTGTCGCCTTACCTCGCACTTATCTTCATTTTACGTACTTCAGGAACGAAGTAACCCTTTTCTTTGGCAATATTTTCGGGGGTTGATACTGGTTTGGTAGGTTCCAAATTGAAGGTTTGTAAGAATTCAGTATTTAATGCAGCCCAGCTTTGGTCTGATATTAGCTGTAAATACAAATAAGAGGTGAAATGTTGGAGCAAAAAAAAAAAACATACAAAATAAATAAAACAAATGTTAGCTCTCGATCGAACATTGTTGGAACGAAACATTTGCCTCCATCCAGACCTGACCTACTGCATTGTAAGTTTGCATGCTGATAATATTATATATTTACCCTTTTCCCACCTCCCTCTCTATGCCCTTTCCTGCCTCTTGACTTGATGTTCCATTTCGGTATACAACGTTGTTATTTTACGATGTATATATATATATATATATATATATATATATATATATATATATATATATATATATATATATACCGGTATATATAATATTATATTATATACGTCTCTTCGGTAATACTGTATATAGGATTTTATCGCAAACATACAGTATTGTGTCCTATTTTCTTCACTAACTTCAAGTCTATTTTTCATGTCAAGGAATTATAATGAGATATTCTTGCTTTAGAACATTTCATAGTTAGACGATTACCAGGTCAATTAATCTAGTTATTTTGATCAAGATAAAAACAAATACCTGCAACCATAAACAGTTATTTACAGCTGAAGATTTGATAAATTATGCACAAATCGACACCTAAACGGCACGACAGATCATAACATCCACGAGGAAATGGAACACAAAGTGGTAAATTCGCCAAACTAATGGGACGAACGTCTAAAAATATAAAACTTAATGGGGTTAAACACGAGGGAGAAGGGGGTCAGAAAAAACAGCCCATCCCCATTAACCTAAGAATGTTAAGTAGTCACCAACAAAGACGCTTACACGGTACACACCTCACACCTCTAGAGGGTGTAGGATGTGGGCAGGTAACTAGGTGGAGCTCAGAGGTGGCGCATCCACACGTAACCTCCACTAAAATTGTTTAACAAAAAAACTTTCCCACAGATAGTTGGATTCGAACCTGAGATACCTGAGCCAAGTGACTAGAGTACAGGGACTCAGTGCGCTCGGCCACTGTGGCTGTGTGTGTGTGTGTGTGTGTGCTTGTGTGTGTGGTAAGTTAAATTGTATTTGTTAGTGCTTTCATTCTGATCTGGAATTTAAACCGTATTACTTCATAATCCCCATCACTCACTTATCTTATTTACTTTTCAAAGGCTCGCTCACTTACAGTCGTTGATAGACATACTTGAACACCTCATAAAGGATATAGTGAGCATTGGTTAGTGAGATTCAATGATCCTAAGTATCTGGCGAATTAATTTGTCATTGTACTTCGTCATTGTATCATAACTGTTCCTCCAAATAGTGTACAGATATTCCTGTTCGCGGCTGTACATCCTTACATATTGAGTCCTATAGTCTGTTTCTTATCAACTGACGGTAAATAGCAAAGCTCCCATTATGATTTATCAGTAATGTTGAAGATTTTGTGATGAAATATGGTGCTAATTTTATAAACTTGGTCTTAATATGATGCAGAGACATATAGTAGTTTCATATTGTTCCATTAAGTATCGAGATATTAGCTGCTAACAGATTCAATTCGTCGCCAGCTGAAAAGAAACAGAGTATAATTTTAACCAACTATATTTTTGCTGGTTTTCACCTAATATGCCTGTTATTTTCACCTGTGTGTTTCTCTCGTTATTCCACCTTCGAATCCCCTTCTTAACCCCTTCTGTACCTGCGCCGTCCTTTTAACTTTATTCTGCATGGCTACTATTAGACGGGTTTATTAAGTTTTAGAAGAGTCTCCAGCAATAAACAGGCTTCGAACTATCTCACTTAATCCGTTTTACTACCACATATCCTTTTTAACCAGCATAAAATTGTGTAAATATAGCTAGAATGCTATAATAAAGACGTTGCCGATACAGAAGGGGTTGACTATTGAGTAGTAGTTTTACCGAATTATATATCTGCTTTGTTGGTGGTGTAATGGTATACATGCTTGTGTTCTGGGTGTGGGATCCCGAGTTCGAATTCCGGGAGGACCATATGCTTTCATTAGTTTATTCAAGTACATTGGAGTTTGTAATTGATGATTAATGTTAAGAAAGGGGTGTTACTTATTCATATAATATACTTGTTATTTTCCCCTGTGTTTCTCTCTCTTTATTGATATCCAGTATTCTATAAATGGATATATAATCGTAGTCATGTACTTAACCTTTAACTGTCTTGATGGTGTAATGCTTAAAGTATTTAATTGATCTGTATGAGGTAACTCAGGTTCGAATCCCGGCAGGATCACATGCTTTCATTAATTCAATTGAGAAGAGTTTGGTGTTGGGAGTGAAATTAATTAATTATACTATTCCATCTTTGTACAGTCACTCATCAACATTCGAGGACCTCATATATTTATAATTATGAATGTATATTTCTGGAAACAAATCGAAGAATATAATTGTCTAACTTCAACTACAAAACGATATATACTATTTATGCCAAAAGCAAGTTCCATCCGAAAGTCAATCCAGAGGGCTATAATTGCAAAAAGGAAAACATAAGGGGTCCACGAATTTGTATAAGTGACTGTACATAAGAACATAAGAACATAAGAAAATGGGAGTCTGCGGAAAGCCGACTGGCCCACACAAGGCAGATCCCTTGTACCTCCTTCTCAACTCTTCATAGCCTCCCATGCCTCACCTCGGCCGCCAGCCTTATCTTCTTCCTCCTCACGTCTTCTTCATCTCATCACGCACGTCTTCCTCCTCACGTCTTCTTCATCTCATCACGCACGTCTTCCTCTTCCTCTTCTTTCCTCTTAGATGTTGGTATTTCTTTCCATCAATATTTTTAAAGGGGGGATGGGCGTATGTATTTGCTTATATATATATATATATATTATTATTATTATTATTATTATTAATATTTTGTTTTTATGTATTTGTATAGTGTTTTTGCCAAGACCTCCATCAATCTTAAAAAACACCCACTAGACCCCCCCTTCATGATAAATGTTTACATTTTACGGTAGAGAAATTCCCCGGCCTGTTCAAATTACAAGCTTGCTATAGCTCGGCACGAAAGGTCTTAACATTGACAACGAATTGGGACAAAAGGTGGTAAAATCGCCAAACTATTGGGCCAAACATTTTAAAATCTCAATAATATTGGTGCTCATAAACACGAAGGAGAAGGGGAACCAGAAAAACCAACCATCCTCCCTTAAACAATCTAACTTAACCAAAATTAAACCAACCTTAAATGATGTTATGTAACCCAAAATAACCCATCCTTAACAATCTAATATAAACTATCTCATCCTAAATAAATCTAATCTAAACAAGCCTTTCCTTAACCCTTTGAGTATCAGCGACCAGTGTTATATTATATTCTAGCTATGTTTAGACGATATTATGCAGCTTAAAAATGGTCTGTGGTAGCTAAAAGGGTAGGTTGAGATAGTCTGAAGCCTTATTATTGCTAGAGGTCCTTCCTATATTTAATAAAATAGTCTAATAATTGCCAGCGTATAATTAACAGCATGTCACCGGTACTGAAAAGGGTTACACAAGTACTATCACACTAAAGAGGATATCACACAGGAGGATTTATAGTGAACTTTAGATCCGCATTTTTTGAACTAGTATTGGCAAGTAGATTGGAAGTTGATTATTATGAGGAGACAGATTTTTTTTTTTTTTTTCATGAAAGTGTGCTGCAGAGGCCCCCCGATCAAAGTCAGAGAAAACATGCTTAGGGACAAATCTCTCGTGTGATACCCTTTAAGTTTTACAGTCAAATGTCCACGATATAGTGATGCGATATACAGTTTGTTTTCTTGTTTTCTTCTTTCTTCCCCCAACCCTTTTCAAAATAATATGCTGTTATTTTAAATATTTGGTTATATCCTTGATGGTGTAATGGTTAGAGTGTTTAAAATCTGTATGTGGTAACCCAGGTTCGAGTCACGGTGGATCACATGCTTGCTTTCGTTAATTTATTTGGGAGGTGTTTGGTGTTGGAGTGAAATTAATAAAAATAGAACAAAAACAATATAGGAAAAGTGGGGGTTGGACCTGAGTATATACAGTAGATAGATAGATAGATAGATAGATAGATAGATAGATAGATAGATAGACTTATTATTAGTGTTCACCCCTGCATTTTGTCTTAATTGTTTTCCACATTTTCATCTAGATTTTATGTCGGTCATTTGGTCTTTCAAGTCTTCCCATATGTCCACCTTTTTCTGCCATCTCTTTCAAGCCTTTAATCTTTCGTTCGTTCCTCTTTGGGTTTCAGTCATCCCATATGCCTGTGTTTCTCTCTCTCTCTCTCTCTCTCTCTCTCTCCCTCTCTTTCTTTCTTTCTTTCTCTTTCTTTCTCTCTCTCTCTCTCTCTCTCTCTCTCTCTCTCTCTCTCTCTCTCTCTCTCTCTCTCTCTCTCTCTCTTCCTCCTGCTTCGCAATCCTATTAATCCATATTCCCTGATTTGCGGTTTTGTTATAGTGTTGTATGTAGTGTCCTGGGTTCGAATCACCGGAGGATCATATGCCTTCATTAATGTCTTTGAGAGTTGTTGGTGTTATGTACGATATTAATTAACCCATCCAGTACCGGTGTCGTATTTGTCATTATATTGTGGCAAATATAAGTCGACTTTATTCAGATTAGGAAGGACCTCTAGCAATAATAAAGCTTCAAACTATATCAACCAATCCTTTTAAGCAACGCAGATCCTTCCTAATCTGCATAGTATCGTCTAAATATAGGTAGAATATATGATAAGATGGTACTGAAAGGGTTAATATTTACTCGAATTAAGCCCTCACCAGCTCTGTGGGATCGAAAGAAATATTTTCACAGATCATCTACTTATTATATATATCCCTCTCCCTCCCCCCCCCCCCCCACCTCTCTTTCTCTCTCTCTCTCTCTCTCTCACGCCCGTGGTAGTACAGTGGGTTAGCGCGCGGATCTGGTTGACCTACGGGTGATATGGTCACTAACCAGGGTTCGAACCCCACACCAGGCATCTCAATCTCTCTCTCTCTCTCTCTCCTCTCCTCTCCTCTCCCCCCCCCCCCCCACACACCATTCCAGGGGCCGATGGGGAAGCTGAGAGCCATAACCGTCAGAGCGATCTCGTGGATTTAGATTTAGCACAGGAAAGGCGAGGTCGGAGATAAAAGCTTAAATCCTCTGCTCCCCCTCCCCCCCCTCCCCGCCGCCGCCACGGCCTCCGTGATAAGCTCAACACTGATTCAGTCCGACGCCCCGCACTTAACAGCTATACACTTCTCACGTCTTAGCATGGCAGGCCAAGTCCCGGAGAGTTATATGCGTGTGGCTGATGCTGATGCTGATGCTGATGCAGGCCAAGTCCCGGAGAGTTATATGCGTGTGGCTGATGCTGATGCTGATGCTGATGCAGGCCAAGTCCCGGAGAGTTATATGCGTGTGGCTGCTGATGCTGATGCTGATGCAGGCCAAGTCCCGGAGAGTTATATGCGTGTGGCTGCTGATGCTGATGCAGGCCAAGTCCCGGAGAGTTATATGCGTGTGGCTGCTGATGCTGATGCTGATGCAGGCCAAGTCCCGGAGAGTTATATGCGTGTGGCTGCTGATGCTGATGCTGATGCAGGCCAAGTCCCGGAGAGTTATATGCGTGTGGCTGCTGATGCTGATGCTGATGCAGGCCAAGTCCCGGAGAGTTATATGCGTGAGGCTGCTG
Source organism: Paralithodes platypus (assembly GCA_032716605.1). Taxonomy (NCBI): domain Eukaryota; kingdom Metazoa; phylum Arthropoda; class Malacostraca; order Decapoda; family Lithodidae; genus Paralithodes; species Paralithodes platypus. The sequence continues at coordinate 9,727,918 of CM064502.1, forward strand.
ATGCTGATGCTGATGCAGGCCAAGTCCCGGAGAGTTATATGCGTGAGGCTGCTGATGCTGATGCTGATGCAGGCCAAGTCCCGGAGAGTTATATGCGGGCGGTGCCTGATGGTGATGCTGATGCAGGCCAAGTCCCGGAGAGTTATATGCGTGAGGCTGCTGATGCTGATGCTGATGCAGGCCAAGTCCCGGAGAGTTATATGCGTGAGGCTGCTGATGCTGATGCTGATGCAGGCCAAGTCCCGGAGAGTTATATGCGTGAGGCTGATGATGCTGATGCTGATGCAGGCCAAGTCCCGGAGAGTTATATGCGTGAGGCTGATGTATTAATAATATTGTTAACTTATTGTATACTTTACGACTAAATAAACATATTTGATTGATTGATTGATTGATGCTGATGCTGATGCTGATGCTGGTGCTGATGCTGATACAGACCAAGTCCCGGAGAGTTATATGCGTGAGGCTACTGATGCTGATGATGATGCTGATGCTAGTGCTGATGCTGATGCTGCACTCACTAGAGGGGGTGGGTGGCCGCTGCTTTAGGATACTCGGGGCTTCTTGGTTTCTCCCTGTGTCACTTCACTACTTTGGTGATTTTAAGAGGTTCACCTCATTAGTTTTGGGGGGCGAGATAGCAAGCCTTCAATTTAGATTTTTTTTTTTTTTCGAAAGATTTACATAATTATTAAGTTTGAAGGAAGTCTTGAGGATAATTTTTGGCTTACAAGAGAGTCTGAAGATACTTTTTGTTTTGTTAATGCTCTAGGGGCAAACTAGAATTACATTCCTCGAAAATTACAAAATGGAATTAAACCCCCAACTAATAACTACACACAATATATAATAACCCCCACAGCGCCACACTAGATAGTGTTAACCGTTTTCACAAGACTGATTTTTCCCTCAAACTTTAACATCAAAACTGGTCTGACAACATGAGATGATCTTCACAAATTATTCGATCACCTGAGTTAATTTATTTCAAAGTTGCTAGGAGAAACTTTACTATATGGAGGAAACACTCGTTACAGGCAGCCTGTCTTTTGTCTCTTTCGCACACATAGAAATAAATTGACGATAAATCTCTATTGCGGTACCCATTTCAGTGGTGTTATGGTAGAGGGAGATTAGTTTTTATATATATTTTGTTCTTTTCTTAGAATAGGGTTGCATCGCCTTACTATTTATCGCAATTGTATAATACAGAAAAAAAAGGAAAAGTGGGGAATGGGCCTGAGTATATGGATGAATAATGCTCATGAATAATCAAACACATATCTTAAAACAAAATAACTTAGCCTAATGAAACTGTTGGAATAATGTGAATATAATACACACAATCACAGCTAATATGGGTATTCGGATGGGGAGATTGTAGGCACCAACCGAATAGTGCAGTACCCAAGGGAGACATATGATAAGGAGTTGCTGGAACTCCTGTTTCATTTGCTTGGCTTCCCCCACTGTTTTTATGTGTGCCTCACAATCATAATGAATATAACTATTATGCACAGTAAGCGCTATATTGCATAATCACCTGCAATGCAAGGATGCTCAATTTTAGTAAAACTATACTGATATGTTGAGGATTTTTTTCGAAGGATTCCCTTTAAAGACATTCCTAATTAAGTCAATGTTTTACCACATCCAATGTTCAGTGTCTCAAGTTTATCATATCGTATAGTAGTGTACCAGCCCCTTTTTGCAAGTGTTTACAGGTTGCGAAACCGATCAACGGCAATGAATGCTTTGAAACTAGCATGTACATTTCACAAACAAAATATGATTTAATAGAATGCTCTGGTTTTAGCATCGGAATATGAGCCCTCTTGTTAGATAATAACACACACACACACACACACACACACACACACAAACACACACAGACACATACATACATACACACTATAATACTGTGAATTATTATGAAAATAATAACCCTTCTCCAAGGTTATTCCGTCAACATACAGTATATCAATATATGTGTGCGTGTTATACATATATACTGTAGATATCCATGCAACGGTCTATATAAAACAAATAACTATTAAAACAAAATCCTTTAAGCATGCTCCACCTCAAAGCAGCAAACACAGTCCCCTTTGATACACTGGGAACGATAACAGTTTACTTTTCTCTGTGTCTCTGAGCAAAGGCACAAGCAAAAGAGCCGGATGTTTCATCCAGACTCAACCGTAGGAGTAGCTCAATCGTTGTGTGTTGCTTTGGCCAACTGGTTTGTCTTGTGTTGTGCTACTCTGTGTTGATACAATATTCTGCGTGGCGTAATGCTTTCTTGAGATTATTTAGTTCTTTCATTTTATGTGTCGATCTCAGTCTTTGAGAAGAACGATGTCTATATATTTTTGAATGACTATCCTCGTTTGAGGTATTCTACGTATATACAGTAAATATGTTCTCCAACAGTTTAATTCCTTGTCTTTTCCTCCTCTTTTCCACTCTGATGACACCACCGTCATTTCTTCCTTTGATAAACTGAACTGTTCGGTTCAATTTTTGCTAAAAAATCAACCTTCGATTTTTCCTGTACTTTGCCTTCCTATCTCTCCCTTACTTATGCCTAGTATCATAAGCTCTTCTAAGGATGTACTTTCTGCTCTCTCTGGTCTTAGCCATTTTTACTACCGCAGATCCTTCTTAAACTGCACAAAATCCTTTAAATATAGCTAAAATAAAATTAAAAAGACGTCACCGGTACTGAAGGGGTTAACATTACACATTCCTCTCTCAGTTTCCACTCTCTACTCTCTTTATCTCTATCATGTGTTTCGCTACCATTACTGTTATTATCACATGTCACAATACAGTACTTACACACACAATCTCACCGTTCTCATACTCTCAGGTCACTTACTATTATTACTAGATATTATCAGTCATCTCGCGTGTGCCTTGCCACCGTTCCATTCTCTAGTTTCTTTATTCCTTTCCTGCGTTCCTACTCAGTATTGTTGCCTGTATTCTCCCACACTTTCATGGCACACACAGCAAACAATTTTTTTAAGGAACTGAGTATTTTGTGAAAAAGAACAGCATATCGCATTTTGTTTCATATGTTTCACACACATATATATATATATATATATATATATATATATATATATATATAGAGAGAGAGAGAGAGAGAGAGAGAGAGAGAGTGTGTAGAACTGAAACAGTGACTGGAAATCCACAGAAGAGTACAGAACAAATACCTGACTCTGGAGCCAGCCACTCTTGCAAATTTGTATAATAACTGAAGATCTACGAAAGTAGAGAAATGCATTTTAACACTTTTACATAAACATTATTTTAATATGTACACAACAGTCCGAGCCTTCTAATAAGATACTCGGACATACTTTTTAAACCCTTATTTTGTGCATGCAATATATTTTAGATGCAATTTAATTTTAGCACTAACATTTTTAAAACTGTGTGCAGTGAACCTACCCTTTTCTACACACCTTTAGTGTGGAAGCATATTCGCATATATTTTTACCACAAGAATCAATATTTTTCATGTTTTATATATATATCATTGGATTTATATTCTACAGTATACGATCAAAAAAGAAAAATTGCGCATGTTGTATGATAATCATGACATCAAATTGGCGTCCATACTACAACATCTCTTTATTCCACACTAAGTCCTCCCGCTCTCCATAACTAAAGGTATTCCTATTCCTTTGCACTATAGTCCTCCTACATACGCCCAAACTTTGTCTTCCTAAAGATTTTCGTTAATCCTATATCCCACAGCAGTGTGTATAATTTCACTAGACATATCGAAAGCCTTCGATAGAATCTGGCACAAATCTCTAATTTCCAAACTCGTTACAGGCAACCTGCCTTTTGTATCCTGCATACACATAGACAACAAAGTTGCCAGAAATGTCTCTAGTGTGAATCTACTGTTTATTATCTCCTACAGTACGATTATATCACTTTAATTTTGGCATGCATTACTATAGTCCGTTCATTTTAGGTTGGGCAGAAATCGTAACCTCTAACTTTTGTAACTCAAAAAGGGCTAGAGTATAATTATGAGCTGTCAATTTCCACACCTATTCACTAGCCAAAACTTCCTATTTAGTAGAAATATTAGCTCGATTACTCTAGTCCTTTTTGAGTTATGACAGGTTAGAGGTTACGATTTCTGCCCAAACTAGAATGAACAGACTATAGCTTAGATTCAGATTAGGCAGGATCACGCAAGATGGAAGAAGCAAAACTACAGTATATAAACTGATCCTTTGAATACCACAGGCCCTTCGAATAAATGACCACGATAACTGTGTAATGCCAGTCAGGAAAAATATAAAAATTGACTCCACCGTACCGAAAACAAGCGACTGGAGTTCTCGAAAAGGGGTTCCAGTTCTGACGCTATTCTTGACTTAAGGGTACTTCACACAGTCAGGAATGCGAGCTAGAATCACTAGGAGTAGCTGAAAATTCGGATTCCTGGGCCTATTCGCGGTGAAAATCGATACTCCTAGTGACTCTAGCGATATCCTAGTGATTCCTGTTAGACTCCCTTTGACTCCAAACCTGTCCCGGCCGATTGGCCCTGTCCGACAAAATGTTCACCGTGTTTAAGGTTCTTGCCGCGAATCAGACCACTCCCAGTGATTCCCAGTGATCCCGAGTGATTCCCCAGTGACTCCCAGTGAGTCCTGGTGATTCTGGTGAGAACTGAAACTGAAACCGAAAGCTGTCCGCGAATCATATACGAAACACCGAGAATCACCAGGACTCACTGGGAGTCACTGGGGATCACTGGGAATCAACTGGGAGTCACTGGGAATGGTCCGATTCGTGGCGAGAATTTTAAAGACGGTGAACATTTTGTCGGACAGGGCCAATCGGCCGCGAGTGGTTTGGAGTCACTGGGAGTCTAACAGGAATCACTAGGATATCGCTAGAGTCACTAGGAGTCATCGAATTTTCACCGCGAATAGGCCCAGGAATCCGAATATTCAGCTACTCCTATTGATTCTAGCTCGCATTCCTGACTGTGTGAAGTACCCTTTAATAAATACATTATTCATATAAACCTGTAATACTTCTCACGTGGAAGTATAATATACAGTATACAGGTAGTTAACTTTTCTTGGTCAAACATTATAAATAGGCCTAGTATTAACCTGTGTAAGTACAATTTCCCACAAGACATTGTATTCACCCAGTGATTGTGTGTAGAGAAGTAAATTACGGTAGGTGAGGTAATTAATAATGTGAACAATGTATGGTCAATGTTACAATACCCTACTTGTAGTCTACAAATTCTGCAACTCCCCTTACCTAACATAACGAGAATGGTGGATACGTGTTTGTATGTGTTTTGAAATATCAAGTTCGTTTGGTGGTGGACAGTGGAGTTTGGATTACTACTTCGAGGGGCATTATAGTCGCCGGGGTAAACTTTGAGCCAGCGTAATCATGGCTTGGTTGTTTAGGGGCCGTTGTAGTCGCCGGTTAATAATCTAGAAGTTCTGCAACTCCCCTGACCTAACCTAAGCAACTAACACAACCTATAAGTGTTACCTATATTAGGTAATCGTATGGAATATTACAGAACTCGGTAACGAATGAAAAGAAGAGGGTGGGAACGATAAACTATCCACTATTTAGACAATAGCTTAGATATATTTGTTTCGTAAAGTATAGTAAGCATTGATATCATGACCTTACGGTACATAATAATACAGACTTATCGTATTATATTAATGTCTGTAATGATGTATGAATACAGTCATAATACTTAATGATGATATTAGAGGACTGTAGTTATAGCCTACAAGAGACATACTTGAGGACAAATTAATTTCAATTATAGGGTCAAACACACAATGGGGGCCATGCCTGGCATACTCGCATCTCATTCCTAACAAATCCCAGTGATGCTCGGTGACTCCCAATGACTCCTATCTAATTCCCAGTGATTCCTATATTACTCCTATCGACTCGTATATTACAGTAATCCGAAATTTTCAAATTTTCAATAACTCGCACTTCATTCCTGGTTTTATCCAGTTGATTCCTGGTGATTCCCAGTGACTCCCAGTGGTTCGCAGGTACACTCTCACTGGTTCCTACGGTGTTGTGAGTCCACGGGGAATTGCAGACATTCGTGGTGTATTCCCAGGAATCATTACTTCTAGTGATTCTAGCTCGCATTATAATGGTGGGCGGTTGGGAGGGGGTGTTATATGCAACCCAGTTTTCACCCATTCCTACTTATATATTTTGATGAACAAGTCATGCTACAAAAATATTTAGAAATATTCCCTTTTGACAATAACCCGAATGCGTGTGTTCATTAAGTTGTAACTGTCTCTATGTCACAGTGTTCAATCGCCGACAAATGAAGGTGATTCACATTATCTTGAATTATTTAATCAATAGAGATTATATGAATAAATATACAAAGGAATGCGGCCAGCAACAGACTGGCTGGTCCTGATGAGGTTAATCATCACAGGTCGGTGATTCTTACAGGCTGACGAAATATTATGAAGCATTCCCTTAAACATACAGTATACCCGAGGCCTTGTGTTCCCTCAATCAATGTTCACGGTTTCAAGTTTATCATACAATACTAAATCAGCTAAATGTGTACATGATATGCGACATTTGTATCATATAAAATAATTATATTGTAAGTTCAGTTCGTCAATATGTTCGTCCACTCGTAAACTATAATACCATAATATGTATAGGCGGACATCCAACTGGATCGTTGAAGCTTTACACCCAAGCTCTGTTATCTGGTATATACATAATGGTAGGCATATATTTTTTAACTGTCTTGATAGCGTAATACATAAATGCGCGGAATTTCGGTGTGAGTATCCTAGGTTCGAGTCCTTGGAGTGCCACATGTATTTGTTGATTTCATTAATTGAGTTTAGAAGTAAAGTTGGTTGGTGAAAACATATGAATACAATGAAACTATATTTGGTCTCGTTGAGTTGGATACATGTTCAAATGAGTGGGTACTTCTTGTGACTTACAGCCACACTAAAAGAACTGGGTTGGATAAATAATTGAGTGGGCACTTATTGTGACTTACAACCACACTAAAAGAACTGGGTTGGATAAATAATTGAGTGGGTACTTATTGTGACTTACAACTACACTAAAAGAACTGGGTTGGATAAATAATTGAGGGGGTACTTATTGTGACTTACAACTACACTAAAAGAACTGGGTTGGATAAATAATTGAGGGGGTACTTACTGTGACTTACAACTACACTAAAAGAACTGGGTTGGATAAATAATTGAGTGGGTACTTATTGTGACTTACAACCACACTAAAATAACTGGGTTGGATAAATAATTGAGTGGGTACTTATTATGGCTTACAACTACACTGGAATAACTGGGTTGGATAAAGAATACGTGGGTGAGCTCTCCGATGGGCTGCCCCAACAGACCCCGGCAGGAAATTACTCTCGTTCCGCCCCAGACGAGAGCTGGTCAGGCTGATAATTCCGTGGGGTAGAGCTGGCCAGACCCCTCGCTAGACCCCATCAGGCTATGGGGGACTACCAGCAACTAACATCCCCATACCAGTCGCCATTTAGTGTACCTCGTAATGTAATCCGTTTTGTATTTCAAGCGGTGAGTTCTTTGTAAACCTCTATGATTAGTGATATGTGTCAGATTTCATTAACCCCTTCAGTACCGGTGACGTCCATTTCAACCTATTTTGGCAACTATAAGACGTTCTTATTTAGCTTAGGAAGGACCTCTAGCAATAATAAGGTTTCACACAATTTCAATCAACCCTTCTAACTACCACAGATCCTTCCTGAGCTGCATAATATCGTCTAAATATAGCTAGAATTAATAAAATACAACCAACGTCGCTGGTACTCAGAGGGTTAATTGGTCTTAGGAAATGAAATTACAGCACTAAGAGGTAGATGGAATGCAAAATGAAGTAACCAACATGGACCACATACAAACAGAGAAGGAGAAAATCTCCGGGTAGAAAATTGTGTTCTAGAGTAGCATCCTTATACGACCCTCATTCAACTTTGGGTCAGAGAATTGGCCTCATAAGCCGGTATCACATGAGAGCTTTTATAGTCAACATTCGATCATCAACATTTTTCTGGCAACATGTATGGAGTATTTTGCACTGGTATCGGAAACTAGACTGATGATAGATGAATTTAGGTATCAGAAAAATATTAAATGTTTACCTCATAAGTTGCCAGACCAGTGTTGAGGATAAATGTTGAGTGAAAAAATGCTCGTGTGATACCGGCTTTATTTAGAACAACGAACAAGTTTTACCAGCAAATCAAGATAACCAATTCTTTCCTTTAGACACAGTGAGTGGCATCAGTCACAGAAGGTAGCGGTTGATTTCACAAAGTTGGGCAAGATTGACTGTCTTATAATATTTGTAGTCGAGAAATGTCGTCCTTATAAGGGGGTCACCGTTTTCTTTTATCTTTCTCTCCTTTTATCTCTTTCCCTGGCTTGTCTCCATTCGGCCCAATTCAGCCAACTGTTATAAGACGTTTATCCCCATCCATGTGTCGATATCTTCCTGGCGAGCGATAGCGAGCCAGCATTGTAAGGAGAAATCCGGCTTCGCCGGAAACATTTTTCTATCGAAAAATGTACAAATTTAGCTTGCTGTCAAACCAACAAAATATATATGCTGGCTCGCTATCCCTCGCCAGGAAAATATTGACACCTGGATGGTGGTAAACGTCTTAAAACAGTAGGCTGAATGGAGCCGAATGGATGCAAGCCAAAGAGAGAGGGAGAGAAAGAAAAAAACAGCGAGGTGGGCTCCCTTAATGATTACTGCCGTGTTTTTCCTTTGCACTTGTTTCAGTGGGGCTGAATAGCGGGCTAAAAACAAAACAAAACACGGGTATCAAGAAACTGACGAAAACTGAAGATAAATCATTTGAAGATCCTAAACGAAATATAAAATATGTGCGAGTAATTGAATATATACTATGTATGTGTAATTGAATATATACTATGTATGTGTAACACATTCGATTAAAGTTGGTTGGTGAAGAAATATGAATACCATTATGAAGATGATACATGCCTATTATTGTTCCCACCATAACGATGATGAAACTATGATATCTAAACTCTACACAATGATTCATAAGATTAAGATATCCACTTTTGTATTAATACTTTAACTATAGGTAAAGCCAAAGAACTTGACAATAATCTTGATCCCTGACCTATCTGTAACTCAAAAGGATCTAGAGCAAACTGCCTGTAAATATCTACACCTATTCTGCTGGCGGACTCTTCCCAAATAATAGAAACGTCAGCCCGATTGCTTTCATTCATTCCGAGTTACAAGAAGTTAAGGGGTCAAGATTATTGTCAAGTTCGCTGGCGCTACCTATAATAGTTTGTTTAATTGTTTTGTTTTTAGACGAGTTTATATTAATACTGACTTATGACTTTATACCAGACCAGACCAGATGGCTGGAGTAGAATTTTACTGAAGTAGCTCTTGGATTAAATAAGACTACCCTTTACGTGATTACTCATCATATTGTACACTCGCGCTAATAAGTCATGTCCCAGCTGTCATTACATTTGGCTTGCTCTGTGCTGTTTAATGTCTGTCAGATGTTGAATAGGGCGGTAAGTTTAGGAACATGTTTGTATATTTCACTCGATATAAAGAAATTAAATTTAGATATTGCTGATACCAATTATTGATCAAAACATAATTGGTGCCCAGACATCACTTATTAGCGCGACTGTACCTACTCGATATATGAAAGAGCATAAAGAATTAATACTATTTTTTAATACAATGGTGTCATTTAAGCTTTAGTCTGGCTCATAGACGATATTTTTTAGCTTTCGAAGGGTACTAGAAATTAAATTATTCAAAGCTATCCCAATTAACCCTTTGCCTTCCTAACCCTTCCTAAGCTGAATATAATCGTCTAATGATAGTCAGCCACAAACACTGAGCCTTTCTTTATTGAAAAACCTAATTGAATTAGGTATATTTTTTTCGGTGCCAACATTACTAATAAGTTATATTGTGTGAGTTTGTAATCATACTTCGTTACATAATGTACCCTCATCCTTGAATGCGTAAATGTAAAGGGAGAATTTCACTTAAGAGGTTTTAATTGGGTCCCCGTTCTCCCTCGTGTTTATCCCCATTTAGTTTGAGATTTGAAGACGTTCACCCCATTATTTTGGCGACTTTAAGACCTTTCGGCCCATTTATGTCAATTTGAAGACCTTTCTTGCCATTTAAGTGTCGATTTGTTTTCCTGGCGAGCTATAGCAAGCCTGTAATTTAGGAGGAACCGAAAAATGTACACATTTAATATCCATGGGGGGTCTTGGGGGTATATTTTAAAACCTGATGGAGGTCTAGGGAGCAAACTAAAAACCTCCCCTTAATAAGATCAAAAGTCACCATCGAAAATATTTATATATCATATTTTATAACCTCGATTGAAATTCTTTTGGCGAGAGTCATATGCTTTTCTTTTCACGAAAAATCATTTTTGCTGCCAGACATCAAACAGCGTGGAAGTCTGGCTTCAAGCATTATATTTCTTAATCAATATAATTATAACCGCTAATAATGTTTTTATTTTGCACTTCTTTGTCTCCAATGCATTTATAGCGGCACTATTAATACCTGTTCGTATCATATGTAAATACAGATGTATAAATGCAAACGTATACAAGGAAATATATGAATGTAGATGTATGAATGCAGATGTATAAATGCAGATGTATAAGTGCAGATTTACAAATGCAGATGTACGAATGCAGATGTATAAATGCAAATGTATAAAGCAAATGCATGAATGCAGATGTATAAATGCAGATGTATAAATGCAGATGTATAAAGCAAATGCATGAATGCAGATGTATAAAGGAAGATGTATAAATGCAGATGTATAAATGCAAATGTATGAATGCAGATGTATGAATGCAGATGTATGAATGCAGATGTATAAATGAAGATGTATGAATGCAGATGTATGAATGCAGATGTATGAATGCAGATGTATGAATGCAGATGTATGAATGCAGATGTATAAATGCAGATGTATAAATGCAGATGTATTGATGCAAATGCATGAATGCAGATGTATAAATGCAGATGTATAAATGCAGATGTTTAGATGCAGATGTATAAATGCAGATGTATAAATGCAGATGTATAAATGCAGATGTATAAATGCAGATGTTTAGATGCAGATGTATAAATGCAGATGTAAAAATGCAGATGTATGAATGCAGATGTTTAGATGCAGACGTATAAATGCAGATGTTTAGATGCAGATGTTTAGATGCATATGTATTGATGCAGAGGTGTAAATGCAATGTATGCATACAGATGTATGATTGCAGATGTATAAATACAGATGTATAGATGCAGATTTATGAATGCAGATGTATATATGTAGATGTTTAGATACAGATGTATTGAGGCAGACGTATAAATTATAATGTATAAATGCAGATGAATAAATGCAGATGTAAATATGGAGATGTATAAATGCAGATGAATAGATGCAAATTTATGGATGTAGATGTATAAATGCAGATGTTTAAATGCAGATGTATTGATGCACACGTATAAATTAAAATGTATAGATACAGTTGTATAAATTCAGATGTATAAATGCAGATATATAAATTAAGATGTATAAATTCAGATGTATCAATAAAACATATTTCACAGACGAGTGGGAAGCCAATTCAATGGATGGCTACAAATAGCTAATCTCTCCCCTCGTCTGGCTATCGTCACTCATCACTTCATAATATAAGTTAAGGGAGTAGTACTTGTTGTGTTGGTCTGTATACTGTATACTGTATACTGTATACTGTATATATATTTAAGTTTCCTTCTGGACATCCATCAAACTTGGAAAAACACTCCCTAGACCCCCTTTCAAGATAAATGTGTACGATTTTCAGTAGAAAAATGGTGCGGCTGAAGGCTGATTCCTTCGAAAATTAGAGGCTCGCTATCGCTCGCCAGGAAAATTGTTGACACCTAAAGGGCACGAAAGGTTTTAATATTAAATACAAAATTAGGCGAAATGTCTCAAAATCGCCAAACTAACGGAACCTCAAAACTAATATGCTAAACATGAGAGAGAAGGCGGTCCATAAAAACTAATATGATAAACATGAGAGAGAAGGCGGTCCATAAAAACTAATATGATAAACATGAGAGAGAAGGCGGTCCATAAAAACTAATATGATAAACATGAGAGAGAAGGCGGTCCATAAAACTAATATGATAAACATGAGAGAGAAGGCGGTCCATAAAAACTAATATGATAAACATGAGAGAGAAGGCGGTCCATAAAAACTAATATGATAAACATGAGAGAGAAGGCGGTCCATAAAAACTAATATGATAAACATGAGAGAGAAGGCGGTCCATAAAAACTAATATGATAAACATGAGAGAGAAGGCGGTCCATAAAAACTAATATGATAAACATGAGAGAGAAGGCGGTCCATAAAAACTAATATGATAAACATGAGAGAGAAGGCGGTCCATAAAAACTAATATGATAAACATGAGAGAGAAGGCGGTCCATAAAAACTAATATGATAAACATGAGAGAGAAGGCGGTCCATAAAAACTAATATGATAAACATGAGAGAGAAGGCGGTCCATAAAAACTAATATGATAAACATGAGAGAGAAGGCGGTCCATAAAAACTAATATGATAAACATGAGAGAGAAGGCGGTCCATAAAAACTAATATGATAAACATGAGAGAGAAGGCGGTCCATAAAAACTAATATGATAAACATGAGAGAGAAGGCGGTCCATAAAAACTAATATGATAAACATGAGAGAGAAGGCGGTCCATAAAAACTAATATGATAAACATGAGAGAGAAGGCGGTCCATAAAAACTAATATGATAAACATGAGAGAGAAGGCGGTCCATAAAAAGCGAGTACTACCCCCTTAAAGGTACGCTGTTATTCCAACTTGAATAACTGTGACATTAAACTCCCCTTTGCTAACAGGTACATTTTTAATATTATTGGTATGAGTTCTAATTACTGTTTCATTTAGATTAATAACTGAAAGTGTAATTCAATATATAATTTGTATTTGACTTGACTGACATTAAAATTAATTATAGTGTGGACAAAAATATATCAATACCAGTTCCTTTCTCTCTCTCTCTCTCTCTCTCTCTCTCTTAGTCCTCATTAACTACGAGTTGAAAAATAGTAGCACGAATAGTAAACAAAAATGAATATAATTTTCACATACACCTACAAGGATCCTTTCGCTCATGTGATCCCCCAAAAGATACAAAGGACCACAAATTTGGCATAGTATTTACCGTCCTAGAATTGCATGGTAAGGCAAATATCAATGCTAATTATCATCCTCCGATTTCTCTTGCATTCCCTAATACTTCAGCGATAATTATATAATATATTTTGTTATTATACACACAAAGGAGTACAAAGGAGTACAAAGGAGTACAAAGGAAATCAAGCAACAACAGATCTAGTGACCCTTCTAGGTTGCTTGTCCTCCAAAACACTGAGGATCAAGTGTCCAAACAGTGGTTTAGAGTGGGTAAGGGAACATTGGAAAGGGAATTACTGCCCTGGAACTAATGTCCGTGGCAGGATTAGGAAGTTAGTAGGGGACAGAGGGGTTAGTAACTGAGGGGGGGATAAAATAAAGTTATTCATTTACAAACGCAGTCAGTCGCGGGTTTGATGCGAGATATTTGTCTAGGCGGAGTTTAAATGAATCAACGGTGATGCAGTCTATAACGTTTCGGGGAAGCCCATTCCACAAGTTGACAACTCGATTGAAGAAGAAATTCTTAGATTCGTGTGAGTTAAAAGATTTACCAATAATTTTGCAACCGTTTCCCCGCGTGTAATTAGATTGGTCGATAGTGAAGTACTTACTACAGTTCATATTGTCGATGCCTTTGATGATTTTGAACACTTGAATTAAGTCACCTCTTAATCTGCGCTGGGTTAAAGGAAATAGATTTAATTCTCTAAGACGCTCTTCGTATGGTTTGTTCTTTAGGCTAGGTATCATTTTGGTAACTCTACGTTGAACTCGTTCTAGCTTGTTTATATCTTTTTGGTAATAAGGGCACCAGGATTGAACGCAGTATTCCAGAAGAGGGCGGACTAATGAATTGTAAAGGGTTAGGATAACTTCTTTGGATTTATGCTCAAATGACCTGCCTATAAAGCCAATTATTTTGTTTGCCTTCTTAACAACTTCTGAACATTGTTGACTCGGTTTTAGGTTACTCGATATTGTTACTCCCAGATCGGTTTCTCTGTTTACATTCTTAAGCTGAGTGCCATTCATCGAATAGTTTGCTTTCTCATTTAGGTATCCGATATGTAGTACTTTACATTTATCCGCATTGAAACTCATTTGCCAAATTTGGGCCCAACATGACAATTTATCTAGATTGTGTTGCATATCGTCAACTTGTTCTTTTGAGAGTACGCTATTTGCAATTTTTGTATCGTCAGCAAATTTTGAGATTGTACAGGTGAGACCCTCATCTATGTCGTTGATGTAAATTAGAAAGAGAATTGGTCCTAGTACCGATCCCTGGGGTACCCCGCTACTTACATTGGTCCATTTTGATGCCTTACCGTTTATGACTACTCTTTGCTTTCTGTCGCTGAGCCAATTTTCTATCCATTTCAACACACCGTCTTGTATTCCATGCGCTTTTAGTTTTAGCAGTAAACGTTTGTGGGGAACTTTGTCAAAGGCCTTTTGAAAATCAAGGTATATAATATCTACAGCTTTACTCTCATCGTAGAGGTTGAGGATATCGTGGAAGAAGTCTAAGAGGTTTGTTAAACAGGAACGTTTTTTACGAAAGCCGTGTTGAGTATCTTTAAGTATGTTATTTTCCTCTAAGTGATTTACGAGTCTGTCTCGTATGACCGTTTCTAGCATTTTACATACAACTGAGGTTAAGCTAATTGGACGATAGTTACTGGGTAGGGATTTGCTGCCTTTTTTGAATATCGGTGTTACGTTGGCTAGCTTCCACTGATCGGGCATAGTTCCAGACTGCAAGGATTTATTGAATAGTAATGTCAGTGGTTTAGAGAGCTCATCCTTAGCTTCCTTTAGAACTCTAGGCGAGATTGTAATCAGGTCCAGGCGTTTTATTTACCTTGAGTTTATCTAAACAATTCAATACTTCTCTCTCTGTAACGGTGATATTGCTTAGAACATCTGAATTATCAATCTGAATCGGCGATGGTGTAGGGATATCACTGAGGTCTTCTGTTGTAAAAACTGATGCAAAGAAGGTATTGAGGGCATTACTCATTTGTTCTTCGTCTTTGGTGTATTCTCCATTTTCATCGACTAACGGTCCAACAGTTGAAGTAACTACTTTTTTCTTTCTGATATAACTATAGAATTCTTTCGGGTTTGTTTTACTTTGATTCGCAATATGTAACTCTAAGGTCTTTTTACTTTGCTTAATTAACTTTTTGGCTTTGCGTCGTAGCTCTACAAATTTCAGCCGTTCTTCGTCATTTTGTGAGGATTTTAATCTATCATTAGCAAATTTTTTAGCAAGCAGGCAGTTTGAAATATCTTTATTCCACCATTTGGGCTTATTATTATGGCCTGGACGCCGAGTTTTCGATGGTATGCAGTCTTGCACTGCTTTTAGGTAAGTGGCTTCGAATAACTTCCAAGATGTATTTATGTCGTTATTGTGAATTAAAAAGCTCCAGTCAGTTTCTTTAAACATAGCTCTAAGTTTATGGAAGTTTGACTTAAAAATTCACACACACACACACACACACACACACACACACACACACACACACACACACACACAATTAAGAATGAAACACATTTCCCGGCCATATCTATATAACAAACTCGATTGAAAATGTTGTTTCCGCTTTTTGTCAAAATTAATTAGGTAAAAAACCAGGCTTCAATATCATATTTTTCCCGTGTTGCAATATTCAATATATGAATCATTAGGGTTTGTTGATAATATGGATAGTATGAGGAGAATCGTCAAGTGATAGCAATTAAAGTTTACACCAACATGTAATGCTAAAACGATCATTTATAGAAACTCTGTCATAACTGTGGACTAAAGTTTGTCCTATATATTTTGCATAAATCACTGAATATATGTTAATTAAAAATATATCATTAGATCAGCAAATAAATGAAAGTCAATACACCAAAAAGACGAGACAAATTATAGATATTTTATTACTCATCTACCTTACTTGGACAGGGAGAGTATTCGCGAGTAATTTAAGGGATGAGTAGTTTTTCTGGTCTCCCTTCTTCCTCATGCTTAGCCCCAATAGTTTCAGACTTTATGACGTTCGGCCCATTAGTTTAGCGATATAAAGACTTTTCGCCCAATTTCTTTGTCAATATTTACACTTTTCGTATCATTTAGGTGTCGATGTTTTCCAGGCAAGCGAGAGCGAGCCTGTAATTTAAGAGAAATCGGCCTTCCTATCGAAAAATGTACAAATCTATCTTGAAGGCGGGTCTCGGGGGCGGGGTACGGGGGGGGGGGGGGGGGGGGGGCTTGATGGAGGTCTAGGGAGGAAGCTAAAACAAAAATAAAACAAAACATACATACATGAGGAAATTAATACGCCCATGGGGGATGGGCGTATTAATTTCCTCATTTATGTATGTTTTGTTTTATTTTTGTTTTAGCAAAAGGTATACAAACGTTTGACAGGAAAACTCGTGGTAAATATTAATAAACCAAGAGGTCGGGAATAAAATCTGCGAGGAGGGATGACAGATGGCACATAACACAATAATGTGGATATAAAGACGGAGATAAAGAACTGCAAAAATAGGTGAAAGAAGAGAACCAAGAAAAGGGGGAGAGAAACGAGAATAAGAAAGCAAGGAGAGGGGGGTAGAACTCGAAGGGAAAAACGAAGAAAAAAATAAATAGTGTGAGAAAATAATTATAAGGTTTAGTTCGCGAATGACTTTGGTAAATATGGCGATGTTTAGCTACGGTCTTGATAGCGTAATGCATAAATGCGCGGAATTTCGATGTGAGTATTCTAGGTTCGAGTCCTTGGAGTGCCACATGTATTTGTTGATTTAATTTATTGAGTTTAGAAGTAAAAGTTGGTTGGTGAAAACATATAATAATTATTACAGGTTTGTGCAGATTGAGAACAATTTGGTACAACAAATTACGAAAAGTACAAATTATGTCATAGTAAGAAATTATAAAATTCCCCTTCCTAAGATAAGAAAATTTTAATATATTTTTTTTTTTTTTTTTTTTTCTTACTGGACCTTTGCAAGAACACAAATAACCTTACCAAGGTCATTACTTTCTGTTACCTGACTTTGTCCATTGTAATTATTACATACTCAATGCCATTTTGTGTTGGACTGAATGAAGAACTATTAAAAGCTTCCTTGTTTGCGTATAATATAAACTGGATTGGTGTGCCACGTGAGGCTTGCTAAAACGTTAGTTATATCCACCAAACGTTTGTGCTGATAATATGATCGTCGCTGTCGATTAGTATCTCTGTTTGTAATCAGGATTTCTAAAAAAATAATGGACGTATTTACATGAACTTCGTTAGTATCTTTATTTGGTACAAAAAAAAAAAAAAAAAAAAAAAAAAAAAAAAAAAAAACTTTTTAGCCAAAATTCGTTGACCGCTTCCTGCTTCCCGCTTCCTGTGGTCCATTTTTTTTTTTTTTTTTTCGTAGGTTTCGCTTCTTGCACCTATCTTCTGTATCCGTGTTCTTCATTTGTTTTGTTTTCTCGTCTCTATAGGATTTTTTGAATTTTTAGTTTGTTCATGTTTGACGGACAGTATCTTCTATACTAATTAGTTTAATTTATTCACTCTGATCTTATTTTCTCTTGTCCATTCCGCATTTTGTTTTCTCCTTATCTCTTCATTAGTTTATTCAAGTGCATTGGGGTTTGTAGTTGATGATTAATGTTAAGAACGGGGTGTTACTAATTCCTATCACCTGTGTTTTGCTCCGCCTTTTCTGTCTTTAGTTTTTCATATTTCTAGTCTGGTTTAGGTAAAGTCATGAGGATTACACTTGGCTGCGATTGGCTGTAACACTCATCTTTGTAACTAGTCTGGTACACAAAGGCTACTTCATGTTATTCAAGATACCGAAATTAAGGGGAGATGGGCCGTTTTTATTTTATTTTGTTTGGTCTATTGATTAACCCTTCTGGCCCGGGCAGCATTTTAAAATGATGGTGCGGCAGATGGGCCGGAGCCCGGGTGTCCTTTTAAAATCCCTATGCTTGAAAGCGTGCTTTGAAATTCGCGCGGCGAAAATTTCCTTTGCAGGGGAGATCACAGCGCCGCGAAGCCTCAACTACTACCGTTATCAGTTCCTATGTGCCCGCCATGGCGAGTTATAGTGAAATAATGAATTCCGACGCGTCTGATTCTGTGCAACCTCCCGTGCACCCCAGTGCTACCCCGCTCGCTACATCTACGCCTGTTGCAAGCAAGAAAAAGGCACAATGCAAGAAAGCAAAGGTATTGTTGAGTGATAGTGCGATAGAGAGAGAACTTTTTGCCATTGAAGAAAGCAGTGGCGAAAGCTTGATTGATAAAGAACAGTTTATAAGTAGTGCAAGTGAAGACGATGATTTTGTGGGGTTTGGGGATGATGACAATGTTGACTTGTTTGAGGGAGGAGATAGTAGTGATGATCCTGATGTGGAAGTGTTGCAGGAAGGTGCAGTCGAACTTCCGAGTGTGCTAGAGCCTAGGCCTACCCTGTCGCCATCTTTGCATGGTTAGCCTAGGCCTAGCCCGGGACCTTCCCCTTTGCCTGCCCGTACGCCCTTGAAAATGGGTAAATACTTTTACACACAATCTTTAGTGAAAAGTGCAGCCAAGAAAGCAGGGCAGCAGAAAAAGCTAGGGAAGGCGAAGATAGTGATAGTGACGCCGACCCTGGTCTAGCAACCACCCGCATTCCTTTGTTCCGACACCTTGACCCGGGACGCCGCGCGGGTCACCCACAGCCCTCGGCTTCATCTCTCCCCTCACGATGTTCAAAGGGCCTCTACAAGTGGTACTAGTGGGGCCGCATTGTCCTCCCACAGTGTGCCACCACAGGCCCCGCATCGTAGGGCATTATTTGCTGCGGAGAAGCCATCGGCTCGCCGCAAAAGGAGCCCAATTCCCGAGGCTGAGGCTCCCATTGATCAGCCTCCCGCAGCCTCCGGCCCCCCACGCCAGCGATGCCCAGTCACTTCTTCACCAGAATTGTCTCCCGAAGAAGATGCTGATGACCCCAACATTGTCCCAGATGACCTGACATCGCCTGAGGAGGAGGAGGGCGACGAAGAGGATGTGGAAGAGGAGGAAGTCCCGACACGACGAGTTCGAGGGCGAGGTCGTGGGCGTGCGGCTCTGCCTGCCTACGCCGCTGCCCCTGGGCGTGGGCGTGGGCATGCAGGGCGTCCGCGTGGGCGTCCGCGTGGGCAAGGGCGTGTGCCTGGGCGTGTGCCTGCTGCGCCTGCACGTGCGCGCTCATCCAACTTGTTTGTGTGGACAGATGGGGCGAATTTTGAGCCAGATTGTCCTGCCATTGACGATCAGCAGATTGGTTCCGGGGTGTTACCAGCATATCCGTGTGGCCCAAATACTACCCCCAGTGAACTTTGCTGTGGCTTCTATGACAATGAAGTCATGGAATGCCTCGTCGAGGAGACCAACAACCATCATGAGATCTATGCCAACTTTCTTGGCAGGAAGACCAGTGCCAAGATGGTGGCATGGAGAGCTGTCACTGTGGCAGAACTGTATGTGTTCTTGGCACTGACTATGCTGATGACACATATCAGGAAGCACGCTCTGGCAGACTATTGGATCACTGCCGACCTCATCACGACTCCAGCATTTGGCAAGTACATGTCCAGGGACTGGTACTTTGACATCCTCTCCTATCTCCACCTGACCAATAACATGGCAGTCCACCTTCCCGACTCATTATGGAAAATCAAGAAGCTGTATGACAAGATACGTAATCGGTTTACCACCTACCTGATTCCATTTCAAAAGATGTGCCTCGATGAGTCTCTGGTCTTGTCCCGTGGTAGGCTGCATTTCAGGCAGTATATCCCGTCCAAGAGACACCGCTTCGGTATCAAGCTCTTCGTCCTCTGCGACTGCAAGACGGGATATGTGCTGGACTTTGTGGTCTACAGCGGCAGTGGTGGTGAAATTCAGACTGACCCCGACATTGGATTTGGCAGCGCTGTCGTGCAGAGAATGATGGAGAAACACTTCCATAAGAACCACATTCTTTACACTGATAACTACTACACGTTGCCCATCCTAACCAAGTACCTTCATGACCGCAAGACCAGAACTGTCGGCACAGTCAAGGCCAAGAGGAAGGGCATGCCAGTGTACCCGACCAAGACCAAGAAGACGGACATCTACCACAACAAGAGTGGCCCCTTCCTCTCCATCCACTGGCATGACCAGCGGAAGGTCAACCTCCTCACCACATGCCACAAGGCCGAGATGGTCGCCACAGGGAAGGTGGACCGAAGAAAGAAAAACCCTGTCCACAAACCAGCTGCTGTCCTGGACTACAACCTAAATATGCGCCTCGTCGACAAGTCCGACATGCAGATGGGCTTCATCGACTGCCTGTGAACATCTTGCAGGTGGTATAAGAAGTTTATTCTGCATACGGTAGATATGTCGGCCCTCAATGCCTACAACATCTACCGTCTGTGGACTCCCGGAGCTAAGAAGTACAAGTCCCTGTGGAAGTTCCACAAGCAGGTGAAACTTGAGCTCCTGGCTAAATATGCGGAACCTGGGAGACCACTACAAGGACCAGGCCAGCTGGACCGCACGGGGTGTGCCGACTTCTTCAAGAAGCACCAGCTCCACCCCCTTCCTTTCAAAGCACCAGGTAGTAAAGTTAGGAGTCAGAAGAGGTGCCATGTGTGCAGCCACACAACTCGCAGACCCCACAAAGTGAGCATAACCACATGGGAATGCCTCGAGTGTGAAGTGGCACTGTGCGCTGGACGGTGCTTCAACGACTTTCACACTCTAGTGCAATATTGAAGTGCCCGTGACAATGACAGTGAAAGTGACACTCTAAAATGTAAGCTAATAGTAATAATAAAACTAAGTATAAGTGAAAGAGACACACATAAGTAATAATAAGTGCCTTCATAACAATATGAACAAGTGAAAGTGACACTAAAATATATATTATAGCTTACCTCTAACAATAAATAAGTGAAAATGGCACTATCAATTATCATAGTCCAGTGAAAGTGACACTATAATAATAATAAAACTAAGTATAAGTGACAGAGACCCAAATAACTTCATAAAAATTACTTTATTGAGTGAAAATAAGATAATAACAATAATAAATGGCATAATAAACAATAAAAACTCTCAAATCGCTTCCCGGCATAATTGCGGGTAGGGCGGTGAGTGCAACAGGGCGTCGTAGCCGGGGCCGCGGTTGAGTGTTCGGACGCGCCGAGGTAGATACTCGCCAAAAGCTACCTCCACTAACATCACCATAACTGCGGAACCAGTTGAGCTACCTAACGCCATTCAACGCAACAAGGTAAAGCGCACATTTTGATATTACTTTGGAAATTCTATCTCTTATATGAATGGAGATAGGCTTTTGTTTACACTAGTCATTTTTCAGCCATATTGCCCGGATACGAGCTCCGTCCTTTACAAAGGCAGCCCGGGCCACGAGGGTTAATGTATTCCTTTATTTCTTAGTTTCCTCGCTAGACCTCCATCAAGCTTAGAAAAACACCCCTAGATTCCCCTTCAAGATAAATTTGTAAATTTTTCGGTAGAAATAAATGCCCGGCCGAAGGCCTGTTCCTCTTAAAATGTCAGGCTCGCTATAGCTCACCAGGAAGAAATCGACACCTAAATGGCACGAAAGGTCATCAAATTGACAATGAAATAGGGTGAAAGGTGTTGAAATCGCCAAACTAATGGGCCAAATTAACGTCTTAAGATCTCAAAACAAATGGGGATTATCACAAGGGAAAAAAGGGACCAGAAAAACGACCCATATCCCCTTAAACTCCCTGTACTTCCACTATCTTATGGTTTTTATTTTCTGCTAGGTGAACAGAGGCATCGGATGTTAGAAGACTCGCTCAAATAGTCTCGTTATGTCTGGGAATCAAACTTTGGTTCTCGCGGTTATTTTCTTGTTCTTTTGGATTCTCTTTTCCAGCTTTCTTCCCTGTCACTTATTTACAACTACAATATTTTATTTTAGTGTCTACATCTGCTTACGTCGAGGCTGTAGGTAAAAATGATGTCGACATTGTTTTAATTGCTAGTGTTATGGATAATATGGGGTAACTTCGAGACCGACCCATCCAAATCTTTAACTTCATCCCACAATTTCTCAAGGAAATTGTTGAAAGTTCGAAGGGCAAGTGACTATTTCTGATAAGTGTCCTTCTTCTTGCAGATTGTCAGGTTAGTTGTGGATGACGTAATTTTGATTTGGTATTATCTTTTATGAGAGACTAAGCTGAAATTAATTACCCAAAATAAATTATGTGCCACTTGAGGACCAAAATTGCATGGCCAATACTGAGATATAAATGGTGGGTAGTGGAGAAGACAATGTTTATAAGGCGCTGGTAGGCAACTGGTATGGTCAGGGGTTGAATTGGTGTGGTAGGCAGTTGTATTGGTGTGGTAGGCAGTGTATTAGTGTGGTAGACAGCTGGTATGGTCAGGGGTTGAATTGGTGTGGTAGGCAGTTGGTGTGGTAGGCAGTTGTATTGGTGTGGTAGGCAGCTGGTATGGTCAGGGGTTGAATTGGTGTGGTAGACAGCTGGTATGGTCAGGGGTTGAATTGGTGTGGTAGGCAGTTGTATTGGTGTGGTAGGCAGTTGGTATGGTCAGAGGTTGAATTGGTGTGGTAGGCAGTTGTATTGGTGTGGTAGGCAGTGTATTGGTGTGGTAGGTAGCTGGTATGGTCAGGAGTTGTTTTGGTGTGGTAGATAGCTGGTATGGTCAGGGGTTGTTTTGGTGTGGTAGATAGCTGGTATGGTTAGGGGTTGTTTTTGTGTGGTAGGCAGCTGGTATGGTCAGGGGTTGTTTTGGTGTGGTAGATAGCTGGTATGGTTAGGGGTTGTTTTTGGTGTGGTAGATAGCTGGTATGGTCAGGGGTTGTTTTGGTGTGGTAGATAGCTGGTATGATTAGGGGTTGTTTTGGTGTGGTAGGTAGCTGGTATGGTCAGGGGTTGTTTTGGTGTGGTAGGCAGCTGTTATGGTAAAGAAAAATCTACAGTGAAAAACAAACATAAGAACAAACTACGAAACAGGAAGAGAGACATTAGAAAAGATAACTACAGCGAGAACGAACCAATTAGAGAAAAAGGATCGAAAACAGACAGAACGAAAATAAAGTTATCAGGAAGAAAACCAACAAGAAGAAAGAAAAACACACAGACAAATAATTAGAAAGAGAAGAAGGCTATCGGAAGAAGATTAATAAAGAGAGAGAGAGAGAGAGAGATAGAGAGAGAGAGAGAGTGAGAGAGAGAGAGAGAGAGAGAGAGAGAGAGAGAGAGAGACTGCTGAAGGCTATCGGAAGAAGATTAATAAAGATAGAGAGAGAGAACGAGAGAGGAGAAAAACTGCTGAAGGTTATAGGAAGAAGATTAATAAAAAAAAAGAGAGAGAGAGAGAGAGAGAGAGAGAGAGAGAGAGAGAGAGAGATAGACTGACTCTGAGAGAGACTCTGAGAGAGACTGCTGATAAAAACAGGTAGACAAGAGAGAAGGGAGTCAGCAGAGGTCATAGACTTCAGCAAGGGCCGACACGCGAGGGTTCTGAGGAGTCGATTGGTGGATCCGAACGGCAAAAGTTTAAAAGAGAGTGGGAGGGACAATATGAAGGAGAGAGAGAGAGAGAGAGAGAGAGAGAGAGAGAGAGAGAGAGAGAGAGAGAGAGAGAGAGAGAAAGAGATTAATGAAATACATGTACAATATATATAAGATATGCCTTACATTGTATAATTATATTGTATTATTCTATTCGTAAAATT
This sequence comes from Paralithodes platypus, assembly GCA_032716605.1. Lineage (NCBI taxonomy): Eukaryota > Metazoa > Arthropoda > Malacostraca > Decapoda > Lithodidae > Paralithodes > Paralithodes platypus. Next base: position 9,752,071 of record CM064502.1, read on the forward strand.
TAATCGGATAAGATCGCATGGGAGCTTTTTACTAATATCTACATGCTTCAGGTGTCATTGTTTTCATGCTTAGATTGAAAGTTCGATGTTTTAGGCGTTTCAATGTTATAAAGGCTGTTATGCGTGTCGACTGGGGGCAGATCGAATGACATTATTAAAACTATAGAATGCTATTATTTTACCTGTTCTTGACTATGGTTACCTGCTCTACGGAATCACATCCCTAATACTCTCAATACACTTAATCCCGTTCATCATTTGGGGGTTCGTCTTAGCTCAGGGGTGTTTCGTTCCTCTCGCATCTCCAATCTCCTCATGGATGTGATGCGCACTGCTACCCGATTCATGGCTGATCCTTCTATTACCGACTACTTTATTGACTCCTTGGATATCTCTTCAGCTTACCTTACTTTCCCTGATTTGTCCTTTCAATTATTTACATCATACAACGTATCTTTAGCCGTGGTGCCTCTCCTTTGGAGATCTTATGCCGTGGTGCCTTCAGCTTCGTAAGGCAAAATCTCCTTGCCAATATACTCACAATTCTAAGACCCCTCTTCCCCACTTGCCCGACGCATAATAGCCCTCAATCAACTCCTGAGTCACATACATGCTTTGTTTATATATACAGGTGGGTCTAAAAATTACTCCTCTGTAGGGTGCTCATCCGTGTCTAAGTATGGCACTTGCCGAATGTTCCCTTCATCAATGCTCATTCATTTTCTCAGCTTAGATTCGGGCCATCCAAAGTGCCGTACACTTTATGAGTACTTTGCGCGATAATGTCCCTTAAATAGTTTTTTGTTGTGAGTCCATGAGTACAATCTAGGCAATTCAATCGTTTGCACCTAAAGATTATCTAGTATGTAACGTCATCCATATGCTCCATGACTTACTAGGGTCAGGCCATTCTGTTATCTTATGCTGGATACCCACTTATTTCGGGATATAAGGCAATGAAAAGTCAATTGTTTTTAATAAAACAGGTCTGCAGAGGCATACCATTGACTACTCTATTGAGCCCGGCTGACATTTTCTTTGTTGAGAACGTGTTTGGGTGGCTCGGCAGAGGGAATGGGCAACTGTTGCTACACCTAACCATCTGTACAGTAATGACAATTATGCTCACCCCCGGCCATCCTCGCCTGATCTGTTTTGAGTGGATCAGGTTAACCTAACACACTTATGCATAGGGTGCACACGTTACACACATGGCCATTTAATGAAGTCGCCTCCACTTCCTCCCCTATATTGCTGCCAGTGTCAGACCCTACCACGGTTTGTCATTTTCTCTGTGAGTGCCTCATGTATGAATCTTAGTGCCGACGATGCCTATGCGTCACATCCCTCCGTGCTGTCCTTGCTAACTCGTACCCTTTTAACTCGTACTCTTTATGTACCGGCAACATATTTTGAATTATATTCTAGCTATATTTAGACGATTGTGTGGAGCTTCAGAACGATCTGTGGTAGTAAAAAGGGTTAAGTGAGATTGTTTGAAGTCTGTTAAATACTGGAGGCTCCTTGTAAACTGAATATAATCATCTAATAGTAGCCAAGATAAAGTTAAAAGAACGACACTGGTACTGTGCGGGTTAACTTTTCCCCTAGTCAACGTTTTTTAACAGCAATATAACTTTATGACAAACTAAAATTGCCGTTCTTCTCCCACCCTACTCACCTTTCATTTCATCAATCATGTCTCTTTAATGCTTTCGTTCTTTGATCTATGACATATTCTGTTAACTTTTATTAGTAGATGTCTCAGATTTTATGTGTAACCAGCCTTATGAGGGTTAGAGCCCAATAGGCTGACAGAAATGGATCTCTCGCTCTCTCTCTCTCTCTCTCTCTCTCTCTCTCTCTCTCTCTCTCTCTCTCTCTCTCTCTCTCTCTCTCTCTCTCTCTCTCTCTCTCTCTCTGTTGTATGTTTCTTCCTGTAAAGATAACAAAAGAGTTTCTTATTACAAAATTAAATGTGACTGAATCTATGTTACGTTCACAACTGCTCTGCTCATAACTGATATTTATAGCCCCGTAACAGTAGAAAAAGTAATTCTTGGTTGTATGATGGTGTGAATATACATATTTTAGAGACTAAATGCTGAGTTGTGGGGTTAAATGATGAACGGCAAAAGTTATATGCTGAAAGCGATTACAGTAAAATTAATTTACTCTATGTAGTAGATAGTTTTATACGATTAAATTTATCCTACAGGTAAAATAATAGTGATATCCTGGTTAGGGAGATTCTATGAGAAAGGCATTATATTAAACTAGGCCAATCTATCAGCTAAAACACAAAGGAGTATAAGAAATAAATGAGATGCAGAGAGAGAAAAACTGAATACTATATCACTCGGTTATCAGGAACGCCACCGACAGAGTAAAAAACCCATCAAACCAGAAGACAAAGCGAGGCGAAAAACTACTATCTAATTTGGACGATATGTTTGAGTTAATGGTCCGTCTAGTTCTGTGATATGGTGTGTCGTGAAATACAGTATATACAGAAACGTTTTGATTTTAATGTGGGGGGATGGTTTATTAATTGGTCGATATATATTTACAGTATAATTATCTATTTACCATTTTTGTATTTCCTTCCTAGACCTCCATCTAACTTTAAAAAAACACCTTCAAGACCCTCTTCAAAATAAATTATTACATTTTTCGATAGAAAAATGTCCCAGCCGAGAGCCAATTTCTCGCTATCGCTCGCTAGGAAAAAAAATCGACACCTAAATTGCATGAACGGTCTTAATATTGACAACATAAATTGGCGAAAGATCTTAAAGTTGTCAAAGTAATGGGGCAAACGTCATAAAATCTCGGAACTAGGATAATGGAGTTAAACATGAGGGAGAAGGTGAAAACAAAAATCCATACTTCTGGAATATGTCATGTCGTGAAATGTTTTTATTTTAACGGGAAATATGGGCTCGCGTCTAATACCATAACATAATGTTAACTGTGTGATGGCCTTATCAATTACGCCAAACATAAATAAATACATAAACAAATAAATTAATTAACTAATGAATAAAACAAATAAATACAAACAAAGCTCCCAGTAAAATATCGACACCTGGCTGGGGTGACACATCTTATAATTCCCAGACTAATAAGGTGAAAAGTCTTAATATCTCCAAACTAGTGGATTAAAACAAGGAGGGACAAATGTACTTAATTAAGCAATAGTCTAATGTTAAAGCTGTATATAGTGTTTGTCACAATATACTCATATATAGCAAACATAAAAGTAGCTCTTTCAGCAGTGATCATGTGAGCAACTGTATGTAGTGTTAGGTAAATGATTCATGAAGTAATTGGGTTATGCTTCCTATGCTGTTCACTGTAATAATGTCTGCCGGATGTTGAACTAGGTATGTAAATATACAAACAAATAATTGATAACAAAATGATCTCTCGGTATATATCTTGTTGACTACAGTAGGATACAAATTTATTATAATGAACTTGGCTGTGTTCCACCTCTTATTTGGCCAATTGTGCGGTATTGAAATGCGAAATGGAATACCTAGAAGAAAACAGGAGTGAGAAAATGTGACGCACTCCTTGCATATGGTCTATTAAATTGCAAGGGTAAACTATAGGAAATATATAATATCGCGATTTTTTTTGTTAGTGTTTTTATTGGAGATCTTATATAAACGTGCACATGTTCACCAAAGTGTGCTAACTACAGCATAGTCGGTTTAATGTTTCGATACTTTTTGGGAAAATATTTAACTGCTATGACTCTGCATGATAATAATTCCATCTTTTTCATACTAAACATCATATTTAGATATAGCAAATGTGTAAAAGATGAGTAAAGAAGATGAGGACTTACAATTATTATTATTATTATTATTATTATTAATATTATTATTATTATTATTATGATTAGTAGTAGTAGTAGTAGTAGTAGTAGTATAAGGTTGAGGACTTGCCGTTTTACCGTCAGCTGAAACTGGGAAAAAAACACAGGCTATTGTGGTACAAAAATAATTCATATAATTATGAAGTCAAGTGAAGGTTTTAGTTTGCTCCCTTGACCCTCAACAAACATTTAAAAATACCCCTAAGACACCCTTCGATATAAATGTGCACATGTTTTGGTCGAAGGCTTCATAGTTCCTTCAAAATTGCAAGCTCGCTGTCGCTCGCCAGGCATATTTCAACACCTAAATGACACGAAAGGTCTTATATTAGACAGATAAATGAGGCGAACAGTATTAAAATCGTCAAAATAATAGGGTGAACTTCTTAGAATTTCAAATCTAATGTGATTAGATATATTACGCATATAAATAAAAGTACAAATAACAATAAGAGACAAACATATAAATGCAGTATTGTAGCTGCATTGAGAGTAAATACATAATTGGTTTACTCAAGATAGATTGACTGAGAGAAAAAGAATCACAATAATAGACGTAACGGCGTAGCGAAACATAAATATGATGCACAGGTTTCAGCAATCTAGAAAATCAGCAAATGTATGAGAATTGCAGGAGAAAGGGAGAGCGGAGCAGTGTTGCCAATTGACCACTTGCGAGTTTCGTTGTATAAGGAAGTTGGAGCCGTAAACATCGATATGAATACGAAATGCAATAACAATGTAAGTTTCTGACGGATAAAAAGTGTGTTAAGTTGGGTTTCATGTACAAACAAATGCTTCACAACCGCATTTTAGCTGGTAATTCTGCTAAATATCAATGTCAACAGCTATAACTTCCTTATAGCCTGAAACTCGCAGGTGGTACATTTTTCTGCTAGATCTAGAGGCATTTACTTCGATCTAGAGGCCAATTTTTACATCTAGCGACATGAATTCTGGCGATATGCTGTAGATTTGAGCCATGTTCGAGCGATATTCTGTAGATTTGAGCCACGTTAGAGAGATATTGTAGAGTTTGTGTCATTATTCTAGCGATATTCTCTAGATTTGAGCCGCGTTAGAGATATTGTAGAGTGTGTGTCATTCTAGCGATATTCTGTAGATTTGAGCCACGGTAGAGCGATATTGTAGAATTTATATCTCATTATTCTAGCGATATTCTGTAGATTTGAGCCATGTTAGAGCGATATTGTAGGTTGTGTTATTATTCTAGCGATATTCTGTAGATTTGAGCCACGTTAGAGCAATATTATAGAGTTTGTCTATTTTTTGTTTGCGATTTTCGGCCTATATTTACTATCTAGCAGACTTGAATGGTAAACCTGGAACGGAGACAGTGTTTGTGTGAGGTACAGTGGCGCTAATAAGTCATGTGTCGGCACCGATTATATTTTGATCAATAATTGGTACCAGTAATATTTACACATGCTTTCTTACTTTTGAGTGAGATATACCATCATGTTCCTACACTTACCCACCCTATTCATCATCTGACAGACATTAATACAGCACAGAGCGAGCCAAACGTAATGACAGCTGGGCCATGACTTATTAGCGCCACTGTACCGGTGTAAATTTGTCCAGTGTTGAGAGTGGCAGAACTCCGAGATAGTGGGGGAAATTGGCACTGTACAGGAAGATAGCGCCATAGGGGAGGTGTGGTGGAGTGGTCTTGCCACTGGCCTGGTAATCCAAAGGTCCCGGGTTCAAATCCCGATGTATCAATGGGAAGATATTATTGGGATGGAATTTGTGCTGTACCTAGTATCAGTGCATTACCACAAAGCCCACCGAAACGTCAATAAAATACCCTCATTGTTCCCTGATTAAATAGCACTGTATGAATATTCCCATATTCAAAATATGCTATAGGGGTGCAATGCCTGGTGAGTTATCTGCTCAACAGGTGGCGTTGTGTGTGTGTAAGTGTGAGAGTCCGAGTGTAGTGGGTGAGACAGTGAAGCACGGGAACGAGATGGCTTCAGAGATGGGGTCGTTTCGGGTCATGAGTGAGCACCGTGCCTCATGTGAAGGCAAGATGGCAGGTGCTCGTTGTGCTCTACGTGCTTCACATGTCTCACTCCCTAGACTGGAACAAGACCTCACGGGCTTCACTGTTCATTGTAAAGCGGTGAATGTTAAGGCTCTCAGCCTATGCCCGAGAGGAAGTAAGTTGGAATATAGAAAAAAAAAAAAAAAAAAAAAAATACTCCAGTGCCAAGTTCATGCCTCGGTGAGAAGGGGGAAGGGGGGGGTGAAAAGGGGAAGGGGGGCGGTGAGAAGGGGAAAGGGGGGATGGGTGAGAAGGGGAAGGGGGGATGAGAAGGGGAAAGGGGGGATGGGTGAGAAGGGGAAGGGGGTTGAGAAGGGGGAAGGGGGGGGTGTGGGTAAGAAGGGGAAGGGGGGGGTGAGAAGGGGGAAGGGGGATGGGTGAGAAAGGGAAAGGTGGAAATGTTGGAAAAGGATAGCCTATACAAGGGAATAGTAAAGGAAAGGACAAGGTGACATAGTGCATAACTGGACGGAAGAGGAAGACAAATAAGAGTAGGAACCTGCCCTGGTGAGAAGCGAAAAGTAGGAAAGGGAGAGAAGGAATCACATAGTTACAAGGGAAATCCAAGGAAGAGACAGGATGACATAGTGTATAACTGGACGGAAGAGGAGGATAACTAACAATAAGGACCATCATTGACAACCAGAGGTAAGGGTATAAGGCAAATATAGAGTTACAAGGGCACTTAAACGAAGACACACAGTAACATAGTGTATAGATGAATGTATACGAATGAAAGGGTATATATATATATATATATATACTGTATATATATATTTATATAAAGAACGTGCCAGGTTTAGGAAGACACTTTAACCCTCGTCTAGTGGGGTTTGTTGGGCTATTTTGTGCATATTCAGGCCCTCCTGAATGATCAGTCAAGTATCTGCATGAAAACAAAATGTATTCAGCAAAATACTAGGCGCTACAAGCTTCAAAATGAGACCAGAACGAGCTACGTAGCAGTCGTCGTTTTCATGCAGTGCTACCACTAACATGGGAGTTTAGCGTATAGCGGCATATTTTTTCCAGCTACGCTCACTACTGGCTACACTGCCGGCCTCTCGAGAACAGAGGGAGTGAGAGTCAGTGGGCGGTGGTAAGCCCTGGGTGTCGGCCGTGTGGCCTGCTGCAGTCCCGGCCATTTGCACTCGATTTTGACCCTTTAAAAGCCTTAATAATGCTCCTAACTTGCTGCTTTTTAGATACAGACTTAAGTCGGGCCCCGCTCTTTAAGTGTTAAAATATCACAAAGGCTCCAGAAAGGAAATCCCCCAGTATATGAAATAATCCTGGTGAAGTAAGTAATGAAAAGCCAGGTGTTCCGTAATTCCGGTCGTTGGTGAGGCTGTTTGTTGGCGGTGGTGAAGTTAAGGGGGTACTACTCGCTTTTTCTGGACCCCCTTCTCCCTTATGTTTCGCATATTTGTTTTGAGATATTAAGATGTTTGTTCCACTGGTTTGGCAATTTTGAGACCTTTCACCCCATTACTTTGGCAATATTAAGACCTTTCATGCCCTTTAGGTATCGATTTTTTCCTGGCGAGCGATAGCGAGCCTGTATTTTTTTTTAAGGAACCGGCCTTCGGCCGGGACATTTATCTACCGAAAAAAAAAAAAAAAAATCTTGATAGGGGATCTAGGGGGTGTTTTCTCAAGCTTGATGGACGTCTAGAGAGGAAACCAAAAGATAAAGGAATATACTGTATACATAATTAGACCCACAAAACGAGCACTACCCTCTTAAATGAAAACGGTGAGCGGGGTTGAGGAAGCCACCAGCTGGAGTCTGTTGCTGGCACTGAGGAGAAACTGACGAGGGGAGGTGGAGAGGTGTTGGTTGGGGGGAGGAGGGGGGGAGGGGCAGCTCTCTGGTGATCTTTGAGACCATAGGCACAGGTCATCTCAGCCTCTAATTTCTTTTTTTTTTTGGTATTTTTTTTGTTTACTCCGGATGACAATGCTTGGAAGAAATCGACAACTAAATGACACGATAAGTCTAAATATTGACAAATAAATGGGGTGAAAGGTTTTTAAATCGCCAAACTAATGGGCCAAACGTCATAAAATCTGAAAACTAATGGGGCTAATCATGAGGAAGAAGAGGGACCAGAAAAACTACCCATCTCCCTTTAATAGAGCTCCCCTTGCTACCGTTCCCTGCAGGGCGACCAGTGATATCCCTCATAGACATCTCAACCAGTAGACCATTTCAACCAGTAGCTCTCAACCAGTGCCAAATCAACCAAGACCAACCAAACCAGTGCCAAAATATAGTACTAACCTAACCTAACTTAACCGTAGTGGTTGATTTGGTACTGGTTGAGAGGTACTGGTTGAAATGGTTTACTGGTTGAGTTGTCCCTTTCACCCTCATAGACGTGTGTTCCCACCGGATCTCTGACAACCCTTCCTTCTGTCGAAGATATGTTGACGTTTGTCACCCTTGCTATCACTCAAATCATTCAAGTAACCCTCCGCCCTCCAGTTAATGATTTAGTTTATAATAATAGCCCACTACCTGATGTTCTAATGATTCTTTTGTTTAAGGTGTTGGTGGTGTAATGGTTAAGGTGTCTAAGAATCTGTGTGTGATAACTCAGGTTCAAATCCCGGTGGATCACATATAAATTATGCTTTCATTAATTTCATTGGAGTTGTTTGGTGGTGTGGTGAAATTAATAAAACATATATTATTTAGTATAAATGAATGGCCCCATACCTGATGATCTGATGATTCTATTGTTTAAGGGGGGTGACCTGCTTTTTTTATCTTTCTCTCCTTTTCTCTCTTTCTTTGGCTTGTATCCATTCGGCCCTATTCAGCCAACTGGTTTAAGACGTTTATCACCTTCCACGTGTCGATTTATTCCTGGCGAGCGATAGCGAGCCAGCATTGTATGGAGAAATCCGGCTTCGCCGGAGAAATTTTTCTATCGAAAAATGTACAAATAAGGCTTGCTGTCAAAACAAAAATACATATACAGTATGCTGGCTCGCTACCGCTCGCCAGGAAAGTATTGACACCTGGATAGGGGTAAAAGTCTTAAAAGAGTAGGCTGAATAAGGCCGAATGGATACAAGCCAAAGAGAGAGGGAGAGAAAGAAAAAAAAAGCGAGGTGGGCTCCCTTAATAGGTTGTGTTTGTATGTGGGATTGGATTATTATATATTTTATTTATGTTATATTTTCTGGACGATTATCACCTTTTTGTATAAATCTTGTCAGTTTTGAGCAGGGAACAATAATGGCAAGCGTTTCATTTCCATCACAATTTATAATGGATATGAGAACTGTCGTCAACAATAATAAGTAACACCCCGTTCTTAATATTAATCATCAACTACAAACCCCAATGCACTTAAATAAACTAATGAAAGCATATGGTCCTCCCGGGATTCGAACCCGGGACACCACACCCAGAACATAAGCATCTAAACCATTACACCACCAACTATGATATATCGAATTATACAAATCGAAAAGGACTCCCATGTTTTGTTTTCCTTAATTCACTATAAATTATCGATTGGACCGGAATTTTTGGACAATTTTTGAAAGCAAAATGTTGATACGTATTTTTGATAAACTGCTCGATCTATCAGTTGCGACGTCGTGGGGGTATTATGCTATTGTGTTTAATTTGTATTCAAGGATTTAATCTGGGTATATTCGAACAATATCCTCAGACCCCCTTCAAGCTAAGACAAAGAGAGAGAGAGAGAGAGAGAGACTCTTACCAGTCTCCTTCAGGCTAACTATGTAATTTGTTTTTTATTTTTTATTTGCTACAAAAAATGTCCCAGTCGAACGTTGGTTTCTTCTAGGTTTGCAGGCTCACGTACTATCAATCGGCCAGACAAAATCGACTCCTGAATGGGGTGAATTGTCTCATATTTGCACAAGCATAAAAAGGTACTGCGTATTAAAATGTCCAACCTAAAGCCTAATAAGGAGTGTCCAAAAACACCCACCTCGCACCAAATGGGGTTAAGGCTATTGTTTTGTTTTATCATTATCACCTTCAACACCTTGACGCCTTTTACTTTTGATTATGGCTAAAATTAGACGATTTTATGCAGCTTAAGAAGGACCATGGTATTAAGAGGGTTATATTTTCATCTTATTTACCCATTTGAGTCGTAGAGATAGACAATAAACTAGAACACAATTGCGGTAGGAAGTTTTTAGAACACGGCCATGAGACCCACCCGGCTCAGCCACACCAATAACCCGGAGTGATAGTAATAATAAGATATGATTAGATATAATAAGATATAATAGGATATAATATGATATAATAGGATATAATAAGATACAATAAGATATAATAATATATAATAGGATATAATAGGATATCTATCTATCTATCTATTGCCTGACGCCGTGATCCCCGAAGGGGTGGCCCCCACGCACCTCTGTCCCCAGTCAGTCGACGCCCCTCCTCCCAACCAGCGCCGCCTTCATTGATATACTTCCTCACTCCATCCTTCCACCTCTCCTTCGGTCTACTTCTCCCTCTCTGTCCTTCCACCTCGCTCTTGTACACCCTCTTAGTCAATCTCTCGCTTTCCATACGTTCCATATGGCCGAACCATCTCAAGTTGTTCCTTTTCACACTTTTCAGCACATCTACCTCCACACCACACCTCCTTCTTACTTCCTCAATCGTCTGTCAATTCCTCCATGTAACTTCGCACGCACTTCTCAAGTAACTCGTTTCCACCGCTCTCACTCTTGGTCTGAGTCTCTTACCGAACGTCCAATCTTCGCTTCCGTAAGTTAGTGTCGGGATTACCACACTGTCATGCAAGGACTTCTTCACTTCCATACTGACCACCCTATTTCTTGTTACTGCTTTCAGCGTTTCTACAACCCTCTTCCCTTGTTGTACCCTCTCCCTCACTTCTTCATCAATAGTCCCATCTTTACTCAACACACTGCCCAGATACTTAAAAGAGTTGACGATCTCCATAGCCTGACCGTTCAGCTTCACCTCACACTCTGTGACTTCACCCATTTCGAAGACCATAACCTTGCTCTTCCCCGCATTTACCTTCAAATTCCGTTTTTCGCACACTGTTCCAAACTCATTTACCAGACCCTGCAACTCCCATTCATTATCACTCATCAGAACTGTATCATCCGCAAACAGCAGTATAGGTAGCTTCCACTCAATTCCCTCCCTTTTCAGCGATACACCAACATCCACTGCTCTTGAGGGTATTTCTTTCATGACTCCATCCATATACTGTATACAGTAAACAACCACGGGGACATCACACACCCCTGTTTCAAACCAAGATTCAGGTCAAAGAACTCGCTCTGCTCACTCTCCACACGTACTGCCGCCTTTGCACCCTCATACATGCTCTTCACTGCTTTCAGCAACTTGCCATCTACTCCGTATATTCTAAGTACTTTCCACAAACCTTCTTATCTGTCATAGGCCTTCTCCAAGTCCATAAAGGCAACATACACCTTTTGTTTCTTCTCCAGATATTTCTCCACAACACAATTCTGGGTAAAAGTCTGATCTACACATCCTCTTCCCTTCCTAAAACCTTCCTGCTCGTCACCTATCCATTTCTCAATTCTCACTCTCACTCTCTCAATCACTACCCTACTGTATACCTTCCCTACTACGCTTAGAAGACATATTCCTCGGTGGTTACCACACACTCCTCTTTCCCCTTTGCCCTTATATAGGGGGACTATTATGCCAGTCTTCCAGTCATCGGGTGCACTCCCCTTCTCCCATGCTAGTTTGCACATTTTCCATACCCATTCGATCACTATCTCACCACCATACCTCAACATTTCCCCACACTCCATCTGTTCCTGGTGCTTTCCCCAACTTCACTCTTTTCATGGCTTCCCACACTTCTGACCACCTGATCCCCACCTCCTCCTCCACTATTCTCTACTACATACCATATCCTGTTTGCTGGCTCTTCATTCCTACATTAGCATTTCGACTTCTTCTCGGCTAGCATTCTCATCTTCTTACTGTTTCCCGTTCCCTTCTAACTTTCTTTGACTTCTTTCCAGAACAGTTCTACTTCCCTCCATTTTACACTCAGATTCGTTCCAAATTCCTCATCTACTCTTCTCTTTCTTTCCTTCACTACTCTCTTCACCACCCTCTTACTCTCCACGTACCTTGCTCGTTGCTGTCTCTCGAAATCTTCATTCCCTCTACCCCACAATCTCTATATGCTTTCTTTTTTCTTCACAGCTATTCTGACCTCTTCTGTCCACCATGCTGTACCTTTCACCCTCCCTCCTCTCACCTCACTCACTCTACACACCTCCTCACATGATGCACAGATCTCATCCTTAAACACCTTGCTCATCTCCTCCACTTCCTCCATAACTTCCAGGTCGAACCCACCTAGTCGTCTTTCCACTGCTCTCCTGTACTCCTCCTTGACTTCCTCCTCCTGCAACCTCTCCACCCTCCTCACCATTCCACCCTCCTCTTGCCTCCCTCCAGCTCTCCTCACCCACTTCTTTTGTATCCTAACCTTAGCCACCACTACATAATGATCAGGCAGACCCCCTCCAATACCCCTATACACCCTAGCATCCATCACAGATTTCTTCATTCGTTCATCCACACATACATAATCAATCAAGGACTTTTGTTCCACCACTGTCTCATCCTCCATCGTCCACACCCGTGTCCACGTGTACCTGTGGATCATTCTGTGTCGGAAGAAGGTGTTGGCTATCCATAGCCTCCTCCCCACACATACGTCCACAAGTGCACTACCATTCCCATTCACCTCTGATGGTACCCCCCACCCTCCCACCACTCCCTCAACTTTTCTAACACCCACCTTACCATTCATATCCCCAATCAGAAATATTCTTTCGTTCTTGTCAAACTTCTCCAGGCACGCCTCCACATTCATCCAGAACTCCTCTTTCTTTCTTTCAAGTTTATCCTCTGTCGGGGCATACACACACACAATCACCCACGTTTGTATTCCTACTTTCATTCTCACCCACACAATCCTTGAACCCACAGACCCATACTCTCTTACACATTCCTTCCATTTGCTAATTACAAACAAACACGCACCTTCTCTCGCTGTTCCTTCACTCCCTCCAGCACACACACCCATTCCACACTCCCACTCTCTCACATCTGAACCTTTCCATTTGGTCTCTGTCATTCCACATACATCCAGCCTGGCATTCACTAGCACTTCCAGAACCTCTCTCTCTTTTGTGCCATCATTCATGCCACTAACATTCCATGTAGCCATTCTTAGAATGTCCGAAGGAATGTCCTTAGTCGGTCTTGGTTCGTCAACATAGGTTCCGTCCGCATCCGAGGCTGTTCGTTCGTTTGTCTTTGCTTAGGTATTTTTTCCGGGTGGGGGTCGCAAGCCCACCGACCCAACCTCTTTAGTCGCCTCTTACGACACGCAGAAGGCACGTGGGGCATATTCTATTCCCTTTCCCCCAGGGAAATAAAACCAATAACAAGATATAATAAGACCAATAAGATATAATAAGACCAATAAGACATAATAAGATATAATAAGATATATGAAGATATATGAAGATATATGAAGATATAATGAGATATGATAAGATATAATGTTATTTAATAAGACCAATAATTTATAATAAGGTATAATAAGATACAATAAGATATAAGAAGATATAACAAGATATTAAAAGATATAATAAAAAAGGTATCACACGAGAGCTTTTATAGGCAACATTTTGCTGGCAACATTTCTGGAATATTTTGCACTGGTATCGGAAAATTTACTGGTGATGGACGAATTTAGGTAGCCGAAATATATTCAATGTTGACCTCGCATAAGCTGCCAGACCAGTGTTAAGGATAAATGTTGAGGGAAAAAGCTCTCGTGTGATACCGGCTTTAGATATAATAAAACCAATAAAAGACAGTAAGGCTGCCAAAACAAACTAAATAACCCACACCAGGTTGGGAGATTGTAGGCACCAATCGATCAGGGCTAGACCCAGGTGAGGTTATAGGCATGTGATAAAGAGTCACTGAAACTCCTGTTTCATTTGCTTGGCCTCTCTTACTGATTTTCTTTGTGCCTCATTTACACTGAGAGCAATCCAGCTAGCTCTCACAAACACCTTCTCTTCCTATCCACTTCACTACACTAAACATGCACACCACACTTCATTCCTCCACACCAATTTTAATTATAGCCCAGCCTCGGAGTCCCCAGGGGGGGGGGACCATAAATGCCCCACACCCGACCGACCATCCCCTGACGACCCCACAAAATTACCTGGACCTCGGCCTGTTACTCTTTCTATTGATTTCTGCAACATTCGCGGACTTTCCTCTAACTTTCACTCTATTAAACACCATCTCTCCTACAAACCTGATCTTCTCTTCCTCACCGAAACTCAGGTGTTTGTAGCAACATCCAGCAGCCCCTTCTCTGTATCCTCCTACTTTCTCTATCCTAGTTTCAAAGCCAAAGGCGGATGTTGTGCATATGTGCACAACAAACTCACTTGCTCTCGTGTTCCCAATTTCGACTCCTCTGAATTCTCAACTTTATGGCTCAAACTTTCCTGTCATTCTCTTACTAAATATTTCAGTGCCGTCTATCTTTCACCTAACTCTACAAACTTTCTCAAATTCTTTGACTATTAAAATTCAGTGGAACACATTCTATCCATTTCTCCTCTCTCAGAAATCTCCATCATAGGAAATTTCAACGTTCACCACCGCCAATGGCTCTCCTCTCACACTACTGACCCAGCTGGTGAACAAGCCTACATCTTTTCTATCCTCAATGACCTAGAGCAGTTAGTTCAGCAACCCACCCATATCCCGGATCGCATCGGAGATCAGCCCAACATTCTTGACTTGTTTCTAACTTCTAACCCTTCTTCTTATACTGTTGATCTTTTCTCTCCTTTGGGCTCCTCCGACCATAAACTTATCTCTGTCACCTGTCCTATCTCTCCAGTACGGCCACCCGATCCTCCTAGCCGGCGGCGCTTGTGACACTTCGGCGCTGCCGACTGGGAGGCTCTCCGGCAGTGCTTCTTTGATTTCCCATGGAATGATTTCTGCTTCCGTGGCCGGGGACCCTCGGAGAGTGCTGAACTCATTACCGAGGTAATCCTATCGGGCATGGCAGCATACATTCCATTCTCTTTCTCTCAGACTAATGCTAAAAAAATCTTGGTTTACTCACGCCTGTTCTACTGCTGTCCGCAATAAGGAGGAAGCATTCAAACGGTACCGACGCCTTAAAACTCAAGACTCTCATTCTTCCTATGTTTCTGCCCGTAATCAAGCCAAATCTGTTCTTCGACTTGCCAAACACTCTTTCATCAATAATAAATGCACTGAACTATCCAACTCTAGCTCTTCCCAAGCTTTCTGGCATCTAGCCAAAAACCTATCCAACAATTTCTCTTCCTCGTCTTTCCTTCCCCTTTTCCACTCTGATGGGACAACCATCACTTCTTCCTCGTACAAAGCTAAACTCTTCGCTCAAACTTTTGCTAGAAACTCCACCTTGGATGATTCCGGTGCTATTCCTCCCTCTCCACCCTCTTCTCTCTTACTTATGCCTAATATCCTAGTCTCTTCTAAAGATGTACTTTCTACCCTCTCTGGGCTTAATACTAATAAGGCGTGTGGTCCGGACGGTGTTCCTCCTGTTGTTCTCCAAAACTGTGCTTCCTTGCTGACTCCCTGCCTAGGCAAACTCTTTCGTCTCTGTCTATCCTCTAACGTCTTCCCTTCATGCTGGAAATTTGCTCACATTCAACCTGTCCCAAAGAAGGGTGACCGCTCTCAACCCTCCAACTATCGTCCAATTGCTCTCATCTCTTGTCTTTCTAAAGTTTTAGAAACTATTCTTGCTTCCAAATTTCTTAAGCATTTCTCTTCTCATAATCTGCTCTCAGATCGCCAGTATGGCTTCCTTAAGGGTCGCTCTACTGGTGATCTTCTTTCATATCTTACTAACTCTTGGTCATCCTCCTTTCGTGAATTAGGCGAGACTTTTCTATTGCACTAGACATATCGAAAGCCTTTGATAGAGTCTGGCACAAATCTTTAATTTCTAAACTACCCTCCTTTAGTTTCTATCCCTCCATCTGTGCCTTTGTCTCTAATTTCCTTTCCAGCCGTTCCATAGCCGCGGTTGTGGACGGCCATTGTTCACTTCCTCACCCTATAAACTCCGGTGTTCCTCAGGGCTCTGGCCTATCTCCTATTATCTTTCTAATTTTTATAAATGATATCCTCAACTGTACTTCAATTCCCATCTATTCATACGCAGACGACTCAACCTTACACTACTCCATTAGTTTTTCAGAATGCCCCAGCCAGCAATCCCTCAATGACAAAGGTAATGAAGCCATAGAACTCTTAAATTCTGATCTAAATACTATCTCCAATTGGGGCAGAGAAAACCTTGTTACCTTTAATGCTTCCAAAATCCAATTTCTCCATCTATCTACCCGTAAGGAACTCCCTGCGGACTATCCCTTATTCCTCAACAATACAAAAATCAATCCTTCATCTTCTCTCAATATTCTTGGTGTCTCCTTTTCTTCTGCTCTCAGTTGGAAGGACCATATTACCAGTCTTGCTAAGGCAGCCTCCCAGAAGCTGGGTGTGCTCAACCGCCTTAGGGGGTTCTTTTCCCCTGCACAGCTTCTTGATCTGTACAGGGGCATAGTGCGTTCTTGTATTGAGTATTGTTCACATGTGTGGGGAGGTTCCTATCACACCGCTCTCCTAGACAAAGATGAAAGGAAGGTGTTACGCTTGCCAGCTTTCCAGAATGCGCTCGTAACTCGTTAGCGCTCGCCAGGGCAGTGAAATGGGCTACAATAATCGTAGAACGATGTTCTTTCTTTATAGAGTTCATGTTGTCACAGACAACTCAGTGGTGGTCTTTATTCTTGTCTGTGACACTTGGAAGTATTTTATATCACTCATAGAATATAAGATGCATTGTGTGAAGTTAAAGGAGAAAGAGCCTGGTAGGCAGTGGGGTGGTAGTATGTGCGTGTGTATGTGTGTGCTGCCTCCCTTGCTCGGAGGAGTTTCCCACGCTCCTGATTGGCCTGGCGAGTCACGTGGCTTCTGCTCCTCATGACGTAGTCGTCTGTGATTGGAGGCCGCTGTCTCAGCTCGGTGCTGGGGGCTCCTTCCCTCGTGTCTCCTGCAGAGCTTGGCGTAGCGTGCTTGGTCCTACATGTCCTTTGCAATCTGTCCCCCATATAACCCCCTATACTACTTTCTCTCTCTCTGAACTTCTTCTTTTTTCATACTTCCATCTTTATTCAATTACTTATCCCTTCTGGTTCTGCATACGACTTCCATAGTCGGCCAGTCGTATTACCAGCACCAGCTCTCACATTTATGTTTGCACTAGCGTTAGGGATTAGTAGAGTCATAGTCATATGGTAGCCTAGTGTTGGGGTGCTTCTAATTATTGAGCTGTTCTCTCTTATTATTTAATGCTAGACAGTGGAAGGTATCTTTGGTCGTTGTCTGAGTTATGTATGTGGCAAGTCAGAGCCTGTACAACATCGACGAAGCTAGCTAGCCTGTAACCCTTGTGCATATTTTCCTTTGCGAGTGTAGCAGTATACAAGTGAAGGGCTTCTGCCTACTCTCACCTGCATACTTGCTACCTCATTTTGTTGACCTTTGTGGAGCGCCAGGGTAAGACCAGATACTTGAGATCTGGACTTACCAAGAGAGCCTCCAAGTCGCGTAACGTAACATAAGGGAAATCTGTTCAAGGGGAGACAGTAGGCTACGAGCATGCTTGCGCTCTGCCTAGTTTCCTAGTACCTTTTATGCCACTGCTAGACTTTATTAGTGAGAAAGACAGCATTGTGTTTATTAACTTTCAATATGTATGCTTTAGGAATTATTCACGCTTTATTTTAGCCAAGGTTGATGCATAGTGCACAACCCAGTTTGGCTGTTACGTTGGCTACGGAAGTACTGTTTCTGAGTGGTTATTATTAGTGCTGTCACAGAGTTGTTGCACTCCCTTGTTATATATATGTGTCCTACTTATTGGTGTAATCAAGATAAACGCTTTGGTGTCCTGCCCCTGCATTTATTTCTGTTCTGTATTAACGAGCATCTTAGAGCATCAGACGTTTTCAGAAGATCCTATACTTGATTGCTGTAGGACTAGACTTCCAGTGCTTTCATAGAGCATTGTAGAGGTTAGTGTTGAGTACAGACTCACACTAAAGTTAACGTAAGCATATACTCCTTTATTAAATCTTATTATAGTTTATTCAAGCATTGTTATTACTTAAGAGCATTTTATTAACGTAAAATACTCCTTTTGTGAGTAGGCTTTGCCGTCATCGGCAAGCCTTTGTAGAAGTGCACTAAAACCCAGTTAATTGATACCCCGTTATCCAGGAGATTAACTCTGGAGGGTTTAAGTGTTTGTTCACCGGCGTAATAGTTCGAGGGTTTTGGAATTAGCGTACCGTTGTTGCAGATATAGCCTATCATCTAGTCCATTCTTAAGTGCCCTTGTTTATTTGGTAGTGCCGGTGGTAACAAAGGCCTCTACTAACATTAACTCCCGTCCACTCTCCAACTCTCTGCAATCTCTCTCTCTCCCGCCGCGATGTTGCATCTCTCTCGC
>CM064502.1:9770795-9855937 GCA_032716605.1 Paralithodes platypus
CATACGACTTTTCAAGACCTTTTCAGCTAGCGACAGACGCTAGCGGCGTAGGGGCTAGTGCCGTCTTGTTACAGACAGATACGGAAGGTGTGGAACACCCAGTAAGCTTCTTTTCGAAAAAGTTCAACTCAGCACAAAAGAACTATTCAGTAGTAGAGAAGGAGCTTCTGGCTATTGTGCTGGCGCTCAGGCACTTTGAGGTGTATGTTCCCGCTTTTGGCCCAGTCGTGGTGATTTATACTGACCACCACCCTTTGAAGTTTTTTAATCAGTTCCACAACCGTAATATGAGGCTAACTAGATGGTCTTTAATGTTGCAGGAGTATAATCTGGACATTCGCCATATTGCCGGTTGTGACAATGTGATAGCTGACTGTTTGTGCAGGGTGGAGACCCAGGGTAGATCACCACAGGTGTGTTTGGTGGAGTGGAGAAAAATTAGGCTTGCCCCTGTAGTGCAATGCCGCAAAAAACACTATTAAAATTATAAAAACCTCACATAAAAACTCTTTCTTTTTGATAGTATATAAGTACAGTATATCACAGCAAGCATCTAAGACACTCTGAGTTGTTGTCTTAGTAGGCTAGGCTTGGTGAAGCTTGCTCGTTGAGCATGATATAAATTTTATGATGCTATTATTTTGGGGAAGTGTTGTGCAGATTTTTTTTATAATGCAGTGTTTTATGTTTGTGATCGTGCCTTGTTTTCACAACTTGGGAGAGTAGCTGGGTGATGCGGGGTTGGTTGGCATTCTATCTGGTCAGATGTGAAGTTCACCTGAGGCTGAAACGTCCCACATCTTGGGCGGGGTGTTACGCTGGCCAGCTTGCCAGAATGCGATCGTAACTCGCTAGCGCTCGCCAGGGCAGTGAAATGGGCTACAATAATCGTAGAACGATGTTCTTTCTTTTATATAGTTCATGTTGTCACAGACAGATCAGTGGTGGTCTTTATTCTTGTCTGTGACACTTGGAAGTATTTTATATCACTCATAGAATATAATATGCATTGTATGAAGTTAAAGAAGAAAGAGAGCGAGCAGTGTGGTGGTAGTATGTGCGTGTGTATGTGTGTGCTGCCTCCCTCACTCGGAGGAGTTTCCCACGCTCGTGATTGGCCGGCGGGCCTGACGCATCATATGACTTCTGCTCCTCATGACGTAGTCGTCTGTGATTGGAGGCCGCTGTCTCAGCTCGGTGCTGGGGGCTCCTTCCCGATGTCTCCTGTAGAGCTTGGCGTAGCGTGCTTGGTCCTACATGTCCTTTGCAATCTGTCCCCCATATAACCCCCTATACTAATTTCTCTCTCTGAACTTCTTCCTTTTTTCATACTTCCATCTTTATTCAATTACTTATCCCTTCTGGTTCTGCATACGACTTCCATAGTCGGCCAGTCGTATTACCAGCACCAGCTCTCACATTTATGTTTGCACTAGCGTTAGTGATTAGTAGAGTCATAGTCATATGGTAGCCTAGTGTTGGGGTGCTTCTAATTATTGAGCTGTTCTCTCTTATTATTTAATGCTAGACAGTGGAAGGTATCTTTGGTCGTTGTCTGAGTTATGTATGTGGCAAGTCAGAGCCTGTACAACATCGACGAAGCTAGCTAGCCTGTAACCCTTGTGCATATTTTCCTTTGCGAGTGTAGCAGTATACAGTGAAGGGCTTTTGCCTACTCTCACCTGCATACTTGCTACCTCATTTTGTTGACCTTTGTGGAGCGCCAGGGTAAGACCAGATACTTGAGATCTGGACTTACCAAGAGAGCCTCCAAGTCGCGTAACGTAACATAAGGGAATCTGTTCAAGGGGAGACAGTAGGCTACGAGCATGCTTGCGCTCTGCCTAGTTTCCTAGTACCTTTTATGCCACTGCTAGACTTTATTAGTGAGAAAGACAGCATTGTGTTTATTAACTTTCAATGTGTATGCTTTAGGAATTATTCACGCTTTATTTTAGCCAAGGTTGATGCATAGTGCACAACCCAGTTTGGCTGTTACGTTGGCTACCGAAGTACTGTTTTTGAGTGGTTATTATTAGTGCTGTCACAGAGTTGTTGCACTCCCTTGTTATATATATGTATCCTACTTATTGGTGTAATCAAGATAAACGCTTTGGTGTCCTGCCCCTGCATTTATTTCTGTTCTGTATTAACGAGCATCTTAGAGCATCAGACGTTTTCAGAAGATCCTATACCTGATTGCTGTAGGACTAGACTTCCAGTGCTTTCATAGAGCATTGTAGAGGTTAGTGTTGAGTACAGACTCACACTAAAGTTAACGTAAGCATATACTCCTTTATTAAATCTTATTATAGTTTATTCAAGCATTGTTATTACTTAAGAGCATTTTATTAACGTAAAGTACTCCTTTTGTGAGTAGGCTTTGCCGTCATCGGCAAGCCTTTGTAGAAGTGCACTAAAACCCAGTTAATTGATACCCCGTTATCCAGGAGATTAACTCTGGAGGGTTTAAGTGTTTTTGTTCACCGGCGTAATAGTTCGAGGGTTTGGAATTAGCGTACCGTTGTTGCAGATATAGCCTATCATCTAGTCCATTCTTAAGTGCCCTTGTTTATTTCGTAGTGCCGGTCGTAACAAAGGCCTCTAGTATCATTAACTCCCGTCCACTCTCCAACTCTCTGCAATCTCTCTCTCTCCGCCGCGATGTTGCATCTCTCTCGCTATTCTATCGCTACTATAATAATCAGTGTTCCTCAGAGCGTTCCCAGTGTATACCACCTCCTTTACGTAGGGCACGTGGTACCCGTCTTGCAATTCAATCCCACCCTTACTCTGTGCAACTCTCCAACCCAAGAGTGAAATGTTACTCTGAAACTTTCTTCTACTCAACAGCTGAGCTCGGGAACTCTCTCCCAGAATCAGTCTTTCCCTCTTCCTATGACTTAAATTGCTTCAAACTCCGTGTGTCCAGGCATTTTGGCTCGAACGTCCCTTGATTTTGGCCCTGTCACTCTTTCAACTATGGGGGAGGCACTCGCTATAGGCAGCTCTGCCTTTTGCCTCCCTCAATCACATAGAAAAAAAAAAAAAAAGAAAAAAAAAAGAAAGCGAAACTGCGGAACGAGCGTGAAATACGAGACGGATATGATTGGCCGCGACGGAATGGAAGCCAAAACAAGGAAGAACAAACACTTGAAAAAACAGGGACATTACAGAACGGTTAACACAGGGTCTGGAGCGTTTGAAGGGGGTAGTGCTTGGTTTTTGGTCTATATAATTATGTATTCATATATTTTTGAGTTTCCTCGCTAGACCTCCATCAAGCTTAGAAGAACACCCCCTAGACCCCTATTCAAGATAAATTTGTACAGTTTTCGGTAGAAAAATGTCCCGGCCGAAGGCCGAGTCCTTCTAAAATTAGAGGCTCGCTTTCGCTCGCCAGGGAAATATCGACACATAAAGGGCACGAAAGGCTTAATATTGACAAAAAATGAGGCGGAAGGTCTCAAAATCGCCAAACTAACGGAACGAACGTCATAAAATCTCATAACTAACATGCTAAACATGAGGGAGAAGGGGGTCCAGAAAAAGCGAGTACTACCCCCTGGTGTGGCAGAGTGGTCTTGCCACTGGACTGGTAATCTAATAGGCCCGGGTTCGAATCCCAATATGACAATGGGAAGATATTATTGGGATGGAGTTTGTGCTGTACCTAGTTTCAGTGCATTACCACAGCACACCGAAATGCCAAAATAAATACCCTCATTATTCCCTGATTAAATAACATTGTATGAATATTCCCATATTCAAAATATGTTACAGAGGGGCAATGCCTAGTGAGTTAATTGCTCAATAGGTGGCGTTCTGAGACTGAGGGTCCGAGTGTGGGGGATGAGACTGTGAAGCGCGGAGGTGAAGCGGCTTCAGAGATGGAGTTGCTTCGAGCCGGGGTGCTTCGCATGTCTCATTCCCTAGACTGGAACAAGACCTCACGGGCCTCACCGTGTTCAGCGGTGTAGTGTAAAGGCTCTCAGCCTATGCCCGAGAGGGAGTAGTTGGAATATAGAAAAAAAAAACAAAAAAACAAAAAAAAAAGAGGGAAGAAAAATAACTTGGTAAAGAGTAAAGAAAGGCAAGGTGCTAGGAGGAGAAACTGTACTCCTGGTCGGCTGTATTGCTCTTATTACTGTAATATGTACCCTCATTTCCAGCAATACAAAATCTATATAATAACATCTGGAGGGCTCTGCCTAGAGTCGGCCACCACCAGTAAAAGAAAAAAGAAAAGAAAAAGAAAGAGGAAAAGAAGAAAAAGAAATATTTGTTTTTTAGAAAAAATGGGGAATTGGCCTGAGTAGATAGATAGATAGATAAAGTTATAACAACTGGAGAGGTAAGGCATTCTTCCGAGTGAGGTTTTACACTACATAATTGTTTTTTTCCCTTTTTCACTAGCTCGCATCCTTTACATTGTAGCCATCGGATAGTAAACTTTTAATTAATTTCGTTTAGTAAGGAGAGATCTTTATTTATTTATCATCCACCAAAACTAAATTGGTGGGTTGGTGAAAACAAATATGAAATGATATCACAAATACACCCAGCACATATACAGTATATATACTGTATATATAATACACAGTATATTTTACTGTATTTTCCTTCACATAGCACATGCATTAAATACTGCATGCCACATTTTCCGTCCATAGATAAAATAGTGGTGAGGGAGAAAACTTACGTGTTTTCGGTAGAGAAATGTCCCGGCCCAAGGCCAGTTCCTTCTAAAATTAGAGGCTCGCTAACGCTCGCCAGGAAATAATCGACACCTAAATGGGCGCAAAAGGTCTGAATATTGACAAAGAAATGGGGCGAAAGGTTTCAAAATACCCACACTAACGGAACGAACGTCTTAATACTTCAAAACTAATATGCTAAACATGAGGGAGAAGGGGGTCCAGAAAAAGCGAGTATAGTACCCCCTTAAGGGGAGATTTCCACTTGAGGGATTTTTTTCTTTACCCCTTCCTCCCTCATGTTTAGCCCCATTGATTTTGAGATTTTAAGACCTTTGCCCTAGTAGTTTGGATATTTTAAGACATTTTGCCCCATTTCTGTCAATTTTAATACCTTTCGTGCCGTTAAGGTGTCGATTTCTTCCTGGCGAGCGATAGCGAGCCTGTAATTTAAGAGCAACCGGCCTCCGGCCGGGACATTTTTCTACCGAAAAATTTACAAATTTATCTTGAAAGGGGGTCTAGGGGGAGTAATTTTAAGCTTGATGAAAAAGTAGGGAACAAACTAAATACCTCCCCTTAACAAAGCCATGAAAAGATTACGGGAAAATGTGAGAGGATTTTTGCGACAAAGGTGTGACAGGCTTGGCGGATCAAAGTGATTTTGTCGTGAATATATTCTCGTGAAATTGCGTATAAAACAGGCACTTAGGCTTTTACATCCATATTACAAAATTACTTTATTAAACTAGCAAATAGTATTTCCATTCAGAGTGTATTTGGAGATATGTATAGTGGCGCTAATAAGTCATCTCTCAGCTGTAATTACGTTTGGCTTGCTCAGTGCTGTAACAATGTCTGTCAGGTGTTGAATACGATGGGTAAGTGTAGGAACATGCTTGTATATCTCACTCGAAACGAATATATTAAGTTTTAGGCATTGCTGATACCAATTATTGATCAAAATATACTTGATGCCAAGACATCACTTATTAGGCCGACTGTACAATAGGTTTTTGACTAGGTTGGCAGATGATACATGAAAGTACAGGAAAAAGAGGCACATCATATATGTTTGTTAGCCCGATTGTCTTGAAGTAGAGGATAATCGGATAAACGGCCTTCGTCTGAGACAACTTTCGCATACGTATACATTTAGCTTCAGGAAGATGTGAAGGGTGTTTATCAGCTTGAAGGGGTTTGGGGATTTTTTTTTTTTTTTTTTTTAAATATATTTTCATCTTTTATTATTATTTATTATATTTTAAAGGAGAGGACTAAAATGTAATTACTTAGAAATTACAAACAAAATCAAAGCCCTCAATACTAATTAAAGAAAAACGCTATAATCAACACTCAATCGTCGGATAGGTTAGTGTTAATAAATTAACTGATTGCCAATCTCATTAGTCCATATAATGTTTAATAATCTCATGTTTAATAATCTTCAACCAAGAATATTTCTGTAGAAAAGCCATTAACGAAGAGTGTTTATTAGAATACAACTGACTGATAAAGATTATTTGAAAATAAAGGAAAGAAAAACAGTAGCTTATGCACCTTAATATAAATGGCATGATAAATGACGTGGCAATAGTTTGTAAACAACGCTCCAGGATATAATTATCGACATTGTTTCTGAGCCCCAACCCTGTGATGGACATACACAATGACCCGGAAAATGAATATTTCAGCAAAATCCACTACAGCTAATTACTTATCTCAGTTGCTGGAACAACATTTATAGTGCGAGTAATATAAAGTGGTGGGAATATTGAAGATACAAATAAATGAAATGTACGATAATGACACTGTTGTTTTTCAGACAATTGATTAACCCTTTGAGTACCAGCGACGTGCGTTGTATTTTGTTCTAGCTATATTTAGACGATAGTATGCAGCTTTAGAAAGATCTGTGGTAGTTAAAATGGTTGGTTGAGATAGGTGCAAGCCTTCTTATTGCTAGAGGTCCTTCCTAAGCTGAATCATTTTGTCTAATCATTGCCAGAATATAATTAAAATTATGTCGCCGGTACAGAAGGTGTTATATTAGCTATTGCTGCGTGACCTTGAACAATTAATGCTCTCTGATCCCCTAAATATACTACCAAAGGAATGAATAAAGGAGGATTAAACGAGCGATAAAGCAGGAAGATAGACTATAGACTGTATCGTTTCAGCTGTCGGTAGATTGAATCCCTTAGCAGCTAATTTCTCGATAATTAATGGAAAATATTAAACTACTATGTCTCTGCATCAATATAAGACCAAAGGTTATATAATCAGCACCATATTTCACTACAAAATATACAAAATAACTAATCAATCTTGATGGGAACTTTGCAATTTACTGTCAGTTGAAAAGAAAAATAGACTAGTGAAAGAGGGAGTGGGAAGAGAGGCGATCAAAGAAGAAGAGTGAACGGAAGGGGAAATATGAGACACGAACACTGTAGATGGTCGAGAAAGGGGGAAGTCAGAGGAACAGAACATGAGAGAGAGAGAGAGAGAGAGAGAGAGAGAGAGAGAGAGAGAGAGAGAGAGAGAGAGAATATGTAAGAAAACAACGATAAGTCAGAGGTGTAGGTTGAGAAGAGAGAGAGAGAGAGAGAGAGATTGAAAGAGAATGAGTTAGAGTTCGTAACTAGGATCTACAATGGAATAGTTAATATCTCAAAGACTTTGCGGTCTATTCCAAGGAGATGCTATGGGTGAAAATTATAGAGATAGTACAGTACTCGAACTACAAAATGTACAGCATACCATATTCTCTGTTATAAGCTGTTTTTCGGAAGAACTATTTACAGATTCTAAGGGAAGTTTGTTCCAGGTAGAATTGAGAGAGAGAGAGAGAGAGAGAGAGAGAGAGAGAGAGAGAGAGAGAGAGAGAGAGAGAGTAGATAGAGAGAGAGAGAGACAGAATAGAGAGAGTAGGGAGAGAGAGAGAGAGAGAGTAGAGTGAGAGTGAGAGAGATAACTTGATCGGAGTGGGCAAAGGCAAGACGAAACATCCAAGAATGTAGGAGAGACAGCAGCGAAACATTGAGAGAGACAAAGAGACACACACTCAGCGGGAGATAGAGATGAATGGGTGGGAGGAGGAGCGAGGGAGAGAGAGGAGGAGAGGGCCAGTAAAAAAAAAACAAGAAAGAGAAAACGAGGAGAAACGAGAACTATACTCGCTGTAAGTGGGCGAGAAATCATGATATCTATCCTCTGTAACTCAAAAAGGGCTGGAGCAAATTAGCTGTAAATTTCCATATCTACTGCTTGACTGACTTTTCCCAAATGGTAGAAATATTAGCTCGATTACTCTAGTCGTGTTTTAGTTACAGAGGTTAAAGGTCATGATGTCTCGCCTACTTCCAGCAAATAGACTATAGGTTGGGATGTGCGAAGGAGAAAAATGATGTGCAGTATGAAGTTGTATCACGATACGTTTTTCGATTTAATTTGTTTTCTATGTGTATGAAGGAGACAAAAACAAAGCGGCCTGTAACAACTGTCACCCCAAGGTTGAAAGAGTAACAGAAAGCAAAAATCAAGGTACATTAGAGGTAATTTAGATTTTTGGGATAGAAGTGTAGTGTGCTTGTAGAATGTAGTGAAATGAATAGTAGGAGGAGGTGTTTGTGAGAGTTAGCTGGATTACTCTCTGGGTAGGTGAGGCACAGCAAAAACAGTAAGGGAAGCCAGGCGTTGTTTTCCATCAAGAATATTAATCGTGTATAGTATAAAGGGCTCGAATGATGAAGGATTACAAAATATACCAAGGAAATCAGGCAAATACAACATTTCTAAGACCCTTCCTTGGCCGCTTATTTAGGAGTGCCGTAAAGATGGACTTACACAAGCGCTTTTATCCGCAACTTTTATCCATAACTCTGATCTGGTACCTTTTGAACATAATTTTAGGAAGAATTGTTGTCATTCCAATGCTGTAATTTCCTTCTAGTTGACCTTTAACAGCATAAATTAGTCTCCAAATGTTGCCAGATTTTTTTGTTTGTGGGTTAAAAAATGCAGGGCCAAGTCGCAAGCCGTGGCATAGTCAGTAGACTGTCAGCGGATTAAGCCCGCACTGTTAAAATGTCTTTGGTAGATGTCGAGCCCGTGCAATTTGACTTAGCGATTCATGACAACGCCTAATGTTCATGTTCACCCTTTCTCAGGGATTACGCTGTCTAATAAAAAAAAAAAAAATAATAATAATAATAATCAAGTGTTCATATGAACTCACCTTAACCCAGCAAGAGCAGTAGGCCTTACGGAAGTATCTGTATAGCGTACGCGATAGGCCTCACGGATGACAGCCCATGAAAACATACCCTAAACTGCCCCAAAGGCACTCAATTGGAAGCAATATTTGATTAGGTAGTATAATCACTCTCCAGTACCCCCTTTCTCTCCCCTATTTGTGCCCCAAATACCCCCTTTGTCTTTGTACCCCCACTTCCCCCCTCCTCAATTATTGGCTATTATTCCACTTATTTTTGTCATTCCTCTCTGTCCCCACATAAAATATTTCGAGTCCCACTCCCTCCTCCCCTTCACAAGTGCAGAAGTGAGCTGGAGCTTCAGTGTTCCTCAAGCAGTCTCAGGAAGTTGACCTATGTCTCTCTCTCGTCTCCATCTACCCTTTCCTGTCACAAATATAAATTTTTCACTAGATATTTGGTGTTTACACATATTTTCTGGTTTTCACTGTTCATATGTTCATCATATAAGTAAAAATAAATGCACATAGAGAAGAAATAATGCTTTATATGGTAAATATAACAAATTATGTCAGAATCAACAAAAATTTCTTCACATGTGCGGCACATTTAAACACCTCAATTGCGTGCTCCTCGGGTTAAGGGTTTAATAAAGAAGTCAGGCCACAGAAAGCTAAAAGATCAGCGAAGGTTATAAATCATACCTAAAACCAGAATCTGCATATAAGCCCAGTTTAGAGTCCATTTAGTCCATGAGTGAGGGTGAATATCGATCCCATCAAGAAAGTTTGTTTTAAGGGAGCCCACCTCACTTTTTTTGTCTTTCTTTCCCTCTCTCTTTGGATTGTATCCATTCGGCCCCATTCAGCCTACTGTTTTAAGACGTTTACCCCCATCCAGGTGTCAATATTTTCCTGGCGAGCGGAAGCGAGCCAGCATATATATATTTTTGTTTTGACAGCAAGCTATTTTTGTACATTTTTCGATAGAAAAATTTCTCCGGCGAAGCCGGTTTTCTCCATACAATGCTAGCTAGCTATCGCTCGAAAGGAAGAAATCGACACCTGGATGGGGATAAATGTCTTAAAACAATAGGCAGAATGGGGCCGCATAGATACAAGCCAGGGAAAGAGAGAAAACGAAAGAAAGATATAAACAGCCGGTGACCCCCCTTAAGTTCACTTGCATTTGATGTAGTGTGTATAATTTTATACACGAAAACAAAAATCTTACAATGAAGAAATTATTAATACGGCCTAAAATAAGTTCAGGATTATATAGTACATTTTTTTAATGAAATATGTAAAATACATAGTTTGTAGATTTAAACGTATACATGTTTTCACATAATGCATTTTCTCGAGTCCATTTAAAAATATAGGACTGAAAATTGTCGGAAGAAAAATCATACTCCCAACCCCGACTTTAGAAGCTTTGTAAAATTCCCAGGCAAAGTACTACACATAAAATATTCTTAATGCACCAAGTTCCAAGACTGGGGCTTTAAAAGGAAAATATTGAAGGAACTAGTCGTCATGATTGAAAATATTTCCCCATGGTTTTACGCATAGTGGATATCAAATTCGCGTTATTTTTGTTTTCTTGTTAAGTTGAAATTACACAGATAATTACTAAATTGACAACGTTTGCATATATATATATATATATATATATATATATATATAATGAACCCAAAAAATAGCTCGTAGATTAATGTAGTTCTTGTTTGGTATTCCAGTTGGATTGGGAAAAGGAAACGGACCTTATCAGAAGATGTAAAAAAGGGAAGTCGTGTGGAAATGGTTAAGAACCCCCGGTACACTAGATAGTTAGCCACTGCTGACCCAATTTATCCATAGTAAAAAAAAAAAAAAAAAAACAAAAAAAAATCAATGGGTTCTTTTTTCGTGTGTGTGACTTTCCGTCTCATTTTGTCACATCTGACTCGTTTTAAGGATTTGTTGTCAATATAGTGCAAATTCTGATGATAATATATACGTTACTAGCGTGATATTATAGGTGTAACCCTGCTAACCCTGCCAATTCAAGGGCTACCAGCAATTAAGGGGGGATGAGCCGGTTTTCTGGACCACTTTCTCCCTCATGTTCAGCCCCATTAGTTTTCAGATGTTAAGATGTTTGCCCCATTAGTTAGTCGATTTTAAGACCTTTCGCCACATTTCGTCGTCAATGTTTAGACCTTTCGTGCTATTTAGGTGTCGATTTTTTCCCCTGGCGAAAGATAGTGAGTCTGTAATGTTGGAAGGGCCGGCCGTCGGCCGGGAAATTTTTCTAACGAAAAATGTACAAATTAATCTAGAATGGATGTTTTTAAAATTTGATGGAGGTCTAGGGAGAAAACTAGAACAATAATGAATACATGCAAAAATCGGCCAAAAAGTGAACCAACCCTCCCTTGACATGCTTCGAATTATCTCGCTTAACCCTTATTACTACCACAGATCCTTCTTAAACTTCACAAACCCGTCTAAATATAGCTAGAGTAAAGTTAAGAAGACGTCGCCGGTACATAAGGGGTTAAGCGCTGTTAGGTTTGGTTAATAGATGTAACTTCACATCTATTATAATTCAGAATATGATATTGTGAGATTCTGTAACATTCTGAATATTCGTTGTATCATGATAATTGTGTTAAAGGCGAAAGAATTGTTTTATTGGTTTATTTATTTATTTATTTATTATCTTATGGTTTCTTTCTTAGACTTCCACCATGGTTCACTTTGTGGGCGATTTTTGCTTGTATTAATTTTGTTTCTAGTTTTCTCCCTAGACCTCCATCAAATTAAAAAAAAAACATCCATTAGATCCCCCTTCTAGATTAATTTGTACATTTCTCGGTAGAAAAATGTCCCGGTTCTTCCAACATTACAGACTCACTATCGTTCGCCAGGGAAAAAATCGACTCCTAAATAGCACGAAAGGTCTAAATATTGACGAAAAATGGGGCGAAAGGTCTTAAAATTGACTAACTAATGGGGCAAACATCTTAGCATCTGAAAACTAATGGGGCTAAACATGAGGGAGAAAGTGGTCCAGAAAACCGGCTCATTCCTCCTTAAAGATGTCTCAAAAGTCCCCCATCGAGGTAAATTTGTAATTGTTTTTAAGTAGAATAAAGTACTGTCCGAAGATCAGTTCCTCCTAAATTACAGGCTCGCTATCGCTCGCCAGGAAATATATTGGCACCTAAGTGGCAAAGTCTTGATATTGACAAAGACATCGGGCGAAAGGTCTTAAAATCGCCAAAGCAGTTGGGCGTACGTCTTAAAATCTGAAAACTAAGGACCCCACATGAGAGAAAGGGGTCCAGGAAAGAAAACAAATCAAATACAAATCTCCTTAACGTTACGCTTGATTCATACTCGTTTACTATTATAGTGAATTCCTAAAGCCAGTATCACACGAGCGGTTTTCCCCACAACATTTATCCTCCCCACTGATCTGGCAGCTTATGAGGTCAGCATTTAACATATTTCTTTTGCCTAAATTCATCTATCTAGTTTCCGTTACCAGTGCAAAATATGTCAGATATGTTGCCAGAAAAATGTTGAGTATCGAATGTTGACTATAAAAGCTCTCGTGTGATACCGGCTTAAGGGAAGATTTCCACTTGACGGACTTTTTTCTTGACCCCTTTCTCCCTCATGTCTAGCCCCATTGCTACTGAGATTTTAAGACGTTTGCCCCATTAGTTTGCCGATTATAGGAACCCTCCCCCCATTTCTGTTAATTTTAAGACCATTCGTGCCATTTAGGTGTCGATTTTTTCCTGGCGAGCGATAGCGAGCCTGTTATTTAAGGGGAACCGGCCTTCGGCCGGGAAATTTTTCTAACGAAAAATGAACAAATTTATCTTGAAAGGGGGTCTAGGGGGAGTAATTTTAAGCTTGATGGAAGTCTAGGGAATTAACTAAAACCTACCCTTAAGCCTACGTGAACAGAATATAGCAAACTCGTGGGAATCTGAACCCGGTGAGAACATAAAGGAGTGAATCCCTGAAAGCGTGAGTGCAGACAATACACGGCAATAAAAGAGTGAGAGAGATAAAACGGTGAGATCATCTGAAGAGCGAGTGTATCGAATTGCAGGTGATTGAGTATACATGTGATCGTATATGAAAGAGATTGAAAGCAATATTTGATTGCAAACGAAGTGCACCGAGATTGAATTTGGTTGCAACAGATAGGAAGTGAGATAGATAAATATATATACAGTATATATATATATATATATATATATATATATATATATATATTGTTACGTATCTTGATTTAGAAGTGGTTAACTAAATAAATAAAGACAGAACAGTTAAGGTGAAAGTGTAGCAAAACAGCTGAAGGCCAAAAGAACGTAAAATATTAAAGTTAGTTCTGTTGTCACTTGCTTTCCCTCAGTTGTTGGGACAGTTATCCTCTATACTCTGATACACTTCAATTATATTTAATCAGTAAACTATTTAAAGTTACATTGAATGTTTTAATATGAAAGAGGCTATTAATTACGAATACAAAAGTTCGGTATGTAAGCAAAGTTTTAAGACACTAGAATATCTCAATTAATCTTGATTATCAGCAAAGTATTAAGATCTTTTATATATAATTAATTTAAGTTTGTTAACCCTTTAAAGATAGTTTTACTCTTTATGTTATCTCTGTATTCTTAGTTTATTATTATTATTCTCCTTTAGTATTTTATCTTATTTATTCTTATTACTGAAAGACATTTGACTAAATAAAAATGTTAAGGAAATATTATAAAGTCACATATAAAAGGGAATTATATTTATAAACGTAAATAAGGTATTTTACAATTAATCAAAATAATAAGCAATGAAAGTTATGATAGAGTTTCAGGATCGTTTTGCCTACGTTCTGATTTCACAAAAGTACAAATTAAAGAATAATAGTCAGGTAAGTATTTAACTTATACAAGGCTTAATCCTTAATTATGAATGACAATAGCTTTACATCAAGTTAGATAATTGTTAATATGTAAAGTAGAATATTCAATCACAAATCATCTCTGAATCAAACATTAATTATAATCACCAAAATTAAACAGTAATTCAAAATATATATCTCTCTAATTAACTTAAACATATAGGATTCTCCAATCCAACCTATATGATTTCTCCAAGTAAATTAAACATATATGATTTCTCCAAGTAATTTAAACATATATGATTTCTCCAATCACAAAATCTTAAAGCAAATGAGTGAATGTTTTCTACATACCTCTGGTTAATTAATAGTCACAAATAATCCCTAACTAACGTGTAAGAGGTCGCTCCCGGACGCAACTTAATACATAATAATATACAAGCCTTTGAAGTCTGTCTCGTCTCCCCACCACACTAGAAATGTACTGCTTTTAACTATCAAATCTCCGGCTTTTATATCATTTTTCGGACCAAGCTATCCAATCAGAAGGCAGGAAACAGGTGCCGAAACCAATAAAACAGGCTGCTGGTGTCAGCCATTCACAGACGAGAAGCAGGTGAACTAGGTCCCGTAAGTGGTTGGGGCAGTAGGGAGAAGGGGGCTGGTTCCGCCTCGTTCAGTTGTTTCCCCCCAAACTTGGCTGGTTTCCCCCCAAACTTGGCTGGTTTCTCTCTCTCTCTCTCTCTATCTCTCTCTCTGGTCATGTAAGCAAGGTGAGTTGTTGCCAGGAGGTAATTGTAAAGTCACGTTCAACAGGTTGGTCTGGCCACATGACATCCGGTTGGTACGGATATTACAATATATATATATATATATATATATATACCGGGTATATATATATATATATATATATATATATATATATATATATATATATATATATAGAGAGAGAGAGAGAGAGAGAGAGAGAGAAGGGAGAGAGAGAGAGTAGATAATTAGAGGAAGATAGAATTATAATTTAATAGCCAAAAACTGGTTGAAATCGGAAGTAACTTGACATGAGTGATCATTACGAAAGTGAAAAAGGGTTGACGTCATATTACAAAGAGACATGACAGAAATTCACTGAACAGAAAGTTGAATGGTATTGAAATGAATCTACAATTTCACTTAGGTATTAATAGGTGTTGAGCAAGATTCACTGGCACCACAGACAACACCACCAGTGACACCACAGGCGACGACACACCAAGCTTCCCATTTAAAGAGCCAAGTCCACGTTCCCCCAGGCTCGAAGGTACGGTACCGGAGTGCAGCGAGGAGTACCCTCGGGAGTGCTACCGCCTGGCCACCCAGGTGCCTGTGCCCCTCATGACACTGAGGATGAAAGCCCCCCCCCCCCCACCCCACCCAGCTTGCACAAGCAGAATGTCCATGACGCCAGCACTGAACCGGGGTCCGAGAATGGAAGAGAAGACGACCACGGAAGCTATTTGGCCAACCGGAACTGAGTCACTGCTCCAACCTGCCCCAGAATTGGCCCAGGGAATCCCCAGATCCTAGACACTACATGACACTTTGACCATCGCCTTGCTCCCAGATCAAGATGACGATCACGAGATGGGCCTCGGAACTTGATTGGCCTACACAAACCCCCACAAACGTTTACTGTTAAAACTAAAAGCGCATGGAATACAAGACTGTGTGTTGAAATGGATAGAAAATTGGCTCAGCGACAGAAAGCAAAGAGTAGTCATAAACGGTAAGGCATCTAAATGGACCAATGTAAGTAGCGGGGTACCCCAGGGATCGGTACTAGGACCAATTATCTTTCTAATTTACATCAACGACATAGATGAGGGTCTCACCTGTACAATCTCAAAATTTGCTGACGATACAAAAATTGCAAATAGCGTACTCTAAAAAGAACAAGTTGACGATATGCAACATAATCTAGATAAATTGTCATGTTGGGCCCAAATTTGGCAAGTGAGTTTCAATGCGGATAAATGTAAAGTACTACATATCGGATACCTAAATGAGAAAGCAAACTTTTCGATGAATGGCACTCGGCTTAAGAATGTAAACAGAGAAACCGATCTGGGAGTAACAATATCGAGTAACCTAAAACCGAGTCAACGATGTTCAGAAGTTGTTAAGAAGGCAAACAAAATAATTGGCTTTATAGGCAGGTCATTTGAGCATAAATCCAAAGAAGTTATCCTAACCCTTTACAATTCCTTAGTCCGCCCTCTTCTGGAATACTGCGTTCAATCCTGGTGCCCTTATTACCAAAAAGATAAACAAGCTAGAACGAGTTCAACGTAGTTACCAAAATGATACCTAGCCAAAAGAACAAACTAGAGAATTAAATATAGTTCCTTTAACCCAGCGCAGATTAAGAGGTGACTTAATTCAAGTGTTCAAAATCATCAAAGGCATCGACAATATGAACTGTAGTAAGTACTTCACTATCGACCAATCTAATTACACGCGGGGAAACGGTTGCAAAATTATTGGTAAATCTTTTAACTCACACGAATCCAAGAATTTCTTCTTCAATCGAGTTGTCAACTTGTGGAATGGGCTTCCCCGAAACGTTATAGACTGCATCACCGTTGATTCATTTAAACTCCGCGTAGACAAATATCTCTCATCAAACCCGCGACTGACTGTGTTTGTAAATGAATAACTTTATTTTATCCCCCCCTCAGTTACTAACCCATCTGTCCCCTACTAACTTCCTAATCCTGCCACGGACATTAGTTCCAGGGCAGTAATTCCCTTTCCAATGTTCCCTTACCCACTCTAAACCACTGTTTGGACACTTGATCCTCAGTGTTTTGGAGGACAAGCAACCTAGAAGGGTCACTAGATCTGTTGTTGCTTAATTTCCTTTGTACACCGATGGTGCAAGGAGGCCTCTGGATCCAGGACGGGGCCATAATTATAAGGTTATAAATCCCCACCCTCAACACACTGGCTCGCAGATGTGACCCTCCTCCTCTTCACGTCTGCCACTCCCTCTGCAGACACGATTTTTCATAGAAGAAAGCACGAAAGACTTACGATATATTCTTATGGGGAAAACTATAGACAAAAGGCTGACATCCCTACCAATGAAAAGGAATGTTTCGAGACCAATCTAAGCGGCCTGCCTATTCTACCTCAAGGAGTATCGTTGCCTTCAGAGTGTGAACAATCAAAGGAGCTACAAGACATAGTGATTGCCGAGCCAAACGACTACTTTGAGAAGCTGAGACGCCAGTGTCAAGAAAAACTTCCCCTTATTCCCCGCATTATCCTACAGAAGACAGTAGCCACATTTTACTCAACATGGACCTCTTCCGTTGTTCCTGAGGTCCCAGCCGCTGCAGCCGAATGCTCCATATTGTCTTGTATTCACGGAGATAGATGGTTTACTGATGGAAATTATTGTGCTTTCTTGATGGAGTTAAAAGGGTTACTTATATGTAGTTTAAATTGTTCTGTTTGCAGAGTTTTGTTGGAGTTTTGAATGTTGAACAAAGGCAGATTTACACGAAGACTTTTTCCGGCAACTTACGATTCGCAACTCTATTCTGGCAATATTTAAGACTATATTGCACTGGTATCGGAAAGTAGACTAATTCGTGGTCAGGAGTTTCTGAAGAAAAAAATTGTGGTACAAATATGATACAGTGGCGAACTATTTTGATAAACTGTTCGAGCCACAACGATTATATTGCCGGAGTTCACTAGTTAATGATCACCGTATTGGTTTTATCATCAGGTGGTGTTCAATTATTCCTAAGCACAACTGTACATTATCATAATGTGACATATACTTTATATAAAATTATCAGGAGGAAGAGAATGACCAGCGTTCATTCACAGAGGGTAGGTGAAGCTACGTGGGGAGGTCCCCAGTGAGTGAATGAATTTAGTTGTTGTTGTGTTGTTGTTGTTGTTGTTCCATAGGCTGCCTGGCCGAACAGCCTCGAGTCCCTAAGGAAGGCCATGGCCATGGTCGGGATTTCCCACAGAGCTCTCTAGGAGTGGAGATTGTGTTGTTTGCGTAAGTGGTTGTGTGAAATGAAGTCTTCTATGATGTGTTTAATGGTATGGGGTGCTGTGTTACAACCTGGGAAGGTGTCGACGACTAGGATGATGAAGTCTAGTGCATTCATATCTTGGATTATATTTACGACAGGGACCCTCCTAAGCCAGATCCTAGACAACAGAAAATACCAGTATTGTGCAGGTTGTGGGGTGAACCTTTTTGGTGAACCTAAATTCGGTCCATTGTAAGTAGGGCAGAAATCTTAACAACACTATTTTTACCTAAAAGTGAAAAGAATATTTGAACTGAAATGTAGTGTAATGGTTAATGCACTGAATTTTGGTGTGAGTATCCTAGGTTCGAATCCTTGGAGTACCACATGTATTCATTACTTTCACTGATATAATTAATTAGGTTTAATTGTAAGTTAATTGGTGGGTTGGTGATAATATGAATTTATACCGGTACAATATAAACAGAATAAACCTTGGATTAAGTGTAGAATTTACATCCAGTTGGTCGATCTACCCCTTTTTATGTTACAAGAGGTTAGAGTTCCAAATCTGGCCTACATATATTGAGTTGACTATACACTATACAGTATATCTGAACGGTAATTTATAGCATCATCACCAAGGTTATAACAGCCACTTAAGGTGAGGCTGATGGACTGTTGAGGTTAAGGGGAGAGGGGTAATTTTTCTGGTCCCCTTTCTCCCTCGTGTTAAGCCCCATTTGTTATGAAATTATAAGTCGTTTCGCCCATTAGTTTTGCGATTTAACACCTTTCACCCCATTTCATTGTCAATTTTAAAACCTCTCGTGACATTCAGGTGTCGATTATTTCCTGGTGAGCGATAGCGAGCCTGACATTTTAAGAGAAACCGGCCTTCGGCCGGGAAATTTTTCTACCGAAAAATTTAAAAATTTATCTTGAAGGGGGGTCTAGGTGGTGTTTTTCTAAGCTTGATGGAGGTCTAGCGAAAACAACTAAGAAATAAAGGCATAAAGGAATTAATAGACCAAAGAAAAACAAAAAACGTCCGTCTCCCCTTAATTTATATCAATTCAAAGATTATTAGATATCACCCGGCACACACATTTGTGAACCATTTAGTGAAAACATATTAATTAATCAGTCAACACTTTCTCGTTCCAAATACTCATTACACCTTCACAACTTCAAATGTATTTCCCTCCCTTGATATGAATACGCATTAACTCTTGGTGACCATAGCTTTATTGTTAATTATTTGGTCAGGTGTATTCTGGAATATGCTCTCCAGATAATATAACTCATGTTTGAATTATGGAAGTGAAATGCAACTTTTTAGCGCGGGAATATTTGATATATGTATATTTTCATACTGGGAAGTGCTTCGTAAGCCGAATTTGGTGTAGAACGATGCAAGGGGAAAATGCGATCAAAGGGTATTTACTCCTATTGAAATTGACTGACTAGGAGAGCGGCGGAGAAAATGTTGATAGAAATGTGATGATACTGAGGGAGACATTAAGGGGAGATGGTTCACTTTTTGGGCGATTTTTGCATGTATTCATTATTTTTCTAGTTTCCTCCATAGACCTCCATCAAATTAAATAACACATCCATTAGATCCCCCTTCTAAATTAATTTGTACAATTTTCGGTAGAAAAATGTCCAGGCCGAAGGCCGGTTCTTCCAACATTACAGGCTCACTAGCGTTCACCAGGGGAAGAATCGACACCTAAATAGCACGAAAAGT
This sequence comes from Paralithodes platypus, assembly GCA_032716605.1. NCBI lineage: Eukaryota > Metazoa > Arthropoda > Malacostraca > Decapoda > Lithodidae > Paralithodes > Paralithodes platypus. The sequence continues at coordinate 9,790,399 of CM064502.1, forward strand.
CTAAATATTGACATAGAAATGGGGCGAAAGGTCTTAAAATTGACGAATTAATGGGGCAAACATCTTAACATCTGAAATCTAATGGGGCTAAAAATAATTTGCTGGTTGAGGAGAACGAGACGAAAATGTTAATTGGAATTGAAGGGGAGGCAGACCGTTTGTTTGGTCTATTAATTCATGTATTCATATATTGTTTTAGTTTCCTCCCTAGACCTCCATCAAGCTTAGATAAACACCCCATAGACCCACCTTCAAGATAAATTTGTACATTTTTCGGCAGAAACATTTCCCGGCCGAAGGCCGGTTTCTCTTAAGATTTCAGGCTCGCTTTCGCTCGCCAGGAAAAAATCGACACCTAAATGGCACGAAAGGTCTTAAAATTTACAACAAAATAGGGCGAAAAGTTTCAAAATCGTCAAACTAATGGGCCGAACGTCTTTTAATCTCAAAACTAGATGGGCTAATTAAACATTAGGGAGAAGGGGGTCCAGAAAAAACGGTTTTCCTCCCCTTAAGAGATTCGTGGCATAGTAAGGGGGAATACACTAAAGCCGGTATCACACAAGCGCTTTTTCACTCAACATTTATCCTCAACACTGGTCTGGCTGCTTATGAGGTAAACATATACAATTGTTCTGCTACCTGAGTTCATCTATCTTCAATCTAGTTTCCGGTACTAGTGCAAAATAATCCAAAAACGTTGATCATCGAATGTTGACTATAAAGCCTCTCGTGAGATACCGGCTTAAGGGGGGTGACCTGTTTTTGTGCTATCCTTTTCTATCTTTCTCTGGCTTGTATCCATTTGGCCCCATTCAGCCTACTGTTTTAAGACGTTTATCCCCATCCAGGTGTAATTGTTTACTGGTGAGCGGTAGCGAGCCAGCATATTTTTTATTTTTGTTTGACAGCAGGCTAACTTTGTAAATTTTTCGATAGAAAAATTTCTCCGGCGAAGCCGGATTTCTTCATATAATGCTGGCTCGCTATCGCTCGCCAGGAAGAAATCGACACCTAGAGGGGGATAAACGTCTTAAAATATTTGGCTGAATGGGGCCGAATGGATACAAGCCAGATAAAGAGAGAAAAGGACAGACATAACAAAAAGCAGGTCACCCCCCTTAAGGCTGACAGTAAAGGAAAATAATTGAGTAAGAGCAGTAATAGTGAAGACTAAGAGCAGTAATAGTGAAGACTAAGAGCAGTAATAGTGAAGACTAAGAGCAGTAATAGTGAAGACTAAGAGCAGTAATAGTGAAGACTAAGAGCAGTAATAGTGAAGACTAAGAGCAGTAATAGTGAAGACTAAGAGCAGTAATAGTGAAGATAGTAATGGTGAAAATAATGATAAAAAGAGTGAAAATGAAGATAATAGGAATGTAACAGACGTTAACAAGAGTGAATATAGTGATAGTAAGAGCGTAAATGATAATTATAATATATATTATTACAACAATAAAGGTAAAGATGATGGTAATAACAGTGACAATGATAATACAACGAGTAAAACTAATAATAAGTTTGAAAATGATAATGTTACCTCATACAATATATTATATTATATAAATGATAATGTTACCTCGTACAATATATTATATTATATAAATGATAATGTTACCTCGTACAATATATTATATTATATAAATGATAATGTTACCTCGTACAATATATTATATTATATAAATGATAATGTTACCTCGTACAATATATTATATTATATAAATGATAATGTTACCTCGTACAATATATTATATTATATAAATGATAATGTTACCTCGTACAATATATTATATTATATAAATGATAATGTTACCTCGTACAATATATTATATTATATAAATGATAATGTTACCTCGTACAATATATTATATTATATAAATGATAATGTTACCTCGTACAATATATTATATTATATAAATGATAATGTACCTCGTACAATATATTATATTATATAAATGATAATGTTACCTCGTACAAATATTATTTATATAAATGATAATGTTACCTCGTACAATATATTATATTATATAAATAGACCCCTCGTACAATATATTATATTATATAAATGATAATGTTACCTCGTACAATATATTATATTATATAAATGATAATGTTACCTCGTACAATATATATATTATATAAATGATAATGTTACCTCGTACAATATATTATATATAAATGATAATGTTACCTCGTACAATATATTATTATATAAATGATAATGTTACCTCGTACATATATTATATTATATAATGATAATGGTACCTCGTACAATATATTGTATTGTATAAATGATAATGTTATCTCGGGCAATATGTTGTATTATATAAATGATAATGTTACCTCGTACAAATATTATATTATATAAATGATAATGTTACCCTCGTACATATATTATATATTAAATGATAATGTTACCTCGTACAATATATTATATTATATAATGATAATGTTACCTCGTACAATATATTATATTATATAAATGATAATGTTACCTCGTACAATATATTATATAAATAATGTTACCTCGTACAATATATTATATTATATAAATGATAATGTTACCTCGTACAATATATATATATTAAATGATAATGTTACCTCGTACAATATATTATATTATATAAATGATAATGTTACCTCGTACAATATATTATATTATATAAATGATAATGTTACCTCGTACAATAAATTATATTATATAAATGATAATGTTTACCTCGTACAATATATTATATTATATAAATGATAATGTTACCTCGTACAATATATTATATTATATAAATGATAATGTTACCTCGTACAATATATTATATTATATAAATGATAATGTTACCTCGTACAATAAATTATATTATATAAATGATAATGTTACCTCGTACAATATATTATATTATAAATGATAATGTTACCTCGTACATATATTATATATAAAATGTTACCTCGTACAATAAATTATATTATATAAATGATAATGTTACCTCGTACAATATATTATATTATATAAATGATAATGTTACCTCGTACAATATATTATATTATATAAATGCGCGGAATTTCGATGTGAGTATCCTAGGTTCGAGTCCATGGAGTGCCACATGTATTTGTTGATTGTATTAATTGAGTTTAGAAGTAGAGTTGGTTGGTGAGAAAACAAAATGAATTATGAAGTAAAATTAAGTATAGGAGTGACAGTGATGATAATGTGAGAGGAAATAATGGTAGTGAGAATGAAAACGATAAAAGTGAATAGAAGATAGGAAAAGTGAAAATAATAATATTAAGAGTGGTGGTTCCTCTGGCAAGCGGATCATAATTTATCTAGTGAAGCTCTCCAACCGACACACACCACCAACACCACTACCCTCCTCACATCACCACCACCACCATTCTCCTCACACCACCACCAACCTCCTCACTCCACCACCAACCCCCTCACACCACCACTACCCTAACATCACCACCACCACCATTCTCCTCACACCACCACCAACCTCCTCACTCCACCACCAACCCCCTCACACCACCACTACCCTGACATCAACACCACCACCACTCTCCTGACACCACCACCACCATCCTCACACCACCACTACCACCACCATCACCACTCTCCTGAAACCACCACCACTACCCTCCTCACACCACCACCATCACCCTCTTTCCTTCCTTTGCCACCGTTCACCTCCTTCATCAGTCATCTCGGGGTCTGCTTGCACTCTCGCTCGCTGGCTTTCTCTCGCTCTCACACACTCGCACACCCACTTTCACTCACACACACTCACTCTCTTACACACACTCTCTTTGATCCACTCATTCACGCATTATCACTTACCCACACCCAGGGGAGGTGTGGCAGAGTGGTCTTGCCACTGGACTGGTAATCCAATGGATCCGGATTCGAATCCCAATAGGCCTATGTCAGTGGGAAGATATTATTGGGATGGAATTTGTGCTGTACCTAGTTTCAGTGCATTACCACAGCACACCGAAATTCCAAAACAAAATACCCTCATTGTTCCCTGATTAAATAGCACTGTATGAATATTCCCATATTCAAAATATGCTACAGGGGGGCAATGCCTAGTGAGTTAATTGCTCAATAGGTGGCGTTCTGAGAGTGAGGGTCCGAGCCTGAGGAATGAGACTGTGAAGCGCAGGGGCGAAGCAGCTTCAGAGATGGAGTTGGGTTCGAGCCGGGAGTAGGTGCTTCGCATGTCTCACTCCCTAGACTGGAACAAGACCTCACAGGCCTCACCGTGTTCAGCGGTAGAGTGTAAAGGCTATCAGCCTATGCCCGAGAGGGAGTAGTTGGAATATAGAAAAAATAAAATAAAATAAAAAATAAAATAAAACACTTTTACACCCTCACTTAGGCTATATTCACTTGCTCACAGTCACTTACATCCATTTGCTCATACACTCACTCGCATGCGTGTCCATACATTTTGACTGTAATGTATCTTAAAATTTGGCTCTCTGTCACTCTTTCAACTTTGGGGGAGACACTTGTCACAGGAATATTTGCCTTTTGTCTCCTGAATTTACATAGAAAACAATGCATTCTCTCCCCACACACATTCTTACTACTACGCACTCTCATACACTAGGTTGCACTTATGCTCGTTTGTATTACAAATTAACTTGCTTACATATGCACATGCTCTCACTCCAACACACGATTTCATGCATTCATACAGTACTTACCCATATTCCTATACCCACACACTCACTATGTCCACTTTAAATATAGCATTTATTACTTTCTCGCATTCTTACGTATACTCACTCTCATTCGCATGCAATGTGTATTCATAAATGTTTTCACTCATATGCCTTCTCACTTTCACACACTCCCTTGCATGCGTTCTTAGTCTCATGCACTTATTCGAATGCACCCATATTATTGAACAATCACTCACTGGCACACACTCACACTCATTTGAACGAACTCTCATTCTTACACCCATGCACTCTTACTCGAACACACTAACACTAATATTCACTCACCTACACTCGTCCATGTACATTCATAGACTCTTCCATTTAAAGCCGGTATCACACGAGAGCTTTTATAGTCAACATTCGATGATCAAAACATTTCTGGCAACATTTCTGGAATATTTTGCACTGGTATCGGAAACTAAACAGATGGTAGATTAATTTAGTAACCGAAATATTTTAAATGTTGACCTCCTAACCTTTGAAGCTCTGACGCGTTTTAGCAGTTTATTTTGGCTATCATTAGACCATTTTATGCAGCTTAATCCTTCCAACCCGGGCTGCCTTAGGTAAGGACAGCGCGGCTGAAAGGCCGCTACCCGGTATGCCTTACCTAAGGCATTTTCTTGAAAGCGTGCTTTAAATTTCGCGCGGGCAAATTTTACTTTGCGGGGGCGACCGCAGCGCCACCAAGCCTCAACTACCACGCTTATCAGTTCCTACGTTGCCGCCATTGCGAGCTACAGCAAAAAAATGAATTCCGACGCGTCCGATACTGTGCAATCTCCCGCGCGTCCCAGTGCTACCCCGCTTGCAACATCTACGCCTCTGCCAACCGAGAAGAAAAAGAAACTAAGGAAAGTGAAACGTTTGCTAAGTGATAGTGCAATACAACGTGAACTTTTCAACCAGTATTTGAGCAGTGGTGAAAGCTCGGTGGACAAAAACCTCTATATTCAGAGTAGAAGTGGGAGCGAAATTGACGATTTTGAGGGATTTGGTGCTGATGACAATGTTGATTTATTTGAGGGGGATGATAGTAGTGATGATCCTGATGTGGAAGTGGTGGAGGAAGGTGCTATTGAAGTACCAAGTGTGCTAGAGCCAACCCCTTCGCCTAGTTTCGTAGGTCAGGGTAGGCCTAGGCCTAGCCCTAGCCCTAGCCCTATGCCAGGACCTTCCCCTTTGCCTGCCCGTACGCCCTTGAAAGTGGGTAAATACTTCTATAAACAGTCTTTAGTGAAAAGTGCAGCCAAGAAAGCACGCAGGGAGGCAGAAAAAGTGAGGGAAGGCGTAGATAGTGAGAGTGACGCCGACCCAGGCCTAGCAACCACCCGCATTCCTTTGTCCCGACGCCTTGACCCGGGACGCTGGGTCCCGCCATAATTCAAGGTAGAGCGAAGAGTCAAAACGTTCGTCGTAGCCTGGGCCGCGGTTGAGCGTTCGGACGCGGCGAGGTAAATACGCGGCAAAAGTTACCACCACTTCCATCATCATAACTCCGGAACTACTTGAGCTAGAAAGCTCTACTCAACGTCATTCTACGCGGCAAGTAAGGCGCCCATTTTGACATAATATTATGTTTGATTAATGTAGGTAGTATATTAAGCGAGATTAGCCTTAGTTTACTTTTGTTGTGTTTTCAGCCAGATCGCCCGGATACAGCCTCCGTCCTTAAGAAAGGCAGCCCGGGGAGGAAGGGTTAGGAAGGATCTGTGGTTTTTAAATGGTAAAGAGACTAAAGACTATCTCAATCAACCCTCTGACCTCCATATACCCTTCCCTAATCTGAATAAAATCGTCTAATAATGACCAGAAAACAGAAAAGAAATGCGTATTGGAGCTTGAAATGGTTAAGCTGTCAGACCAGTGTTGAGGAAAAATGTTGTGGGAAAAAATGCTCGTGTGATACCGACTTCACTTTCCACTCTTTTAATTTCTTCCCAGTATCAACTTAATTATACTGCACCTCTCCCGTCACTCCTTGGTACACTATTTTATCACCAACCTTACTTCCAACACCTCCCCCTCTGTTATCTATCTATATTTTACTGTTATCACCACCATAATAACACTTCTATTAGCTTCCATCACCACACACCACCAACATCACCATGCTCTCATCATTACCACCACCATCACCAACACCATCCTCTCATCAGTACCACCACCACCATCACCACCATGCTCTCATCACCACCATCACCATGCTCTCATCATTACCAACACCATGCTCTCATCACTAAATATATCCCTCCACCACTACCATATTAAATATTTTTGTGACATGACCCAGCCAGGACTCGAACCCAGGCCAGTAATGCAGCACTCCAACACCTTAACCCCTAGACCACCGAGGAGCTTAAAAGTAATGGCTTCATTTGGAATCAATTCCCTCCACCACTACCCGATCCGACTCGTGGTCACGTAGCTTGATGCCATACACACATACACCTCACACATATCATCACATTCCAAACTATAATTCATCCCACAAGCATCCCCACTATTTTATCTCTTACATTGCCCTTTCCCACACCCCCACCACCACCAACACTACCTCAATATGACACTTCCTCATCACCCCACCCACACATTCTCTCCTCACCCCTTCTCTCCACACCCTTCCACCAGCACATACACCTCCCGATCACAATCTACAATATCTCCCCATCTCCACCGCCAACTTCCAAGTACAGTCAGATATTTTGTTGAAGGGCTTATTACTCGCTTTTTATAGAACCCCTTCTCCCTCATGTTTAGCATATTAGTTTTGAGGTTTTAAGATCTTCGTTCCGTTAGTTTGGCGATTTTGAGACTTTTCGCCTCATAATTTTGTCAATATTAAGACCTTTTGTGCCCTATAGATGTCGATTTGTTCCTAGCGAGCGGTAGCGGGCCACTATTTTTAGAAGGGAACAATGTAACAATTTAGCGTGAAAGGGGATCAATGAGGTGTTTTCTAAGCTTGATGGAGGTCTAGTGAGGAAACTTAAAAACATTAATAAATAAATATATACTGTAGACCCAAAACCAAGCACTGCACCCTTAATTCGAAAACAACATTGATGACGAGTTGTGTAAGACAGGAACAACATTGATGACGAGTTGTGTAAGACAGGAACAACATTGATGACGAGTTGTATAAAAGAGGAACACATTGATGACGAGTTGTGTAAGAGAGAAGCACATTGATGACGAGTTGTGTAAGAGAGGAACACATTGATGACGAGTTGTGTAGGACAGGAACACATTGATGACGAGTTGTGTAAGAGAGGAAAACATTGATGATGAGTTGTGTAAGGGAGGAACACATTGATGATGAGTTGTGTAAGGGAGGAACACATTGATGACGAGTTGTGTATGAGAGGAACACAATGATGACGAGTTGTGTAAGACAGGAACACATTGATGACGAGTTGTGTAAGAGAGGAACACATTGATGACGAGTTGTATAAGAGAGGAACACATTGATGACGAGATGTTGTAGACAGGAGCACATTGATGACGAGTTGTATATGAGAGGAACACATTGATGACGAGTTGTGTAAGGGAGGAACACATTGATGATGAGTTGTGTAAGGGAGGAACACATTGATAACGAGTTGTGTAAGACAGGAACACATTGACGACAAGTTGTGTAAAGCAGGAACACATTGATGACGAGTTGTGTAAGAGAGGAACACATTGATGATGAGTTGTGTAAGAGAGGAACAACATTGATGACGAGTTGTGTAAGACAGGAACACATTGATGACGAGTTGTGTAGGACAGGAACACATTGATGACGAGTTGTATAAGGTGGGAACACATTGATGACAAGTTGTGTAAGAGAGGAACACATTGATGACGAGTTGTGTAAGAGAGGAACACATTGATGACGAGTTGTGTAAGACAGGAACACATTGATGATGAGTTGTGTAAGAGAGGAACCCATTGATGACGAGTTGTGTAAGGCAGGAACACATTGATGACGAGTTGTGTAATACAGGAACACATTGATGACGAGTTGTGTAAGAGAGGAACACATTGATGACGAGTTGTGTAAGACAGGAACACATTGATGACGAGTTGTGTAAGAGAGGAACACATTGATGACGAGTTGTGTAAGACAGGAATACATTGATGATGAGTTGTGTAAGACAGGAACACATTGATGATGAGTTGTGTAAGGCAGGAACACATTGATGACGAGTTGTGTAAGACAGGAACACATTGATGACGAGTTGTGTAAGACAGGAACACATTGATGACGAGTTGTGTAGGACAGGAATAAATTGAAATAAATTATGCCAAAACATCTAGCAATGCACTTTTTTTTCTATGTGAGTGAGGGAGACAAAAGGCAGAACTGCCTGTAGCGAGTGCCTCCCACATAGTTCAAAGAGTGGCAGGGCCAAAACCAAGGGACGTTCGAGCCAAAATGCCTGGACACATGGAGTTTGAAGCAATTTAAGTAATTGAAGAGGGAAAGACTGATTATGGGAGAGAGTTCCAGAGTTCAGCAGTTGAATAGAAGACAGACTAAGAATAACGTTTCACTCTTGGGTTGGATAATTGCACAGAGTAAGGGTGGGATTGTGTTGCAAGATGGGTATATTATGTACCCTACGTAGAGTAGGTGGTATACACTGGGAAAGCTTTGAGGAACTTTGATTATTGTAGTAGCGATAAAATAGCAAGAGAGATGCAACATTGCGGCAAAGAGAGAGCGATTGCAGAGAGTTGGTGAGTGGACGGGAGTTATGATATGAAAAGCTTTCCTTTCTACTTTGTCTAGGAGTGGGGTGTGACAGGAACCTCCCCACACATGTGAAAAATACTCAATACAAGGATGCACTGTGCTCCTGTACAGAGCAAGAAGCTGTGCAGGGGTAAAGAACCCCTTGAGGCGGTTGAGCACACCCAGCTACTGGGAGGCTGCCTAAGCAAGACTGGTAATATGGTCCTTCGAAGTGAGAACAGATGAAACAAAGATACCAAGAATATTGAGAGAAGATGGAGGATTGATTTTTGCATTATATATATATATATATATATATATATATATATATATATATATATATATATATATATATATATATATATATATATATAGAGAGAGAGAGAGAGAGAGAGAGAGAGAGAGAGAGAGAGATAACCACGATCATCGGTATACAGTAGATGCTGCCCCATATTTACTGGTAATATCACGTTCAAGCACTTAGAAAACTTTAAAGATTTGTTGAGCAGTCTGACCATTAGTGCAGCGTCTTCCCCAACGGTCTCTCTCTATCACTCGCCCACCCTCCAAACACCCCACTGCCTCACCGTCTGGAGTGAGTGTCTATTTTCTGCAACCGTGTTCCTGCCATTCACAGCGTTGTCTGCACAGATAGCTGGTACACAAATACATGGTACATTTCTTGAACATGTGGATCAAGGAAATGTTTCAAATTCTTACATAAACGTAACAGGTCTGTTTTTAATATAATGTAAGAACACATGAAATTAGGATAAGTTAGGTTTGGGTATAGCAGGTCGAGTAATTTATGTAATGCCACGCGTCAGAATAATCAAAACCTGATTGCATAGCATAATATTCGCAGCCCGGGCCAAACATGTCCCTCATTACTCCCTCATGATGGAGCCCCGGACCAGAAATCCAGACAGAGCACCGAGGATTACTTGGTATTACTGGCCTCCTGGACACATAAGTAATGGTTGGTAACATTGATTTGTTATTATAGAAGTTTTGCCGATTATTTCCCGAATTAGTTTACAGCTAGAACTAATTGCATGAAGGAGATACATATGTCAAGAATGTATGTATGTATGTACTCAGTCACTGGGGGTGGCAGACTCGAGACAGAGCCCGAACACAGAAACAACATTCAAAGTTCTAATTCACAGGGTCCAGGACCACTTTCGCGTTTCCTCGCCCCATACTCAGTCAAATTTAGCAGGTAAATTTTACGAGGAGAGGAGGATCCCTAGCCTCCCGCATCCAAAGTAGGAAAAGTAGTACAGGAAAAGAAACAGACAGAAATAGCTAAGGTTGGGTAGAGGATGCCAAACATCAATCTGGACAGGACCAGCCTCCATTGTCAAGAAGACAATGATATTAATTTTGTATTTAAACTTTTAAAATACAAGTAGCTGCTACTACCTATTCTGCGCTTAATGGGGGTATTATAAAAGGCAATGTACACAATGGTTGCGAATATATTGTCTGTTGCATCAAAATATTCATAGGACGGTCCACCCAGTTTTCTGCTTGGCTACACAAATGTATAGAAAGGCTGCGCCGCCAGTGTTTGCCAGGTGGGTGTTAGAATTCTGTAGAAGTAATAGGTCTCCCTCTCTCTCTCTATCGCTCTCTCTTTCTCTCTCTCTCTCTCTGATTTGAATGGAAAATTTATTTATTCATCATTTAAGTAAATCATATATACCGCATTTTGCTATCTGCCAGGATAATTGTTACTAGGGATCCATGTTGCTATAGGCTAACACTTTTGTAACTACCAGACATCCTTCTTAAGCTGAATAAACTCTGCTAAATATAACTAGAATCAAATAAAACAGACGTCGCTGGTTCAGAAAAGGGTTACAAACATAATCATACTGGAATCCCCAAGGTACGAATATGATTAAGCATCGATAACACACTTGATAACAAACGACTGCTACTACTACTAGTACTTGGCAGGTGCCCAACCCCGAAAGGGGTTGACATAGGGGAGCTATCCCCCCCGCCAAAGGCGGCTTTCTAGGGCCTTTCCTAGCTGATGCTGAGAGGAATGGATTCTAGTCATGTGGTGATGGGCTGGTCTATCAGAGTGAGAACTGAGCGATCTCTGCCATACCCATAGCTTAGTCTGACTGTTCCTTTTACTTATATATCTTCTAGATCTCGAGTGACGGCGTCTCTTCCGTGGATTGACCTTCCAATCTACCAAGATTGGAAGCCAAAGCGTCACATTTTTCCTTTGCCCCTTAACGTTCTCTTCATAATTGCTGAGGGGCACAGGGCCCTGGGTGGGTCTTTGGTTTCCCGGGCGTTTCAGCACCCTCCTCAACTCCCCGCCATGAAGTGACTTCGGTCACCCAGGCTTTATTGTGGTCGGCAAGGAGGGTTCTGTGGGGGCGCTCGGTTATGGCCTTGGCCTTGCTCGGGGCCTTGGGGCTGTTCGGCCAGGCAGCTTGGGGAACAACAAAAACAACAACAACTACTAGTACTATTACTACAGTAGTACAGTGGTACAGTGGCACAATATGTTGGAAATTGCCATGACATTCTTCTCCGTGCTTTTCTCCTATGTAACTTGCAGTGGCTATTATACCCACTAACCTCTTTACAGTAGTATCGGTGCTATTAAGGGGGGGTCACCGTTTGTTTTTATCTTTCTCTCCTTTTCTCTCTTTCCCTGGCTTGTATCCATTCGGCCCAATATTTTAAGACGTTTAACCCCATCCAGGTGTCGATTCTTCCTGGCGAGCGATAGCGAGCCAGCATTGTATGGAGAAATCCGGCTTCGCCAGAGACATTTTTCTATCGAAAAATTTACAAATTTAGCTTGCTGTAAAAAACAAATATATATATGCTGGCTCGCTACCGCTCGCCAGAAAAAATATTGACACATGGATGGGGGTAAACGTCTTAAAACAGTAGGCTGAATGGGGCTGAATATATACAAGCCAAAGAGAGAGGGAGGGAAAGAGAAAAAAAGCAAGGTGAGCTCCCTTAAGGTAACCAAAGACATAAATATACACAGCTTAGAATATAAAATATACACAGCTTAGAATATAAATATACACAGCATAGAATATAAAGTATACACAGCTTAGAATATATCTCACCAATATAAAATATACACATAAATATACACAGCTTAGAATATACACATAAATATACACAGCTTAGAATATAAAATATACACAGCTTAGAATATAAATATACACAGCTTAGAATATAAAGTATACACAGCTTAGAATATATCTCACCAATATAAAATATACACATAAATATACACAGCTTAGAATATACACATAAATATACACAGCTTAGAATATACACATAAATATACACAGCTTAGAATATACACATAAATATACACAGCTTAGAATATACACATAAATATACACAGCTTAGAATATACACATAAATATACACAGCTTAGAATATACACATAAATATACACAGCTTAGAATATATAATATACACAGCTTAGAATATAAAATATACACAGCTTAGAATATACACATAAATATACACAGCTTAGAATATAAAATATACACAGCTTAAAATATATAATATACACAGCTTAGAATATATAATATACACAGCTTAGAATATATACACAGCTTAGAATATAAAATATACACAGCTTAGAATATAAAATATACACAGCTTAGAATATATAATATACACAGCTTAGAATATAAAATATACACAGCTTAGAATATATAATATACACAGCTTAGAATATAAAATATACACAGCTTAGAATATACAAATAAATATACACAGCTTAGAATAAAAAATATACACAGCTTAGAATATAAAATATACACAGCTTAGAATATACACATAAATATACACAGCTTAGAATATAAAATATACACAGCTTAGAATATACACATAAATATACACAGCTTATAATATACACATAAATATACACAGCTTAGAATATACACATAAATATACACAGCTTAGAATATACACATAAATATACACAGCTTAGAATATAAAATATACACAGCTTAGAATATAAAATATAGACAGCTTACAATATCTCTCACCAATATATAATATACACAGCTTAGAATATATAATATACACAGCTTAGAATATAAAATATACACAGCTTACAATATATCTCACCAATATATAATATGCACAGCTTAGAATATATAATATACACAGCTTAGAATATATAATATACACAGCTTAGAATATATAATATACACAGCTTAGAATATAAAATATACACAGCTTACAATATATCTCACCAATATATAATATACACAGCTTAGAATATATAATATACACAGCTTAGAATATAAAATATACACAGCTTAGAATATAAAATATACACAGCTTACAATATATCTCACCAATATATAATATACACAGCTTAGAATATATAATATACACAGCTTAGAATATATAATATACACAGCTTAGAATATAAAATATACACAGCTTACAATATATCTCACCAATATATAATATACACAGCTTAGAATATATAATATACACAGCTTAGAATATATCTCACCAATATCTAGTTCTGCCATAATTATGTGGACTGATTACCGAATGCAATGTTTGCAAAGTATGTGATATTTTGATTGGTTCATGCCTTAGACAAACAAATACATTAAATATATCATCATTATTGCATTATGCCAAAGTTCCATTAACAACTGTCTGCAACAATCCGATTTACTGATTGATTTTAATTTATCGCATAAGTCAGCTGTCTGGTTAGCACATTCTTGTTACGGTAAGAGGATTAAATAATAAAGACGAGGATGGAAGCTATAACGTATTCTCTCATTTGTTGCCTCTCCGTCATGATCGGTGTCAGGAGATAAATGTATGTGTTCTTATTCCTTAAAATACAATCATATGGTGTTACTGTTTACATTTTAGATATACACACCTAACTTTTGGGAAGCTGTTTTAGGAAGAGTGGTACTATGATCTTTCCAAGAAAGGTCGGATGATAAAGATACACCAAGGTGTATCTTTATCACCCGACTTTTCTTGGAAAGACCATATTACCACTCTTGCTAAAGCAGCTTCCAAAATGTTAGGTGTGCTCAACTTTCTCCGTGGGTTCCTTACCCCCACTCACCTTCTTGCTCTGTAACAGGGCATAATGCGCCCACGTATCGAGTATTGTTCGCATGTGTGGGGAGGTTCCACCCATACCGCACTTCTCAAAAGAGTAGAGTCAAAAGCATTTCGCCTTATCAACTCACTTCTTCTTATTAGTTCCCCCCCCCCCCCCCAGTGGGTATGGGAGCCTGCTTCTTATGGGAGAAGAACAAAGAATATGCCCCATGCATCATACTGCGTGGGTGTCGTACAAGGCGACTAATAGGGGGGGATAACGGTAGACTTGTGGACCAACAGCCATTACTATACAACACAGGCTTGCTATTGGCACTGTCATCCTTAGGGGTCATGCTGAATGTGGCATTTATGCCTCCCTCCCCCCCCCCACCCCCCTCTCTTTCTGGGGACTCTGAGACTTGGCATTTCGACATAATCCTACGTAATTTTGTGAAGGTAGTGTAGCATGTAATGTGTTTGTAGTATAATGTATTAATAGGAAGGGAAGATGTTTTGGAGGGCAGACTGGGGTTGCCCTCAATATTGATGAGGCACAGAAAGGAGCAGCTAGGGAGGCCAGGTGGTGACAGAGGAGTTCCAGCTGTCCTTGTCAACCACCTGTAGCACTCCCCAGGAGTACCGCCCTGTTCGGCTGGTGCCTACAGCCTACTCCTGGAGGATGGTAGTATATTTGTTGTGAGGGATGAGGTTATAGAGGAGGGGTCATATAAGGTTATAGAGGAGGGGTCATATAAGGTTATAGAGGAGGGGTCATATAAGGTTATAGAGGAGGGGTCATATAAGGTTATAGAGGAGGGGTCATATAAGGTTATAGAGGAGGGGTCATATAAGGTTATAGAGGAGGGGTCATATAAGGTTATAGAGGAGGGTCATATAAGGTTATAGAGGAGGGGTCATATAAGGTGTTATAAGGTTATAGAGGAGGGGTCATATAACATTAAATGCTAGTGCCGTCATTAACAATTACTAACAACGTGAACTGCTCAAGATTCGCAATAGGTACATATAAGTAACACTAAATTAAGGTTTTGCAATATTATACTTCAGTTTCAGAGTACCACATAATATACCATTATTATCCCCGTTCACCCACCCTATAAACCAAAAACACGTTCTGCACTGCAATATCATAACCATTTGTTGCCTTGCTCTACCCTGCAACAAATATTAAGCTTGGATTTCCTACCCTTTCTAACTGACAAAAACTAGACACGCTTTCCATCCCTGCTCTATTCCATCCCTCCCCCAACTAGGCTATTAAGCGGGTATCACACGAGAAATGTTATAGTCAACATTCGATGATCAACATTTGTTGGCAACATTTCTGGATAATGTTGCACTGGTATCGAAAACTAGACTGGTGATAGGTGAATTTAGGTAATAGAATTTTTTTAAATGTTGACCTCATAAGCTGCAAGACCAGTGTTGAGGATAAATGTTGAGTAAAAAAGTGCTCGTGTGATACCGGCTTTAGAGTGAAAGTGGCGACTGTCTCTGTTACGCCGCGTCGTCTATTATCACCAGCACATCTTTTCAGAGTTGTCAATCCCCTTGCAATCAGGCTGAAACTCCATATCCTATATAGCCGCGGTGCTGATGGCAAAAATCCGCCTCCATCACTATTCGCGGCTTTCATCGCGTGTTCTGTAAGTGCTGTGCGCAATGGGAATTATGGGAGTTATCCGGTGTTCTGCTATTTTTGTAATTGCTGACTTGTGAGTTTCGCTCTATAAGGAAGTTGGAGCTGTGGATATCGATATTTTTCGAAAAAAAAATCAGCTAAAATACGGTTGTTGTACATTAATATATACATAAAACTAAATTCACCATACTTTCTATCCATCAAAAACTCTTATAATGTTTGTATTTCTGCTGATTATTGATGTTTACGGTTCCAACTTCCTTATAGCCTGAAACTCGCAAGTGGTCAATTGCTCACTGGGTGAACTGGCAATACAACTCTTAATCTTGATCATTTATAGTAAGCGAATATGTGAAGGCAAGTTTCTCGTATTAGGTCGCATTAGGAGAGCCGACGGAGAGAGCAGCGGCTTCCCGGAATATCCGAGTTTAAGGGGGGTCACAGGCTTTTGTTCTCTTTCTCTCCTTTCCTCTCATTCCCTGGATTGTATCCATTCGGCTCCATTCAGCCAACTGTTTTAAGACGTTTATCCCCATCCAGGTGTCGATTTCTTCCTGGCGAGCGATAGCCAGCCATCATTCTATGGAGAAATCCAGCTTCGCGGCGGACATTTTTCTATCGAAAAATTTACAAATTTAGCTTGCTGTAAAAAAAATATATATATACCGGGTATATATGCTGGCTCGCTACCACTCGCCAGTAAAATATTGACACCTGGACGTCTTAAAACAGTAGGCTGAATTAGGCCGAATGGATACAAGCCAAAGAGAGACGGAGAGAGCAGCGGCTTCCCGGAATATCCGAGTTTAATTAGGAACGAACTTCATTATATTCCGAGCATGATTAATTAATCCGCAGGAGTGATGCGATATTGCCTCTGACTTCCTTGGATCTATTGTTTATATAGATTATTACTTTAGCTATAGTTACCCGAAGAAGCTATCTGCGAAACGTTGTCAATAAAGTGCTCCTCCTCATAAGGGGTTTATATCAATTCTGTCAACGTGTTAAAGTTATTTGAATAATACTTTAGTGTTATAAATCTAGTTATGAGGCTGTGGGAAATATTAGACACGATATACTGTACTTTGTCAACGTAATTGTTTCATTATTTCAGAGTGACAATTAATATTTTAACTCTTTGACGCTTTTAGGCAGTTTAAGAAGGATCTCTGATAGTAAAAAGGGTCAAGAGAGATACTTCGAACCTGTTAATTGCTGGAGGGCCTAATTAGATTGCACATTTTTTGTTTGATAGTAGCCAAAATGAAGTAAAACAGACGTAGCCGGTACAGATGGGGTTAAGATTATTAGTATCGTAATATCAATCTACATAATAAAACGAAAAGCTTAACAAGAAAATGTTGAAATATTATCAGTCCTTGTAATGCGTATATCAAATATTATCAGTAATATCTTGTAATGCGTATATCAACTATTTAAGCTCTGCCCTCCACACACACAAGCACACACACAACAAACACATACATCTTGGGGTATGATTACAAGTTCTGCTTGAAGGGGCTATAGTCTGTTCGCTGTAAGTAGGTGAGAAATCATGACCTCTATCCTCTCATAACTCAAAAACGAATAGGGTAATCGAGCTAATATTTCTACCATTTAGGAAGAGTCAGTCAAGGAATAGATGTCCAAATTAACACTCAATTTGTTCAAGCTGTTTTTTAGTTACAGAGGATAGAGGTCATGCTTTCTCGCCTACATACAGCGAATAGACTATAGTGCTTGTTTGTTTGTGGCTACTTATTCATATATTTATTTAATTTTGAGTTTCCTCGTTAGACCTCCATCAAGCTTAAAAAACACCCCCTATACCCCCTTTCAAGATATATTTGTACATTTTTCGGTAGAAAAATTTCCCGGCCGAAGGCCGGTTCCTTAAAAAAATACAGGCTCGCTTTCGCTCGCCAGGAAATAAATGGACACCTAAACGGCACGAAAGGTCTTAATATTGACAAAGTAATGGGGCGAAAGGTCTCAAAATCGCCAAACTAGTGAACGAACGTCTTAAAATCGCAAAACTAATGGGTCTAAACATGAGGGAGAAGGGGGTCCAAAAAAAGCGAGTACTACCCCCTTAAGACAACATTACGCCGACAATTATAATAATCAAAACCGCCTAGCCATAAGACGATATATATACTGTCAGAAAATACTGACTACTGAAAGATGAGCGTATCAGATTCATATAAGACAAATCTAAAGGTAAATTGAGCTAAGGGATGAATGTGTGCATATCTTTAGCTTAGACCGGAACTGCAATACTACTGCTGTAAAATGATTACAATTTATTGATAGGGGAATGGAGTACATCAGGGTACTGTGATATCATTAATCCTCGTTAAATTATAGTGTAATTATGCTCCTGTGAGAGTGCTTGTTTTTTTGTTTATATATTTATTTATTAATTTATTGTTGAGTTTCCTCGTTAGACCTCCATCAAGCTTAACAAAATCATCCCCTAGACCTCCTTTCAAGAAAAATTTGAAAACATTTCTGTAAAAAAATTCCCGGCCGAGGCCGGTTCCTTCTAAAATTACAGGCTCGCTAACGCTCGCCAGGGAAAAATCGACACCTGAATAGCACGAAAGGTCCTAATATTGACAGAGAAATGGGGCAAAAGGTCTCAAAATCGCCAAACTAATGGAACGAACGTCTTATGATCTCAACACTAATATGCTAAACATGAGGGAGATGGGGGTCCAGAAATAGCGAGTACTACCCCCTTAAATTATAGTGTAATGATATTCCTGTGAGAGGGACGAGGAGGGGAAGGCAGATACGTAGCACTTCAACCCTTTGAAGGGGTTAATGCTCGGCTTTTGGTCTATTTATTTATTTATTAATTTATTTTTTGAGTTTCCTCGCTAGACCTCCATCAAGCTTAACAAAAACACCCCCTAGACCCCCTTTCAAGATACATTTTTAAATTTTTCGGTAGAAAAATGTCCTGGCCGAAGGCCGGTTCCTTCTAAAATTACAGGCTCGCTATCGCTCGCCAGTAAAAAATCGACACCTAAATGTTACGAAAGGTCTTAATGTTGACAAATAAATGCGGTGAAAGGTCTTAAGATCGACAAACTAATGGAACGAACGAATTATAATCTCAAAACTAATATGCTAAACACGAGGGAGAAGGAGGTCCAGAAAAAGCGACTCCCTTCCCCCTTAAGCTAATACTCTTATACTTTAACCCAGTGAAACCCTTCGCCTCTGTAATATATAATAAAATAATAATATATATACAGTATTATGTATGCATATATTACCTTCTTCAAAATCTAGATTATATTAACAGGGGATGGGCGTATCTATTTGCTCATTCATGTATCTTTTATATATATGTTTAGTTTCATCCCTAGACATCATCCCTTCATGTTAAACAAAAAACACCCACCAAGACCCCCTTCAAGATAAACTTGTACATTTTCGATAATTTACAGGCTCGCTATCGCTCGCCAGGATAAAATCAAAATGGGACGAAAGATTTTCAAATCGCCAAACTAATGGGCCGAACGTCTTAATATCTGAACACTGATGGGGCTAAGCATGAAGAAGAAGGGGGACCAGAAATACGACCCATCTCCTCTTAGGTAATATAACTGTCACTCCGATAACTCTATCGTAATGTAATTTGATTGCAGCAATATGAGTACGAAGCCAATTAGTGTAATGGACAGGTGCAAATACTATTCAACCCTTTCTGTACCGGCGACGACTTTTGTATTTTCTTCAGAGCTGTATTTAGACGATATTATGCAGCTTAAGAAGGATCTGTAGTCGTAAAAAGGGTTCAGTGAGATAGTTCGGATCCTGTTAATGGCTAGAGGTCCTTCTTAAGATGAACTAAATCGTCCAATAGTTGCCAGCATATGATGAAAAAGACGTCCTGGTACTCAACGGGAGCCCACCTCTCTTGTTCTCTCTTTCTTTCCCTCTCTCTTTGTTTTTTATCCATTTGGCCCAATTCAGCCTACTGTTTTAAGACGTTTACCCCCATCCAGGTGTCAATATTTTCCTGGCGAGCGGTAGCGAGCCCGCATATATATATTTTTTTATTTTGACAGCTAGCTAAATTTGTACATTTTTCGATAGAAACATATCTCCGGCGAAGTCGGATTTCTCCATACAATGCTGGCTCCCTATCACTCGTCAGGAAGAAATCGACACTTGGGTGGGGATACACATCTTAAAACAGTTGGCTGAATGGGGCCTAATGGATACAAGCCAGGGAAAGAGAGAAAGGGAGATAAAGATAAAAAAAAAGCCGGTGACCCACCTTAAATAAATGAAGTTTCTACTATAAGATGTATTCCGGTCAATGGAGTCTTCATGTGTACGAAAATATTGTAAATTAGGTCATTGGTCTGGAAATAAAAATTAAGCCGTCATAAAGGCCTCATCTACTTCACTTTTCTTTATAATCTAACCTTAACTTAACTAAACTATAATAACCAAGCCTTACCTAATTTAAATTTACCTATCAAATTATATCTAAACTGCATTTTTTTTTTTTATCTAAGTCAGTTTATTTATTTTAGGACTAGGCTACACTGCATTTCTACATTTATATTATCTGACTTTATAAGAAATTTGTGCAAAAAAACAGGGACCAGTGGGAATAGGAACACTACCTCAGGTAACCCTCTGGCTCCCTCAGGTCCTTCCCAAGCTAAATAAAGTAATCTAATCATAACTATATCATTGATAAAGGATTCATGATATATTGAAATGGTTCATACAGTGGGTATTTGCCTAATTTAAGGGAAGATGGTAGGTTTTTCTGACCCCATAACCCCCCCCCCCCCCCACACACACACACACACACATTTTTTCCCATGTTTAGCCTCATTAGTTTTCAGATGTTTAGACTTTCGGTCCATTAGTTTGGCGATTTTCCGAAAATAAACATAATAAGTATATGTCTGTTACTTTACATAAATAAACATAATAAGTATAAGTCTGTTACTTTACATAAATAAACATAATAAGTATAAGTCTGTTACTTTTCAACTGACGGTAAATTGCAAAGTTCCTATCAAGATTTCTCAGTTATTTTGAAGATGTGATAGTGAAATATGGTGTTAAATATAAAATCCTGGTCTTAATATTATGCAGAGACATAGTAGTTTCATATTCTACCATTATGTATAGAGACATTAGCTGCTAGGGGATTACATTTATCGTCAGCTGGAAAGAAACAAACTATATTAATGTATTTCATTACTTGATTAACTTTCAAACTATTTATCTTTCACCATCCAGTTTTCTATTAAAAAGACTAGACAACAAAATCTTAAATAACAGTAAATCATTTTATTAACCCATTCAGTACCAGGGACGTTATTTTCGTCATATTCTGGCAACTATTAGACGATTGTATTCAGCTTTGACGGACCTCTAGCAATTTATAAGGCTGCAAACTATCTCAACCAACCCTTTTAACTATCACAGATCCTTCCTAAGCTGCATAATATCGTCTAAATACCGATACAATAGAATATACCACACGTCGCTGGTACTCAAAGGTTTAACTATTAGTCAACACATTGCGTATTAATATAAACAAAAGAGCTACTAACACTCTTCGATCTGTTTCTGTAGTCCACTTCATCAGACATATTTTGCCTCATCACCTTGGACTCTTAATTGGGTAGTGGTTACTTTTTGGTATATAAATATATCTGTGTATTAATTTTAAAAGTTTCCTCGCTAGCCCTCCATCAAGCTTAAAAAAAACACCCCCTAGACCCACCTTTAAGGTATATTTGTACATTTATGGTAGACAAATGTCCCGGTCAAAGGCCGGTTCGTTGTGAAAATACAGGCTCGCTATCGCTCGCCATGAAAAAATCGACACCTATAGGGCATAGAAGATGTAAATAATGACAAAGATATGGGGCGAAAAGTCTTAAAATCGCCAAACTAATGGAACAAGCGTCTTAAAATGCCAAAGTTAATGGAACTAAACATGAGGATGAAAAGCGACTACCTCTCCCTTAAATGTAGTTCACGTTCTCACTGACATTTAGCTTGACAAAATATAGAAACCCTTTCGCTATTTTCAGAGCTATCACTGCACATGATATCAAAGGTCAATATATTATCAGACTCATAATTAGAAAGGGGAGCGCACTTTTATTAAGGGCGCCTGTTTGTCTGGCACCATACACCCTCATGTGTATCCCCCTTTGTTTGGATATTTAAGACGTGCGTCCCATTAGTTTGACGATGTTGATACATTTCGCCCCATTTCTGTTAATTCTAAGGCCTCTAGTGTCATTTGATATTGGTGACGATTGTACGTGCATCAGGAGAAGAACAACAACATAAACAGAAATAATGTGATGGAAAACAATTATAATACCATCTTAACCCCCTTCTGTACCGGCGACGTCTTTTTAATTTGATTCTAGCTATATTTAGACGATTTTATGAAGCTTAAGAAGGATCTATGGCAGTACAAAGATAGTACTGAGATAGTTCGAAGAATGTTAGTTGAGAGGCTCTTTTTAAAATGACTAAAATCGTCTGATATTTACCAGAATATAACAAAGAGCACTACGTCGCCGGTACAGAAGGGGTTAAGTTAGTAGCTGAAAGTGATGTCGATTGTACAAAGAACAAGAACAACAACAACAACAACGATAATGTGATGGATGATAATAGCCCAAATCGGTTACAGGCTAGATAAACGATAGCCCAAGTCGGTTACAGGCTAGACAAATGATAGCCCAAATCGGTTACAGGCTACACAAGTGATAGCCAACTCGGTTACAAGCTAGAACAATAATAGCCCAATTAAGTTACAGGCTAGACAAATAATAGCCCAAATTGGTTACAGGCTAGATAAATAATAGCCCAAATCGGTTACAGGTTGGAAAAAATATAGCTCAAATCGGTTACAGGCTAGAACAATTTCCGAAATAACTGGTCGTGTGTCGCCGCCTCCCTTTTCTCCCTCATGCTTAGCTCTATTTGTTTTGAAATTTTAAGACATTCGAACCATTAGCATGGTGATTTCAACACCTTTCCCTCCATTTCGTTGTCAATTCTTCTTCTTCTTCTTCTATTGAACCCGCCTGTTGTCTTCTTAGGGACCACAGGGCATGCCTTTTTATCGGCGCTGGCTCATAGTATGTTAGTAAAAGGGAAAGTTAGAGTGGAAGGCTAGTCTTAGGGACAGTTTGCAGGGCCCCACCTATCCCCCTCCCCCCACCTATCTCTATATCCCCCTCTCCATCCAGGCCTCTCAATGGAGTTAGTATTGCCAATTGACCACTTGCTAGTTTCATTCTGTAAGGAAGTTGGAGCTGTAGACATATATAATTAGCAGAATAACCAGCTATAATGAAGTTTAATACATTTATACATACACAGAACCAAATTAAACATACTATTTATCCATCAGAAACCTATATACTGTATTTGTGTTTAATATCTATGTTTACTGGTCCAACTTCCTAATAGCCTGAAACTCGCAAGTGGTCAATTTAGCTACAGTACTTTCCCGCTTGATCTAGAGGTAGTTACTTCCATCTCCAGGCAAGATATACATCAACAATATGAATATTAGCGACATTCTGTAAATTTGAGCCATTTTAGAGAGATATTGTAGAGAATGTGCCGTTATTCTAGCTATTGTTAACATATATTTACTATCTAGCGGACTGGATTTGGTAACCCTGCTCTTATTCTCCTTCTGACTCCCCTGCACTTCATTCAGTGAGCTATATTTGGTCGCCAGACAAGACTACCTAAAACAATGGCAAAAACAACAAAGCAAGGCCCTCAGAATCCCTGTGCCTTCTTCTGACAAGGTTTGGGAAGGATGGGAGACACGGAGAAGAAATTGGTGCAAATAGAAAGGCTGGAAAGTAAAAACGCTCAAAATATTCAGCATAGTGTTAGCAAAGGAGGAATTGTGACGTGCCGAGAATGTATGACACACAAACACACACTTACACACACACACACACACACAAGCAAAGAAATACAACTTCTAAAATAGCGAGAATCACTCTTTCAACTTGGGGGAGACACTTGTAACAGGCAGCTTTGCTTTTTGTCTCCTTCATTAACAAAAATAGATAACAAAACAATAGAGCAACACAGAAAATGAGAGAAGGGAGGTTTAAAGAAAATGGGAAACACTGCTGGGTGAAAAGGGAGAACCCCAAGACAAGTATAGGTGGGAGGGGAGGGGATGGGGATTGGGGGGAGGGGGGGTGGGGGGTGGAGGGTGGAGGGCCCAGTTTGTCTTCCCGGCTGGTACAATGAGACATTAAAGTGGGGTACTACTCGTTTTTGCTGGACCTCCTTCTCCCTCGCGATTGGCATATTAGTTTTGAGATTTTAAGACGTTTGTTTTATTAGTTTGTCGATATTAAGACCTTTCGCCCCATTGCTTTGTCAATATTAAGACCTTTCATACCAATTAGGTGTCGATTTTACTCTGGCGAGCGATAGCGAGCCTTGTAATTTTAGAAGGAACCGGCCTTCGGCCGGAACATTTTTCTACCGAAAAATTTACACATTTATCTTGAAATGTCTAGGGGGTGCTATTTTTAGCTTGATGGAGGTCTAGCGAGGAAACTCAAAGATATATTAATTAATATATACATAGCCCAAACACCAAGGAGTACCCCCTTAAAGTGACTGACGGGTGACATTTATGCTTCCAATTTTGTCGTGTATGGTTCTCGTGTCTCATGTCGATTGAATGAAGGCCCTCGTCATGACCCGTACCGCCGCCACCACAGTTTGCTCATGTGTTTTCCTTCCTGGAGGCTTTAAGGGGCGATGGGTCGGTTTTTCTAGATACCCTTCTCCCTCATGTTTAGCCTCGTTAGTTTTTAGATTTTAAGACGTTCGGCCTATTAGTATGTCGATTTTAAGACCTTCCGCCCCATTTCCGTGTCGGTATGAAGACCTTTCGTGCTATTTAGGTGTCGATTTTTTCCTGGCGAACGATAAAGAGCCTTAAATTTTGGAAGAAATGGGAGGGACATTTTTATACCGAGAAATGTAAAGTAATAAATAAATGAACAAAATTGACCAAAAAGTGAACCATCTAATAACTTCCAGATGCTGCCAAATGCTCTACTTACGGCATTCCTTACAATGCATTAATAGTATTATTGATTATGTGAATTGTTAATATACTCTTAACCCTTTCTCTACCGCCGACGTCTTTTTATTTTGTGTTCTAGCTATATTTAGACGAATTGTGTGCAGTTTAAGAAGGATCTGTTGTAATAAAAAGGGTTAAGTGAGATTGTTTGAAACCTGTTAATTGCTGGAGGGCCTTTATAAATTGAATAACATTGTCTAACAGTAGCCAGAATTAAGTTAAATGGACGTCGCCGGTACAGAAGGGGTTAATATCATGGAAGTACCTATACCCTGTTTCTTTTCAACTGACGGTAAATTGGAAAGATCCCATCAACATTTCTCAGTTATTTTCAAGATGTTGTAGTGATATATGGTGCTAATTATATAAACTTGGTCTTACTATGATGCAGAGACAAATTTAGCTGCAAAGGGATTCAATTTACCGTCAGATGAAATTAAACAGAGCATAGTGTAGATTTTGTTTTCACTATGCACTATTTCGTCTTGTAATATATGATTATCTACACTCCTGAAACTTAATGCACTTATTAATATATTTAAGGTTCTGTTGAGAGTTAAGTTTGTGTTTCCTGCAAGTTAGTGGGTATACTTCCATTTGAATTCATTTGTTTTTTCAACATTGATTACTGCAGATATTGTGTTAATAATATAGGAACAGTTGATTTTTGTTATGCCATGCTAATATTAATTTTGTTTCTAGATCGTATTCATAATAGATGTTATAGATATTACCCGTTTGAGTACCAGCGACGTGTGTTATATTTTATTCTAGCTATTACTAGACGATTGTATGCAGCTTAGGAATGATCTGTGGTAGTTAAAAGGGTTGGTTGAGATAGTTTGAAGCCTTATTATTGCTAGCGGTCTTTCCTAAGCTTATCAAAATCGCCTAACAGTGGCCAGAATATTATGAAAATGACGCCCCTGGTACTGAATGGGTTAATACTAGCATCACAAGTACAGCGTTATTATTTATGGTGGTTCATAATTATACTGTTTTGTTATCTAAGCTAATTTAGTTACAGTACAAAGTAGAATGATGTGGATCAATTTATGCGGTAACATCTGAGGTGAAGCCATTGATTTCGGAGTTTGATGAGTGATTTGTGTGTTTGCTTTTTGTGGGCAAACTGTTATATGTGTTCTTCTCCTTTCACCTCTTTTTCCTTTCTCGTGTTTCTTGCTGATCCTCCCTACCCCTTGTGGGGGTAAGGGCTGGCTACTTACTGACTGACTGACTTTATGCAGTATTGTTTTCCTCTCAAAACGATTGGTCACAGCTATTTACTTTAGTTTATATATAGAAAGATAGATAGATAGATAGATATATAAATAGACAGATATATATATATATATATATATATATATATATATATATATATATATATATATATATATATATATATACCGGTATATATATATATATATTTTTTTTTTTTTTTTTTTTTTAATACATACGAGGTTGAACGAAATGGCAATTTCTGCGTTGGAAATTTTATTATTCAAAGTTTCCAGGTCTCTGATGAGTTTTCGCTGGGTGGCAGGAAGTAGATGAATGAGATGAGCAAAATTCATGGTGGTACAGGGTTACATAAATGTACATGATGATACACGATATACGACGCGTTTCACTGGACAACCAGCATTATCAAGTAAGGGTAGAATGATATATATTTTTTTTTATTATGATAGAGGGGGAATAAGTAGAGGCTTGGTCAGGAAGGTAAAGTAGGAAATTATGAAGTACAGTAGAAGGGAGAAGGTTAGTGGGCCGGCCACCTTGCTGTATTTATTTAGGTTTTTGCATATTTTTACATAATTCTTCTGCCTTAGGCAGGTAAAGCTAAGCTAGCTAAGTTTTTCTTAAAATTTGTGTTTACATGATGTACTTTGGGATTCGTTTAGGTTTAGGTGAACATATTATCATTATAATAATGTATTGGATTTACAGTTTTATGAACTTAAGTATTAAGTGTATAGTGGATCTGGTTCATTTCTTCCTATAGCAGTTAGGCTGCTAGGAAAGTTCCTATTAAAATTGTTTATATGTTGGTGTCTTTCTCTTAAATCATTGTATAAGTTTTCATTTATTAGTTCAATTCTTTCCCAAATCTTTTTCGCTCTATGGTACAGTTTAATATTTAATGGGCTTATTTTTGCTATGTGGTGTAAATCTTGAGTTGTATGTAAATAAGGGTATCTTGTATTTGTTGCAAATCTGAGAGCTTTGTTTTGTACTCGTTGTAATGTTAGTATTTGTGATTTGCTGAGAGCCAGTGTAGGTATTGGGGGGTATTCAAGGATTGGGAGGACTAAGGCTTTTATTAAATGTATTTTAATAGGTGTACTGAGGTTTCTAAAACGGAAGGGTTTGCTCAGGGCATGGATAGCTCTTCCCTTTCTTTCACTTACGTTAGTGATATAGCTTGTACTTGAGATTTTAAGTCCAAGGGATTTTCCATTTTGTTGGAAATTAACTAGGTTTTCATTTATTACCAAGTCTTCATTTTTTTTGGAGCCGATTGGAATGATGGCGAACTTATTGACATTAGTTTTAATCTTCCATTATTTTTTTCATATGTAATAATTGTCTCGACTTCTAGTTTTGTTCTTGCGTTCATCATGTGCTTGGATTTTCCCTGATAATGGATTATCTAGGTGATATCGACCGCATAACTGATATTTAGTCCTGTGTGAGAATTAGGTGTATCTCTGGTGTATATTATGAAGAGAGTGGGTGACAAGACGCTGCCCTGAGGTACTCCACAACTTAATTGAAAGTACTCACCAAGGTAAGAGTTTATTTTAATTCTGGCTTTTCTGTCATCAAGAAAATCGCATAAGAGTTTTTCTATGATGACAGGCAAGTCCAAATGTATATTAAATGTAAACAGGAAGGGTATATATAGAGGGTGGAGGATCAGAGGAGGCGAAAATCAGGGGGCAAAAGTCTCCTATTGGTGGAGGGGTATTCTAGGAGTGCTAAAGGGGGAACCGCTTCACGGAGGCGCACTGGATGCAGGATGGTGTTGGTCGGGTGGCGGGGTCAAAGCTGATTGGCTGCGTGTCGAGGGGCGTGGCCTAAGTTGTGTGGTCCGTGTGGCGCCGGCGGAAGACGAAGCTGAAGGAGGTAGCGCGGGGGGCTGCGTCAAGGGCACCGGGGGGCGAGGAGGGGCGTTAGGTCCTGTAGGGTAGTGCCTTTTGGCAGAAGGAAGGATCTGAAGGTCTAGAGTTTGGTTGTTGATGTTAGGATGTAAGGCTTGGATATATAACGCTTCGAGTATAGGTAATCTCCTTGGGTCACTTTCTTTATCGAGTATGGTGGTGTGTTTCTCTAACTCGTTGTGTGTGAGGTGGGGGTGGATGGGGGTGAGATAGTGGTCTTTGATGGCTGCAGCCTGAAGGTGAAGAGTTAACCGACGTGAAAGACGAGTCTGCGTCATGCCAATATAGGAATGAGGTTCACAGTTCTCATAATTACAGGTATGTTGGTAAATGACGTGATCGTCGGTCATCGGGCTCTTTATCTTGGTGGAAGCTGGTTTGTTGCGGAGAACGAGGTTGGAGGTCTTGGGGGATTTGTAATAAATTATTAATTTGATTTTGTTTTCCGGGTTGGTTGGGTGGACATGCTTGGAGATTATTTCTTTTAAGATGGCCTCGTCATTTTTGTGTTCAGAGGACATGTAATTGCGGTAGAAGATCTTAATTTCATTGGGGGGGGGGGGGGGGGGGGGGGGGCAATGTTGGGAGGGCTTTGGGTGTACCATTTTTCAAGATGGTGGTTGATGGTGCTGGAGATGTCGGAGTTGGAGTATCCATTATTCACTAAAACTTGGGATAGTCTTTCTAGTTCCTGGTGGGTGTCGGCCCAGGTAGAGCAGTGCGTGAGGGCTCTCCTTACATAGGCGGAGATGGAGGATAGAAGATAACGGCGGGGGCATTCACTATCGCCGTTGAGGCATTGTCCTGTGTTAGTTGGTTTAGTGTAGACGGTGGTTTTGTACCCATGGTCGTTCAGAGCTACGAGGATGTCGAGGAAGGGGAGTTGTCCATTGTTAGATTTTTCAAAGGTGAAGTTAAGTCCGGAGGAGGTCATGAAGCGACGCTGGAGTTCCTGTAGTTCGTGGAGGTCCTTGATTTGCACGAAGATGTCATCCACGTATCTACAGTAGACGGCGGGTCGTTGGAACCAGGAAACTTTGAATAATAAAATTTCCAACGCAGAAATTGCCAATTCTTTCAACCTCGTATGTATTAAAGAAAATGTATTACCTGGCTTTACTAATATATATATATATATATATATATATATATATATATAAAATGACGGGTCTGAAGACGAGCCATCCAGGAAACAGTTACAGAATAGCCAGTCTGCAACTCCAAGACCCTATAATAAAGACAAGAGAACCACAGGAAAGGACAGGAAGAGTAGCAGAGACACCCCAATTTTCCCATGCTCTAATCCCTGGAAAAATACCCTAGCGACCCCTGTTTCACCGTTTTCTACGACGAGCCAAAGGTATGGGAGGTCACCCAAACTCCATAGCCACCTGCTCGGGTGACGCCCCCTCGCAGCCCTATATGCCCAGCACGGAGCTACATGTCCTCAGCTCCCGGATATGGGAGCCATGGAAAAAGTGGTTATGCAAGTAAAACATCAATGGCCTGGAGGCTACCAATAGAAATGTATGTAAATGAGAGGACACCTTGTGGCGGGTCGGGAGATCCAATAAACCTCTACCAAGACCAACTATTAACCTGACAAGCGCGATATAGACCTAGGTGCTAGGGTAGTTATTTGTGCATTTCTAGCCCTGGATTCTGACAGAATTCGTTATATTTACAATATAAAGCATTATTTGTTTTCGGTATGCTTTTATTTTACATATATGATGTATATATGAACCTTCAAGAGTGCTAAAATAAGTGGGAAAAGCATTTGGGTGGTGAAAAACGAAGATATTGGCCACCCGGTCATAATCTCAGGCGAGAGAGAGCCACAGGCAGCCCTCCCCTCTCGCTGTCTGGGAGTCAACTGAGACGAGCGGGGCGGTGTGTGCCGGTGTCTGGGTGTTGCATAACGATCTTTTATGCAACCCACTTGTGCTACATTATCGCGGGAGAGAAAAATAACCGATAAATGATGATAATAAGAGGATAAATAGGTGATAATTGAGGAGGGGGGGGAGGGGGGAATAAGGTGGGGAAGGAGGGGAGGGGGAGGGGTGAGAAACACATGGATGAGTACTAGAGGGGAATTATCTCACCTAGAGACAAAATCCTTTGTTTTGATAGGCCCTTTTTTTTTTTGGAAGGCTTTTTTTATGGTCTTGCTTCCGTGAGGCCTATCACGTTCCCTATAGGAAGCCTTCCGTGAGGCCTATCGCGCTTGCCGGGTTAAGCAAGCTATAACAACTTTTGTTTAGGAATGTAGCTCATGGACGAGTCCATACACATCCTATTTCTCCCTTATTAGACTAAGTAACTAGGTCTTAAGTAATTAATGAACGGCCTACCAAATAGTCATTATTACGGTATGTATCCATGTAAACTGCCACTATGTATACCTACGATAAGTATTCACCTCACAACTTCATCACAACCATTCCACAATACCCCTCTGATTTTGAACACCTGTAAACGGGAGTCAAGGAAAACGCCGCACATTATCTCAGGTAAATTGTGGAGAAGTATGCAAACTACATTACCAATACTATTCCACCCCTACCCAGGAACCGAGTTGCTAATTAAGAGTGTAGCTTGTACCAGCATGCCCCTGCCCCTGCCCTGCCGACGAGTGTGCTGCCCTGAAGTGTTCTGACGTCCTGTTCGAGCCACACCCTGACCCCGGAATTCCTGCCCGAGGACGCCCTGGCCCCCGGAAGTGCTGCCCCTAGGACCTACGACCTACGTTGGCCAGCCCTGCACTCTCTTCACCAGCCCTCCAAACATTCCCTAAGGTTCTGTGTGTCTTTTCGTTGTGTTATTGTTGTCAAGGTAAATTAAGATATGTGACCCGTGTTGTGCTAATTATCTCTGAGATCTGAGCCCAAGATCCTTAATTACGTATCAGTGTTAATCCCTCTGAAACTTACATACTCTCTGTGTTAAAACTGTGTCTAAGTCTTAAACCTGTCATTTGATTTATTGCTTATCGAACGTCTTACGCATACGTTATATAGTTGTGTTCAGTTATTGATTTTTGCCACACGCTCGCAGATCTTTTTATAATTATGCATTCTGTTATGTATTTTGCGAGTTGAGGTCGAACTGTATTTCGTGATTTGAATTCCCTTCCTAATTGAGTCTACCTAGAACCTACGCCCAATTTTATAACGAATTTACTCACATATACTTAATTTCTATCCCCAGAATTATCCCTGTGAAAACCTATCTTCCCCAGTTTCCTTGAATACGTTCGATTACATAATCACCTTTGTAATTATTTTATGAATTCATATTGATGTTCATTTGATTACTGATGTAAGTAATTCTGATTCTTCATGCTTTGGAATTTCAGCATTGCATAGATTCTGTTACTTAATTCCACATCACTTCCATACACCTATTATTCTAGTGTATGTTTATTGCAAGACTCTTAAGAATACTGATATTAGTGTATCTTTAGCATAACTTCGTCGTATGCGCCCTCAGTTTTTTTGTTAATTAATATCTTATTAATTATCCTTTTACGCTAGTAATCCTAAGCGTTTCCAGAGCATTTGTTGACTAACTTCATTGAGTTAATTATAATTTGTTCTCTAGTATAAGTAATTAGAGTTATTCTATAATTCATTCATAATTATATACCCTCTTTATATCTGAATTCCTCGGCTCGTTTCGTTATTCTTTCATACGATTGTTGACGTGAATATAAGATATTCATTAGAAAATACATTAATTATTCTTCAAACTTAAACTTGTGTACATTAAATTAAATCAAAGTTTGCCCCCAATATCAGAGTAATATTATTAAAACTACATACCTAGTTGCACTAACTTTGAATTTAATTGCCACCACCGCAGTCCAGTTCACAACCTGATCTCCCTAGCTAAGTAGAAAAGGCACTTGAGAATACCGCGGCTACTTGTGGAATGCGCCCCTCTACCGTGTGACTAGCCCAGCCCACTTGGGTGGTTACATTCGCTTTCAATTCACCCCGCGTCTACCATACTGCGACTGTATTTCTGTTTCTTTGTTTGTTTCTCATTCAAATCCAACTTCACTACTGCTTCATCCATTCCACCATTAACATCTCCGACTGGCAATCTTGTAAGTGACCCACGAGGTAAAGCTAACCTTCTTGCGGATATTTTCTCCACCAACTCAACCTTAGATGAAATAAATCAAGATGTCCCTGTACTTAATTTTAATTCACCTGAAATTCCCTCACTTAAGATCCACACCAGATATGTCAAAACTATTTTGCAGAATCTCTCAGTAGATAAGGCTCCTGGTCCAGATGAAATTCCTCCAATAGTACTTAAGAATTGCTCCTTGGTGCTCGCTCCTGTATTGGCAAAAAATTTCCGTCTGTGTACTCATACCTCATGCTTCCCAGTACCCTGGAAAGAAGCAAACATTCATCCAGTTCCTAAAAAAGGTGCCTCTTCAGATCCATCAAACTACAGACCAATAGCTATAACTTCCACTCTTGATAAAGTCTTTGAAATTATATTAAATAATCACATAATTAAGCATCTTGAGAATAATAAATTAATCAGTGATAGGCAATATGGTTTTAGACGATGTCGATCAACTGCAGAAATGCTTTGCCTTCTTACGCATCAAATCAACCAAGCTACAGACCAACATGGTGAAACACATACAATAGCACTGGATATATCAAAGGCATTTGATAGAGTCTGGCATCAATCCTTATTGTCGAAGATGTCACACTACCTTGCATCATTAGTTCCACTAATTTCTTCTTATCTTCAAAACAGAAAAAAATGTTTAATGGTAGATGGCCTTTATTCTCAATTTCACTCAATAAATGCTGGTGTTCCCCAGGGATCAGTTTTGGCCCCAATTCTGTTCCTCATTCATATCAATGATCTCATATCTACCACTCATAATCCAATACATTCCTACGCAGATGACTCAACACTCCACAGTTCCTTCACATTTACCAATTCTTTCACCCAACCCGATCTTATAAATTCAAAAATAAACACTGCAATTTCTCTGAACCAGGACCTTTCTAGAATTAATGGATGGGAACAAAAGAATCTAGTTTCCTTTAATGCACAGAAAACAAAGTACATTCAATTTTCTAACCGACAGAATCTCACACTCCCATATATTTGTTAATGATGTAAATATTCCCACTTCCTCTAGTATTGACATTCTCGGTGTAACATTAACTACTAACTTGAGCTGGACACATTATGTTAGAAGCATTGCTAAGACTGCCTCTAAAAAACTGGGACTCCTGTACAGAGTTCGAGAATTCTTCACTGACGAGCAGTTGGCCGTAATATATAAAAGTCATGTGCGTTCTCAGATGGATTACTGTTCACCTCTGTGGGGTGGAAGTGGAGTGGTTGCATTGAGGCAGTTGGACAAAATTCAAAATAAAGCTATTAGATTAATCAATAACCCTGCAATCACAGGACCTTCCTACATTATCCATACGAAGAAACGTTGCATCCCTTGCATTATTCTACAGATATTTTCACAGCAATTGTTCCGAGGAACTTGCTTCAATTGTGCCGCCTCTCCACATCTTTCCCTGTAGAACTAGGGCAGCTGAAAGCGCCCATGAATTTACACTTTCTCCTCCACAATGCAGAACTTCTGCTTATCAGAATTCATTTATCCCCAGAGCTACTACTCTTTGGAATTCACTTCCCTCGAATTGCTTTCCACAAACTTACAATCTACAAATGTTTAAATCCAGTTGTTACAAACATTTTATGAATGGAAGATGCCTTTAGGCACATGGACCTTTTTGTTTTATCTGTGTTTTTCCTTCCTCCGTTCATTGTCTCAAAAAAACAAAAACAAAAACAAAAAAGTAAGACACTCGACTCATTTCGATTGTTATTATTAAGGGTGATTATTTCTATGTTCATGTTTCACTTTTGTTGCCATTTGATTAACTGAGATTATTAACCACATTTGTTTATGATTTATTCTCAGCATATATGTACCATATTCTTTGTGTGTTATTGTTGTTACTGTTTCAGATAAGAAACCATCCCCGACTACGAATCTATATTCGAGAGTTGGAAATAGAAATTAATATGTTGAGACGATGTATGACTCCTCAAGCTAGACGTTATCTGAATTAATATACCATTTATATGTCCATGTGTGTTGTCATTGAGTTCTGCATGGTCCTGATTGAATACCTATTTTGTGCTAGTAAGACTGTGTTCGGTGTGACCCAGTCGGGCTATATTAAGGGCTATAAGTCCATAATTGGATTTGTGTGGAGACTATATCACTAGTTGTAAATATTACAACCCGTCACAACAATATATGTATATATATCTAGAGAGAGAGAGAGAGAGAGAGACTGAGAGAGAAGGGAAATAAAAACGACATATGGCATTATAAGACGTTCGCCCCATTATTTTGTCAATATTAAGACCTTTCGTGCCATGTTGGTGTCGATTTGTTCCTGGCGAGCGATAGCGAGCCTGTAATTTAGGAGGAACTACCGAAACATTTACAAATATAGGGCCTATCTAGATTTTTTTTTTTTTTTTTTTTTTTTTTTTTTTTTTTTTCCAACTTGATAGAGGTCTAGGGAGCAAAAAAACAGACAAATATACGTACCAGTAATAATAAAAATAAATAAAAATAAAATATATAATTACAAAATAAAAATAAATAGATAATATAACGTGCCCTTAAAGACGTGAGGGTCCACCTTTACCTTGAACTTTGTCCTTCTCACTTTTCTGGGTCCTCGTATGTTGCCACTTAACCCCTTCTCTACCGGCGACGTCCTTTTAACTTATTTATGACTACTATTAAACGATTTTATTCAGTTTTAAAAGGGCCTCAAAAGATTAACTGGCTTCGAACTATTTCACTTAACTCCTTTTACTACCACACAGCCTTCTTAAATTGCACAACATCGTCTGAATATAACTAGAATCAAATTTAAAAGACATCGCAGTTACAGAAGGAGTTAACCCCTTCTGTACCAGCGACGTCTCTTCCCCTTCCTCCTCTGCCCCTTCCTCTCCCCTCGTATTCTTCCCTTTCCTCTCCCCTCCTTCTATTCCCCTTCCTCTCCCCTCCTTCTATTCCCTTTCCTCTCCCCTCCTTCTATTCCCTTTCCTCTCCCCTCCTTCTTCCCCTCCTTCTATTCCCTTTCCTCTCCCTCCTTCCCTCCTTTATTCCCCTTCCTCTCCCTCCTTCTATTCCCTTTCCTCTCCCTCCTTCTTCCCTTCTATTCCCCTTCCTCTCCCTCTTCTATTCCCCTCCTCTCCCCTCCTTCTATTCCCTTCCTCTCCCCTCCTTCTATTCTTCCTCTCCTCCTTCTTTCCCCTCCTCTCCTCCTTCCTTCCCTTCCTCCCTTTCTATTCCCTTCCTCTCCCTCCTTCTATTCCCTTTCCTCTCCCTCCTTCTATTTCCTCTCCCCTCCTTCTATTCCTTCCTCTCCCCTCTTCTATCCCTTCCTCTCCCTCCTTCTTATTCCCTCTCCTCTTCTATTCCCCTTCCTCTCCCCTCCTTTATTCCCCTTCCTCTCCTCCTTCTCCTAATTCCCTCCTCTCCCCTCCTTCTCCTAGTTCCCTCCCTCTCCCCTCCTTCTCCCAATTCCCTCCTCTCCCATCCTTCTATTCTTCCTCTCCCCTCCTTCTATTCCCCTTCCTCTCCCCTCCTTCTATTCCCCTTCCTCTCCCCTCCTTCTATTCCCCTTCCTCTCCCCTCCTTCTATTCCCCTTCCTCTCCCCTCCTTCTTCCCCTCCTTCTATTCCCCTTCCTCTCCCCTCCTTCTATTCCCCTTCCTCTCCCCTCCTTCTATTCCCCTTCCTCTCCCCTCCTTCTATTCCTCTTCCTCTCCCCTCCTTCTTCCCCTCCTTCTATTCCCCTTCCTCTCCCCTCCTTCTCCCCTACCTTCCCTTCTCTTCCTTTCCCTTGTCTTCCCCTCTCCCCTCCCTTTATTCCCTTCCCTTGTCTTTCACCAATCGTTCCCCCCCCCCCCCCCCCCCGTCAATAATAGCGTGAGAGGGATTGAACTGTGGGCTGCAGTGCGTGTTGGCTTTTGTGTGGCTCCCAGCAGGTCTTTACATCCAGCCACCCTGCCACTGGTCGAATCACACCGATTTTATGTAATCAAAGCGACAAGGAGAATAATTATAATGAGTCTTTCAAATATACCTTCCCGCCGTGAACTCCCAGCGGACTATCCCTTATTCTTCAACAAAACAAAAATCAACCCTTCATCTTCTCCCAGTTTTCTTGATTTATTCTTTTTCTTCTGCTCTCTCTTGGAAGGACCACATTACCAGTCTTGCTAAGGCGGCCTCCCAGAAGGTGGTCGTGCTCAACCGCCTCAAGGGGTTCTTTACCCATGCTCAGCTTCTTGCTCTGTACAGGGGCACAGTGCGTCCTTGTATTGAGTATTGTTCACATGTGTTGGGAGCGTCCTCTCACACAGCACTTCGAGACAAAGTAGAAAGGAAAGCCTTTCGTATCATTAACTCCCGTCCCCTCACCGACTCTGCGATCTCTCTCTCCTTTCGCCGCAATGTTGCATCTCTCTCGCTATTCTATCGCTACTACAATAATCAGTGTTCCTCAGAGTTATCTCAGTGTATACCACTTCCTCTACGTAGGGTACATAGTACCCATCTGGCAACACAATCCCACCCCTACTCTGTACAACTTTCCAACTCAAGAGTGAAACGTTACTCCCAATCATTCTTCTATTCAACAGCTGAGCTCTGGAACTCTCTCCCTGAATCCATCTTTCCCTCATCCTATGACTTAAATTGTTTCAAACTCCATGTGTCCAGACATTTTGGCTCGAACGTTCCTTGATTTTGACCCTGTCACTCTTTTCACTCTAGGGGAGGCACTTGTCACAGGCAGTTTTGCCTTTTGTCTCCCTCATCCACATATAAAAAATAAAAAATATATAAATATATATGCAGTATATATACCGGTATATATATATATATAATATTATATATATATATATATATATATATATATATATAATATATATATATATATATATATATATATATATATATTATATATATTATATATAATATATATATATATATTATATATATATATATATATACAGTATATATATATATACGGTATATATATATATATAATATATATTATCTATCTATCTATATATATATATATGACAGATTATATATATATATATATATATATATATATATATATATATATATATAAATATACTGTATAATTATGTAAAGGTATCGAAACTTTATACGGGGCAGGAACATCGTATTAAGAGTGCTATTATAATTATCATACCGATGTGAATTTAAGAAATAATTCCCTTAAATATGCAATAACTGTAATATAAGCTGGTGTAGGTGGCAAGTGCGTAGGAAAGCTTATAAAGGTGATAGTGGTGTAAAAAGTGAAAACCAAGTAAAACCTTTCTGTACCGGTGATGTACTTTGCTGTACTGTATATTCTGAAAGCTATTAGACGATTTTGTTCAGCTTAGGAAGAGTGTTTACCCATTAAAAGGCTACAGGCTATCTCAATTAATCTGTTTAGCTACCATATATTCTTCCTATCCTTCATAAAATCGTCTAAATGTAGCTGAAATCATATACAAGAATCGTCACCCGGTACAGAAGGGGTTAAGGGAGCCCCCCTCGTTTTTTTTCTCTTACTCTCTCTCTCTCTCTTTGCCTTGTATCCATTCGGCCCCATTTAGCCTACAGTTTTAAGACGTTTACCCCCATCCAGGTGTCAATATTTTCCTTGCGAGCGGAATCGAGGCAGCATATATATATTGTTTTGGTTTGACAGTAAGCTATATTTATACATTTTTCAATAGAAACATTTCTCCGGCGAAGCCAGATTTCTCCATACAATGCTGGCTAGCTATCGCTCGCCAGGAAGAAATCGACACCTGGATGGTGATAAACGTCTTAAAACAGTTGGCTGAATGGGGCCGAATGACTACAAGCCAGAGAAAGGGAGAAAAGGAGAGACAGAGAAAAAAGGCAGGTGACCCTTCTTAAACGACTGCCTCAACCAATATCCACACCCTTCTGCCGGTTTCTATCCTCACCCCTAACTCTTAACCCTTTGAGTACCAGCGACGTGCGTTATATTTTATTCTGGCTATATTTAGACGATATTATGCAGCTTAGGAGGGATCTGTTGCAGTTAAAAGTGTTGACTGAGATAGTTTGAAGCCTTATTAGAACTAGAGGTCCTGCCTAAGATGAATAAACTTGTCTAATAGTTCCCAGAATATGATGAAAAGGACGTCCCTGGTACTCAGTGGGTTAATCTAAACCAATCAATTCCAATTCACACATTCATGAACTAGGAAATATTCAATATTTATGCTATCTTTCATAAACTCACTGCGCTTGAATTCCTGTTACTCGTCCCCCCCCCCCCCCCCCAAACATTCTACCTGCCCTTTCTCCCATTCTTATAATATTCAGTAATGATGATGAGTTAAAACAAACTCAATACACCCTCTAAATAGCACAGGTTCTTCTTAAACTGCATAAAATCGTCTAATTTTAGCCAGATTCAAGGGTGAACAGACGTCAACGTGCTGAAGGGGTTAAAGGGAATATAGTTAGCCTCTGTATTTCTGTATTCTCTGTATCCGTATTTTCTGTATCCATGTATCCATATTCTCTGTATTTCTGTAACTCTGTATCCATATTCTCTGTATTCTTTGTATCCATATTTTCTGCATCTCTGTATTCTATGCATCCATATTATATGTATCTCTGTATGCTCTGTATCCATATTCTCTGTATGTCTGTATCTCTGTATCCATATTATCTGTATCTCTGTATTTTCTGTATCCATATTATCTGTATCTCTGTATCCATATTATCTATATCTCTGTATTCTCTCTATCTCTGTATCCATATTATCTGTATCTCTGTATCTCTGTATCCATAGTATCTGTATCTCGACCTGCAGCAGCTCCCTAATCCCTCTTTTCACCCAGTCATACCTCTCACTAACCTCAGCCCGTTTTCTATAGTGCTCGAGTTGGGTGGAACATGCAATCCGGAAGAATTTTATCTTTTATGACTGTGTGTGTGTATTTTTTTCTGTTAGCTCGTCAGGATGCATGTATGTTAACCCCTTCTGTACCGACGACGTCTTTTTTCATGTGATAACAACTACATTTAGACGAGAGAGAAAAAAGAAAAGAAAACAAATAGGAAAAGTGGGGATTGGGCGTGAGTAAATATATAAATATATAGACATTCAGACGATATTATGAAGCTTAGGCACGAAATAGGGTAGCTAAAAGGATGAATTAAGGTAGTCTGTAGCCTTTTTATTGGTCGACGTCTTTCCTAAACTGAATATAATCGTCTAATAGTACCCTGAATACAACGAAAAAGACGTCGCTGGTACAGAAGTGGTTAATAAACTACATCTAACTATCGTGTTGTTTAGCGCAATTGATATTGTTTTCTTTATATATCTATTTATGTAGTGATCTATCTGTCGCTTATCTATTTGCATATCTACCTAGCTATATTTGTACCTATATTATATCGGCTCATAGGTCTTGCATGATTGGCTATGTGTACGTTTGAATGAAATCTAATAATTTATTATTTCTATTAAATCTTTATTAAAGCATATACATTAATCTCTCGCTCTCTCTCTGTATATATATATATATATATATATATATATATATATATATATATATATATATATATATATATATATATATATATATATATATACTGTATACTGTACATACATTCCTTCATCTCTCAATTAAAGGATAAACTGGTTTGTATAGTGTTGTGTTTTCAATGTCTGCAACACACTGGGGTTATCTCTCCCCCTTCTATGGCTTGTTAT
Organism: Paralithodes platypus; assembly: GCA_032716605.1. Classification (NCBI taxonomy): domain Eukaryota; kingdom Metazoa; phylum Arthropoda; class Malacostraca; order Decapoda; family Lithodidae; genus Paralithodes; species Paralithodes platypus. Next base: position 9,830,812 of record CM064502.1, read on the forward strand.
CCTTCAATCTCCAGTGTTGTCGGTATTTTACCCCAACGTACTGGCCTTTGTGTCCAATAGATTTTGAAGGGTTTCTCGCTACTGATAATCCAGCCTTTTGTCTTTCTCTCTCTCACATACAACACACACGCACACATAAAAACACACACGCACACATAAACACACACAAGCACTTATGTATGGACAAACACACACTCACATGCAAGTATACACAGTTCAAAAGTAAGTAAGAACAGTAAAATATATAACATTATTAACAGAAAATTAAATGGTTAGACGTATAGTATATATATATATATATATATATATATATATATATATATATATATTGTGACGCTCACCGCTTCCCCCAGAACCGCATGGCTTACTCGCTAGGACTCGCCAGGGCAGAGAATGTAGCTACAGTCTTCCTATCATTGGGTACTTTCCTTCTCGAGAAAGCTTGTGTTGCAGACAGTTCAGAACCGTTCTTTGTTTTCGTCTGTCACAATCCTATCTATTTTATTTAGTCAATTGAAAGTATTGTGTTAAGTAGTTGAATGATGGGAAGGCGAGCGGGAGAGAGAGAGAGAGAGAGAGAGAGAGAGAGAGAGAGAGAGACCAGGTAGTGTGACTTGGTGGTGAGTGTGGCGCGTGGCTGGCCCCCTTACATAGGCCTCGCGGGATTCGTTGCCTCCTGCCTAACACGGCCTACTAGGCGGCTGCTTACAGGGCGACTGTCGCGCACCCTCGTGCCATTCCTGCGAACTGGGACTCCAGCCATGCGGTCCCTGGAAATATCCTGGTCAGATCCGTCCCAGACAGCATACTCTAAGCATCTCCCATGAACTGTTCCACACTCTTGTCTTAGAATCTTTCTCTCCTACTGCCTCTATCATTTCCACTACTTCCTCACCTTTTATTAATATCAATCCCCCTCTGGTTCCCTGCATCAACACCTTGAATTGGTGGCCAGACTGTATTATATGCTGGATCTCACATTTCTTATGTACTAGGCTAAGGTTGAAGATAGTCATTGTCTTTTTGGGAGATTGTATTGCTCGGACTGTCTCCATCAATCACTAATGTTTCTACAGGGTTAAATAATGCTAGACTAGGGATCAGGTACCTTGCTGTTGGTGTTTTCACTGTGTGTAGGCTACTTTTGAGCTGCACGACACTACGGATTCTGGGGGTTACCTGGGTGGATCTTTTGTCTGTGTACCTTGAAGTTTAGACTGTGTAGTGCGTGAGGGCTGCTTGCCTAATCCACCCAACACTGTTCTAACTCTATTTGCTTTTACTTTTGAGGGTCGCCAGGAGGATACTCGATACTTGTGATCGAGAATCCTCAAGAGAGCACCCCTTCATAATAACGTAATCAGGCCGCACAGACCCAAGGTCCACACTAGGCTGGGAGCTGCCTTGCTCCACCAGAATTCTGTACCTTTGCGCATCCCAGCTAGACTTTATTAACCCGGGTAGACATTAGCTGGATTAGATCATATACTCTTTTATGCATACCCATTATTTCTACACAAGCATTTGAGGTCTAGGTTGCTGTAGAGAGACACAACCAGCATAGACCGGTTTTGTTAATAGGAGTACTACTTTTTCGTGGCGAGCATTATTACTGTTGCACCGCTTATAATATTCTTGTGTCCAATAACATTATAGGTCCAGCCTTTTTGTGTATTTAGCCTACACGTGCATTGTCCTGCCTCCTGCTATTTTGTGGTTCCATTTCCGATACGTTCTTCTTAGTAGCATCCAACATTATTCAGAAGATTCCTTGTTCGGTGCTTGAGGACTTTACAACACTTTCTTTCATAAAGGAGTGACAGATATTATTGATTAAAGTAACGTTAAGTAAACCTTCTTCTTGTTTGCATTAGATCACTCTTGTGATTTAATTAAGTTAACTATCTTTTCCTTGTGTACCATAACTAAGTAACCATATGTTATAGGTAATAGGCTGTTTCAGAGAACATCAGCCTATAGTAGAAGCACATAGATACTGAGAGTTAAGATACCCCGCTATCGCAGATATAACTCTGGAGGGTATATGTGTTCTTTGTTCGACGAGATTATATATCAGGGGTTGGATCTAGCGTTTCCGTTGTTGCATTTATGCCAGTCTAGTCCAATGTATAAGAGCCACTGATTTATACGAGACCCGATCGTAACAAATGGCGACCTAGCTCAGGATTTGGTGAACTGACATATAATTGCAGGTTATTGTGCAGATTTTCTCACAGTTTTGGCAGTGAACATTTGTTGATTTTGTGGAATATTTTTTGAGGACATGCAAGAATTACTTTTTTAGCAAAGTAATATAGCACTTAAGCGGTCTCCGAGAATTTTTTATTATGAATATTGTGGTATAAGAGTTTGGGGTACTTCTTTTTGTGTATCAAAGTGAAAAATCTTCAGTGAGCATCATGTCTTATAGCGGATCAGTGCAGGATGGTGACACAGTATGTGATGTAGAAGCTGAGGAGCAGCAGGATGGGCAGGTTGTTAACTTGGTGAACAGTGAGGAGGATGCAAGGAATTTTTTACAATGGCCTGTTACTTCCGACCGGTTGGTGGGTATAAATCGGTACGGTCTCCAGTGCTTAGCCGCAGCTATCGGTCATGTATGTACTAGTGGCATGACCAAGGATGACCTGATGACGCGTGTGCTGGGTTGGGTGACTGGCGTACGAGGTAGGGTGGGTGCTCAGAGCCCTTTGGCCGAGCCTCCCCTTCACTCGACTCCCAATCCTCCTATTGGAGTACCGACCCTGAGCACGCTTCCGCAGGTGGGTAGTGACTGGCAGGGTGGTTTGCCCCTTGGGGGATCACCGGGTATTTCTAACATCATTGCATCTCCTCCTCCTCAAGGTTTGACCCCGGAGATGCTCTTTCAGCTCGAGCTAGCTAAGATGGAAGAAAGAAAAGAGCTAGTTAGGATAGAAGAGAGAAAAGAGCTAGCTAAGATAGAAGAGAAAAAAGAGCTAGCTAAGATAGAAGAGAGAAATGAGCTAGCTAAGATAGAAGAGAGAAAAGAGCTGGCTAGGATGCAGCAACAGACGAGGGAAGCTGAGCTTAGGACTTAACTAGAATCTACAAGATACTGTGCCGACATGGATTTAGAGAAGTCTCGTGTTGAGACGACGGGACAGCGACTCGGTACTGGAAACCGTGCACATGATCAGTCTCTGTCGCACCTTCTCAAACTGGTCCCTGTATTTGACGAGTCTGGTGTCACAGAGTTTTTCAATAGATTTGAGAAGAAGTGCCGGGAGCATCAGTGGCCTGAAGTTAAGTGGGCGGCCCTTGTGTCCTCTAGACTCGTAGGTAAGGGGCTCAAGGCTTACGATGCACTGCCTTTGGAGTCCTGCGTTGTTTATGAGGAGCTCAAGGAGGCTGTCCTGCGGGCATATGAGCTACAACCCGAGACATATAGGTTAAAGTTCCGGGGTGTGACTAAGGGGCGAGACAGTACCTTCTTGGAGCACGCCCGGGACCTGTCCGACGCTATGGGAAACTGGCTCAGATCAGAGAAGACAACTATGTTTGATGGGATGAAACAGTTGATGCTTCTAGAGCAGTTTTATAAGTGTACGGGCGGCGACTTGACTTTAAACCTTAACACCTTACGAGCGGCCTATGCGGTTTATTTATATGTACCGCACAGCGGGGTGTTTTTAGCCAAAATAGGGCTGTTTACGTGATCATTTTCATGCCTAAATAAGACCCAGAACGTAAAACAAGTACCTATCCCTGAAAGGGCATAAACAGAGCTTTCGAATGACACCATAACGATCCTTGTATGATGGATAGTTTTCTTGCAATAACCGTGCAACGCGAGTGCAAAAAGCAGGTAATTCGGTACTTTCGGTACATAATTGAGTATGTAGCGAGTGAGAGAGGGAGGAGGGAGCTGAGATTTGTGTCAGTAGGTTCGCCGCGGTGGTCTGGAGCAGTCATACGCTCGCTAGTCTCCTGCCACCACTTGTCTCTCTCTCTCAGCCACATTACGTGCTGAAATTGCCACTCGACCTATGTCGAGCGCCGCCACATAGTCCAGCTTTTTTTAACTCGACTTATGTTGCTCGCCGCTAATTAAGGGTTAAAGAGAAGAACCCAAGAACTCTCGTAGAAGCAGCAGAGATGGCTGATAGTCGGTTGTCACTAATTCGGGGGTGCGGCTCTGCACAGAGAAACGATGTAGGCGTTAAGGAGCGTTACCCTCCCCCTCCCCGGAATATGGACACACATAAATTTAAAAGCAATGACACCAAGACTGATCACAAACCTAGCACCGCCCCGTTTAAGAAGGGTCAGGGGACTTTTACACCTCAGTATAAGTCCAAGGTGAAATTTGAGTGTTATCACTGTCACGAAGAGGGGCACATGGCAAAAGCTTTTCCGAGCAGACCTCCCACGGCGGCTGTGTCATTGGCTAGCAGCATTGGGGTGTTCCAGAAGTCTTCTGTGTTTGCTGGAGGCATAAGATCAGAGGATGGAGCACCGCCAGTGAAGAAGGATCCGGAAGGCTCGAACCCTGTCCGCGATGCCTTTTGCGACCATAGAGGGCATGGCTGCGTGAAGTTGGGCGGCAAGAAGCACGGGGTACAGCTTTTGCGTGACACAGGTGCCTCTCAGACACTCTTGAAGAATTTCACTGGTAGACCCATAAACGCGGCGCGGGTAGTTGTGCAGGGAGTTAATGCAACTAGGTCATACCCGCTTGTTAGAATGGAGCTTGAAGTTGACGGTGTGACTCGCGAACTGGATGTGGGAATCGTGGAGAAATTGCCTGTTGGGGGCGTCGACCTCCTTCTCGGCAATGACTTTGCGGTGCCTGCTTCTAAGGTTTCACCCTTAGTCGTTGCCGAGGAGCCGGCCGACGTGAGTAGGGAGGAACAGGAGTGGGTTGAGAAGTGTCAGGTGCAACCAATGGCGTGTGTTGTAACCAGATCTCTCGCATCCAGAGAGTCACAGCCTAACCAACAGTCTTCAAATAAGCGGAGGAACGGTCACGAGAAGGTGCTGAAAGCTGATACGGTGGAGAGTCTAGTACCAGCAGCGCTTCTCGAGGACTCAGTATTAGCACCGTTATTAGAGTCTGGAGAAGCACCACCACCTGTCACTGAGAGTGTAGAGGCAGGGCTTACAGAGACTCAGAGGCAGCAACGGTATACACGGAGAGAGCAACGGGATGCAAAGTTCGATGTTGGGGGAGGGCATGAGTTGTTTCGCAAACACTTAGACAGGCTAGCTCCCTCAGATATTCGCAAATTGCAGCTAGAAGACCCGGAGGTTCTAAAGTGTAGTGACGGTGCTGCCGAACTTGAGAGTAGAGAACGAATGTTGCGTAGTCTGGAGTTGGCTGGCCGCAATCTGGTAGGCTCTCAGGCCCTCATGATGGACAGGTACGACCACAAGGTGAAACTCAGGGAGTTTCACGTGGGTCAGGAGGTGTTGATACTACTCCGTCTTGTAGGTCACCCCTTATCCGCAAAGTACTCTGGTCCTTATAGGGTAGCAGAGAAGCTCTCGGACTTAGATTACCTGGTGGCCACTCCAGACAGGCGTAAGAGGAATCAGTTATGTCATGTCAACCTGATGAAGGAGTATGTGAGGCGCCCACCTGAGCCTCTCACTGTCCCCATGATGACTTTCAGCAGTCAAGGTGGAGAAGGAGAACGGGACAGTCATGCGCAGGTGGATGACAACTGGGATTATCATGTTTCTGCAGATCAGTGGGCGGGAAACACGAGACAGGCGGCTCATGAGGCTTTGCAACACCTACCTGAGCAACAGCGTGTGGCTGTCGAGCACCTATTTTGTTTATACCCTACTGTATTTGCGGAACACCCAGGCCTCACTACTCATGAGGTGCACGACGTTGACGTCGGAGACCACCCACCCTTCAAATCAGTGCCCTATAGGGTGCCCCCTATTAAACTTCCGGCCCTCTGGGCGGAGTTGGAGTATATGTTGCAACAGGGACTGATCGAGAAGGGGGCGGTAAAGTGGACATCTCCCGTAACGCTGCAACCTAAGCCGGATGGCAAGGTGCGCTTCTGTGTTGATTACCGCAGGCTAAACGGCTTGACTCCCACCAACCCATATCCTCTTCCCCGGGTCGATGACTGTGTAGACAAGATTGGCAGGGCCAAGTTCTTGACCAAGGTGGACCTGGTAAAAGGTTACTGGCAGGTGCCTTTGTCTGAACGGGCGAAAGAGGTGTGTGGTTTTGTGGTGGATGGTGCTACACATCGTTGTAATGTCATGCCGTACGGTCTATAGAACGCACCAGCGACCTTCCAAAGCTTGATGAACGAGTTAGTGGCTGACATTCCGAACTGTACCGTGTACCTGGACGACGTCATTATCTACGATGACGATTTCAAGAGCCACTGTGAACATGTAGAATCCCTATTTAAGAAATTAAGCGAGGCAAACTTGGTGGTCAACCTGGGAAAGTGTGATTTTGTGCGGGCTACCGTGCAGTATCTGGGGTTCATGGTGGGTTTGGGCCAGGTGTGCCCCCCACAGAACAAGATATTGGCTATTAACCACTTCCGCAGGCCGTCCACCAAGAAGCAGATCATGAGGTTTTTGGGCATGATTGGTTACTACCGCCGCTTTATAAAGAGCTATTCTACTGTGCTGGCTCCTCTGACCAAAGATAGAAAGTTTAAGTGGGCGCCTGAGTGTGAGAGGGCTTTTTTGCTAGTAAAACACCTGTTGTGTACTCACCCAATCCTCAGGGCCCCGGACTTTAGCCGACCATTCCAGCTGGCAACTGATGCCAGTGGTGTGGGGGCTGGTGCCGTTCTGATGCAATCAGACGAAGATGGGCTGGAGCACCCAGTCAGTTTCTTCTCAAAAAAGTTCAACTCGGCGCAGAAGAACTAGTCAGTAGTTGAGAAGGAACTGCTGGCGATTGTGCTAGCGCTCAGGCACTTTGAGGTGTATGTTCCAGCCTATGGACCAGTTGTGGTGATCTACACCGACCATCACCCCCTCAAGTTCCTGAATCAATTCCATAACCGGACTATGAGGCTGACCAGGTGGTCATTAATGTTGCAGGAATACAACCTAGACATACGCTATATTGCCGGTTCTGAGAATGTGATTGCAGATTGCTTATCGAGGGTGGAAGACCTGGGGTAGATCATCACAAGGGTAGCCTCCTACTTTGGTTTGATTAGTATGTTTACGTCTGGTGCTTGTTGGCTCGCGTGGGTAGCCCAGCGTATTGGGTCGTAAAGTAGGAGTTGCTGTGTTGGTATAGAAGAAAAAAAACTAGGCTGCCCCTGTAGTGCAGCCGCCATAAACATATTAAAAATATAAAAATCCTATAAAAACTCTTTCTTTGATAGTTAAATTTTTGTTTAAGTATGTTATAGCAGAAATTCTGAGTTGTACTCCTCTCAGAAGGCTGGGCTAGTGAAGCTCGCTCTTATGAGCATAACTATGTAATTTAATCTATTGTGTTGGGAGGGGTTGTTCATTTTTATAATGTGTTATTTTGAAGAGAACTGTGCTTTACATTTCATTGCCGCTGGGTGGCTAGGAGTGGCAAATTTTGTATGGGTTCTGCGTGTCAGATTTAGAGCTCATAGTTGGAGCCTCTTAAAAATCTTGGGTGGGGTGTGACGCTCACCGCTTCCCCCAGAACCGCATGGCTTACTCGCTAGGACTCGCCAGGGCAGAGAATGTAGCTACAGTCTACCTATCATTGTGTACTTTCCTTCTCGAGAAAGCTTGTGTTGCAGACAGTTCAGAACTGTTCATTGTTTTCGTCTGTCACAATCCTATCTATTTTATTTAGTCAATTGAAAGTAATGTGTTAAGTAGTTGAATGATGGGAAGGCGAGCGGGAGAGAGAGAGAGAGAGACCAGGTGGTGTGACTTGGTGGTGAGTGTGGCGCGTGGCTGGCCCTCTTACATAGGCCTCGCGGGATTCGTTGCCTCCTGCCTAACACGGCCTACTAGGCGGCTGCTTACTGGGCGACTGTCGCGCGCCCTCGTGCCATTCCTGCGAACTGGGACTCCAGCCATGCGGTCCCTGGAAATATCCTGGTCAGATCCGTCCCAGACAGCATACTCTAAGCATCTCCCATGAACTGTTCCACACTCTTGTCTTAGAATCTTTCTCTCCTACTGCCTCTATCATTTCCACTACTTCCTCACCTTTTATTAATATCAATCCCCCTCTGGTTCCCTGCATCCACACCTTGAATTGGTGGCCAGACTGTGTTATATGCTGGATCTCACATTTCTTATGTACTAGGCTAAGGTTGAAGATAGTCATTGTCTTTTTGGGAGATTGTATTGCTCGGACTGTCTCCATCAATCACTAATGTTTCTACAGGGTTAAATAATGCTAGACTAGGGATCAGGTACCTTGCTGTTGGTGTTTTCACTGTGTGTAGGCTACTTTTGAGCTGCACGACACTACGGATTCTGGGGGTTACCTGGGTGGATCTTTTGTCTGTGTACCTTGGAGTTTAGACTGTGTAGTGCGTGAGGGCTGCTTGCCTAATCCACCCAACACTGTTCTAACTCTATTTGCTTTAACTTTTGAGGGTCGCCAGGAGGATACTCGATACTTGTGATCGAGAATCCTCAAGAGAGCACCCCTTCATATTGACGTAATCAGGCCGCACAGACCCAAGGTCCACACTAGGCTGGGAGCTGCCTTGCTCCACCAGAATTCTGTACCTTTGCGCATCCCAGCTAGACTTTATTAACCCGGGTAGACATTAGCTGGATTAGATCATATACTCTTTTATGCATACCCATTATTTCTACACAAGCATTTTGAGGTCTAGGTTGCTGTAGAGAGACACAACCAGCATAGACCGGTTTTGTTAATAGGAGTACTACTTTTTCGTGGCGAGCATTATTACTGTTGCACCGCTTATAATATTCTTGTGTCCAATAACATTATAGGTCCAGCCTTTTTGTGTATTTAGCCTACACGTGCATTGTCCTGCCTCCTGCTATTTTGTGGTTCCATTTCCGATACGTTCTTCTTAGTAGCATCCGACATTATTCAGAAGATTCCTTGTTCGATGCTTGAGGACTTTACAAAACTTTCTTTCATAAATGAGTGACAGATATTATTGATTAAAGTAACGTTAAGTAAACCTTCTTCTTGTTTGCATTAGATCACTCTTGTGATTTAATTAAGTTAACTATCTTTTCCTTGTGTACCATAACTAAGCAACCATATGATATAGGTAATAGGCTGTTTCAGAGAACATCAGCCTATAGTAGAAGCACATAGATACTGAGAGTTAAGATACCCCGCTATCGCAGATATAACTCGGGAGGGTATATGTGTTCTTTGTTCGACGGGATTATATATCAGGGGTTGGATCTAGCGTTTCCGTTGTTGCATTTATGCCAGTCTAGTCCAATGTATAAGAGCCACTGATTTATACGAGACCCGATCGTAACAATATATATATATATATATATATATATAATGTATATATATACTGTATATATATATATATATATATATATATATATATATATATATATATATATATATATATATATATATATATATATTTATATATATATATATATATAATATATATATATATATATATATATATATATATATATATATTTATATATATATATATATATATATATAGGGCAATTCTGATTGCCAACATTAGCTTTTGCGCTCTCCGGAGTATCCCGAAAATCTGTCCTTCAAAATGAAAGACACACACCATGATAATATAAAGATAAGTAATTTGACTGGCTGAGGATTCCCGAAGGCTTGGAAGGCGATCGCCTATCTTTTGTAGTTGAATAGAACGTATATAAAAAAACATCCAGTTTTGTGATGTATCTAAGCACAGTTATTAAGGTGTACTCTCGGAGCATTAATATATAATACTTTTTGTCTACAGTGAGTACTATTAACTTATATAATAGTATAACGTATTCTGAATGTTTGTGTTTAGTCTGATAGTAGGCATTTAACAGCTTCCTCTATCTACAACACCCCTTCTCTGCTATCTACACTCTCCCAGCCGTATGGTCCTAGTGTACTGTCTGATGGCGTTAATCGGTTTCGAAATGTATTAATGTAATAATAATATACTCTGAAATGTGGTCCTACGAATAACACCCTGCCCGCCACACTGTGATTCTTTAACAAACATTGGAACATGTTGTTATTGAATCAGCGTGCACACATGTCAAATTGCCGGCTTACACACTGTGCTTCCGACTAAGACCATTTTATCACAAAAACAGCATTTCAAATACATTTCTTAACTTACACACAGCCTAGCCAAGTTAACGTAAGACACCATAATGAACCATCGAGTCTCCATGTGTATACAGTAGTTGTCTTTGTATAATGGTTAATGAGAACTATGATATTAATATTATTATTGATTATTTCAATATTATATGCTATAAATGTTTCCCTTCACACACTCATGTGTATTGCTTAAATGCTCTTTTGACGGTTTATAATGCAATCTTATATCAAATCAATATATCATAACTGACAACACTTCACAGAAACCCATCTGAATTAGTCACAGAATACCAAACTCAACTGATGTAAGGATTACATCAGTTAGAATGATCAGTGCTTTGGCAAAACAACATTTGTATGAAAATCCAGCTAATATTTAATTATAGATTAATGTTTAAAACATATTTACTACTGTATAGTAGCTTTATCAGCAATAGGTTTGTGTAGTGTTGTGTCGTATAAGCTGTAACTCATACGTGCTCTAGCGTAGATAATGGAACTCCTCGTTAAAACTTATTAAATCCTTTTTTCAGCTCGCTAACCCTGCCCGGCTTCTCAACTCATATGGGAATTAATAAACCACTCGTTATTTTCCAAGGAGTTCGACCAAACTTCCCAAATTTCTTACAAACTTTATTTTCTAGGTCCTCTCCAGTTAGTCTCTTTTTTTTCGTATTCTTCTAAACTTCTAGAGCGTTGTGGAGGCGAGAGTTTATACATTAGATAATTTACAGCGTCGGTAAAGTTTATTCCGGAGCTCGCCAATTGAGCCTTGGGAGAGCTGCGGGGACACGGGGGTAGGTGGCTGGTATGGGCGAGGTGGGCGTGTAAGGGGCGGGAGAGAGAGAGAGAGAGAGAGAGAGAGAGAGAGAGAGAGAGAGAGAGAGAGAGAGGGAGAGAGAGAGAGAGAGAGAGATAGAGAGAGAGAAGGTAGGTGGCAGGTATGGGCGTGGTGGGCTTGATAGATTTATATAATAATACACTGGCCACACAGATCTTACGATCCCTGCGAGGTGGCCAGGATTTAATCATAGTAGAAATAGAAACCCTAAGAGAAAGTGGAAGGAAAGGATATCAAAGATGAAGGCTCTCTACCAAACCTCCGGCAATTTGCCGTACATGAAAATGGTAGGGCTTGAAAATCACTTGAAGGAATTTATAAAATAGTTAGAAATGAAAAAAGGCTGGCATGCATACCTTTACCATTTTTTTTTCTCGACTCTCTTCTACTGAAAACAGGGTTTATTTCTGCCAGGTTCTCTTATCAGTAATCATATTCTACTCCAGATCAACTTCTCTGTGATATGAGTCTAACCTTTTTTTAAGTGTGCATATTGAGTCACTGTCTATAATTTCAATAGGGAGCTGATTTCACTCACCAATTATACTGTGGAGGAAGACATGCTTAGTTGTTTCTAGGTTTGCTCTCCTGCGTGTTAGTTTCAGTTTGTTTCCTCTTGTAGAACTCTCTTTGGCTATATTAACCCTTTCAGCACCATGACGCCTTTTTACCTTTGACTCTGGCTAACATTGTGTGATGTTATTCAGTTTAAGAAGGACCTATGTTACTAAGAGGGTTTATCGAGATGGTAATTACCCATTTGAGTCGTATAGAAAGATTATACACTAAAGAAAATCGGCTAATGGTAACTAGAATATTACGAAAATTACGTAATGGGGGTAAGGGGGTTAAATAGATTATTGGAATGTATGTGACTAAATCCATTTAGTATCTTAAAAAAATCTATCAGCTGTCCCTTTATTATCCGTTTCGTAAGCGAATTAAGATCGAGTTCTCTTAATCTCTCATTGTATGGTTTATTTCTAAGGGAAGGGATCAACTTTGTTGCTTTACGCTGAATGGATTCGAGTTTTTCTATGTGTTTTACTAAGTAGGGAGACCAAAACTGCACAGCATACTCCAGATGCAGCTTCACAATACTTTTGTATAGTGGTATAACTATGTCTTTACTATGACAATGAAAATGTTTTGGGTTGTAGATTTTAGATTTTCGTTTATAAGCACTCCTAGGTATTTTATTTGTGATACGCTCTTTACCTTTTCTCCATTCATGTGGTATTCATATCTATTGTTTTGAGAGCCTATTTGTAGTATCTGACATTTGTTTACATTAATATTCTGACCACTCTGTGATTTTGTATAGATCTGATTGCAGGCTATTGTTTTCAGAGAGAGAGAGAGAGAGAGAGAGAGAGAGAGAGAGAGAGAGAGAGAGAGAGAGAGAGAGAGCAAGCGTATATATCTATTTGTGTATGTATGTTTGAGTGGAAGGACACTACAGTGGATTGGACAATAGCAATGTTATAAGTGTACCGAAATCAAGTAAATGCTTAACCCTTTGAGTACCAGCGACGTGTGTATTATCTTATTCTAACTATATTTAGATGGTATTATGCAGCTTAGGAAGGATCTCTGGTAAGTAAATGGTTTGGTTGAGATAGTTTGAAGCCTTATTATGCCTAGAGCTCCTTCCTAAGCTGATTAAAATCGTCTAATAATTGCCAGAATATGATGAAATGACGTCCCTGGAACTGGATGGGATAAGTAATAAGAAAGTAACTCTAGAAAACAAACGAGCGTATATTAACCCCTTCTGTACTGTCGACATAGTTTTTATTGTGTTCTGGCTTCTAATAACCGATTGTATTCAGTTCACGAAGGATCTCTAGCAATTATAAGGCTTTGAACTATCTTAATTAACCCTTTCTACTACCACAGATCCCTCTTAAACTTTCTTGTGGTCACAATTAGACGATCTTATTCAGTTTAAAAAGGGCCTCCAGCAATTAACAGGTTTTGAACCATCTTAATCAACATTAATAACCACCACAGATCCTTCTTAAGTTGCACAAAATCGTCTAAATATAGCTAGAATCAAATATAACAGACAAGAAGAGTACAGAACGGGTTAAATAATGAGCTATGGTCTATTTGCTGTAAGTAGGCGAGAAATCATCCTCTATCCTCTGTAGCTCAAAAAATGCTGGAGCAAATTGGCTGTAAATTTTCATATCTATTTCTTGACTGGCTCTTCCCAAATGGTAGAAATATTAGCTCGATTACTCTAGTCGTTATTAAGTTACAGAAGTTAGAAGTCATGATTTCTCGCCTACTTACAGCGAATAGACTCTGGTGGCCGTGCAAAACATGAAGCGGATAAAATATACAGTCTTGTGTTCGGTACGCCACAAAAACGGTGCTGAATATTTATGAAGCTAATCAGCATAATTAATTGGCCTCTTGTATACTCCGGGACATTAGTCGTGGCCTTAAGGAGAGATGGGCCGGTTTTCTGGACCCTTTTCTCCCTCATGTTTAGCCCCATTAGTTTTCAGATATTAAGATGCTTGCCCCATTAGTTAGTCGATGTTAAGACCTTTCGCCCCATTCCCTCGTCAATATTTAGACCTTTCGTGATATTTAGGTGTACATTTTTTCCCTGGCGAACGATAGTGAGCCTGTAATGTTGGAAGAAACGGCCTTTGACCGGGACATTTTTCTACCGAAAAATGTACAAATTAATCTAGAAGGGAGATCTAATGGATGTTTTTTTAAATTTGATGGAGGTCTAGGGAGGAAACTAGAACAATAATGAATACATGCAAGCATCGCCCAAACAGTGAACCATCTCCCCTTAAGTCCTTTTTGTACCGGCGACGTCTTTTTAATTTTATAATTTTATGCAATCTATATGTGGACGAGTTTGCGCAGTTTACGAAGGATCTGTGGTAGTCAAAATGATTAAGTGAAATTACTCTGTATATTGTATATGACACAGTATACATGACTTTGAAGGCCCTTCCTAAGCTGCTTCGTCATAAATTGTCCATCACGTAAATTAAATCTTACCCTACCAGTGACGTGTGTGTGTTTTTATTCTGGCAACAATTATACGATTTTAATCAGTTTAGGAAGGACGTCTACCCATTAAAAGGCTACAAACTATCTCAAGTAATCCTTATAGCTATCACATATCCTGCCAAAGCTTCATAAAATCTTCTAAGTATAGGTAGAATAAAATCAAGAGACGTCACTGACTAAAATAACGAGATCTCGCCGGTATAGAAAGGGTTAACCCCTTCTATGCCGAGATGTCTTTTTAGTTTTATTCTAGCTATGTTTAGAAGATTTGGTGCAGTTTAAGAAGGATCTGTGGTAGTAAAAAGGGTGAGCGAGATAGTTCAAAGCCTATTAATTGGTGGAGGCTCTTTTTAAACTGAATAAAATCGTCTAACAGTAGCCAGCATATAGTTAAAAAGACGTCGATAGTACAGAAAGGGTTAATGACCACCTTTGGTTTTCGGGGCCCTGGTCTGTAAATGGTATAGGCACGTACAAAAGACGTCTCATCTTCAAACATCTTCACATTTATTTTCTCTAGTTAACGAAAAGAGATGTCCTTAACACACCTGGACAAATAGTCGACATTCAAGCTTGTTTCTTTGAAATATACTATATATATATATATATATATATATATATATATATATATATATATATATTCTGACATACGGAGCCCTGTATGTTTATTTAAGAGTTAGAATTAAGAGTTGAAGGAGAGCCAAATTACCCAGGCGGCGAAGCAGACCAGCGAGCGAACCAGCGAGTGAGAAACCAGCTCGTCTGCATACCAGCAAACAATCCTTCACACCTGCGTGCGTCATAGGGGACCCTGCAAACTACTTCGATGACCCAACGCTATGACGATGATCAACGCCAGGAGACTCCATTGGACCACGCACCTCTTACGCAACTAGAGGAGCTGTGATTGGGGCGCGCACCATCCCACGCCTCCTGATTCGTTCCTACACCATCATTGCATAGTATATAAGACCCGAGTAGTGGGCATTCAAATCAGTCTCATTTGGAGTTGGGAAGGTGAACTTGCAGCTGGAGGAAGACGGGGTGAAGTATTATAATGGGATTGTCACTGTCAGTCAGATTATATAAGTGTGTGTTAAGTGTGTTCGGTGTAAACACTTACGTTATGTTAGTTAGTGAGATATGTGATTGGGAATTAACGTTAACGCTACTATTATGTACTTAACTATTTTAGTTGACTGACTTGTGGACTAAAGCAACTCTTTAAGTAATTGGGATATGATAAAAGTAATACTATTGTTTTATATTAAGACTTACGAGTTCTTTCATTTGCTTACATTGCTGGTAAGAACAAGAACGGTGATACTATTGTCTATTTTAGTAATATCGCCTTAGACTAACATGGCTGTTTTAATGTTACTTCTAGTGATTTCCTAAGCTGAAGAAAATTATTTTAGCTTCAAAATATTATTTTTGCTTTTCATATTATTTGAGTGAGACCTGAATCGAATCTATGAAGCGATCCTGTAACTTAATTTACTCATAATCAAACCTCAATGTTACGTGGTTAAGAAATACATTTAACTAATTATTAAATACATATTTAACTTTTTATGTGACTTTGATATTAATCCTGATGATAATAATAATATAATACTATTAACGTAAGACAAGAACCAAGAATAATAACTACATTAAATATAAATAAAAGGACATATAAGAAAACTAGCTATTCATTTCCAAAAGGGTAAGAGACAGAAATATTCTTACCTTAATATTTATCTTTCAAGACTTGATATATAATTAATAGTCCTTCTTTAGATAAAACTTATTCGGTTCATAACCATAGCCTACTAAGCTTCGGTTAAATAATAATTCTTTATAAATACATGACTTTATTTTTTATTTTTTTAAAAGACCTCCGTCTACGTATTGTGAAAAACCTGTTATCCTCCGGCAAATTGTGGGGTTGAGTGAGTGAAGGGGGGGACAGTGAATGAAGGAGGATGGATACATGTTTTTCATAATACGTGTTGCTAGCCCCAAACGCGCGAGCAACTGTGGCTTTCAACCATCCGACACATCCCCTTTTATTTATGTGCATCACACATGTTACATACAAATAAAGTTTATGTTTTGTTTTACCCTACTGTGGAAAGACTACGGATACACCACTCCTGCCCGGGCCTCACACAGTGGCATGACCCAGTCCTGTCGAACTGAGCTCATGACGCTGGTGGCATTGCCCCGGAGGATAGCCATCCCTAGTCTTTGCTTGAGCCAGAGGGTTTCCCGGGGTTCTCCTGAAACTTCTCTGATTTTACGGCCTATTTCATTCACCATCTTAAGGGTGGTAGGGCCGAAGACTCCTGAAGTTTCGAATGCCAGGGGCTCGAACTGATGATTTCTGGCGATGGCTTGATATTTTTCTCGCTTTTTATTTTCTGCTATCCGGGCGGCTTCACCTGCTTCGTCGGCGTTTCTGGCGATGTTGGCTGTGGAGAAAGTGTCAACACATGTGGCATCCCACACGAGGCACCGGCCATTCTTGTAAGGGAAAGTGGTCATCCCATCTGGCCGTTTGCCGTCTTCTCTGTGAAGTCCATGTGGTTCGAGGATTGATGCACGGTTAGCACTCTGCAGGGCCCGTTTTATGACATCATTTAGTGCAGAGTGTCTTGGCAGGCGGCCTGCGTTGTAATTACATGACAAGGCATGGTGACCTTGAGCATCCATCCCCCCACCACACTTGCAAGTGTGTGGGTGACAAACTGCCACACCCACTCTGAGCGCGATGGCAACCCGGAGCGCTTCAGCATCCAAGTGAGTTCCAAGAGGTGGGATGGGGATAGCGTGTAACCACAAGCCACTCTCCGAACGGGCGGCTGCCTGGAGGCGTGCTTTTGCAACCTAGTCTGCATTGGTTAGGAGATTTTCTTGAGTTTTCTTCGCCAAGATGGTATCCCATGCTTTCTGCTTGCTCCTGGAGGTACCCTGAGGCTCCTCCTCTACTCCTGTACTTCCCTTCCAGGTGTTAATCGCTGCTGTTACGTCCCCATTAAGTGTCATTCCGGGTTGAGAAGAAAGGATGGACACTACAAGGTCGTTGGTCGCGATGAGGGAAGAGATAAAGGCTGGGGAGGCAATATCCGAGGCTCTCCGTATGCCCAAGCCCCCGAGGCGGACAGGAAGGGTGGCTTGTGTCCAGGCCCGTTCTTTAAATTCCACGTTGGTGATGCTGGTCACTGCTTCTCGGATTATGCTCTCTAATTCTTGGAGGCCACCATTGTTCGTGTAAGTCATCGATGTGCGCAGGAGGTATTGGAGTTTTGGGATGGAGAAACAGTTCTTGAGGAGGGCCAGAGCTGAGTGGGCATCGATGTGTATCAGGCGACTCACGAGACGTTGAAGCTCCTCCTTTTTAACTTGAAGTGCTGGTGGGATTGCTGCCAGAGTTAGTGGGGAACCTAATAGGGTTTGCTGGTGCTCCTGAAGGATCTTTACATCTGGCAATATGTCTCGAAACAGGGCCTGAGTCTCTTCTCCTTCTTCACGTGTGTGGTTGAGGAAGACAAGTTTACATTTGGTGTCATTATCACTAGCCCAGCCTGGCCGAGGTCAGTTACGATGTTTTTTTTTTTTTTTTTTTTTTTCTATGTGATTGAGGGAGGCAAAAGGCATAACTGCCTATAGCGAGTGCCTCCCCCATAGTTGAAAGAGTGACAGGGCCAAAATCAAGGGACGTTCGAGCCAAAATGCCTGGACACACGGAGTTTGAAGCAATTTAAGTCATAGGAAGAGGGAAAGACTGTTTCTGGGAGAGAGTTCCAGAGCTCAGCTGTTGAGTAGAAGAAAGTTTGAGAGTAACGTTTCACTCTTGGGTTGGAGAGTTGCACAGAGTATGGGTGGGATTGAGTTGCAAGACGGGTACCACGTGCCCTACGTAAAGGAGGTGGTATGCACTGGATAGCTCTGAGGAACACTGATTATTATAGTAGCGATAGAATAGCGAGAGAGATGCAACATTGCGGCGGAGAGAGAGAGATTGCAGAGAGTTGGTGAGTGGACGGGAGTTAATGATACGAAAGGCCTTCCTTTCAACTTTGTCTAGGAGAGCGGTGTGAGAGGAACCTCCCCACACATGTGAACAATACTCAATACAAGGGCGCACTATGCCCCTGTACAGAGCAAGAAGCGGTGCAGGGAAAAGAACCCCCTAAGGCGGTTGAGCACACCCAGCTTCTGGGAGGATGCCTTAGCAAGACTGGTAATATGGTCCTTCAAATGAGAGCAGAAGAAAAAGACACCAAGAATATTGAGAGAAGATGAAGGGTTGATTTTTGTATTGTTGAAGAATAAGGGATAGTCCCGCTGGGAGATCCTGACGGGTAGATAGATGGAGAAATTGGGTTTTGGAAGCATTAAAGTTAACAAGGTTTTCTCTGCCCCAATTGGAAATAGTATTTAGATCAGAATTTAAGAGTTCTATGGCTTCATTACGTTTGTCGTTGAGGGATTGCTGGCTGGGGCGTTCTGAAAACTAATGGAGTTAGTGCAAGGTTGAGTCGTCTGCGTATGAATGGATGGGAATTAAGGTACAGTTAAGGAGATCATTTATAAAAATTAGAAAGAGAATAGGAGATAGGACAGAGCCCTGAGGAACACCGGAGTTTATAGAGTGAGGAAGTGAACAATGGCCGTCCACAACCGCGGCTATGGAACGGCCGGAAAGGAAATTAGAGACAAAGGCACAGATGGAGGGATAGAAACCGAAGGAGGGTAGTTTAGAAATTAAAGATTTATGCCAGACTCTATCGAAGGCTTCGATATGTCTAGTGCAATAGAAAAAGTCTCACCGAAGTCCCGAAAGGAGGACCAAGAGTTAGTAAGATATGAAAGAAGATCACCAGTAGAGCGAACCCTTAAGGAAGCCATACTGGCGATCTGAGAGCAGATTATGAGAAGAGAAATGCTTAAGAAATTTGGAAGCAAGAATAGTTTCAAAAACTTTAGAAAGACAAGAGATAAGAGCAATTGGACGATAGTTGGAGGGTTGAGAGCGGTCACCCTTCTTTGGGACAGGTTGAATGTGAGCAAACTTCCAGCATGAAGGGAAGACGTTAGAGGTGTGACGCATGTCCAGTGTGAGCATGCTGTACAGAACGCCTAGTCATGCCCCACTCTCGCTAGGATCGTCAGGGCAGGAACTTTGGCTGTAGTCTATGTAGAGTTTCCTAACTTAGTTCATGTGAGCCGTTGTACTATAAGTAATATGAATATGTATTTTGTTTTCATCTGAGTCAACGAGTTCTATTTTATATCATTAGTTATAAGTATTGTGTGTAAAACTTATTTGTAATGATGGGAGAAGCGGCAGCCACAGTTGGGGGTCAGTGGGTGCGCCATGCGGTAGGTGGGCCTAACTCACTAGCACTCCCCCCCCCCTCCCCCCTCCCCTCAGTGCTAGGAAAGCCTTGTGTCTATCCCAGAGTAGAGAGAGAAATTAACGTAATGATTTTCAGTGGGGCGGGCCTTAGTAGTTCACGTTGGGCTCACTAGAGGGCCGAGTATAAAAATGGAAGTCTAGCCATTTTTTGCTCCGAACTCCTTAGGCAGAGCGACTTCCTCATTTCCCTTGCTAACTATATATATTCTTCTGACTGATGTTAACTTTCTCTACGATACCTTACATTCTTATCTCCTCTTTTCCCTACCCCTTTTTAACTTCCCTGGTCCCGTTTGGTGCAGAGCTAGTCCGCCAACGTATTATCGCTTGAGTTCTTCATGATATACATGCCTATTAGATATCCTATTTTGGAAGGGTTTAACTTAGAATAGGATTGATTTATGTTTGTTGCACTTGTCTATGCCTTTCCCCTTTGGGAGGGGTGGGGGGGGGGTGGGGGGGGTGTGTTAGTATTATTATTCCTGGTTTCCTGCCTAGTCTAGGTAATGCTAGACTGGGTTAAGGCTTTTCTGTGTTACGAGTTGTTGTTTGATGCAGTTGGTTACGCGATAAACCTGCCTACTCGTTTCGGTTCAGTGAAGCCTAGGTTTGGTCTTCCCCGCGGCTGACTGTGTTGAGTTAATAATTTACAGTGCGTGAGGGCAAGAGCCTAACCACCCTGTATTTTATTAACAGCTTGTTTTTACTTTGTCACGGAGCCGGCAGAAAACCAGATACAAGGGATCTGGATTTCTCAAAGTGCACGTGTTAGTGTTAACGTAATACTTTTAACAGTTTTGAGGACTATCGCTAGGCTACGAGCCGTTTTTTGCTCAGTCACTGCTACCTTTTGCCCACAGTAACCCCCCAGCTAGACTTTACTCGATTAGTAAATACAGAATAGTATTGAAGCTTTCCTTATGTATGAGATTGTTTATGCACTATTGATTTCATGTGTTTTGCAAGCTTGGCTACTTTAGTGTTTAGTGGCCCACGAGCCACAATCCTAGTAGGCTATTGCCGTTTGCATGTGCGGAGTCACTTCTTTTTAATGTTTTGCCAGGAACTAGTGCATAGGCTTTTTACAGGTTATTCTTATGATGGTCAATGTAAACCTGTAATAAGTATTTCCTTGCCAGTGGTTTTTTCTTAGTGAATTACTGTTCAAAATCCGATACTGACTTCTTACGAGCATCCTGCCAATAAAGCCTCTAACGGTTTTTTCATAAGATTCCTTGCTCGATGCTTAAGGACTATTAAGTAACGTAACGTAATAGTACGATCCGAAGTAGAGTGTGGAGGAGTTCTTAAGAGTTCTTATTCAAGGGTGGATTACTTCGGCTTCGGCCAACACTATTCTTTGGTTGTGTTTGTTTCTTACTTCTTTGTTTGATTGTTGACCAGAACTAGAGTAATTCCTGTCCTCTTTATTAGTCTGTTGTTGAACACTAGTACCGCGTTCTTGTATAACCCGTTATAGCAGATTGAACTCGGGAGGGTATTGGTGTTTGTTTGTTCGGCTGGCAGTACTCATGGGTTTGGATCGTGTGTTTCCCTTGTTGTCGCGAGCCGTATTAGAGTCTCGATTGAGAGCCCTTTGTGTACCCGAGTGCCAGGTCCGTAAACAAATGGCGACCCTATAAAGAAAACTAAAAAAAAAAATAGGATGTTTGGGTGAACAGTATAAATTTTGTGCCAGTTGTAAACAACACATTTGTTTTGTTTGTATATTTAGCGCTGCATAAAAATTGCAGAAATATTTGGTTTTGGTATGGCAATTAAGTAAAGCATTTAAGAGACTCCAGTTTAATTTAGTAATTAGTGCCTTGCCATAGGAAGTTTAACCCTTTTGTCTCGAGAATTTTTTTGTTGGCTTCAGTATGTGGTGCATTAGCACTGACGATGAGCGCGAGATGTCCATTTGAAGGTGTGCCGGTTAGTAACCAGTGAGGAGGATGCTAGAGTTTTTTTGTGAGTAAGCGGTACCACGTGACGGAGGAGAGGCTGACTGGGGTGGATGTTTGTGGCTTGCACCTGATAGCCAAGGGTTTGGGAAGTTCCAATGTAAGTAGGGATGTCCAAGGGGGAGCTGAATTTTCCTGGGTGTTTGCGTGGGCGACCATGGGGTTTCGGAGGAGAGGGCGTTTGGGTGGGTTCCTCCCCAGATCCCCTCTTCACTCGACTCCCACAGTGCCGTCCACTCAGTTACCGGGGAGGTTAGCACCTCTCCCACAGAGGGAGGAGAATTGGCAGATTGGAGTGCCCTCGGGTGGTGCACATGGTGGTTCCCACAGTTTTTGGCCCCCCCCTCCTTCAGTAGTGGCATCTTCCTCTTCCTGTCTGTCTCCAGATAATTGGTAAGTTAGACTTGAGCTTGCTAAGATTGAGGCTAGGAAGCCGAGGAGATGAGACCAGGAGGCATGAAAAAATGAGACCATGAGAGCAGGAGGATGAGACGCGGATGCATGAGATTTAGGTTGAGGAGGCATGAGGCTGAGCTATAATTACGACTCGGAGAAATATTGTGCGCAAAATTAGATTTAGATCAGTCCTCGTGCAAAGTCGACAGGGACTTGGATGGGCCGTGATGGCCAAGTAAGAGAACAGGGTCCTTTGGCCAATTAGTCAAATTGGTGCCGGTATTTAGTGAAACTGAAGTCACAGAATGTTTTACTCGTTTTGAGAAGAAATGTAGGGAGCATAATTGGCCACTGAAGAGAAGTGGGCAAGCTCTAGTCTCCTCCAGACTTACGGGTAAGGGTCTGAAGGCTTATGATGCACTGCTTTAAGAAGTCTTGCATTGACTATACCCCGAATTGAAGAGAGCGGTCCTAAACGGGCATAAGACGAGTTTGCAACCGGAAACCATCTCGATTGAAGTTTCGGGGTGTTACAAAGACTAGGGAGTTGACCTTTCTTGAACAGGCCCCGGGACTTAAAAGATGCCACTTAAAAACTGGACACGTTCTGAGAAAGCTGAGACGGCCGAACAGTTGACTGAGCTGTTTCTGCTCGAGCAGTTTTATAAGTGTACTGGTGCAGAAATGACTTTAACTATTAAAGAAAAGAACCCAAAAACTCTAACAGGAGGCAGCTGAGATGGCTGACCTCCGGCTATCACTAATTCTTGGGTGCGGGTCTGCCCAGCGTGATTGAGGCAGGCAACAAGGGGCGGGACGCCCCCCCCCCCCCAGTTTGGGAATTTCCTTATCCAAACAAGTACCAGAGCCATGATACCCAAACTGACCACAAGACTAGCACCGGCCCATTTAAGATGGGCGCCGGGCCCTTCCCATTACGCAAGGGAATCCCAAAGGGGAGGTGGAGTGTTATCATTGTCATAAAATGGGCAACTTTTGCAAGAGTCCTGTCCTAGCAAACCACCAGCAGCCAGCTGTGTCTTTGGCCTGCAACATTGGTGTGGGTCTCCGAAGTCATCTGAGTTTGCCTGGGGCATTTTTCGTCCGAGGCTGAGGCACAGGCCCATGCAGAAGCCCCTGGGAGGCTCGAACCCTGCTCCTTATGTTTTTTTTGCGACCATAGAGGGCGGGGTTGCGTGATGTGGGCGGGGCGCAAGCATGGAGTAGGAGGTCCTTGCGTGATCCCAGGTGCTTCCCAGACTCTGATGAAAAACTTGACTGGCTACCCTATAAACGCGGCTCGGGTGGTAGTGGTTGCAGGGTATTAATATGCAACTCGGTCATACCCCCTGGTGCGGTTGGAGTTGGAGGTGGATGGTGTGGCACGTGAATTGGATGTCGGGGATTGTGGAGAAACTGCCAGTGGAGGGCGTCGACCTTACGTCTCGGCAACGACTTTGCAATGGCGCGCTTCCGATGTTCTACCCTTAGATCTTTGACGAGAGGGCCGGCCGACCGTGAAGTATGTAAGAGCCAGAGTGGGTCGAGCGGTGCCAGACACAACCCATGGCGTGTGTTTTGTCACCCGAGCTCGGGCATCTAAAAGTGTCACAGCCTAGTCCTCCGCCTTCAGACCAGCGGAGGAACGATCCACATGAGGAGGCTAAAGCTGGAGTTGGTTTTTAAGAGTTTTTGACTCGGCGGCTCTCCTGGGTGATTCAGTATTATCAAACCATTACTTAATTCTGGATTAGCCCCTTGGCCTGTCATCGAGAGTGACGAGGCTGGGCATGACGAGTCTCCACGACAGCAACGTTATGTACATCGAGAGAGACCGTAGGGAGCAGCCCAGTATCGTGGAAGGTCATGCATTGCTCCGGGAGCAGTTAGATCCGCTTGGCACCCTCGAATATCAGTCGGTTGCAACTAGAGGACCCTGAGCGCCAAACGTGTGCTACCTGGAGCTGTAGAAAGCTCGACCGAGGACGGCGAATGCACAGCCAGGAGATTTTTTTTTATTTAGAAGGCATCCTTTATAGGCGTTTTCAAGACCCTAATACGTAGTTGGCAAAAGGGGTCCTTAGTAGTGGACCAGTTGGTGGTGCCACGGGAGTGCAGGGATAGCCTACCTGCGGTTGGCGCATGACACACCACTGTCAGGACACTCTCGGGGTGAGAAAAAACGGTGGCGTCTTTGGGGAAATTGTTTTGGTGTCCTGGATGAAGTCTCATGTGCCGGTCATGGATAAACTCCTGTGATATTTGTCACCGTGTCGGGAAACCGAACCAAGTTATTCCTAAGGCTCCGTTACACCCTATTCCTGTGATTGGGGCACCCTTTAGTAAAATTACTTGTTGACATGGGTTGTCCACTCCCTCCCCCTAAGGTCTGTAATTAACTTTTTGTTAACCATAATGGATGTTGCCACTATATACCCCGATGCAATACCCTATGAAAATTGGAATGGCTAAGACGGTTAGTCTTACCTTGTTGTGGTACTTCTCAAGGTACTGGATACCCCTTAGGAGATTCAGTCTGATCAGGGATCTAATTTCACAACCTCCACCATGTTCAAGCAAACAATGCAACAGCATGGGATACGCGCAGTAGTATCGTTCAGCGTATCACCCTGATAGTCAAGGGGTGCTTGAGCGGTGGCATGCTACACTTAAAAGCATGCTCAGGTGTTAGTTTGTGCTGACAACGGTATGGATTTGGGATTCTTGGGATTGCCTTATGTTCTGTTTGCTGCTCGGGCGGTAACCTGGTGAGAGTCTGGGATTTAGTCCAAACGAGCTGATTTTTGGACACCGTGTCAGGGGCCCCCTTAACATGCTGAATCAAATTTGGGAGGGGACTGTGCAAGCCTTGTCCATTATTAAAGTATGTGCTTGAAAGCCGTGAGCGCATGCTTAAGAGTCTGGAGATGGCAGGAAGAAATTTGACAGAATCACAAGCGTTGCTGAAGGACAGGTATGATCGCAAAGTGAGGCTCCGGAAGTTCACTGTAGGACAAGAGGTATTAATTTTGTTGCCTTTGGTTGGCGTAACCCCCTCTCTGCGAAGTACACTGGACCTTATAAAATTGTAGAAAAAATTTCAGACTTAGATTACCTTGTTGCCACGCCAACCAGGAGGAAAAAGAACCATTTTATGTCACGTGAACCTTATTAAAGAGTATGTGAGGGCGCCCCTCTGA
>CM064502.1:9856037-9880571 GCA_032716605.1 Paralithodes platypus
TATATATACTAGCACTAGCACGCAACCGTGTAGGCAAAGCGGTAACAATTCCTTCAGCCAATGCCAAAGAAGCCAGCCAAACATGACCTCACCAAGCATAGTAAAAAACTCCTCCAACCAATCCCCAAGAGGCCATCCAGCCGTGACGTCATCGAGCATGGCAAAAAAAACACTGCGCGCCTCCTCTCCTCGTTTCTACTCTCTCTCTCTCTCTCTCATCTCTCTCTCTCTCAAAATCCTCTCATTACCTACTTAAGGTATTTGATAAAGACATATACTTTGTAATTAAATATATAAGCCTTTGACATGGGCGAAAACAAAGAAGCCTTTCTGGACTGCCCATGACACACGCTTTCATATGAAATAACGCACACAATTAATTACATCATTTTACCTGTGATTTTTGTAGCTCACATCCCCCCCCCAACTGCGTATTGGCGATCCTAAGCAATTCTCCGTAGGACAAGCCCATGGGGTTCTATACGGTATTTTTTTTTAGTGGTTAACGTACACAAAATCCATATTAATATAGTATATATATATATATATATATATATAGATAGATTTACTACTCCTAAACTCGAGTAATGGAAACAACAAACCACATGGTGGCCAGGTCCCGGGAATTCGAGACCCAGAAAGAAAATCAACACACTTATGCATTGCTGCCATGAAGACAGTTTAATATATAAAAGGTTATGGTAATAACTGCATTCATAGTATTTCCATGTATATATTTGTTTAATAATACCAACAAACATTATGATCCATTTTACGCAAAGGAACTATGCTTCTCATAGCAACTAACCAATAGTATATTCACTTCTAGAAGGGTTTTGTCAATAAAAAGATCGTTTGTCAACCTTCAAATTCGTTGATGAAATACCTAAATTAGATGTAATTTTCTTGCGGAAAAAGAGTTGGAAAACAAAACAATCATAATTACGGAAGAAATAATATTAATAGTGAAGAAAAATAATGATGTGGTTAATGTTTGAGTTGTTGATAATAAGACACTGGACTGGTCCTGTTCTGGAGCGGTGGGAAACTTAGATATTGAATCCCCCTGTTCAAACCACAAAACGTACAAGTAACCTCGCCTACATTATTATTATTATTATTATTATTATTCTTATTATTATTATTATTATTATTATTATTATTTTGATAGATTGATTTACTGTTTACCATTCTATAATAACCGTTATATACTGTATATTGATATATGGCCAGTAGTGGGAAATTATAAAACCTTGAATTGTTTCTTCAAAATGTCAAAAACGCTGAGTGATTTTGTACAGTAATATGCAAATAATTGTTGTTTTCGTAATTAACATATAGTTGAGACTGTATTTTCAATTATTTGTTTGTCTATATACAAATGCTAGATTTATCAACGTCAGTCATTGCCGTAATTAACATGTACTCTCAGGATTCCCGCAAGAACACATCGCCTTAACTTATTTACGCCCCTGGGGGCCCCCCCCCCACACCACCTTTTTGTCTGCAATGAATGTGGCTACATACGATTTTTAACACTATATATACTATCATATATATATAATCCATATATATATATATATACACATATCTGCTATATATATATATATATATAATAATACTATGTTATAGTTATATATAGATTATATATATATATATATATATATATATAATATGATATATATAGTTTAGTATCTTGCCCTTCAAGTGGTTAACTTGATGAATCTAGATAGCACAGAGATATA
This sequence comes from Paralithodes platypus, assembly GCA_032716605.1. Taxonomy (NCBI): domain Eukaryota; kingdom Metazoa; phylum Arthropoda; class Malacostraca; order Decapoda; family Lithodidae; genus Paralithodes; species Paralithodes platypus. Next base: position 9,857,783 of record CM064502.1, read on the forward strand.
TATGAAGGTATCAGTCAGCTGAAGGCAAAACGAAAGTTATAAATCTAATAAAATTAATGTCCTGTTGTTGCTTCCTTTCCTTTTGGATACTTAGGACTTGGTACCCCTTTATTGACTGATACTCTTTAATTATGGACACCTAAACATCTTCAATACCCAACGCAGGCCTGCCCCCTCTCCAGCTCGCTTTCTTTCTCCCTCGCCCCGCGCCCCTGCTCTCTCTCACTCTCTCGGTCTCTACGCTTAACATTTTGTACAATTTAAGCATTTTTTTTCCATACACTGCTGTCCTAGATTCGGTTACCCACTCAGATCATGGCTCTCGCTCACTCTCTGGCTCTCTCCCTATCTTGATGTTGACAGCATTATTAATATCCTAAGCATTTATTAATACTCAACATCAGGGTGGCGTCGCCAGTGTAAGTAATCATAGGATATAATTGGCGTGCTTCCCTTCAATCAGTTAGATCTTTTAGTTGTACCGGTGGCCAATGCCGAGGATTTATACATTTAACCACTTAGCTTTAGGAGAAGCAGGCCAATTGCCCATCAGAAAGGTTGACTATGATATGTGAATGTTTATGCATCCAGCAATTATACATTAATAACCACCGCAATAATCTAGATATGTGCCAGGAGAGATTTCCCGGGGTTTCTGAAACAAGGGAGACATGATAGAGATGGAAGCACCACGGGAAGATCAGGGAGGACGGCATGGTAGAGGCAGAGGAATGGATAATCTTAGAAGACTGTGGCCTAGCAGATACTAAGTGTTTTTAGTGCGGAGAAACCAATGCAAGAAAGAATTCGCGAAAATGTTCCGGCTGTCTTAGATCTATTCATTATCTTGTGCTAAGCTGACAAAGAAAACATCAGGAGAACAACCAAACTGGAAATGTCTCGCATGCCCAGGGCCCACTGCAGAGCCAACCGGGGCAACACCGGCAACACCGGTCACCGACTTGACCCAACTTGTGACCAAATGGAAAGCGCGGATCCAGGTCCTTGCCCGGGTACCTAAAGGAGCCAGAATCCAAGGGCGGAGGCCCTTACAACCATCATAAAGCAGGCCCTACAGCTCAAGATACCCCTCGCATGGGCACGGCTCCTGGGTTTCTCCTATGGGGCCATCCGGAAAACCACCCAGAACCAACATACAAGACCATCTTCAGGTTTCACTAGCCACCAGAGTGAAACGTCAAGTAGCACAGTATAGGGATGGAAACAAACTGGTGGAACCCCCCGAACAGCAACCAAACAGGGCCCAGAAGCAACAGGACAAGGAAGAGGAAGAGGCTGAACAGCTACGTAAGAGGGTCGCGGCGAAGCTGGCGGATAGTGACATCAAAGGGGCCGTCAGACTGTTGTCCTCTTCAGAAGGTTTTGTTTGTCAAGGCACCGAAGTTGTTGAAGCCCTACAAGAAAAGCACCCACCTACACCTAGGGACCTAAACCTCCCCCCTGCCCCAAATGACCAGATGCGCCAACCTTTAGTTGTCACGAAGGAGCAGGTGGTTGCCGCAGTGACTTCATTCCCAGCAGGCTCAGCCACGGGCCCAGATGGTATCCGACCGCCCACCTCAAGGCCTCTTGGGTCAGGGCTCAGGAGCTGCTGGGGAGGCACACTTGGAAACCCTCACCAAATTCATAAACATGGTTTTAAGAGGGGAAGTACCCGACTGTGCCACACCCACCATTTTTGGGGGCATCACTCTGTGCACTGGCAAAAAAAGATGGCGGTGTGCGCCCAATAGCAGTAGGGAACACCTTCCGCCGCCTTGCCACAAAGGTGGGTTTGAAACCACTCTCGAATGGCCTAGGTCAACACTTAAGACCAGTTCAACTAGGTTTCGGAACTCCAGGGGGGTGTGAAGCTGCTGTACACGCAACCCGCACCTACCTCAGCCAAGCCCAAGAAAAACGAGTGCTTCTAAAGATTGACATGCGGAACGCATTCAACAGCATTCGCAGGGATGTCTTCCTCCGTGCAGCTCAAGAACATATCCCCACTCTGTACCCCCTACTTTGGCAGGCTTATTCCAAACCTCAATCCTGATTTTTGGCGAGACGGTAATCCCATCAGCGACCGGGTTACAGCAGGGAGATCGAGGTGGTCCTGCTCTTTTCTCAATAGGGGTGGATGCAGCAGCTAACAAAGTAAGGTCAGAACTGAATGTATGGTACCTGGACGATGCAACCTTGGGTGGGTCAGTAGAGAACGTTCTAACCGACCTAATCTCCCTGTGGGGAGATTGTAGGCACCAATCGATCAGGGCTAGACCCAGGTGAGGTTATAGGCATGTGATAAAGAGTCGCTGGAACTCCTGTTTCACTTGCTTGGCCTCTCTTACTGATTTTCTTTGTGCCCCATTTACACTGAGAGCAATCCAGCTAGCTCTCACAAACACCTCCTCCTCCTATCCACTTCACTACACTAAACATGCACACCACACTTCATTCTTCCACACCAAAATTAAAAAAAAAAATTAAAAATGAATTGTAGCCCAGCCTCGGCGTCACCAGGGGGGGGGGGGGGGGGACCATAAATGCCCCCTCACCCGACCGACCATCCCCTGACGACCCACACAATTACCTGGACCTCGGCATGTTACTCTTTCTATTAATTTCTGCAACATTCGCGGACTTTCCTCTAACTTTCACTCTGTTGAGTACAATCTCTCCTCCTACAAACCTGATCTTCTCTTCCTCACCGAAACCCAGGTGTCTGTAGCAACATCCAGCTTACCCTTCTCTGTATCCTCCTACTTTCTCTATCCTAGTTTCAAAGCCAAAGGCGGATGTTGTGCATATGTGCACAACAAACTCACTTGCTCTCGTGTTACCGATTTCGACTCCTCTGAATTCTCAACTTTATGCCTCAAACTTTCCTGTCATTCTCTTACTAAATATTTCTGTGCTGTCTATCTTTCCCCTAACTCTACCAACTTTCCCAAATTCTTTGACTATCTAAACTCTACAGTGGAACACATTCTATCCATTTCTCCTTTCTCAGAAATCTCCATCTTAGGATATTTCAACGTTCACCACCGCCATTGGCTCTCCTCTCACACTACTGATCCACCTGGTGAACAAGCCTACGTCTTTTCTATCCTAAATGACCTAGAGCAGTTAGTTCAGCAACCCACCCGTATCCCGGATCGCATCGGAGATCGGCCCAACATTCTTGACCTGTTTCTAACTTCTAACCCTTCTTCTTATACTGTCGATCTTTTCTCTCCTTTGGGCTCCTTCGACCATAAACTTATCTCTGTCACCTGTCCTATCTCTCCAGTACAGCCACCCCCTCCTCCTAGCCGGCGGCGCTTGTGGCACTTTGGCGCTGCCGACTGGGAGGCTCTTCGGCAGTACTTCTTTGATTTCCCATGGAATGATTTCTGCTTCCATGGCCGAGGACCCTCGGAGAGTGCTGAACGCATTACCGAGGTAATCCTATCGGGCATGGAAGCATACATTCCATTCTCTTTCTCTCAGACTAATGAGGTCCTTAAGGGTCGCTCTACTGGTGATATTCTTTCATATCTTACTAACTCTTGGTCATCCTCCTTTCGGGATCGGTGAGACTTTTTCTATTGCACTAGACATATCGAAAGCCTTCGATAGAGTCTGGCATAAATCTTTAATTTCTAAACTACCCTCCTTCGGTTTCTATCCCTCCATCTGTCCCTTTGTCTCTAATCCTTTCGAGACGTTCCATAGCTGCGGTTTGTGGACGGCCATTGTTCACTTCCTCACCCTATAAACTCTGGTGTTCCTCAGGTCTGTCCTATCTCCTATTCTCTTTCTAATTTTTATAAATGATCTCCTTAACTGTACCTTAATTCCCATCCATTCATACGCAGACGAATCAACCTTACACTACTCCTTAGTTTTTTCAGAACGCCCCAGCCAGCAATCCCTTAACGACAAACGTAATGAAGCCATAGAACTCTTAAATTCTGATCTAATACTATTTCCAATTGGGCAGAAAACCTTGTTACCTTTAATGCTTGCAAAACCCAATTTCTCCATCTATCTACCCGTCAGGATCTCCCAGCGGACTATCCCTTATTCTTCAACAATACAAAAATCAACCCTTCATCTTCTCTCAATATTCTTGGTGTCTCTTTTTCTTCTGCTCTCAGTGGAAGGACCATATTACCAGTCTTGCTAAGGCAGCCTCCCAGAAGCTGGGTGTGCGCAACCGCCTTAGGGGGTTCTTTTCCCTGCACAGCTTCTTGCTCTGTACAGGGGCATAGTGCGCCCTTGTATTGAGTATTGTTCACATGTGTGGGAGGTTGCTCTCACACCGCTCTCCTAGACAAAGTTGAAAGGAAGGCCTTTCGTATCATTAACTCCCGTCCACTCACCAACTCTCTGCAATCTCTCTCTCTCCGCCCCAATGTTGCATCTCTCTCGCTATTCTATCGCTACTATAATAATCAGTGTTCCTCAGAGCTATCCCAGTGCCATACCACCTCCTTTACGTAGGGCACGTGCTACCCATCTTGCAACTCAATCCCACCCCTACTCTGTGCAACTCTCCAACCCAAGAGTGGAACGTTACTCTCAAACTTTCTTCTACTCAACATCTGAGCTCTGGAACTCTCTCCCAGAATCAGTCTTTCCCTCTTCCTATGACTTAAATTGCTTCAAACTCCGTGTGTCCAGGCATTTTGGCTCGAACGTCCCTTGATTTTGGCCTGTCACTCTTTCAACTATGGGGGAGGCACTCGCTATAGGCAGTTATGCCTTTTGCCTCCCTCAATCACATAGAAAAAAAAAAAAAAAAAAAAAAAAATGATAACAAAATCTTGGTTACTCACGCCTCTACTGCTGTCCGCACTATACGGAGGAAGCATTCAAACGGTACCGACGACCTAAAACACAAAACTCTCATTCTTCATTTGTTTCTGGCCGGAATCAAGTCAAATCTTTTCTTCGACTTCCCAAACACTCTTTCATCAATAATAAATGCACTGAACTATGCAAATCTAGCTCTTCCCAAGCTTTCTGGCATCTCGCCAAAAACTCTCCAACAATTTCTCTTCCTCGTCTTTCCCTCCCCTTTCCCACTCTGATGGCACAATCACTTCTCCTCTGACAAATCTAAACTCTTCGCTCAACTTTTGCTAGAAACTCCCTTGGATGATTCCGGTGCTATTCCTCCCTCTCCGCCCTCCTCTCTCTTACTTATGCCTAATATCCTAATCTCTTCTAAAGATGTACTTTTCTACCTCTCTGGGCTTACACTTAATAAGGCGTACGGTTCCGGACGGTGTTCCTCCTGTTGTTCTCAAAAACTGTGCTTCCATGCTGACTCCTGCCTAGGCAAACTCTTTCGTCTCTGTCTATCCTCTGTTACGACCTGGCACTCGGGTACACAAGGGCTCTCAATCAGGACTCTAATACGGCTCGCTGCCACAACGGAAAACACGCGATCCCAACCCCTGAGTCCTGCCAGCCGACCAAAAAAACACTAATACCCTCCAGAGTTCAATCTGCTATAACGGGGTATACAAGAACCCGGTACTAGTGTTCAACAACAGACTAATAAAGAGACAGGAATTCTCTAGTCTGGTCAACAATCAAACAAAGAAGTAAGAAACAACAAACACCAAAGAATAGTGTTGGCCGAAGACCGAAGTAATTCCACCCTTGACTAAGAACTTAAGAAGTCCTCCACCCTCTACTTCGGATCGGCACTATTACGTTACGTTAATTAATAGTCCTTAAGCATCGAGCAAGGAATCTTCTGAAAAAAGTTAGATGCTTCTCGGATGCTCGTAAGAAGTACGTATCGGATTTTGAACAGTAATTCAATAAGAAAAACACTGGCAATTAAATACTATTACAGGTTTAAATTGGCATAAGAATAATTAAAAGAATATGCAATAGTAAATGGCAAACATTAAAAAGAAGTACACCGCAAATGCAACGGCAATAGCCTACTCGGATTGTGCTCGTGGGCCACTAATCACTAAAGTAGCCAAGCTTGCAACACATGAAATCAATAGTGCATAAACAATATCATAAATAAGGAAAGCTTCAATACTATTCTGTATCTACTAATCGAGTAAAGTCTAGCTGGGGTACTGTGGGCAAAAGGTAGCAGTGACTGAGCAAAAACGGCTCGTAGCCTAGCGAAGTCCTCACAACTGTGTAAAGTATTACGTTAACACTAACAAGTGCACTTTGAGAAATCCAGATCCCTTGTATCTGGTTTTCTCCCGGCTCCTTGACAAAGTAAAAACAAGCTGTTAATAAAATACAGGGTGGTTAAGGCTCTTGCCCTCACGCACTGTAAATTATTAACTCAAACACAGTCCAGCCGCGAAGACAACCTAGGCTTCACTGAACCGAAACGAGTATGCAGGTTTATCGCTTAACCACTGCATCAAACTACAACTCGTAACACAGAAAAGCCTTACCCCAGTCTAGCATTACCTAGACTAGCAGAAACCAGGAATAATAATAATAACACACAGGGAAATGCAATAGACAAGGGCAACAAAACATAAATCAATCCTATTCTAAGTTAACCCTTCCAAAATAGGCTATCTAATAGGCATGTATCTCATGAGAACTCAAGCGATAATACGTTGGCTGACTAGCTCTGCACCAACGGGACCATGGAAGTTAAAAAGGGTAGCGAAAAGTGGAGATAAGAATGTAAGGTAGTAGAGAAAGTTCACATCAGTCAGAAGAATATATATAGTTAGCAAGGGAAATGAGAAGTCGCTCTGCCTAATGAGTTCTGATCAAAAAATGGCTAGACTTCCCTTTTTATACTCGGCCCTCTAGTGAGCCCAACGTGAACTACTAAGGACCGCCCACTGACAATCATTACGTAATTTCTCTCTCTCCTCTGGGATAGACAAAGGCTTTCCTAGCACTGAGGGGAGGGGGGAGGGGGGGGAGTGCTAGTGAGTTAGGCCCACCTCCCGCATGGCGCACCCACTGACCCCCAACTGTGGCTGCCGCTTCTCCCATCATTACAAATAAGTTTTACACACAATACTTATAACTAATGATATAAATAGAACTCGTTGACTCAGATGAAAACAAAATACATATTCATATTACTTATAGTACAACGGCTCACATGAACTAAGTTAGGAAACTCTACATAGACTACAGCCAAAGTTCCTGCCCTGACGATCCTAGCGAGAGTGGGGCATGACTAGGCGTTCTGTACAGCCTGCTCACACTGGACATGCGTCACACCTCCCCCAAGATTTTACTTGCTCAACCCTGAGCTAAAATCTGACAAACACAGAACCCCATCAAGCCCCTCACACCCAGCGACCCAGCGACCGCATGGCACTAAAACAAAGCTGAGTTTATCACCAAAACGCATATTATTATTAACCAAAAATTCACATTTTATAACTCCTCCCAACAATAGCAAAAAGACACAATATCATGCTCCCAGAGCGAGCTTACAGCAGCTCAGCCGTTTGATAGTTTGTGGACTACTCAAACTCTATAGGCTATGACAAACTTATACGATTACCTATATCAAAAGAAAGAGTTTTTTATATGATTTTTATATTTTAATATGTTTTTCCCGGCTGCACTATAAGGGCAGCCTATTTTCCTCCACTCAAACCCACACACCTGTGATAGCCTACGACTGATCATCCAACTTGATAAACAATCCGCGATCACATTGTCACATCCAGCAATATGACGGATGTCCAGGTTATACTCCTGCAACATCAAAGACCACCTGGTCAGTCTCATATTGTGATTGTGAAATTGATTCAGGAATCTCAAAAGGGTGATGATCAGTGTAGATAACCACGACTGGGCCATAGGCTGGAACATACACCTCGAAGTGCCTGAGCGACAGCACAATCGCCAGTAATTCCTTATTGTAGAATAGTTCTTTTGTGCAGCATTGAACTTCTTAGAAAAGAAACTTACTGGGTGTTCCACACCTTCATTGTCTGTCTGTAGCAAGACGGCACCAGCCCCTACACCACTAGCATCTGTTGCCAGCTGAAAAGGCCTGTTAAAGTCTGGGGCCCTGAGTATCGGGTGAGGACATAGCAAATGTTTCACCAAAGTGAAAGCCTTTTCACACTCAGGTGCCCACAAAAACTTTTTGTCTTTAGATAACAAATCTGTGAGAGGTGCCAACACCGTTGAGTAACCTTTATGAAGCGTCTGTAGTAGCCTATCATACCCAAGAATCTCATAATCTGCTTCTTGGTTGTTGGGTGCGGAAATTTATTGATAGCCTGTACCTTGTTCTGAGGAGGGCACACCTGTCCCCTTCCCACTACAAACCCAAGGTACTGCACAGTGGCTTTTTACGAAGTCACACTTTGCCAAATTTACTACCAGACCTGCTTCACTAAGTTTCCGGAACAAGGTCTCAAGTGCTCACAATGGCTCTCAAAGTCGTCATCATAAATGATTACATCGTCCAAATATACGGTGCAATTTGGAATGTCCTTTACAATTTCATTCATCAGGTTCTGAAACGTTGCTGGTGCATTCTTAAGCCCGTAAGGCAAAACATTGCACCGGTAGGTACTCCCGTCCACAACAAAACCACATACCTCTTTAGCACGCTCGGACAAAGGTACTTGCCAGTAAACCTTTTACTAAATCTACTTTAGACAAAAAACGAGCATTACCAATTTTGTCAACACAATCACCAATCCGAGGAAAGGGATATGGGTTAGTTGGAGTCAAACCGTTTAACCTACGGAAATCAATACAAAAGCGTTACCTTGCCATCTGGCTTAGGCTGCAGGGTACAGGGGAAGTCCACTAACTGTGCCTTTCTCTATCAACCCTCTACCGAGCATATACTCCAACTCATCCCTCAGAGCTGGTAGTTTTATGGGGGGCACACGGTACGGGATTGACTTAAAGGGTAGATGGTCCCCCACGTCAACAATCATGCCTAGCCTGAGTAGTGAGGCCTGGGTGTTCAGCAAATACAGTGGGGTATGAACCGAAACAACTGACGGATAGCATCAAACTGCGGCTCAGGCAAATGAGCTATAGCCTCGTCAGCCCTTAGGCTCGAGTTCCCCGCCCACTGATCCGCTGAAACATGTTGATCCCAGCTATCCTCCTCTGAAGCTTGACTGTCCCCCCTCTCCTTCTCCACCAACGGCCGCAACAAGCCAACACAGGGACAGTGAGAGGCTCAGAGGGGCGCCTCACATACTCTTTAATAAGGTTCACGTGACATAACTGGTTCTTTTTCCTCCTGTCTGGAGTGGCAACAAGGTAATCTAAGTCTGAAATTTTTTCTACAATTTTATAAGGTCCAGTGTACTTCGCAGAGAGGGGGTTACCAACCAAAGGCAACAAAATTAATACCTCTGTCCTACAGTGAACTTCCGGAGCCTCACTTTGCGATCATACCTGTCCTTCATCAAAGCTTGTGATTCTGTCAAATTTCTACCTGCCATCTCCAGACTCTTAAGCATGCGCTCACGGCTTTCAAGCACATACTTTAATAATGGACAAGGCTGCACAGTCCCCTCCCAAATTTCTTTCAGCATGTTAAGGGGGCCCCTGACACGGTGTCCAAAAATCAGCTCGTTTGGACTAAATCCCAGGCTCTCACCAGGTACCTCCCGAGCAGCAAACAGCACATAAGGCAATCCAAGATCCAATCCATACCGTTGTCAGCACAATAACACCTGAGCATGCTTTTAAGTGTAGCATGCCACCGCTCAAGCACCCCTTGACTCTCAGGGTGATACGCTGACGATACTACTGCTCGTATCCCATGCTGTTGCATTGTTTGCTTGAACATGTTGGAGGTGAAATTAGATCACTGATCAGACTGAATCTCCTCCGGGTACCCGTACCTTGAGAAGTACCCCAACAAGTTACTGACTACCGTCTTAGCCATTCCATTTTTCATAAGGTTTGCATCGGGGGTATCTAGTGGCAACATCCATTATGGTTAACAAAAATTTATTTCCCGCCTTAGTGGGAGGGAGTGGACCAACCATGTCAACAATAATTTTACTAAAGGGTGGCCCAATCACAGGAATAGGGTGTAACGGAGCCTTAGGAATAACTTGGTTCGGTTTCCCGACACGTTGACAGATATCACAGGAGTTTATCCATGACTGCACATGAGACTTCATCCCGGCCACCAAAACAATTTCCCCAAAGCCGCCACCGTTTTTCTCACCCCTAGATGTCCTGCCAGTGGTGTGTCATGCGCCAACCTCAGTAGGCTATCCCTGCACTTCCGTGGCACCACCAACTGGTCCACTACTCCGGACCCCTTTTGCCAACTACGTTTAGGGTCTTGAAAACGCCTATAAAGGATGCCTTCTAAATAAAAAAAATCTCCTGGCTGTGCATCGCCGTCCTCGTCGAGCTCTACAGCTCCATTAGCACACGTTTGGAGCTCAGGGTCCTCTAGTTGCAACCGACTTATATCTGAGGGTGCCAAGCGATCTAACTGCTCCCTGAGCAATGCATGACCTTCCCCGATACTGGGCTGCTCCCTCTTTCTCTCTCGATGTACATAACGTTGCTGTCGTGGAGACTCGTCATGCCCAGCCTCGTCACTCTCGATGACAGGCCCAGGGGCTACTCCAGAATTAAGTAATGGTGCTAATACTGAATCACCCAGGAGAGCCGCCGAGTCAAAACTCTTAAAACCAACTCCAGCTTTAGCCTCCTCCTGTTGATCGTTCCTCCGCTGGTCTGAAGGCGGAGGACTAGGCTGTGACACTTTAGCTGCCCGAGCTCGGGTGACAACACACGCCATGGGTTGTGTCTGGCACCGCTCGACCCACTCTTGCTCTTCCCTACTCACGTCGGCCGGCCTCTCGGCAACGCCTAAGGGTAGAACCTCGGAAGCGGGCATTGCAAAGTCGTTGCCGAGAAGAGGTCGACGCCCTCCACTGGCAGTTTCTCCACAATCCCGACATCCAATTCACGTGCCACACCATCCACCTCCAACTCCAACCGCACCAGCGGGTATGACCGAGTTGCATTAATACCCTGCACCACTACCACCCGAGCCGCGTTTTATAGGGTAGACAGTCAAGTTTTTCATCAGGAGTCTGGGAAGCACCTGTATCACGCAAGACCTCTACTCCATGCTTGCGCCCCGCCCACATCACGCAACCCCGCCCTCTATGGTCGCAAAAAACATCCTGAGCAGGGTTCGAGCCTCCAGGTGCTTCTGCATTGGCTGTGCCTCAGCCTCTGACGAACGGCCCCAGGCAACCTCAGATGACTTAGGAGACACACCAATGTTGCAGGCCAAAGACACAGCTGCTGTAGGTGGTTTGCTAGGACAGACTCTTGCAAAGTGCCCCTTTTTATGACAATGATAACACTCCACCTCCCCTTTGGGCTTCCCTTGGTACTGGGAAGGGCCCGGCCCCTTCTTAAATGGGACGGTGCTAGTCTTGTGGTCAGTCTTGGTATCATGGCTCTTGTACTTGTTTGCATAAGGTATATCACTAACTCGGGGGGGTGGGGCGTCACGCCCCTTGTTACCTGCCTCACTACGCTGGGCAGACCCGCACCCACGAATTAGTGATAGCCGGAGGTCAGCCATCTCAGCTGCTCCTGTAGAGTTTTTTGGTTCTTTTCTTTAATAGTTAAAGTCATTTCTGCACCAGCTACACTTATAAAACTGCTCGAGCATAAACAGCTCAGTCAACTGTTCGGCCGTCTCAGCTTTCTCAGAACGTGTCCAGTTTTTAAGTGCATCTTTTAAGTCCCGGGCATGTTCAAGAAAGGTCACCTCCCTAGTCTTTGTAACACCCCGAAACTTCAATCGATATGTTTTCCGGTTGCAACTCGTATGCCCGTAGGACAGCTCTCTTCAATTCTGGGTAGTCAATGCAAGACTCTAAAGGCAGTGCATCATAAGCCTTCAGACCCCTTACCCGTAAGTCTTGAGGAGACTAGAGCTGCCCACTTCTCTTCAGGCCAATTATGCTCCCTACATTTCTTCTCAAAACGATTAAAAAATTCTGTGACTTCAGTTTCACTAAATACCGGCACCAATTTGACTAATTGGGCCAAGGACTGTTCTCTTACTTGGCCCTCACGGCCCATCCAAGTCCCTGTCGACTCTGCACGAGACTTATCTAAATCTAATTTAGCACAATATTTCTCCGAGTCGAACTTAAGCTCAGCCTCATGACTCCTAACCTCAATCTCATGCCTCCTCGTCTCATCCTCCTGCCTCCTGGTCTCATTTTCATGCCTCCTGGTCTCATCCTCCTGCTGTCTAGCCTCAATCTTAGCAAGCTCAAGTCTAAATACCATATCTGGAGACAGACAGGAAGAGGGAGCTGCCACTACTGAAGGAGGGGGGGCAAAAACTGGGGAACCACCATGTGCACCACCCGAGGGCACTCCAATCTGCCAATTCTCATCCCTCTGTGGGAGAGTGCTAACCTCCGGTAACTGGGTGGACGGCACTGTGGGAGTCGAGTGAGAGGGGATCTGGGGAGGAACCCCCCCAAACGCCCTCTCCTCCGAAACCCCATGTCGCCCAAGCAACACCCAGGAAATCAGCTCCCCCTTGGACATCCCTACTACATTGGAAATTCCCAAAACCTTGGCTAACAGGTGCAAGCCACAAACATCCACCCCAGTCAGCCTCTCCTCCGTCACGTGGTACCGCTTACTCACAAAAACTCTAGCATCCTCCTCACTGGTTACTAACGGCACACCTTCAAATGGCATCTCTCGCTCATCGTCAGTGCTAATGCACGACATACTGAAGTCCACAAAAAATTCGGGAGACAAAAGTGTTGAACTTCCTATGCAAGCACTAATTACTAAATTAACTGGAGTCTCTTAAATGCTTTACTAATTGCCAGACAAAAAAAAAATATTCTTCAATATGCACGCTAAAATACAAACAAACAAATGTTGTACAACTCTGCAAAAATTTATACTGTTCACAAAATCCTAAGCAAGGTCGCCATTTGTTACGACCTGGCACCGGGGTACACAAGGGCTCTCAATCAGGACTCTAATACGGCTCGCTGCCACAACGGAAACACACGATCCCAACCCCTGAGTACTGCCAGCCGAACAAAAAAAAACACCAATACCCTCCAGGGTTCAATCTGCTATAACGGGGTATACAAGAACTCGGGGTATAGTGTTCAACAACAGACTAATAAAGAGACAGGAATTCTCTAGTCTGGTCAACAATCAAACAAAGAAGTAAGAAACAACAACACCAAAGAATAGTGTTGGCCGAAGCCGAAGTAATCCACCCTTGACTAAGAACTTAAGAAGTCCTCCACCCTCTACTTCGGATCGGCACTATTACGTTACGTAATTAATAGTCCTTAAGCATCGAGCAAGGAATCTTCTGAAAAAAGTTAGATGCTTCTCGGATGCTCGTAAAGAAGTACGTATCGGATTTTGAACAGTAATTCAATAAGAAAAACACTGGCAATTAAATACTATTACAGGTTTAAATTGGCATAAGAATAATTAAAAGAATATGCAATAGTAAATGGCAAACATTAAAAAGAAGTACTCCGCAAATGCAACGGCAATAGCCTACTCGGATTGTGCTCGTGGGCCACTAATCACTAAAGTAGCCAAGCTTGCAACACATGAAATCAATAGTGCATAAACAATATCATACATAAGGAAAGCTTCAATACTATTCTGTATCTACTAATCGAGTAAAGTCTAGCTGGGGTACTGTGGGCAAAAGGTAGCAGTGACTGAGCAAAAACCGGCTCGTAGCCTAGCGAAGTCCTCACAACTGTTTAAAGTATTACGTTAACACTAACAAGTGCACTTTGAGAAATCCAGATCCCTTGTATCTGGTTTTCTCCCGGCTCCTTGACAAAGTAAAAACAAGCTGTTAATAAAATACAGGGTGGTTAGGCTCTTGCCCTCACGCACTGTAAATTATTAACTCAACACAGTCAGCCGCGAAGACAACCTAGGCTTCACTGAACCGAAACGAGTATGCAGGTTTATCGCTTAACCACTGCATCAAACAACAACTCGTAACACAGAAAAGCCTTACCCCAGTCTAGCATTACCTAGACTAGCAGAAACAGGAATAATAATAATACACACAGGGAAATGCATAGACAAGTGCAACAAACATAAATCAATCCTATTCTAAGTTAACCCTTCCAAAATAGGCTATCTAATAGGCATGTATCTATTCAGAACTCAAGCGATAATACGTTGGCTGACTAGCTCTGCACCAACGGGACCATGGAAGTTAAAAAGGGTAGGGAAAAGAGAAGATAAGAATGTAAGGTAGTAGAGAAAGTTCACATCAGTCAGAAGAATATATATAGTTAGCAAGGGAAATGAGAAGTCGCTCTGCCTAATGAGTTCTGATCAAAAAATGGCTAGACTTCCCTTTTTATACTCGGCCCTCTAGTGAGCCCAACGTGAACTACTAAGGACCGCCCACTGACAATCATTACGTAATTTCTCTCTCTCCTCTGGGATAGACAAAGGCTTTCCTAGCACTGAGGGGAGGGGGGAGGGGGGGGGGAGTGCTAGTGAGTTAGGCCCCCCCCCCGCATGGCGCACCCACTGCCCCCCAACTGTGGCTGCCGCTTCTCCCATCATTACAAATAAGTTTTACACACAATACTTATAACTAATGATATAAAATAGAACTCGTTGACTCAGATGTAAACAAAATACATATTCAGTACTTATAGTACAACGGCTCACATGAACTAAGTTAGGAAACAATACATAGACTACAGCCAAAGTTCCTGCCCTGACGATCCTAGCGAGAGTGGGGCATGACTAGGCGTTCTGTACAGCATGCTCACACTGGACATGCGTCACACCTCTAACGTCTTCCCTTCATGCTGAAGTTTGCTCACATTCCAACCTGTCCCAAAGAAGGTGACCGCTCTCAACCCTCCAACTATCGTCATTTCTCCTTATCTTGTCTTTCTAAGTTTTGAAACCATTCTTGCTTCAAAATTTCTTAAGCATTTCTCTTCTCATAATGCTCAGATCGCCAGTATTCCTTAAGGGTCGCTCTAATGGTGATCTTCTTTCATATCTTACTAACTCTTGGTCATCCTCCTTTCGGGACTTCGGTGAGACTTTTTCTATTGCACTAGACATATCGAAAGCCTTCGATAGAGTCTGGCATAAATCTTTAATTTCTAAACTACCCTCCTTCGTTTCTATCCCTCCATCTGTCCTTTGTCTCTAATTTCCTTTGGCCGTTCCCTAGCCGCGGTTGTGACGGCCATTGTTTCCTCACTCTATAACTCCGGTGTTCCTCAGGGCTCTGTCCTATCTCCTATTCTCTTTCTAATTTTTATCAATGATCTCCTCAACTCTACCTTAATTCCCATCATTCATACGCAGACGACTCAACCTTGCACTATCCATTTTTCAGAACGCCCCAGCCAGCAATCCTCAACGACAAACGTAATGAGCCATTAGAACTCTTAAATCTGATCTAAATACTATTTCCAAGTGGGGCAGAGAAAAACTTGTACTTTAATGCTTCCAAACCCAATTTCTCCATCTATCTAGTCAGGATCTCCCAGCGGACTATCCCTTATCTTCAAACAATACAAAAATCAACCTCATCTTCTCTCATATTCTTGGGGTCTTTTTCTTCTGCTCTCATTTTGGAGGACCATATACCAGTCTTGCTAAGGCAGCCTCCCAGAAGCTGGTGTGCTCAACCGCCTTAGGGGTTCTTTTCTGCACAGCTTCTTGCTCGTACAGGGGCATATGCGCCCATTTGTATGAGTATTTTGTTACATGTGTGGGAGGTTCCTCTCACACCGCTCTCCTAGACAAAGTTGAAAGGAAGGCCTTTCGTATCATAACTCCCGTCCACTCACCAACTCTCTGCAATCTCTCTCTCTCCCGCAATGTTGCATCTCTCTCGCTATTCTATCGCTACTATAATAATCAGTGTTCCCAAGCTATCCCAGTGCATACCACTTACGTAGGGCACGTGGTACCCGTCTGCAACTCAATCCCACCCCTACTCTGTGCAACTCTCCAACCCCAAGTGAAACGTTACTCTCAAACTTTCTTCTACTCAACAGCTGAGCTCTGGAACTCTCTCCCAGAAACAGTCTTTACCTCTTCCTATGACTTGAAATTGCTTCAAACTCCGTGTCCAGGCAATTTGGCTCGAACGTCCCTTGATTTGGCCCTGTCACTCTTTCAACTATGGGGGAGGCACTCGCTATAGGCAGTTATGCCTTTTGCCTCCCTCAATCACATAGAAAAAAAAAAAAAAAAAAAAAAATAACATCGTAACTGACCTCGGCCAGGCTGGGCTAGTGATAAATGACACCAAATGTGAACTTGTCCTCCTCAACCACACACGTGAACAAGGAGAAGAGACTCAGGCCCTGTTTCGAGACATATTGCCAGATGTAAAGATCCTTCAGGAGCACCAAGCCAACCCTATTAGGTTCCCCACTAACTCTGGCAGCAATCCCACCAGCACTTCAAGTTAAAAAGGAGGAGCTTCAACGTCTCGTGAGTCGCCTGATACACATCGATGCCCACTCAGCTCTGGCCCTCCTCAAGAACTGTTTCTCCATCCCAAAACTCCAATACCTCCTGCGCACATCGATGACTTACACGAACAATGGTGGCCTCCAAGAATTAGAGAGCATAATCCGAGAAGCAGTGACCAGCATCACCAACGTGGAATTTAAAGACCGGGCCTGGACACAAGCCACCCTTCCTGTCCGCCTCGGGGGCTTGGGCATACGGAGAGCCTCGGATATTGCCTCCCCAGCCTTTATCTCTTCCCTCATCGCGACCAACGACCTTGTAGTGTCCATCCTTTCTTCTCAACCCGGAATGACACTTAATGGGGACGTAACAGCAGCGATTAACACCTGGAAGGGAAGTACAGGAGTAGAGGAGGAGCCTCAGGGTACCTCCAGGAGCAAGCAGAAAGCATGGGATACCATCTTGGCGAAGAAAACTCAAGAAAATCTCCTAACCAATGCAGACTAGGTTGCAAAAGCACGCCTCCAGGCAGCCGCCCTTTCGGAGAGTGGCTTGTGGTGACACGCTATCCCCATCCCACCTCTGGGAACTCACTTGGATGCTGAAGCGCTCCGGGTTGCCATCGCGCTCAGAGTGGGTGTGGCAGTTTGTCACCCACACACTTGCAAGTGTGGTGGGGGGATGGATGCTCAAGGTCCCCATGCCTTGTCATGTAATTACAACGCAGGCCGCCTGCCAAGACACTCTGCACTAAATGATGTCATAAAACGGGCCCTGCAGAGTGCTAACCGTGCATCAATCCTCGAACCACATGGACTTCACAGAGAAGAACGGCAAACGGCCAGATGGGATGACCACTTTCCCTTACAAGAATGGCCGGTGCCTCGTGTGGGATGCCACATGTGTTGACACTTTCTCCACAGCCAACATCGCCAGAAACGCCGACGAAGCAGGTGAAGCCGCCCGGATAACAGATATTGAAAAGCGAGGAAAATATCAATCCATCGCCAGAATCATCAGTTCGAGCCCCTGGCATTCGAAACTTCAGGAGTCTTCGGCCCTACCAACCTTAAGATGGTGAATGAAATAGGCCGTAAAATCAGAGAAGTTTCAGGAGAACCCCGGGAAACCCTCTGGCTCAAGCAAAGACTAGGGATGGCTATCCTCCGGGGCAATGCCACCAGCGTCATGAGCTCAGTTCGACAGGACTGGGTCATGCCACTGTGTGAGGCCCGGGCAGGAGTGGTGTATCCGTAGTCTTTCCACAGTAGGGTAAAACAAAACATAAACTTTATTTGTAGGTAACATGTGTGATGCACATTAATAAAAGGGGATGTGTCGGATGGTTGAAAGCCACAGTTGCTCGCGCGTTTGGGGCTAGCAACACGTATTATGAAAAACATGTATCCATCCTCCTTCATTCACTGTCCCCCCCTTCACTCACTCAACCCCACAATTTGCCGGAGGATAACAGGTTTTTCACAATACGTAGACGGAGGTCTTTCAAAAAAATAAAAAATAAAGTCATGTATTTATAAAGAATTATTATTTAACCGAAGCTTAGTAGGCTATGGTTATGAACCGAATAAGTTTTATCTAAAGAAGGACTATTAATTATATATCAAGTCTTGAAAGATAAATATTAAGGTAAGAATGTTTCTGTCTCTTACCCTTTTGGAAATGAATAGCTAGTTTTCTTATATGGCCTTTTATTTATATTTAATGTAGTTATTATTCTTGGTTCTTGTCTTACGTTAATAGTATTATATTATTATTATCATCAGGATTAATATCAAAGTCACATAAAAAGTTAAATATGTATTTAATAATTAGTTAAATGTATTTCTTAACCACGTAACATTGAGGTTTGATTATGAGTAAATTAAGTTACAGGATCGCTTCATAGATTCGATTCAGGTCTCACTCAAATAATAT
Source organism: Paralithodes platypus (assembly GCA_032716605.1). NCBI lineage: Eukaryota > Metazoa > Arthropoda > Malacostraca > Decapoda > Lithodidae > Paralithodes > Paralithodes platypus. The sequence goes on from CM064502.1 coordinate 9,876,185, forward strand.
GAAAAGCAAAAATAATATTTTGAAGCTAAAATAATTTTCTTCAGCTTAGGAAATCACTAGAAGTAACATTAAAACAGCCATGTTAGTCTAAGGCGATATTACTAAAATAGACAATAGTATCACCGTTCTTGTTCTTACCAGCAATGTAAGCAAATGAAAGAACTCGTAAGTCTTAATATAAAACAATAGTATTACTTTTATCATAATCCAATTACTTAAAGAGTTGCTTTAGTCCACAAGTCAGTCAACTAAAATAGTTAAGTACATAATAGTAGCGTTAACGTTAATTCCAATCACATATCTCACTAACTAACATAACGTAAGTGTTTACACCGAACACACTTAACACACACTTATATAATCTGACTGACAGTGACAATCCCATTATAATACTTCACCCCGTCTTCCTCCAGCTGCAAGTTCACCTTCCCAACTCCAAATGAGACTGATTTGAATGCCCACTACTCGGGTCGAGTATACTATGCAATGAGGGTGTAGGAACGAATCAGGAGGCGTGGGATGGTGCGCGCCCCAATCACAGCTCCTCTAGTTGCGTAAGAGGTGCGTGGTCCAATGGAGTCTCCTGGCGTTGATCATCGTCATAGCGTTGGGTCATCGAAGTAGTTTGCAGGGTCCCCTATGACGCACGCAGGTGTGAAGGATTGTTTGCTGGTATGCAGACGAGCTGGTTTCTCACTCGCTGGGTCGCTCGCTGGTCTGCTTCGCCGCCTGGGTAATTTGGCTCTCCTTCAACTCTTAATTCTAACTCTTAAATAAACATACAGGGCTCCGTATGTCAGAATATATATATATATATATATATATATATATATATATATATATATATATATAGTATATTTCAAAGAAACAAGCTAGAATGTCGACTATTTGTCCAGGTGTGTTAAGGACATCTCTTTTCGTTAACTAGAGAAAATAAATGTGAAGATGTTTGAAGATGAGACGTCTTTTGTACGTGCCTATACCATTTACAGACCAGGGCCCCGAAAACCAAAGGTGGTCATTAACCCTTTCTGTACTATCGACGTCTTTTTAACTATATGCTGGCTACTGTTAGACGATTTTATTCAGTTTAAAAACAGCCTCACCAATTCATAGGCTTTGAACTATCACGCTCACCCTTTTTACTACCACAGATCCTTCTTAAACTGCACCAAATCTTCTAAACATAGCTAGAATAAAACTAAAAAGACATCTCGGCATAGAAGGGGTTAACCCTTTCTATACCGGCGATATCTCGTTATTTTAGTCAGTGACGTCTCTTGATTTTATTCTACCTATACTTAGAAGATTTTATGAAGCTTTGGCAGGATATGTGATAGCTATAAGGATTACTTGAGATAGTTTGTAGCCTTTTAATGGGTAGACGTCCTTCCTAAACTGATTAAAATCGTATAATTGTTGCCAGAATAAAAACACACACACGTCACTGGTAGGGTAAGATTTAATTTACGTGATGGACAATTTATGACGAAGCAGCTTAGGAAGGGCCTTCAAAGTCATGTATACTGTGTCATATACAATATACAGAGTAATCTCACTTAATCATTTTGACTACCACAGATCCTTCGTAAACTGCGCAAACTCGTCCACATATAGATTGCATAAAATTATAAAATTAAAAAGACGTCGCCGGTACAAAAAGGACTTAAGGGGAGATGGTTCACTGTTTGGGCGATGCTTGCATGTATTCATTATTGTTTTAGTTTCCTCCCGAGACCTCCATCAAACTTGAAAAAACATCCATTAGATATCCCTTCTAGATTAATTTGTACATTTTTCGGTAGAAAAATGTCCCGGTCAAAGGCCGTTTCTTCCAACATTACAGGCTCACTATCGTTCGCCAGGGAAAAAATGTACACCTAAATATCACGAAAGGTCTAAATATTGACGAGGGAATGGGGCGAAAGGTCTTAAAATCGACTAAATAATGGGGCAAGCATCTTAATATCTGAAAACTAATGGGGCTAAACATGAGGGAGAAAAGGGTCCAGAAAACCGGCCCATCTCTCCTTAAGGCCACGACTAATGTCCCGGAGTATACAAGAGGCCAATTAATTATGCTGATTAGCTTCATAAATATTCAGCACCGTTTTTGTGGCGTACCGAACACAAGACTGTATATTTTATCCGCTTCATGTTTTGCACGGCCACCAGAGTCTATTCGCTGTAAGTAGGCGAGAAATCATGACTTCTAACTTCTGTAACTTAATAACGACTAGAGTAATCGAGCTAATATTTCTACCATTTGGGAAGAGCCAGTCAAGAAATAGATATGAAAATTTACAGCCAATTTGCTCCAGCATTTTTTGAGCTACAGAGGATAGAGGATGATTTCTCGCCTACTTACAGCAAATAGACCATAGCTCATTATTTAACCCGTTCTGTACTCTTCTTTCTGTTTTATTTGATTCTAGCTATATTCAGACGATTTGTGCAACTTAAGAAGGATCTGTGGTGGTTATTAATGTTGATTAAGATGGTTCAAAACCTGTTAATTGCTGGAGGCCCTTTTTAAACTGAATAAGATCGTCTAATTGTGACCACAAGAAAGTTTAAGAGGGATCTGTGGGTAGTAGAAAGGGTTAATTAAGATAGTTCAAAGCCTTATAATTGCTAGAGATCCTTCGTGAACTGAATACAATCGGTTATTAGAAGCCAGAACACAATAAAAACTATGTCGACAGTACAGAAGGGGTTAATATACGCTCGTTTGTTTTCTAGAGTTACTTTCTTATTACTTATCCCATCCAGTTTCCGGGACGTCATTTCATCATATTCTGGCAATTATTAGACGATTTTAATCAGCTTAGGAAGGAGCTCTAGGCATAATAAAGCTTCAAACTATCTCAACCAAACCATTTACTTACCAGAGATCCTTCCTAAGCTGCATAATACCATCTAAATATAGTTAGAATAAGATAATACACACGTCGCTGGTACTCAAAGGGTTAAGCATTTACTTGATTTCGGTACACTTATAACATTGCTATTGTCCAATCCACTGTAGTGTCCTTCCACTCAAACATACATACACAAATAGATATATACGCTTGCTCTCTCTCTCTCTCTCTCTCTCTCTCTCTCTCTCTCTCTCTCTCTCTCTCTCTCTCTCTCTCTCTCTCTCTCTCTCTGAAAACAATAGCCTGCAATCAGATCTATACAAAATCACAGAGTGGTCAGAATATTAATGTAAACAAATGTCAGATACTACAAATAGGCTCTCAAAACAATAGATATGAATACCACATGAATGGAGAAAAGGTAAAGAGCGTATCACAAATAAAATACCTAGGAGTGCTTATAAACGAAAATCTAAAATCTACAACCCAAAACATTTGCATTGTCATAGCAAAGACATAGTTATACCAATTTACAACAGTATTGTGAGGCCGCATCTGGAGTATGCTGTGCAGTTTTGGTCTCCCTACTTAGTAAAACACATAGAAAAACTCGAATCCATTCAGCGTAAAGCAACAAAGTTGATCCCTTCCCTTAGAAATAAACCATACAATGAGAGATTAAGAGAACTCGATCTTAATTCGCTTACGAAACGGATAATAAAGGGACAGCTGATAGATTTTTTTAAGATACTAAATGGATTTAGTCACATACATTCCAATAATCTATTTAACCCCCTTACCCCCATTACGTAATTTTCGTAATATTCTAGTTACCATTAGCCGATTTTCTTTAGTGTATAATCTTTCTATACGACTCAAATGGGTAATTACCATCTCGATAAACCCTCTTAGTAACATAGGTCCTTCTTAAACTGAATAACATCACACAATGTTAGCCAGAGTCAAAGGTAAAAAGGCGTCATGGTGCTGAAAGGGTTAATATAGCCAAAGAGAGTTCTACAAGAGGAAACAAACTGAAACTAACACGCAGGAGAGCAAACCTAGAAACAACTAAGCATGTCTTCCTCCACAGTATAATTGGTGAGTGAAATCAGCTCCCTATTGAAATTATAGACAGTGACTCAATATGCACACTTAAAAAAAGGTTAGACTCATATCACAGAGAAGTTGATCTGGAGTAGAATATGATTACTGATAAGAGAACCTGGCAGAAATAAACCCTGTTTTCAGTAGAAGAGAGTCGAGAAAAAAAAATGGTAAAGGTATGCATGCCAGCCTTTTTTCATTTCTAACTATTTTATAAATTCCTTCAAGTGATTTTCAAGCCCTACCATTTTCATGTACGGCAAATTGCCGGAGGTTTGGTAGAGAGCCTTCATCTTTGATATCCTTTCCTTCCACTTTCTCTTAGGGTTTCTATTTCTACTATGATTAAATCCTGGCCACCTCGCAGGGATCGTAAGATCTGTGTGGCCAGTGTATTATTATATAAATCTATCAAGCCC
>CM064502.1:9880671-10018802 GCA_032716605.1 Paralithodes platypus
TCTAGGTATCATTTGATTGAACTTTTACACTATTTTTTTGCTCTTTGAAATTTGGAATTGAAAAGACAAATATAATTATCAATAAATACTTGCCCCCTAAGAAATAAAATACATTTATAATCACACGAAGATATGTCAACAGGGACTGGCTTACAGGAAGTTTATGGTAAGACTACTCTATGGAATTGTAGCATTATTTATCTTACAGTATATTACTTATATATATATATATATATATATTATATATAGCCTATATACAGTATATAAAAACAAGCCCACCCAACAAGAAAGGAAGCAAGAAGGGTCCCCGACCGAAGCAAAAAAAGAAACCAACAACAAAATAAAAGCAAAGACCCAAAGATGCCATACAATAATCGAGCGAGTAGTATTTACAGTCGTTAATTTATATTTATATATATTTTGTATTTTATCTGTTCACTACTTTTATATATTTTGATTTATTATTTATAGTTTTTATTTTATTGTATTTTTATATTTATTATTCATTTTATTTATGTTTATTTTTATTTATTTTATATATATTTATACCGTATATATATTTTTTTCTCTGTTTGTTATGCCTGTTCCCCAGGGTTGTTCTAGCAGTCTAAGCAGTCTTTGTCTAGCAGATCAGCCCCAAGTGATTCTAGCCGATCAGCAAGCCCCCCACCCCAAGGTCCTGAGGCAACACGCCCAAGGGACCCCCCACATAATCGAGTAGGTATTTTATAGTATTATTATATTTTGATATTTTATTTTATTTATTTTATTTTATATACAGTATATATTATATATATATCATACTATATATATATATGAATATATATAGATATATATATATATATTCATATATATTAATATATATATATATATACTGTTAATATATATATTCATATATAGTATATTATAATTAGATGATATATATATATATGACGTACTGTATTATACCCGGTATATATATATTTTGTTTTCTTTATTATTCCTGTTCCCCATGGCTGTCTAGGCGGCATCAGCCCAGGCCCGCCAAGGTCCCGAGCAAGCCCAAGGCCCATAATCGAGTATTTAATATTATTATATTTTTTATTTATTTATTTTATTATTTTTTATTTCTAAATTATATATACAGATATTGATTATATATATATATCTATATATATATATATATATATATTAATATAACATATATATATATATATATATGTGTCTAGCGGATCAGCCCAAGGTCCCGAGCAAGCCAAGGCCCATAATCGAGTATTTATATTATTATTATATTTTTATTTTATTTTTTTATATTTTATTTTTTTTATTTTATATATACAATATATATATATATATATATATATATATATATATATATATATATATATATATGTATATATATATATATATATATATATATATATATATATATATATATACCCGGTATATATATATTTATTGTTTATTTTATTCCTGTTCCCCAGGGTGTCTAGCGGATCAGCCCCAAGGTCCCGAGCAAGCCCAAGGCCCATAATCGAGTATTTATATTATTATTATATTTTATTTTTTTATTTTTATTTATTTTATTTTATTTATTTATTTACATTTATTATTTATATATATTTTTATTATATATATATATATATATATATATATATATATATATATATATATATATATATATATATATATATATATATATATATATATATATATATTATATATTTATATAAATGTTGTACAATGTGGCAAAGATATACAACTGTATAAACATTCTCATATATTTACATAACAATAACAATGCATGGACACAATTGCGCATAGCTCGCGAACCAATAACGCTATATTATTTTTGTTTTCACCATTAGAAAGAGCATAATTTTCCGATGACGGTGATATAAACAGTTATATACGTATCCTAGCAAATAAACCAATGCCGAGGTGGGGAACAGCTCGGAACCCGGCTAGCATTGGCGGAAAAGAGACGGGTGAAGCGTAAATATTCGCATTTTGGCTCTTCATTTCAAATATTCATAGCGCAAAAAGTATTTGTCCTAGGAACTTCTAGTTTGTTTAATACTCATCAGCATTATTTGCCGTATTCATACAGCTTAAATTTAAAACCATACACTTCGTAGCGACGAAATAAATCGAAAATGTTATAAACCATATATTTTTTTTTTCGGTCACTGCATGGAAACAATTGCGTATAGCTCGCGAACCAATTACGCTATATTATTTTTGTTTTCACCATTGGAAAGAGCACAATTTTTCGATTCTGGTGATTTATACAGTTATATACATATCCGAGCAAATAACGCAACCACGAGGTGGGGAACAGCTCGGAACCCGGCTAGCATCGCCGGAACAGAGATGGGTGAAGCATAAATATTCGCATTTTGGCTCTTCATTTCAAATATTCATAGCGCAAAAAGTATTTGTCCTAGGAACTTCTAGTTTGTTTTATACTCATCAGCATTATTTGCCGTATTCATACAGCCTAAATTTAAAACCATACACCTCGTAGCAACGAAATAAATCGAAAATGTTATAAACCATATCAATCAAAAAAAAAAAAAAAAATCTTTTTCGATCACTGCTTGAGAACTATTGAAGATAAACAATTTCTGTTTTCAGATTTGGAAAGAGGAGAAAAAATACTATTAATTGAGCAAATAAAAAATATGGTCATCACTCATAATTTAGAGCTTGGACGGTGTGAAGACAATTGCATGGGAAATAATTGTATTCCGGACTCATTTACACATTCATATTTCGATTTATTTACATTTTGTTTTGTTTTATCATGTACTATAAATATTCCTCTTTCCATTGGCATATGATAAATCACAATAAACAGCATTCTGGTGGATGAAAATACAGAAAAACACAAGGCTTCGAAAACTTGCCCAGCCAGATATTTCATGGCAAATTAGAGAAGGTCTTACCGTAAGTTAGATAATTAAGTTGCTGGATGCGGGAGGGTTAATGATGTTGGAGCAGTTCTTTAAGAGCACGGGCGGTGATCTAACTTTGAACTTAAAGGGGAAAAACCCAAGTACTCTAGTCGAAGCAGCAGAAATGGCTGATCGACGGCTGTCGTTGATTCGGGGTTGCGGGTCCTCACAGAAGTACGATACAAGTACTAGGGACCGTTATCCTCCCCCTCCCCGTAGCAATGGCACATTTAAACAAAAGAGCAATGAAACTAAAACTGAATCCAAACCTGACACCACGCCGTATAAGACAAGTCAGGGGCCTTTTGCATCACAGTATAAGGCGAAACCGAAATTTATGTGTTTTAAGTGCCACCAGGAGGGTCATAAGGCAAATGAGTGCCCTAGTCGACCTCCTCCGGCAGCCGTGTCTTTTGCTCACGGCATTGGAGTGTTCAAGAGGACATCGGAGTTTGTTAGAGGCAATTCTTCCGAGGTAAATACACTGCCAGTGCAGAAGGATCCGGAATGCTTATTCCCTGTCCGTGATGCCTTTAGTGACCATAGGGGACTCGGTTGTGTGGAGTGGGGGGGTAGAAGACATGAGGTGAGAATTTTGCGTGACACTGGGGCATCGCAAACACTGTTGAGGAATTTCACTGGTAAACCTGTAAATACGGCGCGGGTGGTTGTGGTTCAGGGAGTTAATGCAACAAGGTCATACCTGCTTGTAAGAATGAAGATGGAAGTTGATGGTGTGACTCGTGACCTGGATGTAGGAATTGTGGAGAAGTTGCCTGTTGGGGGCGTCGACCTCCTTCTCGGCAACGAATTTGCGGGGCCTACTTCTGAGGCTCCACCCTTGGTCGTTGCCGAGAAGCCGGCCGACGTGAGTAGGGAGGAGCAGGAGTGGGTTGAGAAGTGTCAGGTGCAACCTATGGCGTGTGTTGTCACCCGATCTCTTGCATCCAGGGAGTCACATTCTGGTCAACAGTCTTTAGACAAGCGGAGGAAAGGTACCGAGAAGGGGTTGAAAGTTGATGCGGTTGAGAGTTTAGTATCAACGGACATTCTCGGGGACTCATTATTAGGACCGATTTTCGAGTCTGGAGAAGACCCATTAACTGTTACTAAGAAGGCAGAGGATGGGCTTAAAAAGATGATGAGACAGCAACGATACACAGAGAGAGAGCAACGGGAGGCTAAATTCAATGTAGGAGGGGGGCATGAGTTGTTTCGCAAACACTTAGATAAGCTTGCTCCTTCGGACATTCGTAAATTGCAATTAGAAGACCTGGAGGTTCTTGAATGTGGTACCGGTGCTGTCGAGTTGGAGGAGGACAGTGATGCACAGTCGGGAGATGTAGCAACAAGGTACCCTGACGCGTACCCTATGAGAAATGGGTCAGCGAAGACGGTGGTCCGAAACTTGCTAGTGTATATTTCCCATTATGGTTACCCGCAGGGGATTCAGTCAGACCAAGGATCCAACTTCATTTCTAACCTCTTTGTTCAAGCAATGCCGCAGCATGGGATTGTTACGGTTGTGTCATCTGCGTATCATCCGGAGAGCCAGGGTGTGTTAGAGCGATGGCACTCAGCCTTAAAATCTGTGCTTCGTTGTTGTTGCTTTGAGAGTGGGAAAGGTTGGGATCTTGTCCTGCCATATGTTTTATTTGCTGCACGGGAGGTACCTGGGGAAAGTTTGGGATTCAGCCCTAATGAGCTCGTCTTTGGACACCGTGTCAGAGGGCCTCTCCATATGGTTGAGGAAATATGGGAGGGCGCAGAAAAACCTTGTTCTATGCTCAAGTATGTCCTCGACAGTCGAGAACGGATGTTGCGCAGTCTGGAGTTGGCTGGCCGTAATTTGACTAGCTCTCAGGCCCTCATGAAGGACAGGTACGACCTCAAGTTTAAACTCAGGGAGTTTCACGTGGGTCAGGAGGTGTTGATTCTACTACCCCTTGTAGGTCATCCCTTATCCGCGAAGTACACTGGTCCTTATAGGGTGGTTGAGAGGCTATCGGACCTGGATTGCTTGGTGGCCGCTCCAGACAGACGTAAGCGCAATCAGTTATGTCACGTTAATCTCATGAAGGAGTATGGGAGGCACCCCCCTGAGCCCCTCAGTGTGCCTGTGATGACGTTTAGCAGTCAAGGTGGAGAAGGAGAACGGGACAGTCAAGCTCAGGTGGAGGATAACTGGAAGGATAAGAAAGTCAAATGGGCGCCTGAGTGTGAGAAGGCGTTTAGAGTAGTAAAACACTTGTTGTGCACTCACCCGATCCTCAGGGCCCCTGACTTTAGCCTACCTTTCCAACTAGCAACGGATGCTAGTGGTGTGGGGGCTGGTGCCGTCCTTATGCAAGAGGACGATGATGGGCGTGGAGCATCCTGTTAGTTTCTGCTCGGAGAAGTTCAATTCAGCCCAGGGGAGCTGCTCTGTTGTCGAGAAGGAGCTACTGGCTGTTGAGCTTGGGCATTTCGAGGTCTATGTTCCAGCCTATGGTCCGGTCGTTGTAGTTTACACAGATCATCACCCTCTCAAGTTCTTGGACCAGTTTCACAATCGGAATATGAGGCTGACCAGGTGGTCGCTAATGTTACAGGAATATAACCTGGACATACGCCATATTGCCGGTTGTGACAACGTGATTGCAGATTGTCTTTCGAGGGTATATGATCCTGGGTAGATTGACACACGGGTAGCCTCCTGCTTTAGTTTGAATAGTATTTTGCACTTGGTGCTTGTTGGCTCGCTGTTGTAGCCCAGCGTATTGGGTCGTAGAGCAGGAGTTGAGCGTTTGGTATAGAAGAAAAAACTAGGCTTGCCCCTATAGTGCAGCCGAAATAAACAAATTAAAAACATAAACATCAGATAAAAACTCTTTGTTTGATAGTTGAATTTTTTCAGTATGTTATAGCAGTAATTCTGAGTTGCACTCCTCTCAGAATGCTGGGCTAGAGAAGCTCGCTTTTTTTTTTTTTTTTTTTTTTTTTTAAGAGACAATGAACGGAGGAAGGAAAAACACAGATAAAACAAAAAGGTCCATGTGCCTAAAGGCATCCTCCATTCATAAAATGTTTGTAACAACTGGATTTAAACATTTGTAGATTGTAAGTTTGTGGAAAGCAATTCGAGGGAAGTGAATTCCAAAGAGTAGTAATTCTAGGGATAAATGCTATTTGATAAGCAGAAGTTCTGCGTTGTGGAGGAGAAAGTGTAATTCATGGGCGCTCTCAGCTGCCCTAGTTCTACGGGGAAATATGTGGAGAGGCGGCACAATTGAAGCAAGTTCCTCGGAACAATTGCTGTGAAAATATCTGTAGAATAATGCAAGGTATGCAACATTTCTTCATATGGATAATGTAGGAAGGTCCTGTGTAATTGCAGGGTTATTGATTAATCTAATAGCTTTATTTTGAATTTTGTGCAACTGCCTCAATGCAACCACTCCACTTCCACTCCACAGAGGTGAACAGTAGTCCATCTGAGAACGCACATGACTTTTATATATTACGGCCAACTGCTCGCCAGTGAAGAATTCTCGAACTCTGTACAGGAGTCCCAGTTTTTTAGAGGCATTCTTAGCAATGCTTCTAACATAATGTGTCCAGCTCAAGTTAGTAGTTAATGTTACACCGAGAATGTCATAGGGGAAGTGGGAAATTTACATCATAATATGATGGGAGTCAATGAGATTCTGTCGGTTAGAAAATTGAATGTACTTGGTTTTCTGTGCATTAAAGGAAACTAGATTCTTTTGTCCCCATTCTTCAACCCTAGAAAGGTCCTGGTTCAGAGAAATTGCAGTGCTTATTTTTGAATTTATAAGATCGGGTTGGGTGAAAGAATTGGTAAATGTGAAGGAACTGTGGAGTGTTGAGTCATCTGCGTAGGAATGTATCGGATTATGAGTGGTAGATATGAGATCATTGATATGAATGAGGAACAGAGTTGGGGCCAAAACTGATCCCTGGGGAACACCAGCATTTATTGAGTGAAATTGGCAATAAAGGCCATCTACCATTACACATATTTTTCTGTTATGACGATAAGAAGAAATTAGTGGAACTAATGATGCAAGGCCGTAGTGTGACATCTTCGACAATAAGGATTGATGCCAGACTCTATCAAATGCCTTTGATATATCCAGTGCTATTGTATGTGTATCACCATGCTGGTCTGTAGCTTGGTTGATTTGATGCGTAAGAAGGCAAAGAATGTCTGCAGTTGATGCTCTTGAGGAGCATAACTACATATGATTTAACCTATTGTGTTGGGGAGGGTTATAATTTTGTAAAATGTTTTGTTGAGAACTGTGCCAGATATTTTACTGCCACTGGGTGATGGGAAGTAGAGATATAGCATGGGTTCTAACCATCAGATTTTTTTTGAGCTTTGGGCCTCTGAGAAAAAATCTTGGGGGGGGGTGTGACGTTAACCACTCCGTTAGAACCGCATGGCTTGTCCTACGGTGACTCGCTAGGATCGCCAGGGCAGTGGATGTGGCTACAGTTGATGTATTATTGTGTGCTTTATTTCATATGAAAGCTCCTGCCATGGGGAGTCCAGAAAGGCTCTTTGTTTTCACCCATGTCAAGGCTTTATATATTTAATTACAAAGTATATGTTTTATCATTAAGTAGTAATGATAGGATTTGAGACAGAGAGAGAGAGAGAGTAGAACAGAGTGAGAGGAGGCGCGCAGTGTTTTTTGCCATGCTCGATGATGTCACGGCTGGCTGGCCTCTTGGGGATTGGTTGGAGGAGTTTTTTACTATGCTTGGTGACGTCATGTTTGGCTGGCTTCTTGGGCATTGGCTGAAGGAATTGTTACCGCTTTGCCTACGCGGTGCGAGCTAGTGCTAGTATATATACAGCTCTCTTGCCACTCTCTCCCTCAGATCTGGTTTCTAGAACGCATCCCTCTTATCCCTTTGATATCTGTCCCCCTCTCTCCACCTGATAACCTTTTCCTCTGCCTATCTCTCTCATTTTCCATATCTTTCACCACCTTTTATTAATATTATACCCCCTCTGGTTAACTCTGCATAATCAGCTTCATGCTGGCCAGTTGTATTGTGCGTTAAGGTCTTATATAACCTATGTATGTTAGTTGTTAAGATAAGTTGATCACGAAGCATTGGTTGGCATTCATATTGTTCAGTACTGCTTCCTGTAATTATTAGTGTTCTGCGGGATTAGAAAATGCTAGACTAGGAGTCTGATATTATAAGGTATTGTTTCCGATGGGTGCTGGCTTTAGTTAAAAGCTGCACGACATACCTGAGAACTGGAGTTGATTGGGTAAATTCTAGTCTGTGTGCCATTGAGAGTAGAGCATGCACGAATGAGGGCTTTTTGCCTATACCATTCTGCACTGTTCTAAGCTCGTTGTTTGTCTTTGAGGTACGCCAGGAGAACGCTTAATACTTCGGTATTAAGGTTTCTCAAGAGAGCTACCCTTCATTATGACGTAATACTTGACGCCCAGACTTGAGATTTGCACTAGGCTAGGCGGCATGCCATGCGGACCAGTATCTCGTATCATTGACTCTAGCTAGACTTTGTCAGTCATAGTAGACATTATGTATATTAAACCAATTATTCTTATTATGCATACCCGTTTATGATTACACAAGCATTTCGCAGCCTAGTTTGATGTATTGAGACACAAACGACTTAGGCTCTTTTTGTTGATAGGAATACTGCATTGTCGTGGCGATTATTATTATTGTTGTGGCGTTTAGGATATTCTTGGCTCTGACTGCATTATATCTCCTGCCTTTTTGTGTGCATAGCCTGCACGAGCATTGTTCCGCTGCCTGCCTTTTTGGGTTCCATTTCCGATTCGAGCATCTTGATAGCATCTAACATTTAAAGAAGATTCCTTGTTGGTGTTGAAGGACTTTAGTGCACTTTCTTTCATGCAGGAGTGCCTGACATTTATTGATTAAAGTAACGTAAGCTGTAACTTCTCTTACCACCTTACTTTGCATACCATAACCAAGCACCTTCGGTTATAGGTAGTAATAGGCTGTTTTCACATAACATTAACCCTAGAGTAGACGCACATTTATTGAGAGTTTAACCCGAGAACTGAGGGGAGACTCTTAAGAGTTCCCCCGGCGGACTGCGGGGAGACTCTTAAGAGTCAGAGAAAAAAAAAATCAACTTTTGACATAGATTTTTTTTTTTTTTTTTTGGCCCCTGGGCCATGCAAAATCTCAGTCCTCTACCTCCCCTCCTTCCCCACTTTCCTCCTCTCCTTCAGTTATCACCTATTTTCCCTGTTATTCCCTTATTCTGAGGTATATTTTCGTGCTCACATTAGAAATCCGGTTGCAGGGTGTGGTCATCACTGATAGCAAGCGAATGCAAGAGAGAGAGAGAGAGTATCGATCGACTGTGTCTCAGTAGCCTTGGGGAAAATTGGCGGGAAAGCAGCTTGCCTCACCCATACATTATACAACTCGCGGGCTATATCTCCGATTTTGACCATCCAAACGCTGTTTTCACTCGTTTTATTGTTGTTTCAGGTTAATACCTTTATAATCAACCCATAATAGGCGCATATGGATAAGTATTAATGCTATTAATGGTACAATTAATATTTTAGTGACGGAAACACCTCAAATACATGCGCACAGGGAAAGGTGTCTAATTACCCCCATGCGCACTTCAGAGGTTAAAAACCTATTATTGCATATAGAACTCTGGAGAGTATTTGTGTTCTTTGTTCACTGGGAATATACATCAGAGGTTGGATCTAGCGCTTTCTGTTGTAGCATTTATGCCATTACTAGTCCAATGAATAAGAACCCTGATATATTTAAACCTCAGTCGTAACAATATATATATATACATACATATAGATAGATATATATATATATATATATATATATATATATATATATATATATATAGAGAGAGAGAGATATTACATATTTTATGCTTATAAAGTATAAAACACATACACATACACACACACACACTATTGTTCTAAAATAATTGTACCGCTGTGGTCACTTCTTATCTAGGTAAACTATTTGTTTTGTCTTTCATTTAACACCTTTCATTCTTGCTGGTATAATTTGCTCTGGTTCAACCTGTGATAGCTATTATCCCTCCAACTATCATCCAATTGTCCTAATCTCTTGTATATCTAAAGTTTACTAATCTATGCTTAAGGGTTGACTGGCCAGTTGTTTGGGTTATTAATTCATTTATTCATATATTTGTTTAGTTTCCTCCCTAGACCTCCACCAAGCTTAGAAAAAAAAACCCTAGACTCCCATTTAAATAATTTTGTACATTTTTCGGTAGAAAAATTTCCCGGCTCCTCTTAAAATTGCAGGCTCGCTATCGCTTGCCAGGAAATAATCGACACCTACATGGCACGAAAGGTCTTAAAATTGACAACAAAATGGGGCGAAAGGTGTTAAAATCGCCAAACTAATGGGCCGAACGTCTTATAATCTCAAAAACTATCGGGGCTAAACATTAGGGAGAAGGGGGTCCAGAAAAACGGTCTGCCTCCCCTTAAGAATCATAATGCCCACGACCTTCCTTCAGATCACCAGTAGTGCTTCCTTAAGGTGGGTCACCGGCTATTATTTAACTTTCTTTCCTTTCTCTCTTTCCCTGGCTTGTATCCATTCGGCCCTATTCAGCCAACTGTTTTAAGACGTGTATCCCCATCCACGTGTCGATTTCTTACTGGCGAGCGATAGTGAGCCAGCATTGTGTGATCCGGCTATCGAAAAATGTACAAATCTTACTTGCTGTTAAAACAAAAATATATATGTATATGCTGACTCGCTACCGCTCGCCAGGAAAATATTGACACCTGGATGGGGGTAAACGTCTTAAAACAGTAGGCTGAATGGGGCCGAATGGGTACAAGCCAAAGAGAGAGGGAGAGAAGGAGAAAAACATCGAGGTGGGCTTCCTTAACCCGGGAACTACAGGAAGACTCTTAAGAGTTCCCCCGGCGGACTGCGGGAAGACTCTTAAGAGTCAGAGAAAAAAATCATTTAACACCTTAGGTTTAGGTGTGGTGGAGTGGTCATGCCACTGGATTGGTAATCCAATGGACCCGAGACGGTGAAGCACTTGAGCGAAGCAACCGGCCGCTTCAGAGATGGAGCTGCTTCGAGCCATACATAGTCCAGCTTTATTTAACTCGACTTATGTGGTGAGCCGCTAATTAAGGGTTAAACATCGACAAAAAAAAACAATAATAATAATTAGGGGGCCCCTGGGCCATGCAAAATATCACTCCTCTACCTCCCCTCCTTCCCCACTTGCCTCCCCTCCTTCTGTTATCACCTATTTTCCCTGTTATTCCCTTATTCTGAGGTATATTTTCGTGCTAACATTAGCGAGTTGCAAGCAGGGCATTGTCATCTCTGTTAGCAAGCGAGTGCAAGAGAGAGAGAGAGAGAGAGTATCGATCGACTGTGTCTCAGTGGCCTTGGGGGAAATTGGCGGGAAAGCAGGTTGAGGCAACCTGCTATTATAACCAAACATTATATAACTCGCGGCCTGTATTTCCGATTTTGACCATCCAAACGCTGTTTTCACTCGTTTTATTGTTGTTTCACGTTAATACCTTTATAATCAACCCATAATAGGCGCGTATGGATAAGTATTAATGCTATTTATGGTAAAATGAATATTTTAGTGATGGAAACAGCTCAAATACGTCAGCACAGGGGGACGTTTCTAATTACCCCCATGCGCACTTCTTAGGTTAAAGGCCACCCTATGTGTGACCTCCTTGCTTACCTTACTAACTCTTGGTCTTTGCACTAGACATATCAACAGCTGTTAATCTGTTATAGGGCTTTCTTAAATGAAGAACACCATGGATTATGTAAGCTATGCAACTTGTTTTGACGGATACATTAATAATAATAATAATAAAATAAATGAGTAAATAATAATAATAATAATAATAATAATAATAATAATAATAATAATACTATTACTACTACTAATAATAATAATAATAATAATAATAATATCAATAATAATAATACTATTACTACTATTACTACTACTACTACTACTAATAATAATAATAATAATAGTAATAAATAAAAACGTCGACCAGTCCTCTTGTTGAGTTGTTGGATCGAACGCGGGACTCAGGATATAGTGTTCCCACCGCTCCAAACAGGACAGTCCACCATCTTTAGGGGGTACTGCTTGGTTTTGAGTCTAGATAATTGTAGACACCCTTTCAAGATAAATTTGTAGGCTACATTTTTCGGTAGTTCTTTATAAAATTAGAGGTTCGTTATCGCTCGCCAGAAAGAAAATCGACACCTTAAGCACGAAAGGTCTTAATATTGACTAAAACAAATGAGGCGAAAGGTCTGAAAATCGCCAAGCTAACGGAACGAACGCCTTAAAACCTCAAAACTAATATGCTAAACATGAGGGAGAAGGGGTTCCAGAAAAAAACAAGTACTACCCCAATAATATCAACAAACACAAACATGTACCACACGATTCTTTGTTTTAATATCAGTTTTCAATTTTGTTGTTTACATTAGTTTTGTTCAGACACTCTTTCGTCAGAAATGTGAATCAAACTTAGGTAGAATATCAACGAGCTTAAACTTGAAAAAAATGTTTTATATTGAAAAACTTCTTGAAGTAAATAAAATATCAATTAGTTGCTACGAGAAGCAATATTTCCTTTGGTTTAAATGGACATATTGTTTATTGTTATTATGAAACAACCACAACATTACTTAACTGCAGTCACTACCATGGCCAATTATATATACACATATATTAACTAACTAAATATATACTATTAAAAGTTACTACAGTATATCTACTTGTGCTATTTGTTCTGCCTATCATAGTAAAGTATATGGATGGAGTCATGAACGAAATACAAGGAAGAACAATGGATGTTGGTGTACCGTTGATAAGGGAGGGAAACGATTGGAAGCTACCTGTACTGCTGTTTGCCGATGATAGAGTTCTGATGAGCGATAGTGAATGGGAGTTCAAAGGTTTGGTAAATATGTTTGGAACAGTGTGTGAAAAACGGAATCTAAAGGTAAATGCTGGGAAGAGCAAGGTTATGGTCTTTGAAAAGGGTTCAGCCACAGACTGTGAGGTGAAGTTGAACGGTCAGGCTATGGAGAATGTCAGCTCATTTATGTATCTGGGCAGTGAGCTGAGTAATGATGGGTGTATGGATAAAGAAGTGCGTGAGAGGGTGCAACAGGGGAAGAGGGTTGTAGGAACACTAAAAACAGTAACAAGAAATAGGGTGGTCAGCATGGAAGTAAAGCAGACACTTGTCACAACCAACATTGCCTTTTTGCGTCCTTCATACAGATAGAACAGATATAATACAAACATATAACATTTGTTGAAATCGGAGACTGACTCTCACAATATTTTCACAGGGAATCTCTGGGATATGTTAATTCAGCCTGTGACTTCATCTATATAATGCTACTTGTTTACTCTACAGTACAGTGTGTGCGGTGCATGTTATATGTTACTGCAATGTTGGAAAGGCTGTTGTTATCAGTGTTGTCTATAACTAATGAAACCAGCTCTCTCATCCTGAGCATGTGATAATATTCACATTATAATTGCAACACTGGTCTACTGCACCTCTGACGTCTGCCATTGCAGGGAGGGGTTGAGGGACTATGGGGATAAGTGGCAAACACATTACACATTTATTGCACACAAGTTAAACAGTTAGAATATGATGAACAGCAAACCTGTGGTAAATGTTAATAGTGGTAACAGTAAAATGTGTAGTATAATGTTGTGACCATAATACAACAGTCTACAACAAAGTTGGTGCACATTTTACAAGTTTCAACACTTATTTACATTTCCGGAACTGTTGACATTCACTACTTATAAATACGACTATAATTAGACCATAAAGGTGTTTTAAATACGACTATAATTTATTTTTAATTTTAGCCAATCATCAAATTATTATGATAGCCAGAACAAATTGTACAAGCAGACAGTATATATTTAGTTAGGCAATACTTTGTTTTAATAAATGGTCATAAGTTATACTTGTCTTCATAGTTTTGTTATAATAACATTAAGCAGTATATAAATGTTAAGCTAAAACATTATTTCTTCTCTCAGCAACTATCAAATATTATTATTTACTTCAAGAAGGATTTTAGACTTTTCAATATACAAAAATGTTGACAATTTTGAAACTCGTTGATAAACTAAGTAAAATAGATACAATTGTCTGGTGGAATAGCGATTTTTTTTTTTTTTTTTTTTTTTTATAAATGAAAGAACTCAAATGTTATTTGAAGAAAAAGAATCATGTGTTAAACTATCGTGTTGTTGATAATAATATACTGGACTGTCTTGTCTGGAGCGGTGTCAACTCTATACCTCGAGTTCCTGTCAAACCACCAACTCAAGAAGAAGCCCGACCTACATTATTATTATTAATAGTGTTATTATTTTTATTATTATCGTTATTGTTATTATTAATATTATGTTTTTTATCATTATTATTATTATTATTATTATTATTGTTATTAAATCCCTGGAAGCCAGATCTATAGTATATATAAACATGGTGTTTTCCTTCAAGAAAACCCTATATTTATATTTTATTAATTTCACCACAACACCAAACACCCCCAATGAAATTAATTCAAGTATATATGATCCGCCGGGATTCGAACCCGGTTTATCACACACAGATTGTTGCCACCTTAACCATTACACCACCAGCACGGTGTATAATTGGATTTAACCCCTTCTGTACCGGCGACGTATTATTAATTATATTCTAGCTTTATTGAGACGATTCTGTGCGGTTTAACCAATTCACCAACATTACGTAATTTTCATCATATTTTGGTTACAAGAAGACGAATTTCTTTAGTAACATAGGTCCTTCTTAAACTGCTTAAAATCATTTAACAGAAATATTTACGATATAAAGGTATTACCTGTGTTATATGTTGTTATAGTATATTGTTATCCAAATATGTATTGCTTCAACCTGTTATGTTTACTAGTAATATATCATTTGAATATAATACTGAAAAGGTGCGTTGTTATTTGTGCGATTAGTTTGCTTGGGAAACATATTAACTTGCTCATGTAGTGATGTATACCCTATGTGGTGGATTGTGTTCTTAGTATTTCATAATTATATTTTGCTTAAGCGTGTTTCCACATAGCTATTTTAATTAGTTCTTTTGCCTTTATATTGTCTTTGTCCTAGTTTTGGTTTGTATATTTTGCAAGTTTTACAATATAATTTATATATTGATGAATACATTAATATACCGTTATATCAAACATAACATATACACATATATAACTATAAAACAAACCAAGAGTAACTAGGAACAATTATATTCAAAACAGATAATCCATAATATAATAGTTAAAAATAAAAATAATAATTATTATAATTATTTACGCCAACTGACAGAGATACATGGATGATATTCATTAGCGGCCACCCCCTCGGGGATCAGTCCGTCTGGCAATAGATAAACAGATAAGTAATCATAATAACAACAAAATATGCTTAAATAGACCCATTAACATTGATAATATCAGCCAGTTGACGCTAGCGTGTTGAGTAGAACTAACATCTCTTACCGCTAGGTGAGATGTTTTCATAGAAATTTAAATTTGTTTGTGTTTTGTTGGTCCCCGTTGAGGGAGCTGGACGGAGCGTCTACAACATGACATCTCAACTGGTTAGGTTATTACCGAATTCTGAGCCGGACTAATAATCCGGTGATTAACAAATCCAATCAAATTAAATGAGAGAGGCAACCCAACCCTCCCTCTCCAACTTTCCCCCTCCCTCTCCCCTCCCTCTACCCTATATGTCACGATCTGTGACATAGTCACTAAAGCGTCAGCTGCTTGGCCGGCAAGGAGGTGTGAGACAGAGTCTGAGGCAACACCTCCCTCCCTCTCCCCTTCCCTAACTTCCTCCTCCCTCCTCTCTGTCTAACTTCTTCCCTCCCCTTTCTCTCCAATTTACTCCTTCTCAACCCCTTCTTGATTTTTTTTTTTTTTTTTTTTTTTTTTTTTTTTATAGACGCCGTAAATCCTGTGAAAGGGTGGCATTAGGCGTTTGTCACGAATTGCTAGGTCAAGTTGCCCAGGCTTGACATTTACCAATAACGTTTTGACTGAAATGTATATAATTATATATATATTATACTTTACACCTGCCTTCGTTATCAAGTATAATATCCATGCACTGTAAACTACTTCTATATTATCATGTAGTGTGAGTGGCAGTTATATATTGGAATGATCATAATTCAACGATGATATCATAATTATTTACTTAATGTCTAAATTATTAACATGCTCCGTGTGCTTCATGTTTGGGTCAGTTTATTCTTTATGACATTGTTAGATTTGATTCAGATTGTATATAACTGAAAGCTGCTTTATATAGTGCAATGACAGTCATATAGTTCAATTATAGTCTGCTTTAACGAATTCGCTAACAATAAGACGATTTGGTAAATATATAGATTTTGCAAGTATTTTGTATTTTTGATCCTTGTTTTGTTTTTGTGTTTGTCTTTAGAAAATTGCAAAAACAAATATAAAAAGTCAGTATTCATCAATCTTAAGATCCCCCCCCCCCCCCGGACTTATTGAAATCGGCATCTATGTTGCCAGCAGGGGACCTAATTAGGTTGTGTAATAAATCAAAGAAGGAGGTGGGGCGAGAGGTGTCGGTCGCGAACCAACGCAAAACAAAATGGTGATCGAGTGAGAGGTGTGATATCTAGGTATTGTTTGTAGCGATTTAGGGCTTAAATTAACATTAATTACCGACGGTGTGGACATATATACCAATAAAGTACATGATATAACTAATTTATATGCCTAAATAATATATCGATGGTTTCCACCCCGTGTAAAACTAAATATAAACAGACGATTTGATTAGACTAATGCTAAACTTATTATGTGGTCCAAGGTATAATTGAGTGTAAGAACCTTTGGTAGTTAATAGGTAAAACATACAATACATAACTGTCATCTGTTACCAATAAAGTAATGTACAATATGGTCTCTAAATCATTTTGTCTGCATTTTTTTTGTTTTTCCTAAGATAGGGAAAACAGAGGAAGACAATTCTAAGCAATGAAAGCAGGGTCCATACACCTAATGCAGTCCATTATTCAGGACAAACTTTGCAACAATTAGTTTGAAAATGTTGTGGATTACAAACACAGTTGCTAAAAGTTAAAGGTCAAAGGTTAAAGGTATCAGTGAATGATGGCCACAAGGGAGAACGGTAAAGATGTTCAAGGCACATTATAGCCATGAAGGCCAGCAAGTAGACATTCACCAAGTTAAGGTCTTGGGTGAAGAAACAAAAATATATAAAATAAAATAAACAAAATAAAAATAAAAACAACTTTGCCGCCTTAAGCGGGGTCGATCCTGGGCTGAGCGAGGTTAAACTCCAAGACGCTCTGCACTTCACCAACCAGCCGTTGATAATAGTGTGAACAGTTATAGGATGTGAATTATGAAAACAAACCAACATCAGAATGTCTGCACTGTGGAAGAGTAATTGTCAATTTATGGGCCACTTGCGACTGTTAGGCAATAAGGAAGTTGGTTGTGATTATCGATATTATACAAAATTACCTGTTGAAATATGTTTGTAGTGCAAATATAAATACATAGAATAATTATGCAGTAAGCTATATATCCATCATAGAATAATTATGCAGTAAGCTATATATCCATCATAGAATAATTATGCAGTAAGCTATATCCCATAGAATAATTATGCAGTAAGCTATATATCCATCATAATAATTATGCAGTAAGCTATATATCCATCATAGAATTATGCAGTAAGCTATATCCATCATAGAATAATTATGCAGTAAGCTATATATCCATCATAGAATAATTATGCAGTAAGCTATATATCCATCATAGAATAATTATGCAGTAAGCTATATATCCATCATAGAATAATTATGCAGTAAGCTATATATCCATCATAGAATAATTATTATGCAGTAAGCTATATATCCATCATAGAATAATTATGCAGTAAGCTATATATCCATCATAGAATAATTATGCAGTAAGCTATATATCCATCATAGAATAATTATGCAGTAAGCTATATATCCATCATAATCTCGATCTTGTTCTGTTAATTTTAGAAGTTTACAGCTCCAACTTTCGTATAGCCTAAAGATCAGTGGTGAATTGCAACCTAGCAGTTATGTAGGAGTTACTGGCTTCATTATCCTTTTGCCACCTTAATGTACTATAAGGAAGGGTATATGGATTTCAGCGGGTTAATTGAAATAGTGTTTACCCTTTACATTCGCACAGATCCCTCCTATGCTGTATAACATCGCCTACGATAGCCATAATTAACTGTCAAGACGCGTGATAAACCTGAAGGTGTAAAACAAAAGATATATATTAATGACCAGAGTGACTCGACCCGATGTGACCTAGATGTGTGTGAATTTGTGTGGTTGTTTTTGTGTGTTCATTGTTTTTTTTTTCCTCCCTTTCGTTTAGCCCTATTAGTTTTGATATTTTAAGACGTTTGTCCCATTAGTTTGTCGATTTTGAGACTTTACCCTATATATTTGCTGATATAAAGACCTTTCGTGCCATTTACTTGTCGATATTTTCCATGTGAGCTATCAAAATATGTACAAATTTAACTCAATGGGGGATCTTACGGGTGATTTCTAAGCTTGATAAAGGTCTGGGGAGCACACGATCCTCCCAGTTTTACTCCATTTAGTGGAGCAGATAACTGCAAATTTCAGGAGAATCGTTCATTTACGGAAACAAGCACCAAATTTGGCACACATACTCCTTGGGGATTGGTCTTTTGATAAAACCCGTTAGCCACCTAAAAATTCAAGATGGCCACCATTGAATATACAGAAATATTGCATTTCGCAATAAAATCGCAAAGACTTGTCCTATTTGAATGATCTTGGTGTCAAATCATACATTTTGCACTATGTAGAATCCGAATTTGGAACCATGGACTTACTCACTAGCTTCCTTGTACCATAATATTAGTCCCGAAACCCTAATATTCTGCTAAATTAGAGGTTCATGTTACGTCTGACTCGGCTAAAATGCTTGGTAGTGTATATCGTAGTAGTGTTAGAGGTTTAGTATAATAATAATAATAATAATATTTATTCAGTTAGCAATATACAGAGTTGGTACCACATAGTATGTTACAAATATGACATGCACCAGCCTTGCATAATGCCAACTAAGGATAGCCCAATAAGGCCGTTAGGCGTATTTCCATTGTGGTCCTTGTGGGATTAGGTTAGCTGGGGAAATGGGGAGGATAAAGAAATAGATACTTTAGAGAAAGTATTTCTAGTTTTTTTTTTAAGATACCTTACATCCTATAGTAAATATCAGTAATCCGTAATCAGTAATCATTTCAGTTTGGTTTGTCTATCTCTTATGTCATATTTAGTAGTAGACATAAGCTTGGTGCTCCCTTCTCGCAGCTGTCCGGTTCAGGTGTTCCTTCAGGCTACGTCTGAAGGAATACAGTGTTCTCTTTCCACGGACTGACTGGGGTAGGTCATTCCAGTCTTTGATGGCAGTGAAGAAGAATGTTTGCTTACCCTGTCCTTGGATTCTCGGGACCTTAAAATTAAACATCCTGTTTCTTGTATTATGTCCACTCCTCTCATTTGCTTTAACAAAATCATTCTTTAGATACTCTGGAGCTCTGTCATAGAAAATGTTGAAGGCATTAGTGAGCCTGATTTGTTTGGCCCTGTCAGAGACATTGAGCATACCTAGTGACTGAAGTTGTTCCTGGCCAACATGTGATCTGGGTCCTAGGTTCAGCATGAACCTAACCATTTTATATTGAGTGACCTGAAGTTTGTGCTGTGCTGATATAGATGATGCAGAGTACCAGGATGACACAGAATAGTCTAAATGACATTGAACAAGCGCTTGGCAGAGGGTCTTTTTGGTCGCCGCGGGCAAGCATCCCACCTGTCTATACAGGTATTTTATACGTGCTCTACACTTACTCAGGATAGATTCCAAAATTGTTTCACCTGACAAACTCGCGTCCAGTTTCAGGCCGAGATATTTAACTTGTGACACTGTTGTTATAGGAATATCTTTACAGTTGACCGAGAAGCCCACAATGTCTTTCAGTTTGCGTTTGGTTCCACATAAGATGGCTTCCGTCTTGCCCAGGTGAAGAGATAGTCTATTGTCCACTAGCCATTCACTACATGATGCTAGTTCTTTGGAAAGTGAAGCGGCAATACTTATTGGGTCTTTTCCTGAAACCAGAAGCATGCTGTCGTCTGCATACAGTAATAATTTACATGAGACGCTCAGTTCCATGTCGTTCACATGACAGAGAAAGAGTAAGAGACCAAGGATGCTTCCCTGCGGGACCCCACAGTTAATTGGCATAGGATCAGATATATTACCATCCATTTTGACTCTTTGGGTTCTACCACTAAGATAAGATTTAAACCAGTTCACAGACCCTATGCCCATTGTGTATGTGTAGCATCTTCCTGTACAAGGCTTCCAAACTTGACATGACACGATGCGGTGGGGGGGGGGGGGATCGTTGAGAGACTTGCAGCGGAAGGTGTAGAGTAGTAGCTCAACAGAGCGGATGTCAACGCACAGCCAGGGCACACTGGTGGCACCGCTGCTGTGAAACTCAGCATGGGGTTCAGTATCAGCTGAATAATTAGTTTAGTGTAGCTAAATAATTAGTTTAGTGTCCCAAATGCTGTCTAATAAGCCCGAAGCTTCGAAGCTTGGTGTGAGCATCGCAAACTGCAAAGTCCCCAGTTTCATTTCTGGTATATGGTGCTGTCAATGGAACTGGTGATCCTCTTGTTGATCCGATCATTCAGGGAAGCCAACTTCTTCCTGTACTGTCAGTCACTGGCTGAGCTGATACCGTACTTCTTTGCCAACAACAATGTAAACTATGCACGGTGGCTTCCGATCCACTACAGAGACATGATGATCCTGGAACAGAAGCATCCTCAGCTGGCTCAGGAGTTCCAGAGTGGAAACTTTGTTGTACACAAATCGAGCCGACAGTTCTCAGCAATGGCTATTGACCAAGCTCACGAGCAGGCCAACGCTGTCATCAAGGCAGACGAGGGTGTGATCGGCGTGACTGAAGACCCATCAGCACTGACAAGATGGATGATAGCTGGTCCTCAAGTCAGCCACTTGGTTGCACAGTATGAGGCAGCATGTGGGACCAAAGAGGGTACTGAACACACCAGCCACCATGAGGAGACAAAACGAGCACAAAGAGTGTTCCTTGAGATAGTAGAAAAGCTCTCACAAGCCATGACAGATATGTGCAATCCTTTCCAGGAGAGTCGGGACCTGCTTTCGCTTGATACAAAGGATATTGCTCACCACACTGCCGCCGAGCTGATTGGCACACACCTTGAGAAAGGCAAGGTCCGTTTCCAGGAGTTTATGAAGGGACTGGAAGGGGAAGAAGAATCCACCTTCTATGAACCAATCAAGAAAAACAGGGTTGACTTTTGCCGACAGGTACCAGCCTCTGTTGACTCTTCAAAGCAAAAAGTGCTGAAGGAAGACTGTCAACTGTTCTCCAAGCTGTTCATATCATGCCAGAGCAGAGAGTGTGACTTGAAGGAGTTCTTCCGTCATGAGAACCAGTCACATCCTGCTGCCCTCAGTGATGGTGGAAAGCTCCACACCTGTCAGAAATCCCACCTCACTACCATTCTTCAGAGCCAAGTTACAACCCCTGAGGCAGAGCCAGACGCTGACACCATCATCATTGATGGTGCAGCGTTGGTGAACAGTCTGCCCCCACGGAGTTCAAAGACGTTCGAAGAGTATGCAATGCTCGATGTCCTTCCTAGAATACAAGCATACTCTACCAAGTACAAGAGAACAGACATTGTGTTTGATGTCTACCGGCCATCTAGTCTGAAAGCTGAAACTAGATCAAAGCGAGGACGCGGGGTGAGACGCAGGGTGACAGGGAAGGGCAAAATTCCCTCAAACTGGTGAAAATTCCTGAGAGAAAATGACAACAAAGCCGAGCTGTTCAACTTTCTGGCTGATAAGATTGCACGTGTGGCCACACCAAATGTGGTCATTGTGACCAAGGAAGAAGATGCTGTCAGCAACCGCACTATAAATCTGGCTGGGGTGGCACTGTGCAGTCATGAAGAAGCTGACACGCGGATCTTTGTGCATGCCTGGCATGCAACAGAAGCAGGCAGCAAAGTCATCATGGTCAAAGCCAGCGACACAGATGTTGTCGTCATCGCAGTCAGTGTTCTGCAGGCACTTCAGGAGCTAGGTCTGCAGCAGTTGTGGGTTGCCTTTGGCCAAGGACAGAACCTGAGGTGGGTTCCTCTACATGACTTGTGTTGCACTCTTGCAGAAAAGAGCAAAGGGATGCTCTTCTTCCATGCCTTCACTGGCTGCGATGTCGTTTCAGCATTCCGTGGCAAAGGGAAGAAGTCTGCTTGGCAAACCTGGGATGTTTGTGATGAGGCTTCTGGTGTCTTCAGCAAACTCAGCCAGTACCCACCGGTAGTTGATGATGAAGACCTGGAGACCTTGGAGAAGTTCGTGGTCATGATGTACAACAGATCCAGCACAGCTGAAGGTGTCGATGATGCGAGGTTGGACATGTTTGCTCGGAAGCAGAGCACGTACGAAGCCATTCCTCCAACCCGAGCAGCACTGAAGCAGCATGTGAAGTGTGCTGCCTACCAGGCGGGCTGCATCTGGAGTCAGTCAATAGTACGTCAACCAGAAACGCAGACTCCTGCCAACTGGGGCTGGACCAAGAAAGGAGATCTGTGGCAGATCGTTTAGACAGAGCTCCCACCCATTGCAGAGAGTTGCCAGCAGCAGACCAAGTGTGGATGCAAGTCGGAATGCTGCGGTCGATGCAAATGCTACTGCTTTGGTCTGACCTGCACGGCACTGTGCAGCTGCAGATGCGAGGTTTAGAAGCGTCGTAGTATACTCATCCTGGCAGCAAGACAATAAGTGACAAACAAGTATAGGCCTACTGCCTACATGTACATCCAATAATAGATCGGACTGATGGTGCCTATGATATGGGCACTTTTTACCCTAATTATGATTCCGGGACTGATATTATGGTACAAGGAAGCTAGTGAGTAAGTCCATGGTTCCAAATTCGGATTCTACATAGTGAAAAATGTATGATTTGACACCAAGATCATTCAAATAGGACAAGTCTTTGCGATTTTATTGCGAAATGCAATGTTTCTGTATATTCAATGGCGGCCATCTTGAAAAATGGCCGCCATCTTGAATTTTTAGGTGGCTAACGGGTTTTATCAAAAGAACAATCCCCAAGGAGTATGTGTGCCAATTTTGGTGCTTGTTTCCAGAAATGAACGATTATTCCAGTTATCTGCCCCACTAATTAGCTTGGAGATTTTAAGACGTTTCATCTCATTAGTTTGGCGATTATATGATGCTTCAACCCAATAAGGTGTCGATATTTCCTGGGCGAACGATAGCGAGCCTGCAATTTGGGAGAAACCGGCCTTTGGCCGGAAAATTTTTCTACCGAAAAATGTACACATTTAGCGTGAAGGGGGTCTGGGGGACGTGTTATTTTTTTGAAGGGGGTGTGGACAGGCGTTTTTTTGAAGAGGGTGTGGACAGGCGTTTTTTTGAAGGGGGTGTGGTCAGGCGTTTTTCCAAGTCTTGTGGTAAACTAAAAACACATTGTTCGAAAATGTCAAAAACAATTAAAACCCTCAATAAAAATAAAAAATAATACCATTAATGACCTCCAAGACGTTGCACCAGATAGTGTTAACCCTTTGAGGATTGTAACGCAGTTTGACAGATTATTCTGGTTATCAAGAGATATTTTTTTACTACTTTGGAGGGCTCTCTAGGAATCAAAAGGGTAAACACTATCTCAATAATCTCTATAGATCCCACAGGTTATTCCTAAGCTGAATAGAATCGTGTAATACTAGCCAGAAGAAACTATCAAAAAGTGTCATAATTCGGAAGGAGTTAATAAGTCGATTTAGATTTGGTTATACCAAATCACAGCAGAGTATATCAGACTATCTGTGAGCCTCTGAGGAATTTGTGTATTTTATTTTATTATCGATTATGTGATTTATGGAATTGCAGCAATTGGAAGAAAAATGTTTCTCTAAGGGCTCGATCAGGTATGTGTTTTCCTTTAGGGCTCGATCATGAAATATATAATTTAGTCTAGTGCCGGAAACTACTACATAACTGATATGGTGCAATTATAATATTGACCACATTCGATCTTCAGGCAAAACGGAAGTTAGAGCTGTAAACTTCTAAAATTAGCAGAAATATAAAATATAAACTATATGAGATCATGATGGATAGCAAGTTTACTGATTATGATATTATATATTTATATATGGACTACAAAAACAGTTCAGCAAGTAAATGTGTTTGATATTGATAACCACAACCCCAACTTCCTTATAGCCTAACAGTCGCAAGTGGTCAATTGGGGTATTACCCATAAATTGACAATTACTCTTCCACAGTGCAGACATTCTGATGTTGGTTTATTTTCATAATTCACACCCTATAACTTTCCACACCGTTATCAACGGCTGGTTGGTAAAGTGCAGAGCGTCTTGGAGTCTAACCTCAGTCATCCCAGGATCGACCCCGCTCAAGGCGTCGAAGGAGTTTATTTTTGTGTTCACCCAAGTCCTTAACCCTTCCAGTACCGGTGCCACCTTTTGTACAGAATGTTGGCTAATATTATACGATTTTATTCAGATTAAAGAAGGTCTCCAGCAATTGTCAGGCTTCTAACTATATCACTTAACCTGTTTTATTTTCTCATATCCTTTATAAACTGCATGTCTGTCTGTATGTACGGTATGTATGTATATACCCCATAGTTGGAGGTGGCTGACGACAAAAGCGTCTTAGCTTCAAACTAATTGTTGTAAGTTTCCCCTGCATTAGGTGTATGGACCCTGTTTTAATTGCTTAGATTTGTCTGTCTCTGTTAGAAAAAAGATTGTTGAGGAAAATATTCATAGAATATATCGTGCAATTGGTAATTATTGGTAAAAGGTGACAAGTATGCATTGCATACTACCCTTTTTTGTTTTACATTAAATTATCCATATAACTAAATAATATATAATCATGAGTGTAATAAAATCGTCTAGTGTGTCCAAGACACGGCGGGCAAGTACAAATCTAATCTCATCGTTGAATTATGATAATTTCACAGTACATGTGTACAAAAAAAAGTAGTTATTTATATATATATATATATATATATATATATATATATATTACTACTACGGTTCCATGTCAGTTGAACCAGTGCAACTTCAACCAGTGCCACTTTAACCAGTGCTAAGTCAACCAGTGGCCACTTCAACCAGTGACCATTTTAACCAGTAACCTAACCTAACCTAACCTAACCTACTGGTTGAAATGGTAACCTAACCTAACCTAACCTAACCTAACCTACTGGTTGAAATGGTCACTGGTTGAAATGGTCACTGGTTGAAGTGGCCACTGGTTGAGTTAGCACTGGTTAAAGTGGCACTGGTTGAAGTGGCACTGGTTCAACTAACCTGTCACCTACTACTACTACTACTACTACTACAAGGTCCCTTCTGAAACCAGGACGGCGATTAGCCGGAAGGACACTATTGGAACCAGAGGGGCCAATGTCAGTGGCCACCTAACTAATACTGGACGATCTGTCCAGTCTGTTCGGTGGCCACCTAACCAGTCACTGTCTGACCAAGTCTTGTATTAACGCAGGACTCGATCAGACGACCAGGCAGTGAGGCTCTCACCTCTTACCGCCTGGCTGTGAACTGGCTAATATATTATAATGCTTCGGGGGTATTTCCGCATATTATTTACGTTTGTTAACACATTATACTCATATTAAGGTAAACAGGTCATACAGTTTAGCCGGATTTTATTTAGGTACAAACTATATATCATAATACACATAGGAGGGGTTTCCTTTGCCCCTCCTATGTGTATTATGATATATATAGTTTGTACCTAAATAAAATCCGGTTAAACTGTATACTAATATTATAACAAACTATAGTCTGTTCACTTGAGCATCTGGGGCTCCGTGGACAAAAAATAATGTAATATATCTTCACAATTTTACCTAATAACCGGTATACAGGAAAAAAGCTTACAGAAATAACAATTACTTTCAATTATGACTACTAATGGAGATATCTATTCAAAACTAGGTCGAATTGAGTGAAAATGACCGAATAAAGAGCGGCGATGTTATACCCTTGCCGACACCGACCTCCTAATATTGATGTTGATAATATTAAGATAAGGTGATAAAATAGACAGGAAACTATATTATATGCACCATATATATATACCGGTATATATAATATACTTGCCGTCGTTATCAAGTATAATATTCATGCACTATACACCATTTCTATATGTTGAAGGTAGTGTGATTGACAGTTATATAATGGAATTACCATAATTCTTGATATAATTTGTACTTATTGCCTGATTAATTAACCCCCTCTGTGACGTATTGGCCATCTTATTCCTTATGATATTGTTATATATGAGTAAGATAGTAAATAACTAAAAGCTACTTTATTTATGTCTTATAGTACAACTAAAGTCTGATTTAATGAATTCATTAACAATTGTCGATTGTATTACACTCGTGAGCATACATATTATGTATTGATAGGTATAATATAATGTAAACAAACTTTTGGTAGACAATAGGTAAACATACAATCCATACTTGTTACTAATAAAGTAATGCACGATATATTATATACATAATTTCCTCAGCAACCTGTTTTCTAACTGAGGACAACAAAAAAGAAAATATCTTAGCAATTCAAAATGAGATAGTTCGAAAATTGTCAATTGCTGGAGACCCTTTTTAATCTGAATATATGTCAAAATATAGTGAACACGATGGTACCGGTACTGAAAGGATTAAGGACTATAGTGAGAACAACAAAAATACTTCTACGCCTTGAGCGGGATCGATCCTGGGCTGACTGAGGTGAGACTCCAAGATGCTCTGCACTTTACCAACCAGCCGTTGATAACGGTGTGGATAGTTATAGGATGTCTATCTAGCTATCTGTTGCCGGACGCCGTGATCCTCGAAGGGGTGGCCACAATGTCTGCACTGTGGAAGAGTATTGTCGATTTGTTGGTAATCCCCAAATGGTCGTTTGCGAGTTTTAGGCAATAAGGAACTTGAGGTTGTGGTTATCGATATTAGGCATATTTACCTGATAAAATGCGCTTCTAGTGCATATATAAATACATTAAATATCATTCAGTAAACATGGCATCACTCATAATCGATTACAGTTATAATATATCTGTTAATTTTATAAATGTATAGCACCAACTTCCGTATAGCCTGAAGATCACAAGTGGTCAATATCAACCTTGCAGTTATGTAGGAGTTTCCGGCTTCAGTATCACTTTGCCACCTAAAGGTACCATAGGTGAGAGTGTTGACAGATGTACACTGTTACTAACTATATAATTTGAATGGGACGGTATATAATTGTAAGAGGGTTAATTGAGATAGTCTGTACCCTTCTAATTCCCACAGATCCCTCCAATGCTGTATAAAGTAGTCTGTGATAGCCAGAATACAATGTCAGAACGCGTCATAATCGTCAGAGGGTGTATAAAATAAGGACCAGAGTGACTCAACCTGAGGCCCTCAGTGTGAGGACCCCTGACTGTGTTACCCAAACCAGACGTTTCATCCCATTAGCTTGATGATAACAATACGAGCTATAGACCATTATGACCAACTTGTTTACTGTTAAATATTATGGGTAAGAACAAGGTACAATAAGGGTACCCACTTACCCTTTAACACTATTAGGTGCAGGGCGGGCCAATTTTGATCCTCCCAATTTTACTCCATTAGCTTGGAGATTTTAAGACGTTTCATCTCATTAGTTTGGCGATTATATGATACTTCAACCCAATAAGGTGTCGATTTTTCCTGGGCGAGCGATAGCGAGCCTGCAATTTGGGAGAAACCGGCCATTGGGCGGGACATTTTTCTACCGACAAATTAACACATTTAGCTTGAAGGGGGTCTGGGGGACATTTTTTATAGTTTGAAGGGGGTTTGGAGAGGCGTTTTTCCAAGTCTCAGGGTAAACTAAAAACACATTATTCGAAAATGTCAAAAACAATTAAAACCCTCTATAATAATGAAACAAAATACCATAAAGACCTCCAAGACGTTGCACCAGATAGTGTTAACCCTTTGAGGATTGTAACGCAGTTTGACAGCTTATTCTGGATATCATTAGATATTTGTTTACAACTTAGGGAGGCGCTCTAGGAATAAAAAGGGTAAACACTATCTCAATAACCTCTATAGATCCCACCGGTTATTCCTAAGCTGAATAGAATCGTGTAATACTAGCCAGAAGAAACTATCAACACGTGTCATAATTCGGAAGGAGTTAATAAGTCGATTTATATTTGTTTATACGAAATCATAACAGAGCATCAGACTATCTGTGAGCCTCTGAGGAATTTGTGTATTTTATTTTATTATCGATTATGTGATTTATGGAAGTGCAGCAATTGGTAGAAAAATGTTTCTCTTGGGGCTCGATCAGGAATTTGTTTTCCTTTAGGGCTCGATCATGAAATATAATTTAGTCTAGTGCCGGAAACTACTACATAACTGATATGGTGCAATTATTGACCACTTGTGATATTCAGGCAAAACGGAAGTTAGAGCTGTAATCTTCTAAAATTAACAGAAATATAAAATAGAAACTATATGAGATCATGATGGATAGCAAGTTTACTGACTATGATATTATGTATCTATATAATATGAACTACAAAACAGTTCAGCAAGTAAATGTGTTTGATATTGATTACCAGAACCCCAACTTCCTTATAGCATAACAGTCGCAAGTGGCCAATTGGGGTATTACCCATAAATTGACAATTACTCTTCCACAGTGCAGACATTCTGATGTTGGTTCATTTTCATAATTCACACCCTATAACTTTCCACACCGTTATCAACGGCTGGTTGGTAAAGTGCAGAGCGTCTTGGAGTCTAACCTCAGTCATCCCAGGATCGACCCCGCTCAAGGCGTCGAAGGAGTTTATTTTTGTGTTCACCCAAGTCCTTAACCCTTCCAGTACCTGTGCCACCTTTTGTACAGAATGTTGGCTAATATTATACGATTTTATTCAGATTAAAGAAGGTCTCCAGCAATTGTCAGGCTTCTAACTATATCACTTAACCTGTTTTATTTTCTCATATCCTTTATAAACTGCATGTCTGTCTGTATGTACGGTATGTATGTATATACCCCATAGTTGGAGGTGGCTGACGACAAAAGCGTCTTATCAACAGCTTCAAACTAATTGTTGTAAGTTTCCCCTGCATTAGGTGTATGGACCCTGTTTTAATTGCTTAGATTTGTCTGTCTCTGTTAGAAAAAAGATTGTTGAGGAAAATATTCATAGAATATATCGTGCAATTGGTAATTATTGGTAAAAGGTGACAAGTATGCATTGCATACTACCCTTTTTTGTTTTACATTAAATTATCCATATAACTAAATAATATATAATCATGAGTGTAATAAAATCGTCTAGTGTGTCCAAGACACGGCGGGCAAGTACAAATCTAATCTCATCGTTGAATTATGATAATTTCACAGTACATGTGTACAAAAAAAAGTAGTTATTTATATATATATATATATATATATATATATTACTACTACGGTTCCATGTCAGTTGAACCAGTGCAACTTCAACCAGTGCCACTTTAACCAGTGCTAAGTCAACCAGTGGCCACTTCAACCAGTGACCATTTTAACCAGTAACCTAACCTAACCTAACCTAACCTACTGGTTGAAATGGTAACCTAACCTAACCTAACCTAACCTACTGGTTGAAATGGTCACTGGTTGAAATGGTCACTGGTTGAAGTGGCCACTGGTTGAGTTAGCACTGGTTAAAGTGGCACTGGTTGAAGTGGCACTGGTTCAACTAACCTGTCACCTACTACTACTACTACTACAAGGTCCCTTCTGAAACCAGAGTGGCCTATTCAGGAACCAGGACGGCGATTAGCCGGAAGGACACTATTGGAACCAGAGGGGCCAATGTCAGTGGCCACCTAACTAATACTGGACGATCTGTCCAGTCTGTTCGGTGGCCACCTAACCAG
Organism: Paralithodes platypus; assembly: GCA_032716605.1. NCBI lineage: Eukaryota > Metazoa > Arthropoda > Malacostraca > Decapoda > Lithodidae > Paralithodes > Paralithodes platypus. The sequence continues at coordinate 9,910,925 of CM064502.1, forward strand.
TCACTGTCTGACCAAGTCTTGTATTAACGCAGGACTCGATCAGACGACCAGGCAGTGAGGCTCTCACCTCTTACCGCCTGGCTGTGAACTGGCTAATATATTATAATGCTTCGGGGGTATTTCCGCATATTATTTACGTTTGTTAACACATTATACTCATATTAAGGTAAACAGGTCATACAGTTTAGCCGGATTTTATTTAGGTACAAACTATATATCATAATACACATAGGAGGGGTTTCCTTTGCCCCTCCTATGTGTATTATGATATATATATAGTTTGTACCTAAATAAAATCCGGTTAAACTGTATACTAATATTATAACAAACTATAGTCTGTTCACTTGAGCATCTGGGGCTCCGTGGAAAAAAATCATGTAATGTATCTTCACAATTTTACCTAATAACCGGTATACAGGAAAAAAGCTTACAGAAATAACAATTACTTTCAATTATGACTACTAATGGAGATATCTATTCAAAACTAGGTCGAATTGAGTGAAAATGACCGAATAAAGAGCGGCGATGTTATACCCTTGCCGACACCGACCTCCTAATATTGATGTTGATAATATTAAGATAAGGTGATAAAATAGACAGGAAACTATATTATATGCACCATATATATATATACCGGTATATATAATATACTTGCCGTCGTTATCAAGTATAATATTCATGCACTATACACCATTTCTATATGTTGAAGGTAGTGTGATTGACAGTTATATAATGGAATTACCATAATTCTTGATATAATTTGTACTTATTGCCTGATTAATTAACCCCCTCTGTGACGTATTGGCCATCTTATTCCTTATGATATTGTTATATATGAGTAAGATAGTAAATAACTAAAAGCTACTTTATTTATGTCTTATAGTACAACTAAAGTCTGATTTAATGAATTCATTAACAATTGTCGATTGTATTACACTCGTGAGCATACATATTATGTATTGATAGGTATAATATAATGTAAACAAACTTTTGGTAGACAATAGGTAAACATACAATCCATACTTGTTACTAATAAAGTAATGCACGATATATTATACATAATTTCCTCAGCAACCTGTTTTCTAACTGAGGACAACAAAAAGAAAATATCTTAGCAATTCAAAATGAGATAGTTCGAAAATTGTCAATTGCTGGAGACCCTTTTTAATCTGAATATATGTCAAAATATAGTGAACACGATGGTACCGGTACTGAAAGGATTAAGGACTATAGTGAGAACAACAAAAATACTTCTACGCCTTGAGCGGGATCGATCCTGGGCTGACTGAGGTGAGACTCCAAGATGCTCTGCACTTTACCAACCAGCCGTTGATAACGGTGTGGACAGTTATAGGATGTCTATCTAGCTATCTGTTGCCGGACGCCGTGATCCTCGAAGGGGTGGCCACAATGTCTGCACTGTGGAAGAGTATTGTCGATTTGTTGGTAATCTCCAAATGGTCGTTTGCGAGTTTTAGGCAATAAGGAACTTGAGGTTGTGGTTATCGATATTAGGCATATTTACCTGATAAAATGCGCTTCTAGTGCATATATAAATACATTAAATATCATTCAGTAAACATGCCATCTATCATAATCGATTACAGTTATAATATATCTGTTAATTTTATAAATGTATAGCACCAACTTCCGTATAGCCTGAAGATCACAAGTGGTCAATATCAACCTTGCAGTTATGTAGGAGTTTCCGGCTTCAGTATCACTTTGCCACCTAAAGGTACCATAGGTGAGAGTGTTGACAGATGTACACTGTTACTAACTATATAATTTGAATGGGACGGTATATAATTGTAAGAGGGTTAATTGAGATAGTCTGTACCCTTCTAATTCCCACAGATCCCTCCAATGCTGTATAAACTAGTCTGTGATAGCCAGAATACAATGTCAGAACGCGTCATAATCGTCAGAGGGTGTATAAAATAAGGACCAGAGTGACTCAACCTGAGGCCCTCAGTGTGAGGACCCCTGACTGTGTTACCCAAACCAGACGTTTCATCCCATTAGCTTGATGATAACAATACGAGCTATAGACCATTATGACCAACTTGTTTACTGTTAAATATTATGGGTAAGAACAAGGTACAATAAGGGTACCCACTTACCCTTTAACACTATTAGGTGCAGGGCGGGCCAATTTTGATCCTCCCAATTTTACTCCATTAGCTTGGAGATTTTAAGACGTTTCATCTCATTAGTTTGGCGATTATATGATACTTCAACCCAATAAGGTGTCGATTTTTCCTGGGCGAGCGATAGCGAGCCTGCAATTTGGGAGAAACCGGCCATTGGGCGGGACATTTTTCTACCGACAAATGAACACATTTAGCTTGAAGGGGGTCTGGGGGACGTTTTTTATAGTTTGAAGGGGGTTTGGAGAGGCGTTTTTCCAAGTCTCAGGGTAAACTAAAAACACATTATTCGAAAATGTCAAAAACAATTAAAACCCTCTATAATAATGAAACAAAATACCATAAAGACCTCCAAGACGTTGCACCAGATAGTGTTAACCCTTTGAGGATTGTAACGCAGTTTGACAGCTTATTCTGGATATCATTAGATAATTTTTTACAACTTAGGGAGGCGCTCTAGGAATCAAAAGGGTAAACACTATCTCAATAACCTCTATAGATCCCACCGGTTATTCCTAAGCTGAATAGAATCGTGTAATACTAGCCAGAAGAAACTATCAACACGTGTCATAATTCGGAAGGAGTTAATAAGTCGATTTATATTTGTTTATACGAAATCATAACAGAGCATATCAGACTATCTGTGAGCCTCTGAGGAATTTGTGTATTTTATTTTATTATCGATTATGTGATTTATGGAAGTGCAGCAATTGGTAGAAAAATGTTTCTCTTGGGGCTCGATCAGGAATTTGTTTTCCTTTAGGGCTCGATCATGAAATATATAATTTAGTCTAGTGCCGGAAACTACTACATAACTGATATGGTGCAATTATTGACCACTTGTGATATTCAGGCAAAACGGAAGTTAGAGCTGTAATCTTCTAAAATTAACAGAAATATAAAATAGAAACTATATGAGATCATGATGGATAGCAAGTTTACTGACTATGATATTATGTATCTATATAATATGAACTACAAAACAGTTCAGCAAGTAAATGTGTTTGATATTGATTACCAGAACCCCAACTTCCTTATAGCATAACAGTCGCAAGTGGCCAATTGGGGTATTACCCATAAATTGACAATTACTCTTCCACAGTGCAGACATTCTGATGTTGGTTCATTTTCATAATTCACACCCTATAACTTTCCACACCGTTATCAACGGCTGGTTGGTAAAGTGCAGAGCGTCTTGGAGTCTAACCTCAGTCATCCCAGGATCGACCCCGCTCAAGGCGTCGAAGGAGTTTATTTTTGTGTTCACCCAAGTCCTTAACCCTTCCAGTACCGGTGCCACCTTTTGTACAGAATGTTGGCTAATATTATACGATTTTATTCAGATTAAAGAAGGTCTCCAGCAATTGTCAGGCTTCTAACTATATCACTTAACCTGTTTTATTTTCTCATATCCTTTATAAACTGCATGTCTGTCTGTATGTACGGTATGTATGTATATACCCCATAGTTGGAGGTGGCTGACGACAAAAGCGTCTTATCAACAGCTTCAAACTAATTGTTGTAAGTTTCCCCTGCATTAGGTGTATGGACCCTGTTTTAATTGCTTAGATTTGTCTGTCTCTGTTAGAAAAAAGATTGTTGAGGAAAATATTCATAGAATATATCGTGCAATTGGTAATTATTGGTAAAAGGTGACAAGTATGCATTGCATACTACCCTTTTTTGTTTTACATTAAATTATCCATATAACTAAATCATATAATCATGAGTGTAATAAAATCGTCTAGTGTGTCCAAGACACGGCGGGCAAGTACAAATCTAATCTCATCGTTGAATTATGATAATTTCACAGTACATGTGTACAAAAAAAAAGTAGTTATTTATATATATATATATATATATATATATATATATATATATTACTACTACGGTTCCATGTCAGTTGAACCAGTGCAACTTCAACCAGTGCCACTTTAACCAGTGCTAAGTCAACCAGTGGCCACTTCAACCAGTGACCATTTTAACCAGTAACCTAACCTAACCTAACCTAACCTACTGGTTGAAATGGTAACCTAACCTAACCTAACCTAACCTACTGGTTGAAATGGTCACTGGTTGAAATGGTCACTGGTTGAAGTGGCCACTGGTTGAGTTAGCACTGGTTAAAGTGGCACTGGTTGAAGTGGCACTGGTTCAACTAACCTGTCACCTACTACTACTACTACTACTACAAGGTCCCTTCTGAAACCAGAGTGGCCTATTCAGGAACCAGGACGGCGATTAGCCGGAAGGACACTATTGGAACCAGAGGGGCCAATGTCAGTGGCCACCTAACTAATACTGGACGATCTGTCCAGTCTGTTCGGTGGCCACCTAACCAGTCACTGTCTGACCAAGTCTTGTATTAACGCAGGACTCGATCAGACGACCAGGCAGTGAGGCTCTCACCTCTTACCGCCTGGCTGTGAACTGGCTAATATATTATAATGCTTCGGGGGTATTTCCGCATATTATTTACGTTTGTTAACACATTATACTCATATTAAGGTAAACAGGTCATACAGTTTAGCCGGATTTTATTTAGGTACAAACTATATATCATAATACACATAGGAGGGGTTTCCTTTGCCCCTCCTATGTGTATTATGATATATATATAGTTTGTACCTAAATAAAATCCGGTTAAACTGTATACTAATATTATAACAAACTATAGTCTGTTCACTTGAACATCTGGGGCTCCGTGGAAAAAAAATAATGTAATGTATCTTCACAATTTTACCTAATAACCGGAATGCAGGAACAAAGCTTACAGTAATAACACTTACTTTCAATTATGACTACTAATGGAGATATCTATTCAAAACTAGGTCGAATTGAGTGAAAATGACCGAATAAAGAGCGGCGATGTTATACCCTTGCTGACACCGACCTCCTAATATTGATGTTGCTAATATTAAGATAAGGTGATAAAAGAGACAGGAAACTATATTATATGCACCATATATATATATACCGGTATATATAATATACTTGCCGTCGTTATCAAGTATAATATTCATGCACTATACACCATTTCTATATGTTGAAGGTAGTGTGATTGACAGTTATATAATGGAATTACCATAATTCTTGATATAATTTGTACTTATTGCCTGATTAATTAACCCCCTCTGTGACGTATTGGCCATCTTATTCCTTATGATATTGTTATATATGAGTAAGATAGTAAATAACTAAAAGCTACTTTATTTATGTCTTATAGTACAACTAAAGTCTGATTTAATGAATTCATTAACAATTGTCGATTGTATTACACTCGTGAGCATACATATTATGTATTGATAGGTATAATATAATGTAAACAAACTTTTGGTAGACAATAGGTAAACATACAATCCATACTTGTTACTAATAAAGTAATGCACGATATATTATATACATAATTTCCTCAGCAACCTGTTTTCTAACTGAGGACAACAAAAAAGAAAATATCTTAGCAATTCAAAATGAGATAGTTCGAAAATTGTCAATTGCTGGAGACCCTTTTTAATCTGAATATATGTCAAAATATAGTGAACACGATGGTACCGGTACTGAAAGGATTAAGGACTATAGTGAGAACAACAAAAATACTTCTACGCCTTGAGCGGGATCGATCCTGGGCTGACTGAGGTGAGACTCCAAGATGCTCTGCACTTTACCAACCAGCCGTTGATAACGGTGTGGACAGTTATAGGATGTCTATCTAGCTATCTGTTGCCGGACGCCGTGATCCTCGAAGGGGTGGCCACAATGTCTGCACTGTGGAAGAGTATTGTCGATTTGTTGGTAATCCCCAAATGGTCGTTTGCGAGTTTTAGGCAATAAGGAACTTGAGGTTGTGGTTATCGATATTAGGCATATTTACCTGATAAAATGCGCTTCTAGTGCATATATAAATACATTAAATATCATTCAGTAAACATGGCATCACTCATAATCGATTACAGTTATAATATATCTGTTAATTTTATAAATGTATAGCACCAACTTCCGTATAGCCTGAAGATCACAAGTGGTCAATATCAACCTTGCAGTTATGTAGGAGTTTCCGGCTTCAGTATCACTTTGCCACCTAAAGGTACCATAGGTGAGAGTGTTGACAGATGTACACTGTTACTAACTATATAATTTGAATGGGACGGTATATAATTGTAAGAGGGTTAATTGAGATAGTCTGTACCCTTCTAATTCCCACAGATCCCTCCAATGCTGTATAAAGTAGTCTGTGATAGCCAGAATACAATGTCAGAACGCGTCATAATCGTCAGAGGGTGTATAAAATAAGGACCAGAGTGACTCAACCTGAGGCCCTCAGTGTGAGGACCCCTGACTGTGTTACCCAAACCAGACGTTTCATCCCATTAGCTTGATGATAACAATACGAGCTATAGACCATTATGACCAACTTGTTTACTGTTAAATATTATGGGTAAGAACAAGGTACAATAAGGGTACCCACTTACCCTTTAACACTATTAGGTGCAGGGCGGGCCAATTTTGATCCTCCCAATTTTACTCCATTAGCTTGGAGATTTTAAGACGTTTCATCTCATTAGTTTGGCGATTATATGATACTTCAACCCAATAAGGTGTCGATTTTTCCTGGGCGAGCGATAGCGAGCCTGCAATTTGGGAGAAACCCGGCCATTGGGCGGGACATTTTTCTACCGACAAATTAACACATTTAGCTTGAAGGGGGTCTGGGGGACGTTTTTTATAGTTTGAAGGGGGTTTGGAGAGGCGTTTTTCCAAGTCTCAGGGTAAACTAAAAACACATTATTCGAAAATGTCAAAAACAATTAAAACCCTCTATAATAATGAAACAAAATACCATAAAGACCTCCAAGACGTTGCACCAGATAGTGTTAACCCTTTGAGGATTGTAACGCAGTTTGACAGCTTATTCTGGATGTCATTAGATATTTTTTTACAACTTAGGGAGGCGCTCTAGGAATAAAAAGGGTAAACACTATCTCAATAACCTCTATAGATCCCACCGGTTATTCCTAAGCTGAATAGAATCGTGTAATACTAGCCAGAAGAAACTATCAACACGTGTCATAATTCGGAAGGAGTTAATAAGTCGATTTATATTTGTTTATACGAAATCATAACAGAGCATCAGACTATCTGTGAGCCTCTGAGGAATTTGTGTATTTTATTTTATTATCGATTATGTGATTTATGGAAGTGCAGCAATTGGTAGAAAAATGTTTCTCTTGGGGCTCGATCAGGAATTTGTTTTCCTTTAGGGCTCGATCATGAAATATATAATTTAGTCTAGTGCCGGAAACTACTACATAACTGATATGGTGCAATTATTGACCACTTGTGATATTCAGGCAAAACGGAAGTTAGAGCTGTAATCTTCTAAAATTAACAGAAATATAAAATAGAAACTATATGAGATCATGATGGATAGCAAGTTTACTGACTATGATATTATGTATCTATATAATATGAACTACAAAACAGTTCAGCAAGTAAATGTGTTTGATATTGATTACCAGAACCCCAACTTCCTTATAGCATAACAGTCGCAAGTGGCCAATTGGGGTATTACCCATAAATTGACAATTACTCTTCCACAGTGCAGACATTCTGATGTTGGTTTATTTTCATAATTCACACCCTATAACTTTCCACACCGTTATCAACGGCTGGTTGGTAAAGTGCAGAGCGTCTTGGAGTCTAACCTCAGTCATCCCAGGATCGACCCCGCTCAAGGCGTCGAAGGAGTTTATTTTTGTGTTCACCCAAGTCCTTAACCCTTCCAGTACCGGTGCCACCTTTTGTACAGAATGTTGGCTAATATTATACGATTTTATTCAGATTAAAGAAGGTCTCCAGCAATTGTCAGGCTTCTAACTATATCACTTAACCTGTTTTATTTTCTCATATCCTTTATAAACTGCATGTCTGTCTTTATGTACGGTATGTATGTATATACCCCATAGTTGGAGGTGGCTGACGACAAAAGCGTCTTATCAACAGCTTCAAACTAATTGTAAGTTTCCCCTGCATTAGGTGTATGGACCCTGTTTTAATTGCTTAGATTTGTCTGTCTCTGTTAGAAAAAAGATTGTTGAGGAAAATATTCATAGAATATATCGTGCAATTGGTAATTATTGGTAAAAGGTGACAAGTATGCATTTCATACTACCCTTTTTTGTTTTACATTAAATTATCCATATAACTAAATAATATGTATAATCATGAGTGTAATAAAATCGTCTAGTGTGTCCAAGACACGGCGGGCAAGTACAAATCTAATCTCATCGTTGAATTATGATAATTTCACACTACATGTGTACAAAAAAAAGTAGTTATTTATATATATATATATATATATATATATTACTACTACGGTTCCATGTCAGTTGAACCAGTGCAACTTCAACCAGTGCCACTTTAACCAGTGCTAAGTCAACCAGTGGCCACTTCAACCAGTGACCATTTTAACCAGTAACCTAACCTAACCTAACCTAACCTACTGGTTGAAATGGTAACCTAACCTAACCTAACCTAACCTAACCTAACCTACTGGTTGAAATGGTCACTGGTTGAAATGGTCACTGGTTGAAGTGGCCACTGGTTGAGTTAGCACTGGTTAAAGTGGCACTGGTTGAAGTGGCACTGGTTCAACTAACCTGTCACCTACTACTACTACTACTACTACAAGGTCCCTTCTGAAACCAGAGTGGCCTATTCAGGAACCAGGACGGCGATTAGCCGAAAGGACACTATTGGAACCAGAGGGGCCAATGTCAGTGGCCACCTAACTAATACTGGACGATCTGTCCAGTCTGTTCGGTGGCCACCTAACCAGTCACTGTCTGACCAAGTCTTGTATTAACTCAGGACTCGATCAGACGACCAGGCAGTGAGGCTCTCACCTCTTACCGCCTGGCTGTGAACTGGCTAATATATTATAATGCTTCGGGGGTATTTCCGCATATTATTTACGTTTGTTAACACATTATACTCATATTAAGGTAAACAGGTCATACAGTTTAGCCGGATTTTATTTAGGTACAAACTATATATCATAATACACATAGGAGGGGTTTCCTTTGCCCCTCCTATGTGTATTATGATATATATATAGTTTGTACCTAAATAAAATCCGGTTAAACTGTATACTAATATTATAACAAACTATAGTCTGTTCACTTGAGCATCTGGGGCTCCGTGGAAAAAAAATAATGTAATATTTCTTCACAATTTTACCTAATAACCGGTATACAGGAAAAAAGCTTACAGTAATAACACTTACTTTCAATTATGACTACTAATGGAGATATCTATTCAAAACTAGGTCGAATTGAGTGAAAATGACCGAATAAAGAGCGGCGATGTTATACCCTTGCCGACACCGACCTCCTAATATTGATGTTGCTAATATTAAGATAAGGAAACTATATTATAAACACCACATATATATATATATATATATATATATATATATATATATATATATATATATATATATATATATACCGGTATATATATATACACTTGCCGTCGTTATCAAGTATATATTCATGCACTATACACCACTTCTATATGTATAATATTCATGCACTATACACCACTTCTATATGTTCGATGTAGTGTGAGTGGTATAATGGGATTATCATAATTCTTGATTATATAATTTTACATAATTATTGTCTGAATAATTAACCCCCTCTGTGACGTATTGGCCATCTTATTCCTTATGATATTGTTATATTTGAGTAAGATAGTAAATAACTAAAAGCTACTTTATTTATGTCTTATAGTACAACTAAAGTCTGATTTAGTGAATTCGATAACAATAGTCGATTGTATTACACTCGTGATCATACATATTATGTAGTTAAAGGTATAATACCGGTATAATGTAAACAAACTTTTGGTAGGCAATAGGTAAACATACAATTCATACTTGTTACTAATAAAGTAATGCACGATATATTATATACATAATTTCCTCAGCAACCTTTTTTCTAACTGAGGACAACAAAAAGACAAACCTAAGCAATTAAAAAATAGATAGTTTGAAGATTCTCAATTGCTGGAGACCCTTTTTAATCTGAATATTAGCCAAAATATAGTGAACACGATGGTACCGGTACTGAAAGGATTAAGAACTATAGTGAGAACAAAACAAAATACTTCTACGCCTTGAGCGGGATCGATCCTGGGCTGACTGAGGTGAGACTCCAGGATGCTCTGCACTTCACCAACCAGCCGTTGATAACGGTGTGGACAGTTATAGGATGTCTATCTAGCTATCTGTTGCTGGACGCCGTGATCCTCGAAGGGGTGGCCACAATGTCTGCACTGTGGAAGAGTATTGTCGATTTGTAGGTAATCCCCAAATGGTCGTTTGCGAGTTTTAGGCTATAAGGAAGTTGGGGTTGTGTAATCGATATTAAGCATATTTACCTGATGAAATGCGCTTGTAGTGAATATATAAATACATTAAATATAATTCATAAAACATGCCATCACTCATAATCGATTAAAGTTATAATATCTGCTAATTTTATAAATTGACAGCACCATCTTCCGTATAGCCTGAAGATCACAAGTGGTTAATATCAACCTAGCAGTTATGTAGGAGTTTCCGGCTTCAGAATCACTTTGCCACCTAAAGGTACTATAGGTGAGAGTGTTGACAGATGTACACTGTTACTAACTATATCATTTGAATGGGACAGTATATAATTTAAGAGGGTTAATTGAGATAGTCTTTACCCTTCTAATTCCCACAGATCCCTCCAATGTTGTATAAAGTAGTCTGTGATAGCCAGAATACAATGTCAGAACGCGTCATAATCGTCATAAGGTGTATAAACTAATGACCAGAGTGACTCGACCTGGGGCCCTCAGTGTGAGGACCCCTGGCTCTGTTACCCAAATCAAATAATCTTCCCACAACAAATACTACTACATTATATTGCCCTAACTGTCCTTTATGACATACAATTAACCCTCTGAAGATTGTGAAACATTTTGACAGTTTAATTTCACATCATTATACTATTTTATACAGCTTAGGAGGGATCAGTGGGAATTAAAATAGTATAGGCTGACTCATTTAACCCTCTGACTTCCTCACACTGTTTTTAATCTGAATAAGATTGTCTAATAATCGCCAGAAAACAGAACGGAATGCGTTATCATATTTTCTTAGGGTTAAGATGCTGAACTTCGCCACGACTGTGACCATATATATGTATTTAATTTAGTTACATTATGGGGAAGGTTCTATTTTTTTCTGAATTCCCTTCTCCCTCATAATGCTTAGCCCATTATAAGAAGTGCACCTCATTAGTTTGGCGATTTTAAGACCTGTTGGCCCATTGTTTGCCAATATCAAGACCTTTCGTGCCATTTAAGTGTCGATTGTACTTGAGCGATAGCGAGCCTGTAGTATTGAAGGAGTTGCAAGAATTTTGAGGCCGAAAAATATATCGAAAAATTTCCGAATCTAACTCGATTATTTTTGTTAGCTTGATAGAGATCTAGCGAGTAAATCCGCCCCCCCCCCCCCTTAAATGTTTATTGTTTAGTATGAATCAGTCCATATTAGTAATTTACAAAAACAACAATATTTCATATTTTCAAATCGTTCACAGTCTGATATATTGAAGACAAACAAGTGGAGGACTCATAGCCATGTGTTTATGAATTACTGGAATTCTTGTTTCATTTATCTGGCTTCACTTTCTGTTTCTGTCTCCGTTTCACTTACACAGAGAGTAATTCAGCTAACTCTCACAAACACCTCTTCCTATACATTGCACTACACTTAACATGCACACCATAATTCTTTCTAACACACCTAAATAACGTACCTTGATTTCGACTCTCCAGGTCACTCGTTCGACCTTGTGTGTGTGTGGTGGTGGGGGGTGGGGGGGGGGGGTCACTTGTTACAGGCAGCTATGCCTTTTGTCTTCTTCATGCACATATACAAAATTATATATTATTATGTTACCTCCACCAACTGACTTTACTCTTTATCTCAATTAATTAAATCAACAAATACATGTGGCAGTCCAGGGATTCGAACCTAGGATTATTAGTCACAATATCATGCAAATGTCGTCATCGTACTGAAACGGTTAAGGAAGTGGAACCAATATGTTTTCATAATTATATTTTAATTAACGTATACATATTTTGTTCTAGAAATATATAGTTGTGGTAAAACGTTATAAATGGTATTTGATTATATATATATATTGTAATAGCAGTCAGCAGTTTAATCCTGTTTTAATTGAACACTTGCGAGTTTTGGTCTATAAGGAAGTTGTAGTTTTGGTCTATAAGGAAGTTGTAGTTTTGGTCTATAAGGAAGTTGTAGTTTTGGTCTATAAGGAAGTTGTAGTTTTGGTCTATAAGGAAGTTGTAGTTTTGGTCTATAAGGAAGTTGTAGTTTTGGTCTATAAGGAAGTTGTAGTTTTGGTCTATAAGGAAGTTGTAGTTTTTTATATCAATATTTAGCCAAATTACTCTCTAAAATATTGCTGTATAGCTTATATAAATACATTAAACCAAATATTGCTGTATAGCTTATATAAATACATTAAACCAAATATTGCTGTATAGCTTATATAAATACATTAAACCAAATATTGCTGTATAGCTTATATAAACACATTAAACCAAATATTGCTGTATAGCTTATATAAACACATTAAACCAAATATTGCTGTATAGCTTATATAAATACATTAAACCAAATATTGCTGTATAGCTTATATAAACACATTAAACCAAATATTGCTGTATAGCTTATATAAACACATTAAACCAAATTCAACACACCTTTTATCCACCAGAAATCTATAGTATTACTGCATTTCTGTTTAACATCGATGTTCACGGCTCCAACTTCCTTATAGCCTGAAACTCGCAAGTGGTCGATTAGCTACAAACTATATACAATACTAACATTCAGGAAGCTTTCTCAAATACGAACAGAATATCGTAATCATGGTTATGCCTTTAAGGGAGGAAGACCGTTTTTCTGGACCCCCTTCTCCCTAATGTTTAGCCCCACTAGTTTAGAGATTATAAAACCTTCGGCCCATTAGTTTGGCGATTTTAACACCTTTCGCCCCATTTCGTAAAATGTAAGACCTTTCGTGCCATTTAGGTGTCGATTATTTCCTGGCGAGCGATAGCGAGCCTGCAATTTTAAGAGGAACCGGCTTTCGACCGGGAAATGTTTCTACCGAAAAATGTTCAAATTTATCTTGAAGGGGAGTCTAGGGGGTGTTTTTCTAAGCTTGATTGAGGTCTAGCGAAGAAAATAAACAATAAAGGAATAATTGAATTGACACACCAAACAAACGGCCAGTCTCCCCTTAATTCGTCGATATACTTCCTAAACTTGGTACAATTCTCTGACGGAAGAGCAGATACAAAAATACTAAAGCAACCTAATCAAATTAATTAATAAAAACAGAATCATGGTGAACTGTCCTGTCTGGAGTGGTGTGAACTCTCTATTCTGAGACCCTTCTTCGAACCATCAGCTCAGGCAGATCATGAAGCATATTAATATTATATTATTATTATTATTATTATTATTATTATTATTATTATTATTATTATTATTATTATTATTATATGTATTTATTATATATTGTTTTGTTTCTAAGCATTTGTATGTCCGTCCATGTTCCTTAACAATTATGTATACAAGTACAAATATACTAAGTACACAAATATAATTAAAAAAACATCGTCCGCAACGGATCTCGAACCTTAAACACCAGATTAAAAAACGTAACCGTTGCTGCCAGGCTAGCGCAACACTGGAAAGCGAACACAGTGAGCAAAGTATGACGTTTGCTATTGTACTTCGTCTTATCTAGGTCGCTTTATTGCAAAGTATTTCGAGATTAGTACATCTTTATCATATATATATATAACACTCAAAATACTATATTACACTGTTTTAAAAACATGCAAGGAGTAGGCCTACATTTAGGTCGGATTAGTGTTAAATAATGCCGAGGAGACAGAAATGAAGGTTGCAGGAGAGTGATGCAACTCTACTTCACACCATTTCTTGCTGTATTTTACGTAATTTGCCGTTAAATATGTAATGCATGTTACAAATTCATTTAGCATTATATTTGTTTAGTCTTCCTCGCCCATACATCAGGGACGAGCCATAATAGCTTGTGAATAGACCATTGGAAAGAGACGAAATATCAGTGCAAAATATGGACAAAAGAACACAGTCAAATGAGCTCTGGTTTTTCAGCTATCTGTACACATAATATGATTGTTTCGGTCTTAATATAATACTTTGTAAACTTTATAAGTAGTAGGCATAATTTATACACACATTTCCGATTTATATATTTAAATTGAAACTTTATTTAGCAGGAAGTATAGGTTTTATACAAATCCTTTTGGTGAGCATAATTTCACCGAGCAATGATTAGTGAGAAGAGTTCTGGCTTTGCTCAGCGAACCGCCCTAGTTTGGAGTTTTCGCCAAGCAGCGTGCTTGGCGTAAAGTTGCTTTGCTCAGCGAAAGTTGCCTCATGCCTGTGTGATAGCCCCTTAACACTATTTGGTGCAACGTCTTGGGGGTTATTATGGTATTTTGTTTAATTATTTTTGAGGTTTTTATTTGTTTTAGCTATTTTCGAACAATGTGTTTTTAGTTTACCCGCTAGACTTGGAAAAACGCCTCTCCAAACCCCTTTCAAACTAAAAAACACGTCCCCCAAGCCCCCTTCAAGCTAAATGTGTACATTTTTCGGTAGACAAATTTCCCGGCCAAAGGCCGGTTTCTCCCAGGAAAAATCGACACCTTATTGGGTTGAAGCATCATATAATCGCCAAACTAATGCGATGAAACGTCTTAAAATCTCCAAGCTAGTGGAGTAAAACGGGAAGGCTCCAAATTGGCCCGCCCTGCACCTAATAGGGTTAAGTAAGGACCTCAGAGTTAGATAAATAAATCAAACAAGGAGGCTGTCGGCGTTCGTGTAGCTCTGAAAGCAAAGGTTGATTTTGGCATTGTCACTCTTTGAAATCTGGGGGAGGCACTCGCTGCAGCCAGTTATGCCTTTTGTCTCCCTCATGCACATAGAAAAAAGGCTAACCCATCCAAGCATGAAGGGTACGCTTTTCAAAATGATGAGGGAGAGGATGATGAAGGGGAAGCCGCAATGTTGCACGCTTCATGTATTTCAAGATTTACGAATATGCTTTTGATTTAATGTTTTGTCCGTCAGGAAATAATTTTTCAACATGAACTATGATTATTTATATTATTATGATGAGTGGAACTAAACAAAATTTCCTCGGATGACTGTGCAGAATAATTATTGATATGACGAAAAAGACTGATGAACGGAAATGTGCTACTACTAATATTCTTAGTAACAGCTTGGTATAAGCACTTTCCCATTTATTCGTACTAGAGGAGTTTAGATAATGCTGCTGCTTAGACACTCACAGAAATGTTTAGATATACTGTATTACCATGCATTAATGTATATTATTGCAATGGAGTAGTTTCAAGCAAAACATGACCCAGCTATTGATATCATTATATACTAGGGATCGTGTGTATCAGAAGTGACTATGTATCACGGAGTTCAAATTTCATAAACATATATATATATATATATAATGGTCTGCAGGTTTCAAAATGGTATACGAGATATTTTGTACCTATTTGATTCCTGAAGAGCCATACTATTGTCAAAACATATCTAACAGTAACCAAAATTATATTAAGAAATAAATGAACAAATTCGCCATTGTATACATAAAGAGGTTTATAATCAAAGTCAAAGATAAGAAATGTGATACATATTGGTTCTTCTATTTCGAACATTCTGAAGAGTTTATTATGATATGAGTTCGAAACAGTTTCACGTCGACTACTTAATTTTTCGCAGTTTATTTATTTACATTATGATATTAATTATTATCATAATTAGAAAATATAGTAACTCGGTAAGCAATCGGTAAAAAACTAAGCCACTAAAGCCATATTATTAACCCCTTCTGTACCGGCGACGTCTTTTCATTATATTTTGGCTACTATTAATCGTTTAGATTCAGTTTAGGAAGGACCTCTAGCAATAAGAAGGCTTCAAACTATCTCAACCAATCCTTTTAACTACCACTGATCTTTTCTAAGCTGCATAATATCGTCTAAATATAGTTAGAATATAATATAACACACGTCGCTGCTATTCAAAGGGTTAAAACAGAAATATTTGAAAACAAAAACAATGAAAATACACACCCTTGCTAAAATTACATTCGGAAAATTCCATTCATTAGCAAACAATCTGACTATGCTTTCGATTTGGGGCCCCCGGAGCGAGAATACTTTTATTAACTTACAATGGGCAAGACATTTAGGCCGCTCGGAGTTGAGATTAGTAAACATTAGCTGACTTAGGATTCATGGCTGGGGCAAAAGTTAGATAGTTACGGGGAGAGGCTCTAAGGACGCTGGAGAACGATGTGAGTAGGGAGGGAAGAGAATGAAGAACTGTTGGAGGGAAAAGATATATTAGGAAGGGTTAGTGGGAGAAGAGAGTATAGATGTAGCGCGAGTAGTTGAAATAGTGGGAAAAGAGAAAGCAGGCATATTCAAAGAAAAGAGGCTAAAGAGAGTAGAGGAAGAGGTGAGAGTAGACAAAGTAGTTAGAAACGAGACTAGTGGGAGTGGTTTGAGAAGAGACAGTAGTTAGAAAACAAATCGAATTGTGAGGAAATTGGATGCCAAGAAACAGAGTAAGTAGTGGAAGAAGAACAGATAAAAAGTAAATTCGATACCTTGTCTTTCACTACAGGATGTGTATGTAGTGACTATGATAAAGTAGTAGCAAAACATAAGATAAAATTATGAAGTAGAGAAGACGAGAAGAGAACAAAGACGAGGTACGTGAAGATAACTGATATCGTGCATGAAGTTTAGGGAAAAACTGATAATTAATGTACAGTACCTCTTGGGCACGGTGGGATATATTATCTGTCTCGGGGGACGTAGTGATCACAATTTCCAAAGGATAGGCTTATGTTCTTATCAATATTGTTTAATTAATAGTAGTAGTAGTAGTAGTAGTATTAGTAGTCGTAGTAGTAGTAGGCTTGAATGTGAAGATTTTCATAACGCAATAGTAGTGTATCATGGAGGTTTTAGAGGTACAACGTAAACAGTAGGTTGTAATAGTAATAATTTTTGTTGTTTTTGTTGTTGTTCATTAAATATAATTAATATTACTGACATAACTAGCGGCAGCAGAATAAGTATGAAGAGTCGAGGACAAACTGGGAAAGTAGGATTAGTGCGAGTGCTTGGGTATTGATAGTTGTGCACATTGATAATGGTAAGAGTACGAAAAAAAAAAAATTTAAAAGCGTTCTGTGTTTTATTATTGGGTACATCAAATTTATTCGTTCGAAATAGGAGGAAGTCAAACAACGATGAATATATATGAGGAAAACGTTAAATAGTGAATGGTAAAGGAATGAATGTGTATAATGTACCCTGTTCATTATAGATAGGTCAGAAATACCAACCCCAATCTCGGGGTAGTACTCGCTTTTTATGGCCCCTTTCCTCCTTCATGTTTAGCATATTAGTTTTGAGGGTTTAAGAATTTTGTTCCGTCAGTTTGGCGATTTTGAGATATTTCGCCTCATTTTTTGTTCAATACTAAGACCCTTCGTGCCCTTTATGTGTCGATTTTTTCCTAGCGACCGATAGCGAGCTTCTAATTTTACCGAATTTGTTCTACCGAAAAATGTACATATACAGTATATCTTGAAGGGGGGTCTACGGGGTGTTTTTTAAGCTTGATTGAAGTCTAGTGAGGAAACTAAACAAATAATTAATATATAATTATACCAACCAAAATATAAACCCTATCCCCTTAACCCGAGATGGCGAGAAGACTCTTAACCCTTAATTAGCGGCTCACCACATAAGTCGAGTTAAATAAAGCTGGACTATGTGGCGGCGCTCGACATAACTCAAGTGGCAATTTCAGCACGTAATGTTGCTGAGAGAGAGAGACAAGTGGTGGCAGGAGAGTAGCGAGCGTATGACTGCTCCAGACCACCGCGGCGAACATACTGACACGAATCCCAGCTCCCTGCTCCCTCTCTCACTCGCTATATAAGGAATTGTATCGGGAAAGTGGCTAATTACATGCTTTTTGCACTCGCGTTGCACGGTTATTGCAAGAAAACTAGCCATCATAAAAGGATCGTTATGGTGTCATTCGAAAGCTCTGTTTATGCCCTTTCAGGGATAGGTACTTGTTTTACGTTCTGGGTCTTATTTAGGCATGAAAATGATCACGTAAACAGCCCTATTTTGGCTAAAAACACCCCGCTGGGCGGTACATATAAATAAACCGCATAGGCCGCTCGTAAGGTGTTAACCCCTTCTGTACTGGTGATATACTTATCATTATATTCTGGTAACTATTAGACGATTGTATTCAGCTTAGGAAGGACGTCTACCCATTAAAAGGCTACAAGCTATCTTAATGCATTTTATTTTGTTACCATATATTCTTCCTAAGCTTCATAAAATCGTCTAAATGTAGCTGAGATAAAAAATAAAACACGTCGCCGGTAATGAAGGGGTTAAGAGGTTTTGGGGGTGAAAGGTGACAAACCTCTTAAGATCCAGGGCCATTTAAAAAAAAAATAGCACTTAAAACAAAGGAATATGTGATTAAGTTAGATAATTCCCCTCCATATCTACTATCACTCCTCCACATGTGTCAAAACCCCCTCCTTTCCCCCCCCCCCCCTCATAAATGATCACCTATTTTTCCTCTTATTCCCTTGTTTGTCGGTTTATTTACCGCGCCAATATCTCCAACCCGGTTCCAAGGTGTTGTCCTGCGCCTATCGAGTGCGTGGGGAAAGAGAGCGAGTGAGAGAGATGCTTCAGTCTGCCTCTAGGCTTCGGAGAGGGAGGTTATATGTCGCGTTCGACTCACACTTCATGACTGGACGGTCGGCAATACATTTTCTTTTTCACCCCCCAAATACTATTCGCACTTGTTTTATTGCTGTTACATGTTAATATCTTCATATTAAACGTAAAATAGGCGCATATGATTAAGTAATAACGATATTTATCGTAAAATTACGATTTTAGGCGGGAATGAAGCCTAATATTGTCGCTTGGTGGTAGGGTGTTCACTACTAATAGATCGTGCTTGTCGGCTTAAAGAGAGTGCCACTTGATACTGACCTATAAGCTAATGCCGCTACGTATTCACACACACAATAGTCTATTAGTGTTATAGGATTTAATTAGAGTATAAAGGGAATTTGAATGTCAATATATTATAGCAATAACAATTATTTTTCATTGACTCTAATTGTTTTGATTGGTTTTCATGAAAATTCATGTTCGAAATGCATTACAGATTAGTGCAGACTTTTTCGAAATGCATTACAGATTGGTGCAAGCTTTACACTTACTGATATTTCAATAGGTATGCTTCAAATACTATGATATATATTGTATTTCTATCTACAAAGGTGCATGACCGGTTAGGAGATATTAATGTATTTTTCTTAAGGGGGGATGAGCTGCTTTTTCTGGCCCCTTCTCCCTCGTATTTAGCCCCATTGGTTATTAGATTTTAAGATGTTCGGCCCATTAATTTGGGGATTTTAAGAGTTAACGCCCCATTTCCTTGTCAATATTAAGATCTTTCGTGCCATTCAGGTGTCGATTTTTTCCTGGCGAGCGAAAGCGAGCCTGTAATTTTAAGAATAACCAGCCTTCGGGACATTTTTCTACTGAAAAATGTACAAGTTTATCTAGAAGGGGGATCCTGGGGTTATTTTGAAGTATGAGGAGGTCTAGGGAGGAAACTAGACAAATAATCAATACATGAACAAAATCAACCAAAATTGAACCCTCGGGGGGATGGTATCAGGTAAACTTTAAGACTTAGTATCATATTACAATGCCAGCTATTATCTCTTTGTGTGGATATCATTGTACAATACACCGTGTTTCCGAACTTTGCCGACAAACTTTGTGGGTTAATTGATGGGGAGATCCGAAATATAAATGCCTAAGTAAAAATAATAACGTAAACGTAATATAAGAGAGGTACAGGACCTGCTACCAGAAAAGGCTGACAACACTGGTGTAAAATGATAAACAGAGGCTTTACCGTACTGGTTGTGACGAAGGCAACGCCGTAGCCAAGTGTCCGAACGGTTAACAAAACAGTACAGTATCTCAATCACGGGATTCGATCAGATCCGTAGGCTTCGAATTATTGAACCCGAGGCTGTGGGACAACTCCTAGCTCAATACTGTATGAACCCTACAATACCCAAACGAACCATCGGAACATGGATAGGCCCTACGTATTCCATAATTTCAGTACTGTATTAGTAACGCTAAATCCTACGTTTTTTATGGATTATCGCTGGTGCATGAAAATACCAAAACAACGCAGAACTCAAGCTACAGACAGATACAGATTGACATAGTCAGGTCCGCTCGTAAGAGAAGCTTTAAAACCTTCCCTCGATTACCCGAGAAAGGACAGGGATGTGGGGGGGGGGGGGGGGGGGGGGGAGATTTGACGTGTTCGATCGTTCGGCCACAGGCTGTGGCTGCTGTAGGCTATGCTGTTCACGTAAATAGGGCGTTGCCTTTATCACAGCCAGTAATGTCTCTGTTTAGCATTTCATACTAGCGAGTTTAGCATAGGATAAGCACAACAGTGCTAAGCTCCATTGGACAAATGTTTTCCGTTTCATATTATGTCTTCCATAACATTATTCATGCTAAGTATGATTTGTACTTTGCATTGACAGTTATTAACGACATACTTTAAGCAGTTTATTTTTATTTGTATTACTCTACTTGCCAATGGACGATTGTTATATATATATATATATATATATATATATATATATATATATATATATATATATATAATATGGTAGACACACTTAGTCCCAAGATTATTCGTGGACAGTTTACAGTGAGGTGGCGTGAAGCCTGGAACGCATATGTAAGGCCTTCAATGTACAATAGTGATAGGAGTAGAACAAGGAGATGTTTTTGCCTTGTCATGAATAAAGTTAACCCCTATGTTTACAATGATATGTACCTTTTCAGCTTTACCAAATTTAATGCAACATAACTGTATCTATCTTAAGGGGAAGTTACTGTATGTATTTATTTAAGGGGACGTTACTGTATGTATTTATTTAAGGGGACGTTACTGTATTTATTTATTTAAGGGGACGTTACTGTATGTATTTATTTAAGGGGACGTTACTGTATGTATTTATTTAAGGGGACGTTACTGTATGTATTTATTTAAGGGGACGTTACTGTATGTATTTATTTAAGGGGACGTTACTGTATGTATTTATTTAAGGGGACGTTACTGTATGTATTTATTTAAGGGGACGTTACTGTATGTATTTATTTTGCATTATCACCAGCATATTTATTTGTTTTAGTTTGTTCCCTAGACGTCAATCAAGCTTTAAAAAATAAATAACAAAATAATAACAATGAAATCCCAACGAAACCTTTGGTTATCATCATTTTTCCATTAATTATGTCTAATAAAAGTCGTAGATTCTTGGTAATTTATATAAATGACCGAACTATTATCACACTTTATATCAGCAAGTGCCAAAGCAACATTTTGAAATAAAATTGTTGTGGAAACGCTGTGTGATCTTGCCTTGAAAATAATGACATAAAATAATCCTTATTAATGAACTTGCGAACACAAAATTAATAGAAAAGTTTAAAAGTTGGCAAGTATCCATTGAATATATCCACAGCACATATATTTTTGTTTGTGCATTTATTGAAAGCAAACCACATATAATTACTTCTCAGTTTACCGCAAGAATGTACAAGTATATTTCCTTTAACCCATTCAGTACCAGTACCAGAGACGTCTTTTTCATCATATTCTGGCACCTATTAGACGATTTCATTAAGCTTAGGAAGGACCACTAGCAATAATAGGGCTTCAAAATATGTCAACCAACCCTTTTAACTACCACAGATCCTTCCCAAGCTGCATAATATCGTCTAAATATATCTTGGATAAAATACAACACATGTCGCTGGTACTCAAAGGGTTAAATATAGAGGACAGTAGAAAGTATGGTAAATGTTATCAGTTGTCCATGATCGCTTTACTGCGTTGTCCGTGATGGCAGCCTGTAACTCAACCCGCGGTCATTATCGTTATTCCGCACACACCACCACCCACCCCAAAAATGTTGGAAATAATGTAACCCGATATTGGAGGAGGTAAATACGGGTTCGGGTTAATAAATAGTGCGGCTAGATTCCGCGGGTGTCCCCCCCCCCCCCCCCAAAAAAAAAAAACACATGATTGCTGTTGCATTGTGTTGTGAATTACGTCGTTAATACGTTTAAGGGGGTGGCACTCGCTTTTTATGGACCCCCTTCTCCCTCGTGTTTAGCCTCATTAGTTTTGAGATTTTAAGACGGTCGGCCCATTATTTTGGCGATTTTAACACCTTTCGCCCCATTTCATGGTCAATTTTAAGACCTTTCGTGTAATTTAGGTGTCGATTTGTTCATGGCGAGCGATAGCGAGCCTGTAAATTTAAGAGGAATCGGCCTTCGGCCGGGATATTTTTCTACCGAAAAATGTAAACATTTATCTTGAAAGGGGGTCTAGGGGGTGTGTTTGTAAGCTTGATAGAGGTCTAGCGAGAAAATTAAAAAATATATGAATCAATGAATTAATAGACCAACAATCCAGCCAGTAGCCCCTTGATACGTTTAATTCCGGATTCGGTGCCCTGTTTTTGGAATTTGATTGTGTGTTTATGGCGAGGTGTAGGTTTGGAATAACTTTTTAGCCGAGTTTTCCTGCGAATGTGTGTGATATTTATTTTGGGAATGTCGTCCCCTTTTTAGAACTGGTATTTCCTGTCTCTATAATTGTGTTACGGTCATTAAGGGGGGTCACCGGCTTTTTGTTATCTTTCTCTCCTTTTCTCTCTTTCCCTGGCTTGTATCTATTCGCTCCCATTCAGCCAACTGCTTTAACACCTTATTGGCGGGCTAGGCGGTTTATTTATATGTACCGCCGAGCGGGGTGTTTTTAGCCAAAATAGGGCTGTTTACGTGATCATTTTCATGCCTAAATAAGACCCAGAGCGTAAAACAAGTATCTATCCCTGAAAGGGCATAAACAGAGCTTTCCAATGACACCACAACGATCCTTTTATGACGGCTAGTTTTCTTGCAACAACCGCGCAACACGAGTGCAAAAAGCATGTAATTCGGTACTTTCCCCATACAATTCAGTATGTAGCAAGTGAGAGAGGGAGGGAGGAGGTGGGATTCGTGTCAGTAGGTTCGCCGCGGTGGTCTGGAGCAGTCATATGCTCGGTACTCTCCTGCCACCACTTGTCTCTCTCTCTCAGCAACATTACGTGCTGAAATTGCCACACGACCTATGTCGCGCGCTGCCAGATAGTCCAGATTTATTATACTCGACTTATGTTGCGCGCCGACATTTAGGGGTTAACACGTTTATCCTCATCTAGGTGTCGATCTCTTCCTGGCGAGCGATAGCACGCCAGCATTGTATGGAGAAATCCGGCTTCGCCGGAGAAATTTTTCTGTCGAAAAATGTACAAATTTAGCTTGCTGTCGAAACAAAGATATATATATATATGCTGGCTTGCTACCACTCGCCAGGAAAAAATTAACACCTGGATGGGGTTAAACGTCTTAAAACAGTAGGCTGAATGGGGCCGAATGGATACAAGCCAAAGAGAGAGGGAGAGGAAGAGAGAAAAAGCGAAGTGGGCTCCCTTAAAACTTTTAGCTTTTTATTTAAACAGCTAGCAACAATTTTTGTTTAAACACACACTGTTTTTAGCACTTATGCATCGACAGTATAATTTGTTTAGTTAAAATGACTCGGAAATTGTAGAGCATGGTTCTGATTTTAGCAGTGCATAGCAGTGGTCCGATTTGTTTACATAATAGTGACTTTGGTAAAACATTATTAAATTCCTATTATCGAACGTTATAGTAAACACGATATTCTATTTGTATCAACATTTTAAATAATGTCCATACCCTTCTCTGATTCTCTTTCCCAGTTCTCATTTTCATATTAGTATTTTATAAATGATGTCTTCTTTTAATGTCTAACTCTCCAGTTAGCTTTGTTTTTTCTCTCTTACATACCAGGCTTTCAAATCATTATTGATGTCTTTCACGTTATTATGGTTATTGCAAATCCTGTATCGAACTTTATATATTCCAGTTTGTAATGTTCTTATCAATTAAGCTTTAGGAAGATTCTTTTTTTTTTTTAGTACTGCCTTCTCTTTTTCATAACCACATCTTGAATATAGGTTTGTTTCGCTTGCATTCCATACAATTAGTCAGTCCTAATTAAATTATTGAAAACATGGAAATCTTAAGAAGGTATGAATATAAAATATTGATTAGTAATAACAACACTACGTCCAACAAAGCAGTTTAACCCCTTCTGTACCGGCGACGTCCTTTTCACTCTATTCTGGCTACTATTAGATGATTATATTCAGTTTAAAAAGAGCCTCCAGCAGTTAACAGGCATATATCTATCGCACTTAACCCTTTTTACTGCCACAGATCCATCTAAAACTGCACAAAATCGTAGGGGGTTAACCTTCATACCGTGTATTGTGAAGTTACCACTCATAATATTTAATTTCATAAACAAATTAAACAAAACAAAATTACGCTCTCATTTTGTCATTATTGTTTTCCAACCTTTTAATGTAATCATCTTTCATTCATGATTTCTGTAAAGCGTTATTTATTTTGTGTTCGATAGGCATTGTTTAAATGAGAATACATTGGTTTCGCGAGCCATGGCATAGTCAGTAGAGCTTTGGCTGCTGATCAAAGGGTCGGCGGATCGAATCCTCTCTGTCAAAATGTTATTGGTAGAC
This sequence comes from Paralithodes platypus, assembly GCA_032716605.1. Taxonomy (NCBI): domain Eukaryota; kingdom Metazoa; phylum Arthropoda; class Malacostraca; order Decapoda; family Lithodidae; genus Paralithodes; species Paralithodes platypus. The sequence continues at coordinate 9,936,090 of CM064502.1, forward strand.
GTCAAACCCATCTCCCCTTAACCATGGAGAGGTAACGCTCAAAATCATAATTTTCAAGGTTTGGTAGTTGTAAATATGCAATGTCGACTTTGACCTCAAATATCTCCCAAACCAAGAGACTTAGATATTTTGTTAACATTGCTAAAAATAATATAAGGATCCCTTAATATTATGTTAGTAAATAGTGGATATTGAAAGGTAATTAGTATTTTTAAAGAATTTAATAAAAAAATAAGTAGAAGTTTTGAGTAGGTGGTACTTAAAAAAAAAAAAAAAAAAAAAATCAAGTACTCTTGAGGGGACTGGCACTCTGGGGGCGTGGACGGTAATGGTCAGGTAGCTTGGAGTGGGAGTGGCAGCCCTGCAGACCCCATTGGCTGAGAGAACTGCAAAGTTGAAAACAAATTAAAAAAAAAGTCCACCAAAAAATACGGTCATTTAGAAATATTCGGGAGGGTACCTAAATATTCTTGGATTCATACCAAATTCAACACAGTCCTTGCCACATTATCTTAGTATGACCCCAAAGTGTAATAATTCAAATCGGAGTAATATAAATACTACCAACAAAATTATTTATGGAGGGGCACAAATTTTAACTCTGGAGAGATAACGCTGTTCCATATGCGCACGTGAGGCCCTCATTTGGCAACATGAGACAGGCTAGCTTGTGTGAGCATGATGGTCCGTTATATGGCTAAGTTGCCTATTAGTCTTAGATCGATATCTCAAACACATTCCTGACAAGGCACAATATGCACAATCAATAAAGTTACTTACCAGGTTAGGTCGGTGCCTGTGGGCAACGTTGGTTTCCTGTTTGAGCCTGTTGCAGTAGAGCTAGAGCGTAGGAGCTCCGCTCACCACTGGAGGTACCAGTAGACTGCCTCCCGGCAGGCCGATATCCCGAGCAACGGCCATGTGGGCTGCGCGCCGACCAAATATCGCGTTTTGCGCAACCCTCGCGTGCTCATATGCAACGGGATTTCCTCTCCAGGGTTAAGGATATTATATAGAGTAGGAGGTAGGCAGTGTGAAGGTTAAGGAGGCAGTGGCCGGATTTTTGGGCTATTAATTAATTTATTCAATTATTTTTGTGTTAGTTTCCTCGCTAGACCACCATCAAGCTTAGAAATACAACCCCTAGACCCTTTTCAAGATAAATTTGTACATTTTTCGATAGAAAAATGTCCCGGCCGAAGTCCGGTTTCTCTTAAAATTACAGGCTCGCTATCGCTCGCCAGAAAAAAATTGACACCTAAATGTCTCTTAAGGTTTTAATATTGACAAAGAAATGGGGCGAAAGGTCTTAACATCGATAAACTAATAGAAGGAACGTCTTAAAATGTCAAACTAGTATGCTAAACACGAGGGAGAAGGGAGTCCAGAAATAGCGAGTAGTACCCCCTTAATGCAAAGAAAATTATTGTATTCTCCTTATAGAAGCCTGTGTTATTTCCATTTACCTTTTCTAATGTCGCCAGCTTGCATTATTATTATTATTATTATTAGTATAATTATTATTAACCAATATTGTACCGGTGACGTCCATTCCATTATATTCCGGTAACTATTATGGTAATTTTATTCAGCTTAGGAAGGACCTCTAGCAATAATAAGGCTTCATACTATCTCAATCAACCCCTTAAACTACCACAGATCCTTCCTAAGCTGCATAATATCATCTAAGTATAGCTAGAATAAAAGATGACACTCGTCGCTGGTACTCAAAGTGTTAACATTGGTAGTGGTGGTGGTGGCATTTATACACACTTTGTTTTTAGTATTATATGTTATGTGTTTTTACTTAGTAATTTTAAACAAACTTGTATTATAACTTATTAAGTTCTGCAAACAATACCACATTAGTGAAACCTTACAAACAATACCACATTAATGAAACCTTACAAACAATACCACATTAGTGAAACCTTACAAACAATACCACATTAGTGAAACCTTACAAACAATACCACATTAGTGAAACCTTACAAACAATACCACATTAATGAAACCTTACAACAATACCACATTAGTGAAACCTTACAAACAATACCACATTAATGAAACCTTACAAACAATACCACATTAATGAAACCTTACAACAATACCACATTAGTGAAACCTTACAAACAATACCACATTAGTGAAACCTTACAAACAATACCACATTAGTGAAACTTTACAAACAATACCACATTATTGAAACCTTACAAACAATACCACATTATTGAAACCTTACAAACAATACCACATTAGTGAAACCTTACAAACAATACCACATTAGTGAAACCTTACAAACAATACCACATTAATGAAACTGTACAACAATACCACATTAGTGAAACCTTACAAACAATACCACATTAATGAAACCTTACAAACAATACCACATTAGTGAAACCTTACAAACAATACCACATTAATGAAACCTTACAAACAATACCACATTAGTGAAACCTTACAAACAATACCACATTAGTGAAACCTTACAAACAATACCACATTAGTGAAACCTTACAAACAATACCACATTAATGAAACCTTACAACAATATCACATTAGTGAAACCTTACAAACAATACCACATTAATGAAACCTTACAAACAATACCACATTAATGAAACCTTACAACAATACCACATTAGTGAAACCTTACAAACAATACCACATTAGTGAAACCTTACAAACAATACCACATTAGTGAAACCTTACAAACAATACCACATTATTGAAACCTTACAAACAATACCACATTATTGAAACCTTACAAACAATACCACATTAGTGAAACCTTACAAACAATACCACATTAGTGAAACCTTACAAACAATACCACATTAGTGAAACCTTACAACCAATACCACATTAGTGAAACCTTACAAACAATACCACATTAGTGAAACCTTACAAACAATACCACATTATTGAAACCTTACAAACAATACCACATTATTGAAACCTTACAAACAATACCACATTAGTGAAACCTTACAAACAATACTACATTAGTGAAACCTTACAAACAATACCACATTAGTGAAACCTTACAAACGGTGTTCATACTCACGCCCATACAGTATGTATAACATTGGTTACAGCTATGTGTACTGAAATGAACATATAATAGTCTATCTATCTATCTACTCAGGCCCAATCCACACTTTTTTTTGTGGGGGGGGGGGGGGGGACTCGAGACAGGCCCCGAATCGGGACAACATAACACAAAATAATGAACATACAAAAACAAAATACACATTCACACACATATAATAATACAGTGATGAAAGCGATGTGCTAAACATTGCCAGAACTAATCATAATCTAGTTTGGCCATTGCCCACAGACTAATGTGGTAAAAGATAATACTTCTAAAACACAGTGAACGCGGGAGGACATCTCGGTGGTTACCAAATGGTACACATCTCAGTGGTTACCAAATGGTACACATCTCAGTGGTTACCAAATGGCACACATCTCAGTGGTTACCAAATGGCACACATCCCATATATAATATAACACACAAATATATTGATAAATGAAAGATTGAGTTAGGGGGACAGTGACTGTTTGGTTGGTCTATTAACTCATTTATTCATATATTTTTTTAGTTTCCTCCCTAGAACTCCACCAAGCTTAGAAAAACGCCCCCTAGACCCCCCTTCAAGATAGATTTGTACATTTTTCGGTAGAAAAATGTCCCAGACGAAGGCCGATTCCTCCTAAAATTACTGGCTCCCTATCGTTCGCCAGGAAAAAATCGACACCTGAATGGCACGAAGGGTCCTAATATTGACAAGGAAATGGGGTGAAAGGTCATAAAATCCCCAAAGTAAAGGAACCAACGTCTTAAAATGTCAAGACTAGTGGGGCTAAACATTAGGGAGAAATGAGTCCAGAAAAACGGTCTGTCTCCCCTTAACACATTACTAATTATTTCCCTTACCTTGAAGGGATGCCTGTATCTGGATTTAACTATGATATGAACACGAGACTAATATAATATATTTTAATGTATTTAATATTTCCCAACGATTTATGAGAGCGATTCTAAATAAACATAAATTATAATTATGATGTTTTGACATTTTTTTTTTTTTTTTTTTTTTATGATACAACCATAATTGTAATGGGAATATAACAGGATTCATAAAATGATCTATGAGGTATCTTGATATAATTATTCATATCTACCAGTTCTATAAGCACTTTATGCTTATTTACCATTTCAGTACCATGACCTTTTTATTCATTGTAATTTGGCGGCTGTTACGCTGGCCAGCTTGCCAGAATGTACTCGTACTCGCTAGCGCTCGCCAGGGCAGTGAAATGGGCTATAATAATCATAGAACGATGGTCTTTCTTTCTTAGTATTCATGTTGTCACAGACAGATCAGTGGTGGTCTTTATTCTTGTCTGTGACACTTGGAAGTATTTTATATCATTGATAGAGTATAAGATATGTAGTGTGAATTGCAAGGAGAGAGAGAAAGAAGGAGCAGCGAGGTGGTAGTATGTGCGTGTGTATGTACGTGTGCCTTCCTCGCTCGGGCGGAGGTTCCCACGCTCGTGATTGGTCGGCTGGCCTGGCGCATCATATGACGCCTGCTCTTCATGATGTAGTCGTCTGTGATTGCGGGTCGCTGTCTCAGCTTGGTGCTGGGGGGCTCCTACCCGCGTGTCTCCTACCCGCGTGTCTCCTTAGAGCTTGGTATGTTGTGCTTGGTCCTAGACGTCCCTTGCAATCTGTCCCCAATCTAACCCTCTTTACTACTGTTTCTCTCTCTGAACTTCTTCTTTTCCATACTTCTTGTCTTTATTCAATTACTTATCCCTTCTGGTTCTGCATATGACTTCCATAGTCGGCCAGTCGTATTACCAGCACCAGTTCTCACATATATGTTTTGCACTAGCTTTAGGGATTATTAGAGTCATAGTCACATGGTATCATAGTTTTGGGTGCTTCTAATTATTGAGTTGTTCTTTCCTACTGTTTAATGCTAGACAGTGGAGGGTATCTTTGGTCGTTGGCTGAGTTATGTATGTGGCAAGTCAGAGCCTGTACGACTTCGACGGAGCTAGGTAGCCTGTAACCCTTGTGCATATTTTTCCTTTGCGAGTGTAGCAGCATACAAGCGAAGGGCTTTTGCCTACTCTTACTTGTATGCTTGCTACCTCATTGTGTTGACCTTTGTGGAGCGCCAGGGTAAGACAAGATACTTGAGATCTGGACTTACCAAGAGAGCCTCCTAGTCACTTAATGTAACATAAGGGAAATCTGTTCAAGGGGAGACATGCTTGCGCTCTGCCTAGGCTCCTTGTACCTTTTATGCCACTGTTAGACTTTATTAGTGAGAAAGACAGCATTGTGTTTATTAACTTTAATTGCGTATGCTTTAGGAATTATTCACGCATTATTTTAGCCTAGGTTGATGCATAGTGCACAACCCAGTTTGGCTGTTACGTTGGCTAAGGAAGTACTGTTTTGAGTGGCTATTATTAGTGCTGTCACAGAGTTGTTGCACTCCCTTGTTTTATATATATGCATCCTACTTGTTGATGTATTTAAGATACACGCTTTGGTGTCCTGCCCCTGCATTATTTCTGTTCTATATTCGACGAGCATCTTAGAGCATCAGACGTTTTCAGAAGATTCCATATCTGTTTGCTGTAGGACTAGACTTCCAGTGTTTTCATAGAGCATTGAAGAGTTTAGTGTTGAGTTCAGACTCACACTAAAGTTAACGTAAGCATATACTCCTTTATTTAATCTTGTTATAGTTTATTTAAGCATTGTTATTACTTGAGAGCATTTTATTAACGTAAAGTACTCCTGTTGTGAGTAGGCTTTGCCGTCACCGGAAAGCCTTTGTAGAAGTGCACTAAACCCAGTTAATTGATACCCCGTTATCCAGTAGATTAACTCTGGAGGGTTTAAGTGTTTTGTTCACCGGCTTAATAGTTCGAGGGTTTGGAATTAGCGTACCGTTGTTGCAGATATAGCCTATCTTCTAGTCCAATATTAAATGCCCTTGTTTATTTCGTTGTGCCGGTTGTAATACGGCCATTGAAGGATCTTTTGTTAAATTAGGAACGACCTGTGGAAGTCAGAGGGTCTCCGCCATAAGGGTGCCATTGGTGTCTGCCAACTCTCTTTTCACTCGAATATGGCTATACCCCTAACAAACACTCCACAATACTCGTACAAGAAATATAGTATAGTTTGATCTTTCACATTAAATTCCACATTATAAAAAATTAAATATTACTCCGTTGTTTGATAATTGCGTTACTAAAGTAGCGTTCACAGAATAACATGTCAGATCTCTCTTACACCAGGATCCCTATAGTGCAGACCGGAATGACAACAATAACTTTTAGCGACTGGTCAAATGGTTGACTATTTTCACATGTAGGTTATAATCAGTATATTGTGGGAGTTCCGGTTGTTTGCTGGTAATATCAACTTTATACCACCACATCCCGTTGTGGCAACAAACTCGGCAGCCGCAACCATTAAGGGGGGTCACCTGCTTTTGTTCTCGTCTAAATATACCGTAGCTACAAGAACATTAAAAATACGTCACCAGAAAAGAAGGGGTTAAGTATCGAGAAATTAGCTTCCAAGGGATTCAATTTACCGTCAGCTGAAATTAAACAGAGCTATAGTTAAACTCTTCATGAGCATGGCGCGTTTTGGCAGTTAATTCTGGCAATCATTATGAAGCTTAGATATTGTTGATACTAATTATTGATCAAAACAAACCTGGTGCCGAGACATCACTTATTATCGCGACTGTACAGGTATGTTGTTGTTTTATCATTGATTTACTCATATAAAGACGTCAGTTAGGTTCATGCTGAACCTAGGACCCAGATCACATGTTGGCCAGGAACAACTTCAGTCACTAGGTATGCTCAATGTTTCTGACAGGGCCAAACAAATCAGGATGACTAATGCCTTCAAAATTTTCTATGACAGAGCTCCAGAGTATCTAAAGAATGATTTTGTTAAAGCAAATGAGAGGAGTGGACATAATACAAGAAACATGATGTTTAATTTTAAGGTCCCGAGAATCCAAGGACAGGGTAAGCAAACATTCTTCTTCACTGCCATCAAAGACTGGAACGACCTACCCCAGTCAGTCCGTGAAAAGAGAACACTGTATTCCTTCAGACGTAGCCTGAAGGAACACCTGAGCCGGACAGCTGCGAGAAGGGAGCACCAAGCTTATGTCTACTACTAAATACGACATAAGAGATACACAAACCAAACTGAAATGATTACTGATTACGGATTACTGATATTTACTATAGGATGTAAGGTATCTTAAAATAACCCCCTAGAAATACTTTTGCTACAGTATCTATTTCTGTATCCTCCCCTTTTCCCCAGCTAACCTAATCCCACAAGGACCTCAATGGAAATACGCCTAACGGCCTTATTGGGCTATCCTTAGTTGGAATTATGCAAGGCTGGTACATGTCATATTTGTAACAAACTATGTGGTACCAACTCTGTAAATTGCTGACTGAATAAATATTATTATTATTATTATTATTAAACAATAATCACTTATAGTTTTGTAAAATCTTTGTGTTTGTGGCTGTGCGATCCTACAAAGTAGTGAGTCATGGTAGCTGCGGACATGTTTGAATCTTCATCGATTTCAAACGATATAATACACTGTGTTATAATATCCCACGTACTTTGCAACTAATATTTTAACGTAGAAATAGATAAAGTTGAAACGGCGCCCCCCAGCCCTGCCGTCCCCCGTTTCCAACCCTGCTGTCCCCTGCCCTCCCTCCACCAACCCCGCCCCCTGTCCTCTCTCCCCAACCCTGCCATCCTCTGTCCCCCGTCCCCTGCCCTCCCTCACCAACCCCGCCGTCCACCGCCCCCTGTCCCCCGTCCGCCACCCCCTAACCCTCCCTCCTCCAACCCCGCCGTCCCCCATGCCCCGCCTCCTGCCCTCCACTTCCCCGGCAGCCACTTTAGCCCGGCAGAGTAGGAAGGTTATGAGCCAGAATTACTGACGAAGGTATAATTAGCTGGCCACGGTTCACCTCGTCTCTTCATCTCGCCGCACACTTTAATTGGATTCCTCAAAAAGCGTCTTTTTTTGTATTACCTGTGTTCAAAGAGAGAATGAAACAGAGCGTTTTTTTTTTTTTTTTTAGTTTAATTGATAAAAGGGCGAACTGGAAATCTATATTAAGGAAGAAAAAGGTTTTTGACAATCAAAAACCGCACATAGGATTTTTGTTTAAATGTCCGTGTTCCGAAATAACATTAACCCCTTCTGTACCAGCGACGTCTCTTTAAGTTTATTTTAGCTATATTTAGACGATTTTGTGCAGCTTAAAATGGATTTGTGTTAAATGAGATATTTCAAAGCATGTTAATTGCTGGAAGCCCGTGTTAAACTGAATAAAATCGTCTAATAGTAGCCAGAATAATGTTAAATGGACGGTGCCGGTACAGAAGGGGTTAAGACCTGGGATTATTTATGTTTACTTTCAAAAATATAAGGAAAGAAGGAGTTTTGAAAATTAGATTCATAAGAGCCACTATGGAAGCCAAAAATAATGATGCCTATTGATTTAAGCAATCGAAATGCAATTGTATCTGACATTGAATACCAGAGTTCAGCTACGACCTTTCGCCCCATTTATTTGTTAATATTAAGAGTTTTAGTGTCATTTAGGTGTTGATTTTGTCCTGCCGAGCGATTGAAACTGAATATATCCGTCTAAATTTAGCTAGAATATAGTTAAAAAGACGTCGCCGGTACAGAAGGGGTTAATTGTGTATGTTGGGCTTGAGGCGCTTAGGTCTTTATTTCCAACAGTAATACTATAAGTGTATTAAGGGGGTGACCTGCCTTTGTTCTCTCCTTTTCTCTCTTTCTCTGGCTTGTATCCGTTCGGCCCCATTCAGCCTACTGTATTAAGACGTTTACCCCCATGCAGGTGTCAATTTTTTCCTAGCGAGCGGTAGTTAGCCAGCATATTTGTTTTAATTTTTTTTGACAGTAGGCTAAATTTCTACATTTTTCGATAGCAAAATGTCTCCGGCGAAGCCAGGTTTCTTCATACAATGCTGGCTCACTATCGCTTGCCAAGAAAAGATCGACACCTAGATGGGGATACACGTCTTAAAACAGTTGGCTGAATGGTGCCGAATGGATACAAACCAGAGAGGGAAAGGAAAGGAGAGCAAAACAGAAGGTGACCCCCCTTAACTAAATGCAATAGGCAATCATTTTCGCATACGTAAATCTTATAGGTCTCTAAATTCAGAAATCATTGAGCGTATATTGTGAAACCGTTTGCATTAAGTACCATAGATTATATTAGGTTGGAATACAGTTTATCGTACCGTGATAATATAGCAATTAATATTAAACTAAAGGCCATACTCATAATTTCGAATTGAATTCATTATTATATGGACATACATATATATTATATTATATAGCTATATAATTATGTACACACACAAACAAGTTAATATTACATATTGATTAATTATCTATCTGCCCAAATTACTTCCTTTTCATAGCAGATATGATTATATACCTGTATATATATATATATATATATATATATATATATATATATATATATATATATATATATATATATATATATATATATATTACATATATAATATTACATATTAGTAAAGCCAGGTAATAAATTTTCTTTAATACATACGAGGTTGAAAGAAATGGCAATTTCTGCGTTGGAAATTTTATTATTCAAAGTTTCCAGGTCTCTGATGTGTTTTCGCTGGGTGGCAGGAAGTAGATGAAGGAGATGAGCAAAATTCATGATGGTACAGGGTTACATTAATGTACATGATGATACAGGATATACGACGCGTTTCACTGGACAACCAGCATTATCAAGTAAGGATAGAATGATATAAAAGGAACGGAACGGAAGTATATAGTAAAGGTGAGGCAAGTAATCAAATTTCCCCTGGTGATACAACCTACGCCAAGGCCGATTTTACACTCCAGGTACCCAGTTTAACGTATGGGTGGGACGAGGCGAACACGAGAGAAGGCCTGCCCAATGACCACTGAGCAATCCTGGTGGCTAACCAAGTTCTCAGTCTCGTGTGTTGGTTGGTTGTAGGAAGCCACCAATCAGGCCCCTGAATACATTTTAGCCACCATGAATCCAGGTACTCATTTTCGTCTGAGTGAGACGGAACTGACAGGGAATGGAGTTTGTTCAACACTCCTGGGCTACTTGAACCCTGGTGGCAAGCCAGGGAAATTTCCCCCACCCCTAGGGCAACATCTGGTCAATGTCGGTACCGAGTGCAATCACCCACCCAGCAACTGCTGTGCTGGTACCAGGCACGGTCAACGTAGGTGCTGGTGCTGGTGGGGGGATAGACAGGTTGGGGAGGTGAGAGGTCTCTAAGGATTAGAGAGAAGTAAAGATGGAAATGAAGAGCAAAGTTGAAGAGTAAAAGGTGGAGGGCCGTCCTCCTTGCAATTTTTTGGTGATTCTTGGATGTGATTAGTAAGAGTAGTCGACGAGTATCAGTGCATCTTGTGGAGTGGTAGGTGGTGCTGGTGGTGTGGAAAGGCCGTTGATGTTGGTGAAGGTGGGAGATGGTGTTGGTTTATGAAGCGGATGGTGAAGCTGAAGATTCTTGGTGGATTTCTAATTATTTATTAAGCTTTTTTTTTTTCATATGATTCTTAACATTCGATACGCGTGCTCTGCCCTCCGGTGTTAGTCTCGACTCATGAAGCCAGGTAGAGGGATATTTTTGTTTCATTACAGCCAGAGTACAAGTTTCAAGGTCTTCTGCAAAACTTATAAATTGTTCGTCTGTCACATAAGCAAAGTTTGGGTCATAATCTGGCTGCTTCTCCCTCACAACTTGTGGTGTTAGAACAGGAGGGAGAGGAGTTGTCATGATGGTCGGTTCTGGTGTAGAGCTGGCTGACTGAAGTGGTGTAGAAGGGGTCTTGTCATCTTCTTCTGGATCTTCAGCATCAGATAGTTCCACGTCCACTTCTTCTTCCTCAGAATCTTCCTCTTCATAAGAGTCATCTTGGTGAGTGTCGAGGTCCATGGAGTCGTCTTCTGTAGGAATGATGATAGGAGGTGCTGGAGATGTGATTCCCTGTGTTGCCTGTGGAGTTGGGTCTTCAGGATGCTCAGCTTGTTGGGATTGTGGCGCTGACGTGTTGATCCTGTTAACCACTCGAGGTACAAGGGAGATCTTCTTCTTTGGCGTCTTTCTGGGTTTCTTCTGGGTCTTGTCGACTGATGGTGGTTGCTGGAGAAGATGTTGTAGTTTGGGAGCACTCCTCGCCTCCAGCGGTGTTGGTTCTGGGGCTCGGTGTTGTTGTCTTTTGGAGGGCTTCTTCCTTGCCGACGACCTCTTGGTGATTGCTGAGGTCGTGGAGAGAGCCTCCTCAGGGATGGTGATTGTCGGCAGCTTGTTGACTGACAGCAGATAGGGGATCAGATGGCAGAGTTGTTGCTTGTCTGTACCAGCGATGGCTATGGCTGACTGGATACAGGCGTAGATTTTTGCCCTCAGTACAGCTTCCCCTTCTGCAGTCGTTGTTGTTGTTGGCACCTTTGGTGGAGTGTTGTGTGGAGAGAATGAGGAGCCCTTGACAGGGGCTCCTTTAGGGCCTGTGATGTTGATGGCTTCTCTTCCCTGACTCCCGGAGTAGATGGAAAACTCCACTGCTTCACCATTCTCCAACGAGGCTCTCTTGCTGCTCTTGTTGTTGTGGATGTTGGTGTGGTGGCAGAAGATATCCTCGTTGTTAGAAGTGGTGATAAAACCATAGCCTGCTTTGAAATTAAACCACTTGACCATACCAATGGTTGTGGTAGTGCTGGTGGCCATGGCAGAGGTGGTCAAGAGTGGAGAGGCAGGTGTTTGCAGGCTCGGTGAGTGTTTTTGTACGTAGGAGGTAAACAGGAAGGGTATATATAGAGGGTGGAGGATCAGAGGAGGCGAAAATCAGGGGGCAAAAGTCTGCTATTGGTGGAGGGGTATTCTAGGAGAGAGAAAGAGAGAACTGTTTCACGCATGCGCACTGGATGCGGGATGGTGGTCGGTTGGCGGGGTCGAAGCTGATTGGCTGCGTGTGTGTCGAGGGGAGTGGCCTAAGTTGTGTAGTACGTGTGGCGCCTGCGGAAGACGAAGCTGAAGGAGGTAGCGCGGGGGGCTGCGTCAAAGGCACCGGGGGGCGAGGGGGGGTGTTAGGTCCTGTAGGAAAGTGCCTTTTGGCAGAAGGAAGGATCTGAAGGTCCAGAGTTTGGTTGATGATGTTGGGATGTATGGCTTGGATATATAAAGCTTCGAGTATAGGTAATCTCCTTGGGTCACTTTCTTTATCGAGTATGGTGGTGTGTTTCTCTAACTCGTTGCGTGTGAGGTGGGGGTGGTTAGGGGTGAGATAGTGGTCTTTGATGGCTCCAGCCTGAAGGTGAAGAGTTAACCGACGTGAAAGACGAGTCTGCGTCATACCAATATAGGAATGAGGTCCACAGTCCTCATAATTACAGGTATGTTGGTAAAATTATGACGTGATCGTCGGTCATCGGGCTCTTTATCTTGGTGGAAGCTTTTTGTTGCGGAGAACAACGAGGTTGGAGGTCTTGGGGGATTTGTAATAAATTATTAATTTGATTTTGTTTTCCGGGTTGGTTGGGTGGACATGCTTGGAGATTATTTATTTTAAGACGGCCTCGTCATTTTTGTGTTCAGAGGACATACAAATTGGTAATCACCATTGCTCCCTTCCCCTTCTATGCTATGTATTACCCACCACAGGTTCCATAATAAGGCACTCCTCTTCTTGTCTACATGTTAATACTCCTTACATGCAATACAGTTTTAACGGGAGATGGGCCGTTTTTCTGGACCCCCTTCTCCCTCATGTTTAGCCCCACTAGTTTTGAGATTTTAAGACGTTGCTTCTATTAGTATGGTATGGTGATTTTAAGACCTTTCACCCCATATCTTTGTCAATATTAGAACCTTTCGTGCCATTTAGTTTTCGATGATTTTCTGGCGAGCAATAGTGAGCCTGTAATTTTAGGAGGAATTGGCTGTTGGCCGGGAAATTTTGTCTACCTAAAATGTTTACAAATCTATCGAGAAGGGGGTCTAGGGGGTGTTTTTCTAAGCTTGATGGAGGTATAGGGAGGAAACTAAACAATCATTAAAAGATCCATAAAGAAACAGCTAATTACGCCCATCTCCCCTTAATGAACGTTCAGCTATTGTATTATGCATTACCTCCTTAATTTATAGTTTGGTATGCTTTCCTTGCTCACTTACTTCATCTCCACACCTCTCCTCGTGTTACAGCTCATAGCCAAAATGTTGCACTTCTAAGGAGATACACTTCGCTAACAACTTCATCTTGTCTCCAAAACTGGGAAAGTTCGCTTGAGTCATCTTGCCCAACTAGTCCAAGTTTGTCTGCAAGGTTTGTCCAAGGTTACCGCAGAGACCGAGAGGCAGTGCAAAGGGATGCTTAAGGGGCCCACCTCGTTTGTTTTTCTCTCTCTGGGTTGCATGCATTCGGCCCCATTCAGCCTACTGTTTTAAGACGTTTATCCCCATTCAGGTGTCGATTTTTTCCTGATGAGTGGTAGCGAGTCAACATATTTTTTTAAATGTTATTGACAGCAGGCTAAATATTTACATCTTTCGATAGAAAAATGTCTCCGGCGAAGCCGGATATCTCCGTTAATATTTAAGACGTTTATCCCCATCCAGGTGTCAATATTTTCCTGGCGAGCGGGAGCGAGCCAACCTATATATATTTTTGTTATGACAGGAAGCAAAATCTGTACATTTTTCGACAGAAAAATTTCCCCTGCGAAGCCGGATTTCTCCATACAATGCTGGCTCGCTATCGCTCGCCAGGAAAAAATCGACACCTGGATGGGGATAAACGTTTTAAAACAGTAGGCTGAATGGGGCCGAATGTATACAAGCCAGAGAAAGAGAGAAAAGGAGAGGAGATAAAAGCAGGTCACCCCCCTTAACCTTGACGACACAGACGGTCAGAATATATAGAAGGTTTGTGTTAGTTTTGTTTTGCGTTTCGCTTACCTCAGTCCCCTTCCCTCCCCCCCCCCCTCTCTCTCTCTCTCTCTCTCTCTCTCTCCACACACACACACACACTCTCTCTCTCTCTCTACACACACACACACACACACACATACTCCGCCTCTCTCTCTCTCTCTCTTGCCATCCTTTGTTCTCCTCTCATCTCATTTAACTTTTTAAATAGTCTTACGCCTCTAAAGCTCTGCCTTCTTGTTCTTTTGTTCGGCCGGTCTTTGTCCCCAGCCGGCTCTCCTCTCACGCCGACAATTCGCTACCAAATTCCTACAATTGCTGCTCTCTTATTTCCGCTGGCTTGCAGATTCGTCCGTCCGGGCCGCCTTCGCTTACATTTTACTTCGCTTTATTTTCTTCGGTGTGAGTATTGATCCTTTGGGTCGATTTGTAATTACTTGTTTTTGTTTTCGTTTTTTGTTTTGTTTTTATGTGAGTGAGGGAGACAAAAGGCAGAACTGCCTGTACCGAGTGCCTCCCCCAGGGTTGAAAGAGTGACAGGGCCAAAATCAAAGGACGTTCGAGCCAAAATGCCTGGACACACGCTCAGCTGTTGAATGGAAGGATTGGGCGTATCGTTTCACTCTTATTTTATTTTTGCTCAGTTATATTTATATTTAGACGACTTTATGAAAGTTGGAAGGGCTATATAGTAGCTAAATGGATTAATTAAGGGGAGACTGGACGTTTGTTTGGTCTATTAATTCATTTATTCATATATGTTTGTTTCCTCCCTAGACCTCCATCAAGCTTACAAAAACACCCCCTAGACCCCCCTTCAAGATAAAAAAAACAAAAATCGGCCGAAGGCTGGTTCCTCTTAAAATTGCAGGCTCGCTATCGCTCGCCAGGAAATAATCGACACCTAAATGGCACAAAAGGTCTTAACATTGACAACGAAATTGGGCGAAAGGTGTTCAAATCGCCAAACTAATGGGCCGAACGTCTTATAGTCTCAAAACTAGTTGGGCTAAAGATTAGGGAGAAGGGGGTCCAGCAAAACGGTCTGCCACCCCTTAAGATCGTCTGTAGCCTTTTAATTGTAATAGTCTGTAGCCTTTTAATTGTTAACCGCCCTTCCTTAATTGAATAATTATAATTGTCTAATAGTTGCCAGAATAGCATGACAAAAATGTCACTAGTATTGGATTGGTTAACAAGAAAATGGGACTTCTTCAATAAATATAGTTATACGCAAAGATCTTGGTACATTTAGTTAGTTGAATAAATGTGCACTTAACTCTTAAAGAAACATCAATTTGTACTTGACTATTCAAGTAGCCATATACAAGCGTGACACATTTTGATTAACCCCTTCTGTACCGGCGACGTCTTTTTCATTATATTCTAGCAATATTTAGACGATTGTTTTACAGTTTAGGAAGGATCTGTGGTAGTATAGCCTAAATGGTTAAGTGAGATCATTCCAAGGCTGTTAAATGCTGGAGGCCATTTTTAACCCTCTCCGACATATGACGCGATTTTGAGCCTATTGGGGATACTTTAAAGCCTTTGTTACCATCAGGGGTATTTATAAACCTTTAGTTTAGTTACTTCAACCTCTGCAGTTGTCTTTGAGTTAGCTGTGGGCAGAAAACTAATTTTGGAGAGGTAATTATAAGAGTGAGAGAACTCTATTTCTTATTGTTAATCTGGCAACATCTGCGTCATATGTGCGTGAAAAGGTTAAGGTGCAGAAAATCGTCTAATGGTAGCCAGCATAAAGTTAAAAAGACGTCGCCGGTACGGAAGGGGTTAAGAAGAGGGTACCTGATTTACTGTAGCGGTTAATTTTCAACTGATGTACACTCGGATACCATAGTCTCTAGCCCACTCATAAATATTCATAGGCTTCACATATTTTTAACTATGCATATATATCTCTGGAAACGATGTAATTAATAAAATATTCTATAAATCGACTACAAAATTATATATAATATCATTAAATGAAAATCAAGGTATATCCAAAAATCAATCCAGATAATTATAATTGCATTAACTCATACGCACACTTACACTTACAAGAGTAAACACAACACACACACACACACACACAAACTCACACGCGAATACACACACACACACACACACACACAAACACACACGAATAAAAAAAAAAGAGAGGCAGTCCGAGAAAATCCGCACCAAATTGCCAAAGAGAGATAGGAGAGCAGAATTAGGAGACAAGACAGGAGGAAACACCAATATAACAGGAGACAACCCTGAAACAAATATACTGAATAACTAGTGAATTGGGAAAAGTAAAAACTATACATTTTATGGAGTCTGTGTTACCTGTGTATGATTGTGTAGTGGTTTGCATAAGCCATGTTGAAATTTTATGGATTTTGGGTAGGGCGAGTAGCGGCGTCTGTATGTGTGTGTGTGTCTGTATGTGATGTATATATATATATATATAGAGAGAGAGAGAAGGGAGGGAATAGTAGTAAATAGGCACTGATCAACTCTAAAGGCCAGGTCAAGGGACTGTGTGTGTGTGTGTGTTTTCGGCGTGCGTAGTTTGCGGTATATGTAGCTATGCAGAGGAACGAATACGTAACGTAGTATTATTACCTATGAGAGAGAGTTGGCCCGCCTCCTCAACATTATACTTACACCTACTGCATACTTGCAAGTACACTCGGATGCCCACTCATAAGAATTCGTGGATATCCTATGATTTTCTTTGTGCAATTATAATTATCTGGATTTATTTTTGGATATAACTAGCTTTTCAATTAATGGTATATATAATTCTGTAGTTGATTTACGGCAAATTTTATTCATTAATTTATTTCCTGAGATATACTTCCATACTTAGAAATAGGTGAAGCCCATGAATATTTTGATTAGTGGGCTAGAGAATATGGCATCCGAGAGTACATCAGTTGAGAATTTATCGCTACAGTAAATCAGGTACCCTCTACTTAATCAAAATGTGTCACACTTGTATGTGGCTACTTGAAGAGTAAAGTACAAATGGATATGTTTCCTGAAGAGCTACATACAAATGTATTCAACTAACTAAATCTACACTCGGATACCATAGTCTTTAGCCCACTCATAAATATTTGTGTACTTCACCTATTTTTAATTATGGAAGTATATCTCTGTAAATACATTTATGAATATAAGTTTCTATAAATCAACTACAAAACTATATATACTAATTATTGAAAAGCAAGTTCTATCCAAAGATTAATCTAGATAGTTAGAATTGCATAAAGATAAACATAGGGGGTTCCACGAATGTTAATAAGTGGGTTAGAGACTATGGTATCTGAGTGTACAAAGATCTTTGTCTATAACTAAGTATTAAAGAAGTCCCATATTCGTGTTAACTAATTCAGTACCAGTGACATTTTGTTCATGCTATTCTGGCAACTATTAAACAATTATAATTATTCACTTAAGGAAGGGCAGTTAACAATTACGAGGCGCTACAGACTATCTCAAGTAATCCTTTTAGCTACTATATATTCCTCTCAAGTTTCATAAAATCGTCTATATATAGCTGAGCACAAATTAATAAGACGTCGCCGGTACAGAATGGGCTAACATTCGGTGGTTATTATCTAACTTAGTAGTCATAACTCGACGCCAAAGGATAAATAATCACACCGGAGAAAATAAAACGAGTAAATTGTAAGCGAAGGCGGCCCGGACGAATCTGCAAGCCAGCGGAAATAAGCAAGCAGCAGTTGTAGGAATTTGGTAACGAATTGTCGGCGTAAGGGAAGAGCCGGCTGGGGACAAAGGCCGGCCGAACAAAAGAACAAGAAGGCAGAACTTTAGAGGCGTAAGACTATTTAAATAGTGAAATGAGATGAGAGGAGAACAAAGGATGGCAAGAGAGAGAGAGGGAGAGTGTGTGAGTGTGCGTTCGTGTGTGTGTGAGAGAGAGGGGGGGAGGAGTGTGTGTCTGTGTCCGTGTGTGGAGAAGAGGGAGAGGGAGGGAAAGAGAGAGAGAGAGATAGAGAGAGATAGGGAGAGTGAGAGAGAGAGAGTAGAAACGAATACAGAGGAAGCGAAAGGCACTATCCGGGAAAGAGAATAATGAAAATGAGAGAGAGAGAGAGAGAGAGCTACATAGAGCTACATAGATACACAGACCACACAGACCTCAAGGTCCTTACTAGGCAGTCTGGCCTTACAAACTATAATATGCATATATGCATATATACACATACACACATACACATACATACATATACATATATATATACATATATATACACATACATATACACATACATACATACACACATATATATACAGTATATATATACATACTGTACAGTGCACACACATACATATACATACATTTTTTTTTTTTTTTTTTTTTTTTTTTTTTTTTTTTTCATTCATATCACCCCAGCCCTCTGCAGATAGAGGTCAAGCCTTCCCTTGAAGGCGTTTATTGTGTCGCTCTCCACCACTCTCGCTGGTAGTTTATTCCACTCTGTCGCCACACTGTAGGTGAAGAAACTCTTTGTGACATCTAGGTTTGCCTTTTTGGTTTTTAATTTCATTCCATTTCCGCGAGTTTGATTAGTATTGTTTAATGTGAATAGTGCATTTACATCGACTTTGTCGAAACCTTTTAGTATCTTAAAGCACTCAATAAGCTGACCCCTCAACCTCCTCTTTTTTAATGAGAACAGGTTCAATCGTTTAAGTCTTTCTTCATATGGTTTATTTCTTAATGAGGGTATCATCTTCGTCGCTCTACGCTGTACTGACTCGAGTCTTACAATGTCCTTGATCAGATAAGGTGACCAGAACTGCACACCATATTCAAGGTGGGGCCTCACCATACTTTTGAACAGTGGCACTATTACGTTTTCATGTTTATATGTAAATTTTCGTTTAATAAAGCCCAATGCTATGTTTGCCTTATTTGCAGCTGCTATACATTGGTCGGAAGTTTTTAGGTTTTCAGATATTAGTACCCCTAGGTCTTTTACTACCGTTGCGGTTTTTATTTGTTTGCCATTCATTTCGTATTTGTATTTCATATTTCTGCTACCAACCTGCAGCACCTGACATTTATCGACATTGAAGGGCATCTGCCATTTTTTCGACCACTCTGATATCTTGTTTAAATCAGATTGCAACGCATTTCTATCATCTTCGTTCAGGACTGTATTTCCTATTTTTGTATCGTCGGCGAATTTGGAAATGGTGTTGTTTACCCCTACATCGATATCGTTAATGTAAATGAGAAACAGGACCGGTCCAAGGACTGAACCCTGTGGAACTCCACTAGTGACAGGCTCCCACTCCGATTCCACTCCATTTATCACCACTCTCTGTCTTCTGTCTGTAAGCCAATTTTTTATCCAAGAATGAATTTCACCTTTGATACCTATCCTCTCCAGTTTAGCCAATAGTTTTCGGTGAGGCACCTTGTCGAAAGCTTTTTGAAAGTCCAAGAAGATTATATCTAGTGATTTCGTCATGTCGTTATATGTGAATAGTTTGTTATAAAATTCAATCAAATTTGTTAGGCATGACTTATTTGATCTAAAGCCGTGTTGACTATTTTTGATTAGGTTGTTTGATTCGAGGTAATCTACTATCTTATCTCTAATGATTTTTTCCATGATTTTTCCTACAATTGAAGTTAGGCTAATTGGTCTGTAATTACTCGCTTTGGCCTTGCTACCCTTCTTGTATATCGGCGTAATGTTCGCATCTTTCCAATCACTCGGTACAATCCCCTGTAGTAGTGATAAGTTAAATAGTTGTGTCAGGGGTTTTGCTATTTCGTCCTTGACATTCTTAATTATTTTCGGGTGGAGCATGTCGGGTCCCGGGGTCTTATTTACATTTAAATTACTCAATTTGCTTTGTACTTCGGTAACACTGATGGTGAAATCTCCTATCACATGAGTTGAGGTGTTATTTTCAAGGGTATGATCGATAATTTCTTCTGTGAAAACTGAGCCAAAATATTTGTTGAGCAGATTTGCCGTGTTTGTGTCGCCTGTTATTGTCTGGCCATCTTCTATTAGCGGTCCGATTCCGCTTTTGATCTGTTTATTTTTGTTTACGTAACTGTAGAATTTTTTGGGGTTTGTGGCACTTTCTCTGGCAATAGTCATTTCGTAATTTTGTTTGTTCGCCCTAATTATTTTTTTCACTTCCCTTCTACTATTTTTGTACAAGTTTTTAATTACTTCAGTGTTTGTGTTATTTTTTACAAGTTTGTGGAGTTGATTCCTTTTCCTTATTGCCTTGCCAATGTCTCTACTGTACCAAGGGGGCATACTTGATTTCGTATTACGTTTTGGTTTCATGGGTACAAATTGTTTATGCGCTTCTGTAATTGTAGACTTAAAATGTCCCCATAGTTCATTTACTTCGTTTATATTTATGAGGTTTGAGTGTATGTTTGATAGCGATTCCTTAAGTCCGTCATAATTTGCGTTTTTGAAGTCCGAAACCATTCCTGTTGTTTTTACTGAGGAATATTTGCTTATAACGTTGATTCTTAAGATTTTATGATCGGACGTTGCCAGATGTTCACTTACATCCAGGTTTGATAATAAATTTTCTTGGGTAGTGATTACGAGGTCTAATATATTCCTGTCTCGCGTCGGCTGTTTTACGTGTTGAGTCAAAAAATTGTCCTGGATGAAGCTTGTCATTAGGCGTGACTCAGCATTTTTTCCGGTCGTGGTATTCCAGTCAATTAGGGGGAGGTTATAGTCACCTAGTAAAACTGTTTCGTCGGAATTAAGGGTTTTCTCTAGTATTTCATAAAAAATTGTATCATCGGCAACAGTTAGTCTCGG
The DNA here is from genome assembly GCA_032716605.1 of Paralithodes platypus. Classification (NCBI taxonomy): domain Eukaryota; kingdom Metazoa; phylum Arthropoda; class Malacostraca; order Decapoda; family Lithodidae; genus Paralithodes; species Paralithodes platypus. The sequence goes on from CM064502.1 coordinate 9,957,027, forward strand.
TGGTCGGTACGCTGTAGTGATATTTAAGTTCATGTTTTTGGTATTTATTTTGACGCACACTATTTCTGCATTACTTTCGGGGAGAGTCACCTCGACTGGGTTTAAGTAGGTTGCAACGTACATTGCAACCCCCCCTCTTTGTTTTCCATTGTTACGGTCTTTATGAAAAAATTTATATGGCTCTATGTGATATTCATGAAGTAGATCTTTATTTTTAAGGTTCAGATGTGTTTCCGTTATACAAATAACGTCAACTTTCTCATTTAATAACAGACATTTGAGTTCGTCTATTTTGTTTCTTATTGAGCAGGCATTTATGGATATTATTTTTATATCATTTCTCTCAGCATGCGCTGGATTTGTTTTTCTTATTGGTGAGGATGGGTTTGGGGTTATGACTTGAAGCCGCGGCGGGTTGTCAAATTCATTCAGTTGGTTGGGTTGGCTTGGATGGGGTTGGGTGGGGTTGTTTAGTTTGGTTTGTGGTTCAGGTAGGTAAGTTTTCATAACTTGTGGGCCATTGGGGTTGACGGTTTCGTTTAAATGGTTGTGATGGACTTGGAAGGGTTGGGCGGGGTTATTTATTTCTCTTAACTGTGCGGGTGGAGTTTGATTTGGTGGGGTTGTGGGAGGGCTTTTCCGGGGGTAGCGATATCAATACTCAGAGGAGTCTATTAGCATAGTTATTTCTCGGTCCTGACTGGCGTTGTTTTCGTGGGCAATGTAGGAGAGAGAGAGAGAGAGAAAGAGAGAGAAAGAGAGAGTAAAGTAACAAATATATTAAAGAGAATACAATGGAAGACCTTACCCCAAACCCACTTTCTGCATACCTTGTGTTTACACCAATCAGGGTTAAGCATCTCCACACCTCCACCAAATTTTCTGTTGTGGTAACTTGGCACACTGAGAGAGAGAGAGAGAGAGAGAGAGAGAGAGAGAGAGAGAGAGAGTAGAGTAGAGAGTAGAAACAAATACAGAGGAAGAGAAAGACACTATCCGGGAAAGAGAATAATGAAAGTAAGAGAGAGACAGAGTAAAGAAACAAACATTATAAAGAGGAAAAATGGAAGATCTTACCCAAACTCCCTCACTATATGTCTAGTGTTTACGCCATTCAAGGTAAAGCATCTCCACCAATTTCTGTGTTGACTTGTGGTAACTTAGCACACCGAGAAGAGAGATAGAGAGAGAGAGAGAGAGAGAGAGAGAGAGAGAGAGAGAGAGAGAGAGAGAGAGAGAGATAAAGAGAGGAAACTGAGGTAAGCTGAATCACAAAACAAAACTTCCACAAACCTTCTATATACAGTATATTCTGTCCGTCTGTGTCGTCAAGGTTAAACATCTCTTTGCACTGCCTCTCTGTCTCTGCGGTAACCTTGGACAAACCTTGCGGACAGACTTATGCTGCATTTTGTGTTACCACCACTGAGAAGCCATTGGGCTTTTGGCAGAAAATGCCAAAAAATTTCAGTGATATCCGAGACATGTTTACATACAGTGTTCTCATCGTCCAGCATATTACTGCTTCATATTCATCAGCCAACTTAAAATAGCCCTATATACTATTTAATTATCACTAGAACAATACACTATACCATGTAGGAAGTCTTCTGGAGAAATAGGGCAAATTTAGACAAAAAATGCAAGATAAACTAAAGTACAAATGTATGCTATTGACAAATCGCTAGATAGTCACCAGACACTAAAAACTTGTATGTCACTAGAAAACATATGTTGAAGTATCGAGAATAATCTTTAACAATCGAAACATCTCTCCAATTCCTTAAAATAGGGAAACTAACTTGAATATAGCTAGAATTCATCACATCTTGATGTCGCTAGATGGAAGTGATGGAAGTGATTCGCTGGATTTAGCGGTAGCAGCTACATTGGCAACATCGTACCAAGAACCTTCATTCCGTTATAATGAACAAGGTCAGATTTCGAAACTATTACAATTATTTCAAAGTTCAGAGATCATCAGATTGGTTTGGAAGTCGAAGTACACAATTTCAGCTCCATTAGCTTAACAAACATTTACATAATAAATTATAATATGCTACTTAGAGGGTTTAATAAAGAAGCATTACTTTCCCGATATCGTATAAGCGTACGCAAGCTGTTGCTCTTTTTTGTTTGTTTTAAGAACGTCAACAAATGCTTCGTATATTTGGGTTTGGTGAATCTTTTGGGGTTCTTAGTTATTCATTAGAACATATTTATATTTTGCACACTCTTATAAGTATAAAGACTAACTTGTTAAAGAGGAAATACACAAAAGCCCAATTTCGAATGATCGTGAATAACTTTACTTTGGCGTATGTTTGTGTTAATTTAAGACTACATTTAGATAGATATATTTTTTTAACACTCGCCAATGAAATATGATGACTTGCTTACAGATATATACGTAAAGCCCGAATCGGATTGACTTTGTGACGTCTACCAGCGTGGGCAGAATCGCCTCTCGTTAGCCACTAGCGCTCGCCAGGGACATCGAAATGGGCTACATTTATCCGAGAATGTTGTTCTTTCTTTCCTTGTGATCGCATTGTCACAGACAGTCCAGTGGTGGTCTTTGTTTTCGTCTGTGACAACGGGAAGTATTTTATATCATTAGTAGAATATAAGATGCATGGTGTAAAGTTAAGGAGAAAGAGCGATAGAGGCAGCGTGGTGGTAGTATGTGCGTCTGTATGTATAGTGCTGCCTCCCTCGCTCGGAGAAATTTTCCCGCCCGTGCGCGGGCTTTCCCGCGCCCTTGATAGGCTGGCGGTTCCTGGTGCGTCCTAGGGGCCTGCTGCCTTGTGACGTATCGGCCCGTGATTGGCCGACCACCACGCCTTTGTGGGTTCCTGTGTAACTTGCCTCCTGCATGAGGGTCCACAGGAGCTGTTCTCCTCAGGACAGGCTTGGCGCGCATGCTTCTAACATCCCTTTGCATACTCTCTCCCGATCACCCCCTTTACCACTGTCTCTCTCTCTGACCTTCTTTTTTTCCATTGCTTCTCACCTTTATTCAATTACTTGTCCCCTTGGGTTCTGCATACGGTTTCCATAGCCGGCCCATTGTATTGCATGCGCCGTCCTCTGAGATATTTACATGTACTTAGAATAGGTTTTGAGGGTTCTTAGTTAGTAGAGGTTGGGAACTTAGTGTGTCTCCATTATTGATTTAGTGTTTCTGCTCTTTGATTTAATACTAGACTGGGATAAGGGAACTGTAGTCGCTGTCCCCGATGTGTGTATGGTTTGCTTATACCTACACGACTTCGACCGGTCCTGTGGTAGCCTGTGTTGTCTTTTCGCTTGCGTTCTTTACGAGTGCAGCATTGTGTTGACTGAGGGTTTTGGCCTGTTCCAGTTCCACACTTTGCTACCTCTTTGCTTGTCTTTAGAGGGTCGCCAGGATAGAACCAGATACTTGTGAATGGATCTATCAAGAGAGCACCCTAGTCAATTAACCCTCTCACATTCGGACGCGATTTTTGAGCCTATTAGGGATACTTTAAATCCTTTGTTACCGTCAGGGGTATCTATAAACCTTTAGTTTGTTTTCTTCAACCTCTGCAGTTGTCTTTGAGTTAGCTGTGGGCAGAAAACTAGTTTTGGAGAGGTAATTATAACAGTGAGAGTAATCTATTTCTTATTGCTAATCTGGCAACCTCTGCGTCCTATGGTCGTGAGAGGGTTAACGTAACTTAAAGGATGCAGTATTAAGGACATCGCTAGGCTACGAGCCTGTCTTGCTCAACCACAGTTCCTTACCTAGAGTATTCCAGCTAGACATTATTAATCGAGTAGACACATATTAGTATTTAATATAAGCTCTTTGATATGTAAGCATTATTGTTCACAGCATTTATTAGTCTAGGTTGTTGTTGAGTTGCACAACCATAGCAGACTGTTTCGTTGATGAGGAAGTACTTCTTTTAGTGTCGAGCAATGATACCGTTGCGCATTTATAGTATTCTCGTGTCAGTTAACATTATATGTCCTATCTTTTGGTGTATTCGATTTACACGTGTTGTGTCTTGCCTCCTGCCTTTATATAGTTTAAGATACAAGCATCTTATGAGCATCAGACTTTCTTCAGAAGTTTCCAGGTCTATGCTGTAGGACTATACTTCACTTTCTTTCAGATAGGAGTGAAGAGTTTATTGTTATTTAGAGTAACTGTATTGAAGCATCTTTTTATTGTATTAAATCTTGCAGTGATTTAATTGATCTTTTCATAGATTCCTTTTTATGCATTTTAACGTAACTTGCATCTTGTCTATTATCAGGCTATACCAGTCTGTGTTAGCCTGAAGTAGAGTACATTTATGCCCAGTTAAGGATACCCCACTATCGCAGATTAACTCTGGAGGGTATAGGTGATTTTGTTCGCCAGCATATAAGTTCGAGGGTTTGGATCTAGCGTACCGTTGTTGCATAGTGCCCTATTACTAGTCCAATCATTAATTTTTTTTTTTTTTTTTTCTATGTGATTGAGGGAGGCAAAAGGCATAACTGCCTATAGCGAGTGCCCCCCCCCCATAGTTGAAAGAGTGACAGGGCCAAAATCAAGGGACGTTCGAGCCAAAATGCCTGGACACACAGAGTTTGAAGCAATTTAAGTCATAGGAAGAGGGAAAGACTGATTCTGGGAGAGAGTTCCAGAGCTCAGCTGTTGAGTAGAAGAAAGTTTGAGAGTAACGTTTCACTCTTGGGTTGGAGAGTTGCACAGAGTAGGGGTGGGATTGAGTTGCAGGACGGGTACCACGTGCCCTACTTAAAGGAGGTGGTATGCACTGGGATAGCTCTGAGTAACACTGATTATTATAGTAGCGATAGAATAGCGAGAGAGATGCAACATTGCGGCGGAGAGAGAGAGATTGCAGAGAGTTGGTGAGTGGACGGGAGTTAATGATACGAAAGGCCTTCCTTTCAACTTTGTCTAGGAGAGCGGTGTGAGAGGAACCTCCCCACACATGTGAACAATACTCAATACAAGGGCGCACTATGCCCCTGTACAGAGCAAGAAGCTGTGCAGGGGAAAAGAACCCCCTAAGGCGGTTGAGCACACCCAGCTTCTGGGAGGCTGCCTTAGCAAGACTGGTAATATGGTCCTTCCAAATGAGAGCAGAAGAAAAAGAGACACCAAGAATATTGAGAGAAGATGAAGGGTTGATTTTTGTATTGTTGAAGAATAAGGGATAGTCCGCTGGGAGATCCTGACGGGTAGATAGATGGAGAAATTGGGTTTTGGAAGCATTAAAGTTAACAAGGTTTTCTCTGCCCCAATTGGAAATAGTATTTAGATCAGAATTTAAGAGTTCTATGGCTTCATTACGTTTGTCGTTGAGGGATTGCTGGCTGGGGCGTTCTGAAAAACTAATGGAGTAGTGTAAGGTTGAGTCGTCTGCGTATGAATGGATGGGAATTAAGGTACAGTTAAGGAGATCATTTATAAAAATTAGAAAGAGAATAGGAGATAGGACAGAGCCCTGAGGAACACCGGAGTTTATAGGGTGAGGAAGTGAACAATGGCCGTCCACAACCGCGGCTATGGAACGGCCGGAAAGGAAATTAGAGACAAAGGCACAGATGGAGGGATAGAAACCGAAGGAGGGTAGTTTAGAAATTAAAGATTTATGCCAGACTCTATCGAAGGCTTTCGATATGTCTAGTGCAATAGAAAATGTCTCACCGAAGTCCCGAAAGGAGGATGACCAAGAGTTAGTAAGATATGAAAGAAGATCACCAGTAGAGCGACCCTTAAGGAAGCCATACTGGCGATCTGAGAGCAGATTATGAGAAGAGAAATGCTTAAGAAATTTGGAAGCAAGAATAGTTTCAAAAACTTTAGAAAGACAAGAGATAAGAGCAATTGGACGATAGTTGGAGGGTTGAGAGCGGTCACCCTTCTTTGGGACAGGTTGAATGTGAGCAAACTTCCAGCATGAAGGGAAGACGTTAGAGGATGGACAGAGACGAAAGAGTTTGCCTAGGCAGGGAAACAAGTGCCCTTGTTTTATTCGTAGCCCCGGTCGTAACAACTTTAACCCAGTTGTTCACTTCCTCAAGCCTGTGTAGGTGCAGGGTTGAGATGGCTTGATATTGGACACCCTTTTATGGCATTTGGTTGTGAAATACGACACCATTTCCAGTCTATCAGAGATAATGATGGTAAAGGAAAATGCGGCTTTAGACTAGTTGGGCAAGATGACTCGAGCTAACTTTCCCAGTTTTGGAGACAAGATGAAGTTGTTAGCGAAGTGTATCTCCTTAGAAGTGCAACATTTTGGCTATGAGCTGTAACACGAGGAGAGGTGTGGAGAGAAGTTAGGGGATGAAGTAAGTGAGCAAGGAAAGCATACCAAACTATAAATTAAGGAGGTAATGCATAATACAATAGCTGAACGTTCATTACGGGGAGATGGGTGTAATTATTTGCTCCTTTATTTATCTTTTAATGATTTGTTTAGTTTTCTCCCTATACCTCCATCAATCTTAGAAAAACACCCCCTAGACCCTTTTCAAGATAGATTTGTACATTTTTCGGTAGAAAAAATGTCCCGGCCAACAGCCGATTCCTCCTAAAACTACAGGCTCTCTATCGCTCGCCATGAACAAATCGACACCTAAATGGCACGAAAGGTCTTAATATTGACAAAGTAATGGGGTGCAAGGTTTCAAAATCGCCAAACTAACGGAATGAACGTCTTAAAATTTCAAAAGTAATATATATGCTAAACATGAGGGAGACGGAGGTCCAGAAAAAACGAACCATCCCCCCTTGAGAAAGAAATAGATAGTGTACGAAGATTATCAGTAAATATGGAAATATATAAATACAGAGAATATGTTGGGAAAATGTGATGACATGTAAAGGATGGAGAAAAATCAAATACTGAAGCAAGAACAGGAGAGGCCAGGCATTTTGGCTCGAACTTCCCTTGATTTTGGCCCTGTCACTCTTTCAACTCGGGGGGAGGCATTCGATACAGGCAGTTCTGCCTTTTGTCTCCCTCACTCACATAGAAAAACAAATAAAAACATAAATACGACAATGCAAAATCGTATTATAGAGAAAAGGAAACATGAACTATAGTTATCAAGACATTCGATAAGATGCCTTTTGTCTCCCTCACTCACATAGAAAATGAAAAAGAAAATAAGAGACGAAAAGGGAAAATATTGCGAATTACTGATGAGGCTGAAATACCATCTTATAGTAAGAAATGGTAGTTCAGTTGAACAATGAAATAACGTAAAATAAACGAAATGAGACATTAGAGTAGAACAGTAAGATACGTACACATTAGGTTAAGAGGTAAAGTTCAAGTCGATTAACGGAAAGATATACATAGATTAAACCATAATCAATGCCTCATAATTGTTGAGAAGGTAAATTCTATTATCAAACAACAATATAAGTGATGAAGACTTACTTAAATAAACAGCGATTGAAATACAGTAGCTTCTGAAGTGATATGAGAGAGAGAGAGAGAGAGAGAGAGAGAGAAAAAAAAAAAGAATGGACAAAGCAACGCGAAAAAGGAAGGAGGGACGAAAAAGATGAAAGAATTTAGGGAAAGGAAAACAAGGCCAAGGAGAGACCAAATAAAGTTGTACAGTAAAGACACCCCGGGTAAAGGTCAAAGAGTAGGCAACAACAGCAATACTCTCAGAGACCCGATAGTGTCCTCAACTTTGATAATATCCCTCCTTGCGCCCGGCTGGCATTATGAGGACATTTGAGACTACATATTTACAGTACCCGACATTTTCCCTACCTATACCCTATTTGTGAATTTGTATTATGTTTTTGTGTGTTCATTGTTTTCTGTTGTGTTGTCCCGATTCTGCCTCTGCCTTGAGTCAGCCACCCCCCCCCCCCCCCCACCCCCTCCAAAAAAAGAAAAGAAAAGAAAAGTGGGTATTGGGCCTGAGTATTTACTGTAGAATATAATAGAAAAAATATACTCAGTTTCATTTCATTTGACGTTACACTGAATTCCTTAGCAACTGATTTCTCGACAACTAACGGAAACAATTGAAATTATAATGTTTCTGCTTCATATTAGCGACAAGTTTTCATAATTAAAAACCGATTTCGCTACAAAACCTGCATAATAGTGGAGTAATCAAGATGAAGAGAAAACAATTTACCGTCAGATGAAATGAAACAGAGCATAGCTATGTGATTGGATGTACAGTCAGATTCAAAAGTCCCTAACAACCTTGATACAGTAGGAGTAACGTTAGGTGGTTTACGATTGGTTGCAATTTGCCGCGGCGTTTCTCTTCGTGTTATTGATCTTTAGAGTCTATGGTGAGTAACTTGAGTGAGTTATCCAGTATAGTGCAAATGTTTTTTGTTTTTTGTTTTTGACAGACGCCGTAATTAATATTAAGCGTTTGTCACGCATCGCATCGCTAGGTCAAGTTGCTGGGGCTTGACAACTATCAATACCATTTTGACAGTGTGGCCTCGATTCGCCGAACCTTTGATCAACAGCCGACACTCTACTGACTATGCTATGGTTCTCGACAATGGGGTTACTACCTATTATCCAAGTATCCACAGCTTGCTTCCCTGGATGGGACGTCACAAGGACCCACTAACTCCATTCTTATATTTACTGCTAGTTAAACTGAAGCATTGGGGTCAAAGAGACTCGCCCAAGTAGTTATTTTGCTCGGGAATCGAACTTTGGTCCACTGAGCTATGTGACATGACTGTACAAACGAGTACGCTGCAGGGTAATCTTAAGCGAGCCCACCTCGCTTTTTTTATCATTCTCTCCCTTTTACTTTGGCTTGTATCCAATCGGCCCCATTCACCCTACTGTTTTGAGACGTTTACCCTCATCCAGGTGTCAATATTTTCTTGGCGAGCGGTAGCAAGCCAGCATATAATATATTTATATATACTTGTTTTGACAGCAAGCTAAATTTGTACATTTTTCGATAGAAAAATTTCTCCGGCGAAGCCGGATTTCTCCATACAATGCTGGCTCGCTATCGCTATACCCCAGTGACTCCCAGTGAGTCCTGGTGATTCTGGTATGAACTGGAACTGAAACCAAAAGCTGTCCGCGAATCAGATACGAAACACCGAGCATCACCAGGACCTACTGGGAGTCACTGGGGAATCACTGGGGATCACCGGGAATCAACTGGGAGTCACTGGGAATGGTCCGATTCGTGGCTAGAACTTTAAACACGGTGAACATTTTGTCGGACAGGGCCAATTGGCCGCGAGTGGTTTGGAGTCACTGGGAGTCTAAGAGGAATCACTAGGATATCGCTAGAGTCACTAGGATATCGCTAGAGTCACTAGGATATCGCTAGAGTCACTAGGAGTCATCGAATTTTCACCGCGAATAGGCCCAGGAATCCGAATTTTCAGCTACTCCTAGTGATTCTAGCTCGCATTCGTGACTGTGTGAAGTACCCTTTAATAAATATATTATTCATATAAACCTGTAATACTTCTCACGTGAAAGTATAATATACAGTATACAGGTAGTTAAGTTTTCATGGTCAAACAATATAAATTGGCCTAGTATTAATCTGTCTAAGTATCTACAAATATAAAGACGTGCCAGTTTATAGAGATGTGTCATTTCCATCACAATCTGACAGAGGCGTCACCGTGCCAGTTTCCGAAAATACGACAAGGATTTTCAGTGACAGATGTAAGAGGTATATGCCGATCCGGTGGGACCGCCGAAATGGGGATCACATCAGAGGCTGAAGAAGATGAATGGATTGAAGGTACATGAGCGACGACCACACAATGGTATCAAGGGCACATGAACGAAGAACTCAACGCCACTTCTGGAATTGGGTGTCTACAACCACACAGATACAACGAAAGGATGTAGTGAAGGACATCTTCCTAAGGCGTCGCTTGAAGGAAGAACACAGACGACTGCACCCAAAGTTATTTCCTGTCCCTATGGAAAAGTATTCATTGAATGATGTGGTATTCATTTACTACTTTAACGAGCAGTGTGACCTGGAAGATGGCGAATGCAAGGAAACGGCTAAAACGAAATTCGTCGAGAGTAGAAATGAAGAAATTGAGGTGTTCAGGAAGCACTATTGGGCCAAAATAAGAAACTACGCCAAAGCTAATCACAATGGAGGGACCATATCAGCTGACGTTCACACAGATTTCCAGATCTATTTCAGCGATAGTCGGCAGAGCATAACTTCCCGGGATCGTCAACATCAATTGAAGGATACCGGTCACCAGTATTACATTCAAAGGGCCAAACCCAAGAAATTGGAAGAGGTGAAGCCAAAAGGCAAAAGGGTTGGGTCTTTTGAGCAAGAAAATGGAGCTGTTGCCAGGCCTTCGGGTGTAGTGAGAGGACAGTCCTTCGCAGATGCACCAGCGGTTGTGTTGTCTACCGAATCTCTGTTAGCGCTCAGCCACCAAGATAAAGAACAGGCTGAACAGAAACGTGTCACCAAGGCCACTAAGAAGCTACAACGGGAGGCCAAGGCACAAGAACAGGCGGAAAGAAGGGCAGAAAAGCAAAGGTTGAAAGAACTAAAGGCAGCCACCATTGAAGGCAACCGACTCAAACGTGTCACCAAGGCCACTAAGAAGCTACAACGGGAGGCCAAGGCACAAGAACAGGCGGAAAGAAGGGCAGAAAAGCAAAGGTTGAGAGAACTAAAGGCAGCCACCATTGAAGGCAACTGACTCAGTCGCTTGGAAAGAAGGCAAACGAAATTGGACGAGATCGCCTCCAAAATATCCAAAAGACAACAGAAGCTACAGATTTTTTTTTTAGAAATTGCAGTTAAAGCTGGAGGCCACCAACAACCGTACAAGGAGACGGCAGGCAAAGTTAGCAGCTAAAGAAGCTACCGTAAAAGCCCAAAGAACTCAAGAACTGAGAACGCTAAAGAGCTCCAAGCAGTGCCTACCGCCAATAAGAGACACTTTGGGTTGCATAACCAACGAAAACAAGGTCCCCCAACACAACATTGGTCCCAGGGATGTTGTATGTCCCGTGTGCAATGCGAAGCGATGGAAGGGAGAAGCAATATCCCTGTGTTGCAGCGGTGGCCAATCCATGAACCCCCCTCTCAGTTCACTCTCTCATGTTGCCCAGGGACGAGAAGATCTATCTGAGTGAAGATAAACTTGATTCGGAAGACGATATGGAGTATCAGGTTTCCACACTCAACGAACTGAACCCTTCTTCGTTACCCAAAGACCAGCTCAAACTGAAAGTGAGTGCTGTGGTAATGATAATAAGGAATATTGCTCCACCCAGACTCTGTAACGGCACCCGAATTATCGTCGATAACCTGAAGAAGACCATCATTGTGGGTAGGATTCTGGGTGGCACGTAGGATGGGGACCAAGTATGCATTCCCCGGGTAAAGTTGGTGGCCAATGACTCCCCGGTGGCATTTTCCCGGTTCCAATTCCCTGTAAAGTTAAGTTTTGCAATAACTATAAATAAACCCCAGGGTCAAATTATCCAACATTGCGGTCTGTGTATGTATCATACCCGTGTGTTCTCTCACGGGCAGCTGTACGTTGCCTGCTCTCGCGTTACAAGTTGGGATGCACTGAGTATTTTCACCAGGAGAAGGAAGAGGGTTCATGTGCGTTAGACAACGTCGTGTACCCTGAAGTGTTTTTGCAGCAAGAGTCTTTAGCAGAAGAGTGTTCGAGGTTAGTATACACCAATATCATCATTCGAGAAGAAGACACTGAGGCTGACCGTGAGCTCCAGCGAAAGGATACAGATTTGGGACAGTGTGACTCTGAAGTTGAGGCTATTCGCTCCCGAAGAGATGACGGCAGTACTCAAGATATCGGTTGAAGACTTTGATATGGCGGTGGAGAAACTGAACGTGCAACTAGAGGAGTGTGAGCAGTTACGAATCAAATTCGAAGAGAGTTGTGAAGCCAATCGAAGGGAGCAAGAGAAGAGAGACGAACTCATTCGAAGGGAGCAAGAGAAGAGAGACGAACTCATTCGAAGGGAGCAAGAGAAGAGAGACAGACTCATTCGAAGGGAACGAGAGGAGAATCGTGAAATCCTTCTGAAGGAAATTGAGAACCAGCGGGAAAGACAGCGGAAGGAAATTGAGAACCAGCAGGAAAGACAGCGGAAAGAAAATGAAAACCTGCTGCAAGAAATTGTAATAATGCTGGGAGATTCCCCAAGGAAAAAAGCAAAACTGTCAGATTAGGTTAGTGAATAAAACAATAATGCTGATATAAACCATTTTATTTCCTTCTCTTTACATTTTGAGCATCGCCGAAGGCGCCCGCCGCCGTAGACGGCACTGCCGGAGGCCAAGCCCGCCGCAAAGCGTCGGAGGGCGAAGCCCGTGCTTGTGTAAGTACAATTTCCCACAAGACATTGTATTCACCCAGTGATTGTGTGTAGAGAAGGAAATTACGGTAGTTGAGGTAATTAAATAATGTGAACAATGTATGTTACAATACCCTACTTGTAGTCTACAAGTTCTGCAACTCTCCTTACCTAACATAACGAGAATGGTGGATACGTGTTTGTATGTGTTTTGAAATGTCAAGTTCGTTTGGAGGTGGACAGTGGAGTATGGATTACTACTGCGAGGTGCGTTGTAGTAGCCGGGGTAAAGTTTGAGCCAGCGTAATCATGGCTTGGTTGTTTAGGGGCCGTTGTAGTTGCCGGTTAATACTCTAGAAGTTCTGCAACTCCCATGACCTAACCTAAGCAAACAAACACAACCTATATTAGGTAATCGTATGAAATATTACAGAACTATGTAACGAATGAAAAGAAAAAGGTGTGAAGGATAAACTATCCACTATTTAGACAGTGTCAGGTCAAAATACAGTTTAACCCCCAAAAAATTGCTACAAAAGGTTTCTCAACTGATTCTGGTAGGTTTTAGTGTACTTTTTAACATACTAAAAGTTTACCAAAGTAGGACCCCTGGAAAAGTTTTTTTTTCAAGATGGTGTCCAAGATGGCCGCCGAAACCTCTTAATGATCATAACTATGTAACTATCAACTCAAATTTGATGATCTTGGTGTCTATCCCTAGGTTTTTGGGGGCAAAGAACACTTTAAGATCATAACAAATTATGTTGGCCTATTATGTAACACACAAATCCAAAATGGCATCAAAAATTGCCGCCAACACCTCCAAATGACCGCAAGTCCATAACTATTGACTCAAATTTGATGATCTTGATGTCTATCCCCAGGTTTTTTGGGGCAAGGAACACATTAAGACCATTAAAAATTAAAGTGGGCCATTATCTAACAAGTAAGTCCAATATGGTGTCCAACATGGCACTACCATGTGACCAACGTTTCAGTCTAATTTGATTAAACTTGGGTCTAGATCTATCCCCTGGTTTGGGGGGACAAGGAACACATTCTAACCATTTTTTATATCACATAGCTGAAAAAACTGGAAACTGGTTAAGGTTGGCATGGCAAGAATGTTGATCAAGGCGGATCGTACTGGGTCTTGGTTGATGCATTTGCAGGCAGTGTCCAATTGCCTAACTGTCTTTGCTGCAGCTGGGCACTTCAATTACCTGCGATCTGCTCATTACTACCTGCAGCAAATGAGCAACCTGGAGGAAAAGCACCCAGACGTTTATCGAAAGTTCCTTGATGGTTTTCACGTTGTTCGTAGGAGCAATCAGTGCTGGGCAGGGCTAAGTAGTGATCTTGTCATTGAACAAACGTTGATGAGGTCTCTAAAGAGCACTGGTGGTCTAACTCGCGGCAGTGGGATGACTGAGGACATGCGAAACCTTTGGACCTTATCTGCACCTGTAACATCCGAGTACAACAGTGCGATGCAGGACTTCACAAACCTAACCTATACTACAAGTCCGCAACACAAAGACTCAACTGAGGCGCGCATCAAAAGAGATGCATCTGATCTCGAGAAAATTCGGATAAACCTTGCAGCCTGCTCACCCTTCACATCTGATCCTACTCTGAGAAACATTGTCAACGGGATAGTGGCTGGGCCAGTTTTGAATGTACATGACTTTGAATCGGTTGGGAACAAGATCATTGAAGATATAATCGGAAGTCGGCATTTACTTACAAATTCAAGCGGAAAGACAGAGCCCAAACCCTTGGGAATATCTCTGCTGTGAAGATTGCTCCTGATCGTACTATTGATCCTGCCCTTCTGTTCCAGCGTTTCCTTGTGGTGTCAAGGTCAGGAGATCTTTCCCTTGAAGAGGTTTGGACGTATGAACTAAGCCCCTACCCTCCAGCCCTCTTTGAGACCAGGAACATTCTTCGAAAAGCAGACAAACCTCAGCTTGCTCAGGCAATTCGAGACCATGCTGCGGACTTATCAAATGAGGCTGTGATGAACTCTATTCCTAAAACAGATTGTTACGTGCTTGATGGTGGCTCTTTGCTCCATCGTTTACCGTGGAAGAAAGGCGACTCATATAATGCAATAGCTGAGTCTTATGCAGACTTCACTGTGAGACATTACGGACAAGCGACAGTGGTGTTCGATGGCTATGGTGAAGGTCCCTCCATAAAAGACACACATCAGAGACGAGGAAAAAACCTGCACCCTATTGTTAGTTTCACTGCAGAAACAGAGTTTTCAGGCAAAAAGGAGGACTTTTTGTCTCGTGACAAAAACAAGGCAGACATGATTGCTCTCATCAGCACAGCACTAACTAAAAGGGGATGCCATGTCATTCAGTCACCAGGGGATGCAGACATTGATATCGTTAAGGCAACTGTTGAACGATCCCGTCATTGCACCACAACGTTGGTCGGTGAGGATACAGATTTGCTGATCTTGCTCCTTCATTACTCCAGAACAGACAATGAGATCATCTACTTCCGTTCTGACGCAAACAAGCAGTCAAAAGAACACAGAGTGTATAACATTAACCTGTTGAAAGAAACTTTAGAAGACGATGTGTGCAATGAGTTCCTCATTGTACATGCCTACTCAGGCTGTGATTCAACTTCAAGGATTTTCGGCATCGGAAAAAAGTCAGCCTTCCGGAAATTAGTGAAATCTGATCCTGTCATGAAGTCCTGTGCTAGTGCATTCATCCTTCAAAACAAATCTCAAGAGGACATATCAGATCTTGGCAAAGACTTGATGGTTGATCTCTTTGGTGGCAAGTCTAATGATACGCTATCATCACTGCGCCATATCATTTTCACCAAGAAAGTGGCAACTGCTCAAGCATTTGTCACTCCTGAACGGCTTCCCCCAACATCACCTGCAACAAGATTCCATAGCCAACGTGTGTACTTTCAAATTATGGTATGGATGGGGATGGCAAATGAAATGAACCCAACTGAATGGGGATGGAAACAGGAAAATGATCAGTTAATTCCAATTATGACCCAAAACAATGCTGCGCCTGACGAACTCTTGAAAATTATCCATTGCAACTGTTTGGGGGGATGCAAATCCTCTCGATGCAGCTGCAGACGCTATGGACTCCCCTGCACTGCTGCATGTGGCCCTTGCCAAACTGAAAACTGTGACAATCCAAACAACACTCAAGAGGTCGATACTGAGGAGGAGGATGACACTCAAAACTGAACGCTCTGAAACTTATTCTATGGACAAAGGTGTTTGTGCATTAGGTGATAGTGGACAGCTGAAGGTCATGAATTCAATTTCATAATGATTCAACAGCTCAGTGATATCCAAAGTTGTCTTAATGTGTTCCTTGCCCCCAAAAACCTGGGGATCAAGATCATCAAATTTGAGTCAATAGTTATGGACTTGCGGTCATTTGGAGGTGTTGGCGGCCATTTTTGACGCCATATTGGATTTTTGTGTTACATAATAGGTCAACAACAAGAATTCTGATCTTAATGTGTTCTTTGCCCCCAAAAACCTAGGGATAGACACCAAGATCATCAAATTTGAGTTGATAGTTACATAGTTATGATCATTAAGAGGTTTCGGCGGCCATCTTGGACGCCATCTTGAAAAAAAGAACTTTTCCGGGGGTCCTACTTTGGTAAACTTTTAGTATGTTATAAAGTACACTAAACCCTACCAGAATCAGTTGAGAAACCTTTTGTAGCAATTTTGGGGGGATTGAGGGGGTATTTTCCATATATCGACCTGACTAACAATAGATTAAATATATTTGTTTCGTAAAGTATAGTAGGCATTGATATCATGACCTTACGGTACATAATAATACAGACTTATCGTATTATATTAATGTCTGTAATGATGTATGAATACAGTCATAATACTTAACACTAGATTAGCGGGCTAGCGGTTTATTTATATGTACCGATAACCGGGGTGTTTTTAGCCGGGGTGTTTTTAGCCAAAATAGGGCTGTTTACGTGATCATTTTCATGCCTAAATAAGACCCAGAGCGTAAAACAAGTATCTATCTCTGAAAGGGCATAAACAGAGCTTTCCAATGACACCATAACGATCCTTTTATGATGGCTAGTTTTCTTGCAACAACCGCGCAACGCGAGTGCAAAAAGCATGTAATTCGGCACTTTCCCCATACAATTCCGTATATAGCGAGTGAGAGAGAGAGGGAGGAGGTGGGATTCGTGTCAGTAGGTTCGCCGCGGTGGTCTGGAGCAGTCATACGCTCGCTACTCTCCTGCCACCACTTGTCTCTCTCTCTCAGCAACATTACGTGCTGAAATTGCCACACGACCTATGTCGAGCGCCGCCAGATAGTCCAGATTTATTATACCCGACTTATGTTGCGCGCCGACACTTAGGGGTTAATGATGATATTAGAGGACTGTAGTTATAGCCTACAAGAGACATACTTGAGGAATAATTAATTTCAATTATAGGGTCTAACACACAATGGGGGCCATGCCTGGCATACTCGCATCTCATTCCTAACAAATCCCAGTGATGCTCGGTGACTCCCAGTGACTCCTATCTAATTCCCAGTGATTCCTATAATACTCCTATCGACTCGTATATTACAGTAATCCGAAATTTTCAAATTTTCAATAACTCGCATGCACTTCATTCCTGGTTTTATCCAAGTGATTCCTGGTGATTCCCAGTGATTCCCAGTGACTCCCAGTGATTCACAGGTACACTCCCACTGGTTCCTACGGTGTTGTGAGTCCACGGGGAATTGCAGACATTCGCAGTGTATTCCCAGGAATCACCAGGAATCATTACTCCTAGTGATTCTAGCTCGCATTCCTGACTGTGTGAAGTACCCTTTACTTGAATTAATAACCATTTAGAGACAAATATATATATATAGTAAATCATAGACTACAGTAGATCTGGACTGGACACGAAAATGGAACTTTGCAGTAAGGGACCCAAAATCAGGGAACAAACCCCCAAATTCGAACCTCGAAACCGCAAAAATATCACATTATGGCGGTTTCAAGGTTCGAACTTGGGGGTTGGTTCTCCGATTATGGGTCCCTTACTGCAAAGTTCCATTTTCGTGTCCAGTCCAGATCTACTGTAGTCTGAGTGAATATATAAACACTCTATGAGGAAGAGCACTTTATTGACAACGTTTCGCAGATAACTTCTTCAGGTCACTGATATAGTTATGACATATGTGAATGTATGTTATCCTTCGTGTATATATAAATAATTATTGTTACCACGAATGGTCTTACTAAATGTGAATTACATTGACCAATATTTAAGATGATAAAATTAAGACAATTAACCAATGTTTTAAAATGTCCAAGTGAAATATATCAATATAAGTCTGACTGGAACCAGAGCAAGGTATTCAAAATGGCGTATATGTAAACCAAGGTGACCAATTTCTCCGTGTAAAAGGCTGTGAGTTTATCTAACCTGGGTATTGGCAGCAGCTTCGCCACGCTCACTATGCAAATCAATTATTGGGAGAGCGTTCATATTGGCAACGAAAAAGAAAAGAAAATGGAAGACGATAGTTAGTGGTGGAGGCACAAAAAGGAGGCTCTTGCTTGGGGAAGTTAAGCCAGTATCACACGAGAGCTTTTATAGTCAACATTCGATGATCAGCATTTTTCCGGCAACATTTTTAGAGTATTTTGCACTGGTATCTGAAACTAGATTGGTGATAGATTAACTCAGGTAACCGACATAGTTTAAAAGTTAACCTCATGAGCTGCCAGACCAGTGTTGAGGATAAATCTTGAGGGAACAAGTGCTCGTGTGATACCGGCTTTAGGGATGTTTTGGCCTGCATAAGCGAACTTCAACTTATAAAACTCCCCTGTGGTCTGGATGAACTTTGATTTCCTGCACTCAAATCAATGAACGTTTCCCGTGAAAAGTTTAGCAATATGTATGCTAATTTAACCCCTACTGTACCGGAGGATACAGAAATAAAAGTCCCCCCCCACCCCCAGTCCCAAGCAATGTGGCCAAAATGGCAAGATAGAACAACCTTCCACCTCAAGAGATGAAGGAAGACTGGCTCTCCCAGCCTTCAGAGGGTTGCATAAGAGCTGAGAGGTGTTGCCATATCGAGAGCAGTGCTCAAACAGTTGTGGTACCAGACACAGCCTGATACAGGCAGTTACAAGGAAAGTACATTACTAACGGCTCCCATCCGTCGCTGGGACTGGGGAGTGACTTATATACTGACGGCTGTTAGCCGTCGCTGGGATTGGATAGGTTAACATAAGAAGTGCGTAGGTATGGTATTTGAAACGTCCCGCCAGGCGAAGGTAACTTGGTTCAATCCCTCCTAAAATCGTCATTATCTGATAAATATCATTATCACTTATTCATATGCGCCTATTTTATGTTTAATATGAAGATAATAACATATAATAACAATAAAACAAGTGGGAATAGTGTTTGGATGGTCAAAAACGTGAATTAATGCCGACCGGTCATTCATGAAATGTGGAGCAGAAACGAGGCACTCCCTTCCCTCGTGAGGCCTGAAGCCAGACTGACTCACTCCCTCACACTCTATGATACACCACACACTCGCTAATCACATGACCATGCGTTAGAACCGGTTTGCAGATATTGGAATGATAAATGCACCAATAAATAAGGGAATAAGAGGACAAATAGGTGATAATTGAAGGGGGGGGGGGGAAGGAGGGGGTTTTGACACATGTGGAAGAGTGATAAAAGGTATGGAGGGGAATTATCTCACTTAAACACTATTTTTTTTTTTTTAAGTGCTACTGGGGCCTTTTAAAAGTTTTTTTTTAGGCCTTGGCTCATATGAGGACGCTTGCCGTCGCCCAGTAAAGACTCATATGAGGACGATCGCCGTCCATGGGTTAAGGGGAGATGGGTCGTTTTTCTGGTCCCCTTTCTTCCTCGTGTTAAGCCCCATTTGTTTTGAGATTATAAGACGTTGGGCCCATTAGTATGGTGATTTTAACACCTTTCGCCCCATTTCATTGTCAATTTTAAAACCTTTCGTGCCATTATAAGTCGATTTAATTTCTTGGCGAGCGAAAGCGAGCCTGACATTTTAAGAGGAACCGGCCTTTGGCCGGGAAATTTTTCTACCGAAATATTTACAAATTTATCTTGATGGGTGGGTCTAGGGGGTGTTTTTCTAAGCTTGATGGAGGTCTAGCAAGGAAACTAAGAAATAATTATGAAGTGAATGAAATAATATACCAACAAAACGGGCCATCTCCCCTTAACTGGTTTTGGTAGATTGCTCTCTCATATTACGTATTTTTCAAACAGCAAAGCGATGTATAAGTCTGTGTGACGGGGGTTGTTCACTATTGGGCTAAACAAATGGATATATTAAGACGTGTGTTATTAGGCTGGTAAGAAATGGAGAACATTATAAAACAGTTATTTACCCTTTCTGTACCGGTGACGTCTTTCTAATTTTATTCTAGCTATATTTAGACAATTTACTGTAGTTTAAGAAGGATCTGTGGTAGTAAAAAGGGTTAGGTGAGATAGTTCAAAGCCTGTTAATTTTGCTGGAGGCCCTTTTTAAATTGAATACAATCGTGTAATAGTAGCCAAATTAAAGTTTAAAGGACGGCACCGGTACATAAAGGGTTAATTAATATAACGCTTGAAGAGAGTGGTGACATTTTGTGACAAATTAAACAATATTGGAGGGATTTGATGATAATCTTCCGAATCAACCATTAACCCCTTCTGTACCAACGACGTCTATTTAATTACATTCTACCTATATCTAAAGGACTGTGTACAGTTTAAAATGAACCTCAAGCAAGTACCAGGCTTCGAACTATCCCACTTAGCCCTTTTTACAACCACATATCCTTCATAAACCGACAAAATCGTCTAAATATAGCTAACATAGAATTGAAAAAGACGTCGCCGGTAGAGAAGGGGTTAAATATTATGCTGTCTTTAATTACTAATTACCCTCACGTGACCAATGTTCATACATGGTAATGATCAACACAAGTACAAAGTAAAAAGCTGTGTGGGAGAACCTCACCCACACAATCAGTTAAATACAACTAACGTTTGAAAATATGACGTAAATGATGGGAGATGCTATTTTCTGGAGAAATAATACTTATAGATTAAACCGAATATTTTGAAAGAGAGGTTGCATCTGTGGTTTTAGGTAGGAATGCAAAACAGGTAGATGATTATGGTAAATGGATAGACGTCAACATTGACTATTTGAAACATTGACTATTTGTCCAAATTAGAGGATGTAAATTTCCAAAAGATTGGCGTATTGTTCTTATGAAGACTGGTGGGGGAAAAGTAGAATGAAATGTGAGTGGATAGGAATTTACTTTAAAGCAATGGAAGTAATGTGTTTCATAAGAAGTAATTAAGGTATATCTATTGGTTGAATTGATGACATTCGGATAACACATGTGTAATACATGAATCGGAACAAAGTGGTAATCATTGGCAATTCTCTGACACTATTGATTTTCAATTTATATTTAAATTTAAAACATATTGAATCTCTTCACAATTGCGAGATAGTATGGATTCTTCCACCAAAGCAATGGCAACGTGAAACTGACTTATAATACAAAATGGGCTTCACCTGTGTGTGCTATCTATGTATGGAAGACGAACCAGAAGAGACCAGGCTCGTTGGGGATTCCATCCTACGAGGACAGGTCGAAGAGTTCTGCGACAGAGTCCCAAATCAACGAAAAAGATTTTGCATCCCAGGAGCTGGACTGGACGACATTGTGGAAGCCTTCGAAGATACCAGAAAGGATGCAAATGAAAATACCCTTTTTGTCATCCATGCTGGTTCAAATGACGTCATGCGCACCAGATCCGAAGAGTTGATGGAGAAATATCGCAAGATGATCCAGCACTACAAAAACAAGTCAAGGAATATCATCATCTCAGGCATTCTCCCCAAGATCGACGCACCTGACAAATTCTACGACAAGGCTTTCAGCACAAATAGCCGACTAAAACATTTGTGTCTGAGGGAAGAAGTTGAATTCATCAACCTCTGGGACAACTTCTACAACCAGCCTACTCTGTTCCGCAAGGATGGCACTCATCTAAACCCTGTGGGTTCAGCACGCATGGGTCGTCTCCTACACGAAGCAGTCCGCAGCCATGGATCAAAAAACGCCATCCGAGAAGAAGCAGCAGTGACATAAATCATCCAACGCCAAGAAAAAAACAGAGGCAACCGAGGATCACCAGCGATAAGGACCGAAGACAGCGAGGACCGAGGACAGCCATGAACATAAATGTAGATCCGACAAGAACCAAAAATATTATTAAAGAGCGTTCCGTGAGTTCTAAAATAACAAATTTAAAGGTTTTCTATGCAAACGCTCGTAGCATACGCAATAAATTTTCAGATTTAGAGGAGCTAGTGTTTACAGAAAATTATCATGTGATTGGCATAACAGAATCTTGGCTCAATACAGAAGATAGAGACTTTTTAGCAGAGTATTCACTTCCCGGTTATGTAATGTTTGAGAAAAGCCGAATAAATCGAAATGGAGGTGGCGTTTTACTTTATATCAAAGAAAGTCTTAACCCTACCCTCTTGTCAAAACCTCAAATTGTGAACGTCGACGCATCTTTTGTGCTAATAAAGAATAATAAAGGTACCAAAATAACTTGCATTAATATACAGACCTCCAGCTCAATCAGTGCAAACTGACCGAGAAATTTACGAACAAATTGCAGATGTAAGTAACTCACAAGATACCGTAATTTTTGGTGACTTTAATTTACCTGTGACCAAGTGGGGCGATACTCTTACTTCACACTCCGGACATGACTTGTATACGAACTTGCAAGAGAGTTCGCTTTATCAATTTGTTGGAACGCCGACCCGTGGTAATAACGTTCTTGACATTGTACTTGCAACAAAAGAAGAATTAATAGAGAATTTGAATGTTGGTGATGAATTCAGTAACAGCGACCATCGTAGGATAACTTTCACTTTAAAGTTTACTAGTAACGAACCAAATAGTAGCATCGAAAAAGTCCCTAATTTCAAGAAAGCAAACTTCCATAAACTTAGAGCTATGTTTAAAGAAACTGACTGGAGCTTTTTAATTCACAATAACGACATAAATACATCTTGGAAGTTATTCGAAGCCACTTACCTAAAAGTAGTGCAAGACTGCATACCATCGAAAACTCGGCGTCCAGGCCATAATAATAAGCCCAAATGGTGGAATAAAGATATTTCAAACTGCCTACTTGCTAAAAAATTTGCTAATGATAGATTAAAATCCTCACAAAATGACGAAGAACGGCTGAAATTTGTAGAGCTACGACGCAAAGCCAAAAAGTTAATTAAGCAAAGTAAAAAGACCTTAGAGTTACATATTGCGAATCAAAGTAAAACAAACCCGAAAGAATTCTATAGTTATATCAGAAAGAAAAAAGTCGTTACTTCAACTGTTGGACCGTTAGTCGATGAAAATGGAGAATACACCAAAGACGAAGAACAAATGAGTAATGCCCTCAATACCTTCTTTGCATCAGTTTTTACAACAGAAGACCTCAGTGATATCCCTACACCATCGCCGATTCAGATTGATAATTCAGATGTTCTAAGCAATATCACCGTTACAGAGAGAGAAGTATTGAATTGTTTAGATAAACTCAAGGTAAATAAAACGCCTGGACCTGATACAATCTCGCCTAGAGTTCTAAAGGAAGCTAAGGATGAGCTCTCTAAACCACTGACATTACTATTCAATAAATCCTTGCAGTCTGGAACTATGCCCGATCAGTGGAAGCTAGCCAACGTAACACCGATATTCAAAAAAGGCAGCAAATCCCTACCCAGTAACTATCGTCCAATTAGCTTAACCTCAGTTGTATGTAAAATGCTAGAAACGGTCATACGAGACAGACTCGTAAATCACTTAGAGGAAAATAACATACTTAAAGATACTCAACACGGCTTTCGTAAAAAACGTTCCTGTTTAACAAACCTCTTAGACTTCTTCCACGATATCCTCAACCTCTACGATGAGAGTAAAGCTGTAGATATTATATACCTTGATTTTCAAAAGGCCTTTGACAAACTTCCCCACAAACGTTTACTGCTAAAACTAAAAGCGCATGGAATACAAGACGGTGTGTTGAAATGGATAGAAAATTGGCTCAGCGACAGAAAGCAAAGAGTAGTCATAAACGGTAAGGCATCAAAATGGACCAATGTAAGTAGCGGGGTACCCCAGGGATCGGTACTAGGACCAATTCTCTTTCTAATTTACATCAACGACATAGATGAGGGTCTCACCTGTACAATCTCAAAATTTGCTGACGATACAAAAATTGCAAATATCGTACTCTCAAAAGAACAAGTTGACGATATGCAACACAATCTAGATAAATTGTCATGTTGGGCCCAAATTTGGCAAATGAGTTTCAATGCGGATAAATGTAAAGTACTACATATCGGATACCTAAATGAGAAAGCAAACTATTCGATGAATGGCACTCAGCTTAAGAATGTAAACAGAGAAACCGATCTGGGAGTAACAATATCGAGTAACCTAAAACCGAGTCAACAATGTTCAGAAGTTGTTAAGAAGGCAAACAAAATAATTGGCTTTATAGGCAGGTCATTTGAGCATAAATCCAAAGAAGTTATCCTAACCCTTTACAATTCATTAGTCCGCCCTCTTCTGGAATACTGCGTTCAATCCTGGTGCCCTTATTACCAAAAAGATATAAACAAGCTAGAACGAGTTCAACGTAGAGTTACCAAAATGATACCTAGCCTAAAGAACAAACCATACGAAGAGCGTCTTAGAGAATTAAATCTATTTCCTTTAACCCAGCGCAGATTAAGAGGTGACTTAATTCAAGTGTTCAAAATCATCAAAGGCATCGACAATATGAACTGTAGTAAGTACTTCACTATCGACCAATCTAATTACACGCGGGGAAACGGTTGCAAAATTATTGGTAAATCTTTTAACTCACACGAATCTAAGAATTTCTTCTTCAATCGAGTTGTCAACTTGTGGAATGGGCTTCCCCGAAACGTTATAGACTGCATCACCGTTGATTCATTTAAACTTCGCCTAGACAAATATCTTGCATCAAACCCGCGACTGACTGCGTTTGTAAATGAATAACTTTATTTTATCCCCCCCTCAGTTACTAACCCATCTGTCCCCTACTAACTTCCTAATCCTGCCACGGACATTAGTTCCAGGGCAGTAATTCCCTTTCCAATGTTCCCTTACCCACTCTAAACCACTGTTTGGACACTTGATCCTCAGTGTTTTGGAGGACAAGCAACCTAGAAGGGTCACTAGATCTGTTGTTGCTTGATTTCCTTTGTACTCCTTTGTACTCCTTTGTACTCCTTTGTACAAGCCATCACTGAACATCGCCAATCTGCAATTCACCGTTAATCCAATAAACCTGCGTATGATTGAGGTATGGCTTGGTTAATTATACTCCTCATGCTGCACATAGTATATAAGGCTGCTTCAGACCGTATATCGTAGGCATAATTAACACCAGGTACCGGATTCATGAACGTATTTACCACCTTAGGAGCTGGAGCAGTTAATACTATAGGTAGCGCCAGCGAACTTGACAATAATTTTGACCCCTTAACTTCTTATAACTCGAAGTGAATGAAAGCAATCGGGCTGACGTTTCTATCTTTTGGGAAGAGTCCACCAGGTAATAGGTGTGGATATTTGCAGCCAGTTTACTCTTGGCCCTATTGAGTTACAGAGAGGTCGCGAAGGATCAAGATTATATAAAAGTTAGTTGGCGCTACCTATAACTCAAATTTATCACTACCAAAACCAATCCACAATTTATTATGCACTTGATAGTTTCGTAACCATCCAATTTCTTAGCCATTCTGTTGAAAGTGACAGCTCAAACTTCGAAAAACACGCAATTATCCTTGAAAGTAGACGTATTGCATATTTAGTCAAGTTTGCCTTCTTCATTACTTGATTGCAAATAATTGATCTTACTGATGTTCATTGATTAGTATAGGCATTTAACACTACCACGTACAGCTACTGACTAATGGTCGTGAGTTCTTGCGATTGTTATGCAAATATATCCATTTAGATTGATGTTCAGATCAAATCTGCTATATATTAACCCTTCTTTGGCGGCGTGCAACTTATGTCGTGTGAAATAAATTTGGACTAAGTGGTGGTTCACAACTTTTGTCGTGTGCCATTTTCAGCACGTAATGTTGCAGAGAGAGAGAGCTGAGCAGTGTGAGGAGCGTAGTAAGGCTATGACCGCCGCCCACCACCGCGGTGGGCCAACTGAAGTGAAAACCACCCTTCCATCTCCCCTCACACTCGCTACACAGGGAATTATGTAGGGAAAGTACCTAATTACATGGTTTTTGCACTCGTGTTGCGCGATCGTTGCAAGAAAACCAGTGGTCGTACAAGGATGGTTGGGGTGTCATTGGAAAGCTCTGTTTATGCCCTTTCAGGGATAGATACTTGTTTTACGCTCTGGGTCTTATTTAGGCATGAAAATGATCACGTAAACAACCCTATTTAGGGTAAAAACACCCTGCTGGGCGGGACATATAAATTACCGCCTAGGCTGCTCGTTAGGTGTTAATACATATTATCTATTCATTAATATATAGCTGACTTGATCTAAACGTAATTCAATATGGATATACAATATTTGCATAAATACAATGATAAGGGCTTACGAACATTCGCCAGTAGCTGTACATTATACAAACAGTGATCATAGTGTTTGTTTTCTTTTCCGATAGTTATTACTTAAATAATTCCTTTCTTTTGTTCAGATTAGCTAAGACAGCCAATCATTTTGTCCTAAAGTTTGTCTTTCATACTAACTTCGTCTTGAAATGTTTGGGCGCCTGGAAGTATTGTGGGCGGGTTTGTGGTTGTAGGGCTTCGCTGCATGTCTGCCTGCGGAGACTGAACTTCTCTGGGAGGTTGGGGGCCGGGGGAGTGCTGGAGTGACCTTGGTGATCCCTGGTTTCTGGGTCTTCTCCTGGGTGACCTAGGTGTGTGTGTGAATTTATGTTTTTGTTTTTGTGTGTTCATATCTTTTCCTATTCGGGCTCTGTCTCGAGTCGGCCACCCCCAGTTTAACAAAACAATGGGGAATGAACATGAGCAAATAGATAGATAGATAGAACAAAAGTTTCCAATATTTCTGTATAATACAGAATCATTGCAAGCAATGACCCCTCGTCAAGAGACTCGGTGGTATCATTTTCCTATTTGGCTTCTTGGCTGATTCACTTGATTGCAGCAAGCGAATCATATGCTGATGTCCCTTGCTCTCTGATTATTTTTCTGCTTTGCTGTGCAAGTCTGAACGACTACAATACTCACTATGAATAATATTTTAATGCCAAGTGAGAACTTAAAACAACAAACAATATTTGTTAGATTGTAGCCTATAGGAGTGAATAGCATAACCATAATTATAAACACGAAATAATCTATCCATGAAGTTTTTAATGATATAAAGGCCTGGAAATACCGGTCTTTAATTGCTTAAGTAAGTACTTACTCTGGAACATTTATAGTGGCAGCAAACGTTAATTATCTTTATATGCATACCAACAGCTATTACATAAAAAATATGCATATAGTATTAATGTTTGCTTAAATAATATATTATTCACAAATATATGCTACACCATATCGACAGGCAGATAGTCATGCAAATTGTGGTAATCACTTAATCTCCGCTGCAACTAACATAATGAAGTGGATAATACAATAATGGGAATAGAAATTACCAATGTGTAGTTGTCATCCCCCCTCCACCATCTATCACACACGCACGTACGTGTATATACGTATGTTCTGTATATGAGTAAGTAAATAAATGTGTATATGTACTGTATATCACTTACTCTCATGGTTATTTTATGATAATTTGTATTCTGCACATGCATCATTATTGTATTTATTTATTTTGTTTGTAAACTAAGCTTACCATCCTCATATCTGTACATCTCATGTTCATCCACTAAATTGTAAAATGTGTATTTTCAGCTCATGAGGCTGCCATTCTTTAATAAACCGTTTATAATTATTATTATTATTATTACAATCTATCACACACAAACACACACACACACACACACACCCATAACACACACCGCACACACATACACACACACACCGGTACCGCACACACATACACACACACACACACACACACACACACACAGAAATGGTGGTAGTGGACAGAAAGTCTGGGTAAAGTGGAAGGGTTGTGATCTAGCAAATGTCCCAGCAACGAATGCAACTCAGTCTGACAATTGCCACACTCAACTATATTCCTTGATTTATATGTACAATGTTATTTTGCATATGTTGGATTCCGTAGAGTGTTTTTAACCCCTAAGTGTCGGCGCGCAACATAAGTCGAGTATAATAAATCTGGACTATCTGGCGGCGCTCGACATAGGTCGTGTGGCAATTTCAGCACGTAATGTTGCTGAGAGAGAGAGACAAGTGGTGGCAGGAGAGTAGCGAGCGTATGACTGCTCCAGACCACCGCGGCGAACCTACTGACACGAATCCCACCTCCCCCCTCCCTCTCTCACTCGCTATATACGGAATTGTATGGGGAAAGTGCCGAATTACATGCTTTTTGCACTCGCGTTGCGTGGTTGTTGCAAGAAAACTAGCCATCATAAAAGGATCGTTATGGTGTCATTGGAAAGCTTTGTTTATGCCCTTTCAGGGATAGATACTTGTTTTACGCTCTGGGTCTTATTTAGGCATGAAAATTATCACGTAAACAGCCCTATTTTGGCTAAAAACACCCCGCTGGGCGGTACATATAAATAAACCGCCTAGCCCGCTAATAAGGTGTTAATATACGGAATGTAAGTGTTTCTGCACGTGCATGTGAACTAACTCCCAACCACCGGCCTCTGAAAATGTTCACCAGTCCGCCTAGCCGGGGATACGGGCGTGCAAGTGCCTTGTTGATGCAGCCAGTAGCTAGATAAATAAACATCAGAAAATATGTCACATTATCACATACATTTATTCAGAGTGAAAATGGTCAAAACCCCATGGTTGTATGTGTCTTTGTTCCTTGTTTATCACTGCTAGAGAATCTTGCAACATTTCACTCCTAGACGGTGCTTGCGGATATACATATTAGACTGAAAATAAAAAAATACTCATCTGTGTGTGTGTGTGTCGACCATAAAGGGTGTGAGTCACCCTCTTCCTCACTCAGTCAGTCAAACACTGTCTTCCTCTGCGGAGGATGATGTAATCACATGATTGGTAGGGGGAAATGGGAACAGGTTGGTGGTGCTTGTGGGTGGGGGGGAGCAGGGAGAGGTTTGGGGGAGTGAAGAAGGGGCTGGGGATGGAGCTTAGTACATCACAAAGCTGATATGGCCGCAATTGCACCATAGAAAATTTGATTGCTTGGCGCTAAACATGCTGACGCCATATGTCGTCACGCCTATGGGCTGTCCATTAACTCTATTGATGCATATGGTGTCACCTTGGGTAACATGTTTAACCCTTAATTAGCGGCGAGCAACATAAGTCGAGTTAAATAAAGCTGGACTATGTGGCGGCGCTCGACATAACTCGAGTGGCAATTTCAGCACGTAATGTGGCTGAGAGAGAGAGACGAGTGGTGGCAGGAGACTAGCGAGCGTATGACTGCTCCAGACCACCGCGGCGAACCTACTGACACAAATCTCAGCTCCCTCCTCCCTCTCTCACTCGCTACATACTCAATTATGTACCGAAAGTACCGAATTACCTGCTTTTTGCACTCGCGTTGCACGGTTATTGCAAGAAAACTATCCATCATACAAGGATCGTTATGGTGTCATTCGAAAGCTCTGTTTATGCCCTTTCAGGGATAGATACTTGTTTTACGTTCTGGGTCTTATTTAGGCATGAAAATGATCACGTAAACAGCCCTATTTTGGCTAAAAACACCCCGCTGGGCGGTACACATAAATAAACCGCATAGGCCGCTCGTAAGGTGTTAAACTATGATTAGAACAGTCATAATATTGTTTAGTTCTGAAGATACCAGACCCTGGGGAACTAGCTACTAAACATGGCATCACGCCAGTACTTTGGCGATGGACGTATCAGAGCTACAGTATCGGTTTCCAAAATATACTTAATCCTTACTCTACCAGTGAGGGTGGTTTGTCGTCCGTAAAAAAGTCACTCGTCAGTACCAGCGATGGAAGATGTCCGTCAGTACTATGCGGTCCTTGTAACTGACTTTATCGAGTGGTACCTGGTATCATGACTTGTACGCAATACTCTGAGACATTGGCAACACTTCGCAGCTTGGATCTAAGCCTGTGGGAGCTAGCTGGGTCAGTATTCCTCCAACTTTCGGGGTGAGAGGGTTTTCTCTCTCGACTCTGAAGCCATTTTGGCCACAATGCCTGGTACTGGAGTGTACATTTATAGTAATACTCTCTGGTACAGTGGGGGTTAAGACAAATCAGATATACCACAGATTTTGCGTCCATTATGCCTGTACTCTGAATTTTGTATCTCATAATTGTGTAAAGTCCTATTTGATACAAGATTAAATGACATAAAATCCTCAAAACAATAGGAACAATAGGCAAACAAACAAGAGCATATAGTGGTCAGTATTGGGTTGGATAAAAGACACCCGGCCTCACCGAACCACCGGTGGGGGTCTGCATTCAAGTGAATTACCAGTGATAGCCGCTGCTTCCTTCCTTATCTCCTCCTCAGACCCTCTCCTTTCCCGACCATTATATTATTTTCAGCCCGATTTTCCCTTTCTTAGTAGTTTTATCTTTTTTCAACCCCCATTCTCCCGTTCTCATTCTTTGATTTATATTACTTGATCCTAATTCTCGTGTTCTCATTGTTTTTATGTCTTTGTTTATCCTGATTCTCCTGTTCTTATTAGTTTTATCTCCTTATCCTGATTATTTGTAAATTACTTAGATCTTCATTCTCCCTTTTTTCTTTTTATTTGTATATGACCTCGAACCTAATTCTCTCGTTCTTATTACCTATTACTCTGATTCTGAGTCTCCCATTGTTTTGATATGCAGGATTCGAAACTGCATAATAAATCGTAGGTTTGTCCACCATTCTTTAACTGTCTTCGTAGCGCAATGGATAAATGCACTGAATTTCGGTGTAAGCATCCTGGGTTCGAATCCCTGAACTGCCACATGTGTTTGTTGATATCATTGATTGAGTTTGGGAGTGGAGTCGGTTGGTGGAGGTAACATAATAATTCATTCAGGTTCAGGGGTTGTTTATAGAGAGGCCTTCCTTTGGGTTAAGGCCCCATTAATTACTCCTTCCATTCATCTATCTATAGCCTATGATAGCGCAGTTGGGATTGTGTACATGCTTAGATTGATATGCTGGATTCGAAACTGCATAATAAATCGAAGGCTTGTCCACCATTCTTTAACTGTCTTCGTAGCGCAATGGATAAATGCACTGAATTTCGGTGTGAGCGTCCTGGGTTCGAATCCCTGGACTGCCAAATGTGTTTGTTTATTTCATTGAATGAGTTTGGGAGTGGAGTCGGTTGGTGGAGGTAACATATTAATGTATACAGTATATTACTTTGACATTGATTTTCGCATAATTATGTTTATGTATATAATATGTGTATTATAATTCTCCCATTAGTATTATTTTCTATAATTCTATATATTACTTTGATTTTGATTCTTCCATAAATATCATTATCAATATTGTTATATAGAGTACCGGTATATACTTAATATTTCTTTTATCTTACTGCTTATGTCCCACATTATAATATTTTTATCACTATAGGCCCTTCATATTTATGTAATACATGGAGTATTTTAGCACAGGCTATTCTGATTCTGGTTGTCTTCATTTTACGAAATTAGTCAATTAAATACATATGTTTCCATTATTTACTCCTCAGTCAGCATCGTGTATTTATATGGGTTACCTATTGATCGATTAGTATATATAATGTATACTATTCTGTTTATGCAATACTGATTTGTATAATTTTCTCAATTCGTGTTTTCCATGTAATTGTATTAATAATATTTCTTCCTCAACTTCTCTTCAACTTTGCTTCTTCTCGACTATCATCTTACTGTTATCATGGTTTTCCCTCTTTTACTATTTATGTTTTAACAGTATTCTCTGTGTTGGTTTATTGTAAGTGATTTATCCTGATTATTTGCTCAATTTACTTTTGGTATGTAATTCCATGTAATGTGTTAATTGTTTACGCAACCCACTCTCCGTAAGGAAGGAGTTATAGACTGAGCGAGCTCTGAAGATATTGTAATAGTGTTAGCAGAGTGAGGAAGATACAACATTGCGGCGTTTAGTGAGTGATTGTAGGGAACTAGTAAGAGGAGGAGAGTTGATGAGACAAAATATTTTTTACCCTTTCAAGAAGTGTGGTATGGGTAGAACCTCCCCACACATGCAAACAATACTCGATACATGGGCCCACTGTGCCCCTGTACAGAACAAGAAGCTGTGTCGGGGTGGAGAACCCAAAGACAGAGTTGAGCACACCTAACTTCTGAGAAGCTGCTTTAGCAAGAGTGGTGTTATGGTTTTTCCAAGAAAGTTCAGGAGAAAAGGAGACACCAAGAATACTGAGAGAAGAAGGGATGATTTGTGTACTGTCGAACAGTAATTAAGGGATGGTTGTGTAGAAGATAGTGGCAGTTAGATAGATTGAGGAATTGGGTTTTCGAAGCATTGAAAGTATCAATACTTTCTATGCCCCAATCAGAAAGAGTTGATGGATCTGAAGAAATTAGTGCCATTACGTGAGTTTTGAAGTGATTGCATGCAGGCTCGTTGTGGAAAACTAGTTGAATAGTGTAAGGTAGAGTCATAAGCATGAGTGAATAGGACTAGAGGTACAATTGAGAAAATCAGTAACGAATATTAGGAATAGAACTGGAGATAGGACAGAACCGTAAGAAACATAAGAGTTGATAGGTTGAGGAAGTGAGTTATGGACGTCCACAACCCCAGGTATGGAACGGCCAGAAAGGACATTACAGACACAGGCGCATCATGGAAGGGATGGAAACCGAGGAGGAAAGTTTAGACAGTTAGATATTTGTGCCAGACACTGAAGTGACCTTGAAACGGCACCTTACAATTTTTGCCGACTTAACAATGACACACAATTACATTTTACAATTTTAACAATCACATCCGAACTGAGTCTGATGCGGAAATTCGCCCCAAATGTTTTTGGGCGCGGCGCGGCCGAGAATCGAACTCGAGCCCGCCACATGGGAGGCGAAGGCCTTAGCCACTACACCAAGAGAAGTACTCCCTTTGGCGTGATAGCTCAATCAGATTTCAGCATCGAATGCAGTTACTTTGCCACAATCCAGGCATTACATCACATTATCGTCCAGGTAGCGAAGACTCCAAGCGAGCGAAAGCAAGCGAGGCACAAGTCTGAGCGTGTCAACTACAGTGAGGCTCCGAGACAACGATCACCAGCGACATTCCTTATATCCGTCACTTGCCGGGTGGGTCACACTCCACGGCGAGGAGGCAGTGCAGGAACCTGCTACCATACCACCCCAACGAACCAGAGTCACTGGGACATCATCTCCAAGAATTTCTGAGAGCTCTAGCCTTAGCAACTGTTGTAGCCAACCAGTTAAGGCAAGCCAGTACACCATGGGGATTCCCCAACTAAGCCTCTCAGATATCCCTTTACAGCTGCCACCAGTGAAGTGACCTCGAAACGGCACCATACATTTTTTGCTGACTTAACAATGACACACAATTACATTTTACAATTTCATCAATCACATCCGAACTGAGTCTGATGCGGAAATTCGCCCCAAATGTTTTTGGGCGCGGCCCGGCCGAGATTCGAACTCGGGCCCGCCACGTGGGAGGCGAGCACCTTAGCCACTACACCAAGAGAAGTACTCCCCTTGGCGTGATAGCTCAAGCAGATTTAAGCATCGAATGCAGTTACTTTGCCACAATCCAGGCATTACAACACTATCGAAGGCCTTCGATATGTATAGCGCAATATTAAAGGTCTCACCGAAATCGAGAAAGGAGGATGACCAAGAGTTAGTAAGATAAGAAAGAAGACCACCAGTAGAGCGGCCTTTAAAGAAACCATACTTGCTATCTGAAAGTAGATTATGGGAAGACAAATGCTTAAGAAATGTTGAATTAAGAATAGACTAAGAAACTGTAGAGATGCAAGAAATAAGAGCAATATGATGATAGATAGAGGGTTGAAAGTGGTCACCCTTCTTTGGAACAGGTTCAATGAGAGCAAACTTCCAGCAAGAAAGGAAGTACAAAGTACAAAGGAGTACAAAGGAAATCAAGCAACACCAGATCTAGTGACCCTTCTAGGCTGCTTGTCCTCCAAAACACTGAGGATCAAGTGTCCAAACAGTGGTTTAGAGTGGGTAAGGGAACATTGGAAAGGGAACTACTGCCCTGCCACTAACGTGGCAGGACTAGGAAGTTAGTAGGGGACATATGGGTTAGTAACTGAGGGGAGGATAAAATAAAGTTATTAATTTACAAACGCAGTCAGTCGCGGGTTTGATGCGAGATATTTGTCTAGGCGGAATTTAAATGAATCAACGGTGCTGCAGTCTATAACGTCTCGGGGAAGCCCATTCCACAAGTTGACAACTCGATTGAAGAAGAAATTCTTAGATTCGTGTGAGTTAAAAGATTTACCAATAATTTTGCAACCGTTTCCCCGCGTGTAATTAGATTGGTCGATAGTGAAGTACTTACTACAGTTCATATTGTCGATGCCTTTGATGATTTTGAACACTTGAATTAAGTCACCTCTTAATCTGCGCTGGGTTAAAGGAAATAGATTTTATTCTCTAAGACGCTCTTCGTATGGTTTGTTCTTTAGGCTAGGTATCATTTTGGTAACTCTACGTTGAACTCGTTCTAGCTTGTTTATGTCTTTTTGGTAATAAGGGCACCAGCATTGAACGCAGTATTCCAGAAGAGGGCGGACTAAGGAATTGTAAAGGGTTAGGATTACGTCTTTGGATGTATGCTCAAATGATCTGCCTATAAAGCCAATTATTTTCTTTGCCTTCTTAACAACTTCTGAACATTGTTGACTCGGTTTTAGGTTACTCGATATTGTTACTCCCAGATCGGTTTCTCTGTTTACATTCTTAAGCTGAGTGTCATTCATCGAATAGTTTGCTTTCTCATTTAGGTATCCGATATGTAGTACTTTACATTTATCCGCATTGAAACTCATTTGCCAAATTTGGGCCCAATGTGACAATTTATCTAGATTGTGTTGCATATCGTCAACTTGATCTTTTGAGAGTACGCTATTTGCAATTTTTGTATCGTCAGCAAATTTTGAGATTGTACAGGTGAGACCCTCATCTATGTCGTTGATGTAAATTAGAAAGAGAATTGGTCCTAGTACCGATCCCTGGGGTACCCCGCTACTTACATTGGTCCATTTAGATGCCTTACCGTTTATGACTACTCTTTGCTTTCTGTCGCTGAGCCAATTTTCTATCCATTTCAACACACCGTCTTGTATTCCATGCGCTTTTAGTTTTAGAAGTAAACGTTTGTGGGGAAGTTTGTCAAAGGCCTTTTGAAAATCAAGGTATATAATATCTACAGCTTTACTCTCATCGTAGAGGTTGAGGATATCGTGGAAGAAGTCTAAGAGGTTTGTTAAACAGGAACGTTTTTTACGAAAGCCGTGTTGAATATCTTTAAGTATGTTATTTTCCTCTAAGTGATTTACGAGTCTGTCTCTTATGACCGTTTCTAGCATTTTACATACAACTGAGGTTAAGATAATTGGACGATAGTTACTGGGTAGGGATTTGCTGCCTTTTTTGAATATCGGTGTTACGTTGGCTAGCTTCCACTGATCAGGCATAGTTCCAGACTGCAAGGATTTATTGAATAGTATGTCAGTGGTTTGGAGAGCTCATCCTTAGCTTCCTTTAAAACTCTAGGCGAGATTGTATCAGGTCCAGGCGTTTTATTTACCTTGAGTTTATCTAAACAATTCAATACTTCTCTCTCTGTAACGGTGATATTGCTTAGAACATCTGAATTATCAATCTGAATCGGCGATGGTGTAGGGATATCACTGAGGTCTTCTGTTGTAAAAACTGATGCAAAGAAGGTATTGAGGGCATTACTCATTTGTACTTCGTCTTTGGTGTATTCTCCATTTTCATCGAATAACGGTCCAACAGTTGAAGTAACTACTTTTTTCTTTCTGATATACCTATAGAATTCTTTCGGGTTTGTTTTACTTTGATTCGCAATATGTAACTCTAGGGTCTTTTTACTTTGCTTAATTAACTTTTTGGCTTTGCGTCGTAGCTCTACAAATTTCACCCGTTCTTCGTCATTTTGTGAGGATTTTAATCTATCATTAGCACATTTTTTAGCAAGCAGGCAGTTTGAAATATCTTTATTCCACCATTTGGGCTTATTATTATGGCCTGGACGCCGTATTTTCGATGGTATGCAGTCTTGCACTGCTTTTAGGTAGGTGGTTTCGAATAACTTCCAAGATATATTTATGTCGTTATTGTTAATTAAAAAGCTCCAGTCAGTTTCTTTAAACATAGCTCTAAGTTTATGGAAGTTTGCTTTCTTGAAATTAGGGACTTTTTCGATGCTACTATTTGGTTCGTTACTAGTAAAGTTTAAAGTGAAAGTTATCGTACGATGGTCGCTGTTACTGAATTCATCACCAACATTCAAATTCTCTATTAATTCTTCTTTTGTTGCAAGTACAATGTCAAGAACGTTATTACCACGGGTCGGTGTTCGAACAAATTGATAAAGCGAACTCTCTTGCAAGTTCGTATACAAGTCATGTCCGGAGTGTGAAGTAAGAGTATCGCCCCACTTGGTCACAGGTAAATTAAAGTCGCCAAAAAATACGGTATCTTGTGAGTTACTTACATCTGCAATTTGTTCATAAATTTCTCGGTCAGTTTGCACTGATTGAGCTGGAGGTCTGTATATTAATGCAAGTATTATTTTTGTACCTTTATTATTCTTTATTAGCACAAAAGATGTGTCGACGTTCACAATTTGAGGTTTTGACAAGAGGGTCGGGTTAAGACTTTCTTTGATATAAAATAAAACGCCACCTCCATTTTTATTTATTCGGCTTTTCTCAAACATTACATAACCGGGAAGTGAATACTCTGCTAAAAAGTCTCTATCTACTGTATTGAGCCAAGATTCTGTTATACCAATCACATCATAATTTTCAGTAAACACTAGTTCCTCTAAATCTGAAAATTTATTGCGTATGCTATGAGCGTTTGCATAGAAAACCTTTAAAGTTGCGGTTTTAGAACTCACAGAACGTTCTTTAATCAAATTTTTGGTTCTGATCGGATCTACATTTACATTCATGGCTGACATCTGTCCTCGGTCGTTATCCCTGGCGGTTTTGAATTTGGGTCGTGTTGGTGGAGCTTTATCCAAATTCGCGGTTCTTGACAGATTAGCATTTAATTCCTTCGCAGGTTGCCGCCCTCGCTGTCTTCGGTCCTCCTTCCTGGTTGTCCTGTGCTGAGTCGATTTCTTCTCCGAAAATCCTTCACCGCATCGTTGAGAAGATGCCCAAAACGTGCTGCTCCCACCTGGTTCAGATGAACTCCATCGTCCGAAAACAAATAGTCATCATAGTAGAAATTGTCCCAGGTGTCGACGAATCCCACGTTTTCCTTCCTGCAGAGGTTTGCTAGACAACGATTTGTGATGGTGGCTATGTTGTAAAATCGGCTCTCTACACCAAGCCGGGGGACGATTCCTGAGACGATGATCCTTGATGACTTCTCCTTAAACGACTTGATCAGCTGCTGGTACTTTAAAAGCAAATCTTCCGACCGGGTTCGCTGTACATCGTTGGATCCAACGTGGATGACGTACATTGTATTAGCAGGGGCCAGCTTAGATACTTCGTCAACTGCAGCAACTACGTCGTCCACACCACCACCAGGGATACAAAAACGCTTCCTGGTCTTAGGTGCTCTGGTGCAAAACTCTGTGAGCTGACCACGTATCATCGAGTCTCCCACGAGCCGGACTTCTTCTATTTCCGCTTCGTCATCTGAGTCTGCGAGTATCTGGAAGCGGTTTTGACACTCGGTAATCGGTATGGGTTTCCTGGTCTTGGGGCAAATGTTGTTCCTCACAACACGGAAGTTGTCTTGAGGGGGAAGAGAGTTACTATTTGTTTCTCGAGTATCGGAACCATCAGATGAAATGGCTACTGCAGGCGTTGAATTGTTGGCAGTTGACGTTGGGGCGTTGGTGGCTGCTGGAGTTGCGGTGACAATTGAAGTTTGTGGTAGTCGAACGTTGAGTGTTACAAACTCTTGGAGTGATTCCAGCTTCATGGTGAGGACGTTGATCTTGTTGTAGGCTTCATCTAATTTCACTGTCAAATTCTCTTGTTGCTGGCAGAGACGGCAGACTTGAAGATCGACAGTAACAAACATGGACTCACCAAACCTACTGGCGCAGTTCGTACAAGTGCGAGGCATGGTAACAGTCAGTTTCTTCAGATCACTTCACTCACTTTAAAACACTGAACTCACTTTAAAACACTTAACTCACTTTAAAACACTTCACTCACTTTAGAAACACTTCAATCACTTCAACCGAAAACAATGTTGAAATACACAATAATAGGTTATCAGGGGTGATAGCCTAACCGAAAACAAAAAATTTGAGATACGCAGAATTAGGCTTCCAGGGGCGATAGCCTAACCAAAAGTTTTTAACAAATTTTAAATACGCACCAATAGGCTACCAGCGTTGAATAGCCTAACCGAAAATAATAAAATTGAAATACGCAGAAATAGGCTACCAGGTGTGATAACCTAACCTTAAACAAATATATATATATAACAGAATATGTAACTAAATATACAATTCACCAAATAGAGATTATATAAAAATAAAGTGTGACCGCACACAAGGGGTTAATATACTGTATCAACAGATGGCCCTGGTGTCACTGTAGCCTAGTAAAGCAGTAGCCTACTCTTTTTAGATAAAACAAAACAAAATGTATCAGTCAAAGGTTACTACAAGATCGTGCAAGCAACAACTAAAATTACAGATATATATAGCTACAGTAGGATACTAAATACAATATCTACTAGAGTTAATAAGAACAACAGATTGGCTGGCTATAGGCTAGGCTAGGTTTGGATTAGGTTAAAAGCTTGGCAGGTTGGGTTAGGCTAGGTTAGTTTGTACAAATACCACCCTTAGCTTAAAGTAAAATCACTCTGAGGAGAAAAAGTCAAGAATATATCTAGGGGGAAAAGATAAATGAATGCACTTAAATTTACTACAAAATTGGCTGGAATTTAATATGTATAATCCCCAAAAAAAGCTTGTTTACAAAATGGCGTCGGCGTTCGTTCCTGTAGGCAGGTTAGTTAGTACACAATATTGTTTATTAGCAAATGAATATGCAAAGCTTTACTTACATACAAGGCAGTTAAATTGATACTTACTACAGTAGGTAATGGGTAAAATTAGGGGCTACGATTTTATATCAACTAAGAAGAGAGCGTTTGTTTACAAACAAAACAAAACAACAGATGGCGCTAGTGGCGCCCTGTCCGAGCAGGAGTCTTGTGATAAACACAAAGTTTATCAGTCAATACACAGCGAAATATCGTGCAGTGTTACTTACTAAACTACAGGATGGTTAAACGTGCTCTTAACCACCTTTCATGCACAAGAATGAAGAGGATGAGTAGTTAATACTCAAATTATGATCGATATCGTGAGAGCGTTGACAGAGCGTCTGCAGCGTCTGGCGGTAGCGAGGTGAACGTGAAGACATTACAGGAAAGACAGAGACGAAAGAGTTTGCCTACTCAGGGAGTTAGCATGGCAGAACAGTTTTTTAATACAACAGGAGGAACACCAATTGGTCCATATACCTTTCCGCCCAGAAAGGGCAGCAATTAGCCCACATCTTTAGAAGTAATTAGGATATTAGGCATAAGTTAGAAGGAGGGGGTGGAGAAGGAGAAATAGCACTGAAATCAACCAAGATGGAGTTTTTAGCAAAAGTTTTTGTCGAAGAGGTCAGCTTTGTCAAAGGAAAAAAGGACAGGGGTGCCGTCAGAGTGGAAAATGGGGAGGGAAGGGTGATGAAGTAAAACTGTTGAAGTTGATTTTGGCTGGATGACAAATAGTTTGGGAAGAGCTAAAGTTGAAAAGTTCAGAGCATTTATGATTGATGAAGGTATTTTTGGTGAGTCGAACAACAGGTTTGGCTTAATTTCACGTAGAAACAGAAAGTATGATATACTTGAGTTTGAAGGAGACGATTCCTTTTGAATGCTTCCTCCTTATTGCGGAAGGCAGTAGAACAAGCATGAGTAGCCTATGTTTTTTAATTGGACTTTGATCTTGCTTAATAGCACATACAATATATAGATTTACACTATGGCATATAGCCTGTTGTGTATATATGTCCTTTAAATATATTTGTATATGAACATTATTCCTTTCATGTATATTTTCTGTTCTTTCTGTAATATTATATATTATGTTAACGTCATGTTTAATTTCTTATTGTTTCCATTTTAGTAAAATGCTAGCCAGTGAATACGCATATTTAAAGAGTAGTTCTGATAATATCCTGATAATAAATATTCTGAGAACAAACTCTATGGAATTATATACCGGAGACGAAAGTACAACTCGAGTAAAATGCGATGCGATGTAATATTGAAAATATATATGTATTTGTTTTCAAGCCTTTAAAATATGTTGATAAATATGTCTATGTTGAATACCCATACCAAGTCTCATCTTCTTAGTCTCAAACTCCACTAAACTGTCCCCTCTACAGTTTTCCGTCCTCTTTCTTTATATATATACATAGTTCTCCTTCCTCTCCTTATATATTAATATATCGTTCTGTTCTTGATGTTCTCTCCCCTTCCTCCAGTATGTTTTCCTTTACTAACCTTTGTATAATATTCAGTTCAAATAATCGTCTGGTCTTTTCCTTTGTTTTCTCCTACTAGCTTGCTGGCTGGCTTCTCGCTGTTTTTTCTTCCTCGTACTCAGTTAGATGTGTG
Organism: Paralithodes platypus; assembly: GCA_032716605.1. Taxonomy (NCBI): domain Eukaryota; kingdom Metazoa; phylum Arthropoda; class Malacostraca; order Decapoda; family Lithodidae; genus Paralithodes; species Paralithodes platypus. The sequence goes on from CM064502.1 coordinate 9,997,573, forward strand.
TGAATTTGTATTTTGTTGTTGTGTGTGCATTGTGTTCTGTTGTGTTATCCCAATTCTGGCTCTGTCTTGAGTCCCCCCCCCCGCCCCCCCACGAAAAAAAGAAAAGGAGAAGAGGGGAAAAACAGAAATCAAATGGGAACAGTTGGTATTGAACCTGGTTATAGCATAGAATAGAATAGACTCAGTTTGTTCCACTTGCTTTATTATTTTCACTCCTTTCTCTATTATTTTCCCTTCGTTATATACATCTGTGACATTTGGCACTGTTTAAACATGTGGTTCACTTTTTGAGCGATTGTTGCATGTAGTCATTATTTGTCTAGTTTCTTCCCTAGACCCCCATCAAATTAGAAAAACAAAAATATCCATTACATCCCCTTCTAGATTAATTTGTACATTTTTCGATAGAAAAATATCCCGGCCGAAGGCCGGTTCTTCCAACATTACAGGCTCACATATCGTTCGCCAGGTAAAAATTTGTCACCTAAATAACACGCAAGGTCTAAATATTGACGAGGAAATGGGGCGAAAGGTCTTAAAATCGACTAACTAATAAGGCAAAAATCTTAACATCTGAAAACTACTGGTGCTAAACATGAGGGAGAAAGTGGTCCAGAAAACCGGCCCTTCCCCCTTTAACAGTGGGCATTAACCCCTTCTCTACCTTTTTAATTATATTTTGGCTACTACTAATCGATTATATTCAGTATAGGAATGATCTGTAACGATAATAAGGCTTCGAACTATCTCAATCAGCCCAATCTGCTTTGCTATCCTTACCTGCCACTGTGTAGCAAATTCTATGTTATCATTAGGTCCGGACTGCCTAGCAGGGACCGTAAGGTCTGTGTATCTATGTAACTCTCTCTCTCTCTTCTTCTTTGCTGTACCTTACTCTCGGGTTACCTATCTCTACTAGAATTAAGCCCTGACCACCTCGCTGGGATCGTAAGTTCTGCGTGGTCAGTGTATCTATGTAAATCTCTCTCTCTCTCCCTCTCTCTACTGCCATCTCACAAACAATATATTTCTTATCTTCCTTCCTCCAGCTTTCCCCCCCCCCCCCCCCCCATCCCCTTATCTCTCTCGCTCTCTATCATCCTCTTTGCCGCCCCTCATCCTCATCATATATCCTTCATCCCTCGGACCACCACCAATTGCCCTCTTGTCAGTCTTTTCTTTCCTGTTTTCCTTCCCCAATTTTCGAAAATTGGTAATTTCTTCGGGCTCTATCCGGTCGGGTTTTAATAGATTTGCAAAACAAATTTGGCGGTGTAATGGTTTAGATGCTTATGTTCTGGGTGTGGTGTCCCGAGTTCGAATCCCGGGAGGACTATATGCTTTCATTAGTTCATTCAAGTACATTGGGTTTGTAATTGATGATTAATGGTAAGAACGGGGTGTTACTTATTTATCTTGCATTTTTGCCTTGTAAGATTATATGATTACTCTCCCATTACTTGCTGTGACATGTTCTGTATTTGTCATGGATTCATGTAGTTGTTAATGCATCCGTTTATAATAATATTGATTTGGGGGCTCCATGCCATATTAAAGCGAAATACGGACACTCAACAGTGACTTAGACAAATGTATCAACTCCAGCGATGCCAAATATGTTCATAGTATAATGGGATACAGTTGGCATAGTCAAGTATTAAAGCATCGTTAATTGTCTGTTAATTGTCTGATATTGATACGACACATTAATTGTCTGTTAATTGTCTGATATTGATACGACACATTTTGGTTGTAGAGTTTCCGACCACACATTACAGTTAAAGGGAATGTTAAACTTATGGAACAGTCTTTCCCTAAAACATTGCTCTTCTCTTTTTCTACAATAAGCTGGACAAAATATAAACTATAAAGTCGGAAAGCGAGTGCAGCTATTCTGCCCAAAAGCTATTATTATAACTTAACATGAAAGATGGACTGGGCAGCATTATTACATATGCAAGCTACATTTACACATGACAGCTACCTTTTCCCAATAATAGTTTAGCTTCATCTGGCACTGTGCTCTAATTAAAAAAATATTTTGTTTTTATTGTTTTTAATACCAAATGGAGTAGAAGCTTTGATGGTATTATGGTGGTCATTCTGTGTGCATAATGAATGAGAGTATTAAGGGGGTACTACTCGCTTTTTCTGGACCTCCTTCTCCCTCGTTTTTCGCATATTAGTTTTGAGATTTTAAGACGTTCCTTCCATTAGTTTGTCGATTTTAAAACCTTTCACGTAATTTCTTTGTCAATATTAAGACCTTTCGTGCCATTTAGGTGTCGATTATTTTCCTGGCGAGCGAAAGCGAGCCTGCAATTTTAAGAGAAACCGGCCTTCGGCCAGGAAATGTTTCTACCGAAAAATTTACAAATTTATCTTGAAGGGGGGTCTAGGGGGTGTATTTATAAGCTTGACGGATGTCTAGCGAGGAAACTAAAAAATAAATGAATTAATAGCCCAAAAAACCAGCCACTATCCCCTTAAATGCTCGTATGAGGTCGTATGAGGTCGTATGAGGTCGTATGAGGTCGCATACTATATTATGTTGTATTCTATAATTCGTCAACCTACCAGTTCCGGGCAAAGCTGATTGGCTGAGCAATATATACGTATATTTTATATAAATGTATAGACAATTAATCGTATATTTATCGTTGTGTATTCACTATGTACTGGCTATTAGGCGCAATAAGGTAATTCACTGAAAAATATGTCATCAGTAGCAATACAAATTATTTTTTTATCAAAGAAATATTGAAGGAAAGAAGAAAATAAAAAACAAAATATATATATACTCTCTCTCTCTCACACACACACACACACACACTCTCTCTCTCTCATCCACACTCTTATTCACACACACACTCACTCTCTCTCTCTTTTGCTCTCTCTCTCTCTCTCTCGCTCTCACTCTCTCTCTCTCTCTCTCTCTCTCTCTCTCTCTCTCTCTCTCTCTCTCTCTCTCTCTCTCTCTCTCTCTCTCTCTCTCTACCTCTACTCTATCGTGCATAATATTTTCCGGGAACTCGATATATTGGCTAACCCCATTGCCTTGCTCTGGGAGATCCTAGATGCCATGCCTTTCAACGTTTCTAATACTGAGCTGGATAAGTAGGGTGGGGGTCGGGGGGGGGGGGGGGGGGGGGGTGGGATCTGTCTGCTTGTATCCATTCTGACCCGCTTTCATTTTACTGGTTGTCGTGGGTTTTGTGTGTGTGTGTGTGTGTGTGTGTGTGTGAGAGAGAGAGAGAGTGAGAGTGAGATTGGTTTGATGTTTGATTGATTGATTGATTGGTACAGTTTTTTAGCCAAATTTACTTACAATTATAATACATTAAGTACATTTATATGTAAACATACTTAAAGTTTTTGGCTGAACCTTTTGAGAACATGAAAGTTCTCTTTAAAGGTCCTTAAAACAGTCTGGCAAAAGTAACCACAGTTCGGTAATAACACAAATTTCTAATTGAGTGTTACTGTATTGGCAAACTCAGTTATTATGTTTACATTTATATTATTATATTACAAGCTAAACTGATAATACAACAAATAAATCAATTACAAAGATAATATGAGAACAAATCACAGGCAATTGGTAAAATCCTGCAAAAAATGTAGTTACATTATGAAATGAAACACAAATAATAGATTTGATGACATACACCGACGAAAGGCCATAAGGATTGTATAGGAAGCAAACACAATCACACACAAACACATACCATACAGACAGACAGACAGGCAGGCAGACATATATAAAGAGATAGGGAAAATAGGGAGACACAGGGGGACACCTCAATGACGTATACAGAATATAACACACACAACAAAGCCACTCTAACAGCTTCCTCTCTCTCCAACTTCCTCTTCTCTCCTCTCTACACTCTTCGGAAAATAGAACAGTAGAAAGTAGCTACGAGGTGCCGTTGAAAAGGCTTATCTCTCAATACCTTCACCTGTACGTGCAATGGAGCAGGTAATTTTAGGAGATCAAGAGTCATATCTCTAGATGATACATTTCTTAAGCCAAACTGAAGGACAATCCAGTGTAATAAGGTGTGTGTCGCAAGAATCCAGTGTAATAAGGTGTGTGTCACAAGAATCCAGTGTAATAAGGTGTGTGTCACAAGAATCCAGTGTAATAAGGTGTGTGTCACAAGAATCCAGTGTAATAAGGTGTGTGTCGCAAGAATCCAGTGTAATAAGGTGTGTGTCACAAGAATCCAGTGTAATAAGGTGTGTGTCACAAGAATCCAGTGTAATAAGGTGTGTGTCGCAAGAATCCAGTGTAATAAGGTGTGTGTCGCAAGAATCCAGTGTAATAAGGGTGTGTCGCAAGAATCCAGTGTAATAAGGTGTGTGTCACAAGAATCCAGTGTAATAAGGTGTGTGTCGCAAGAATCCAGTGTAATAAGGTGTGTGTCGCAAGAATCCAGTGTAATAAGGTGTGTGTCGCAAGAATCCAGTGTAATAAGGTGTGTGTCACAAGAATCCAGTGTAATAAGGTGTGTGTCACAAGAATCCAGTGTAATAAGGTGTGTGTCGCAAGAATCCAGTGTAATAAGGTGTGTGTCGCAAGAATCCAGTGTAATAAGGTGTGTGTCACAAGAATCCAGTGTAATAAGGTGTGTGTCGCAAGAATCCAGTGTAATAAGGTGTGTGTCACAAGAATCCAGTGTAATAAGGTGTGTGTCACAAGAATCCAGTGTAATAAGGTGTGTGTCGCAAGAATCCAGTGTAATAAGGTGTGTGTCGCAAGAATCCAGTGTAATAAGGTGTGTGTCGCAAGAATCCAGTGTAATAAGGTGTGTGTCGCAAGAATCCAGTGTAATAAGGTGTGTGTCGCAAGAATCCAGTGTAATAAGGTGTGTGTCGCAAGAATCCAGTGTAATAAGGTGTGTGTCACAAGAATCCAGTGTAATAAGGTGTGTGTCACAAGAATCCAGTGTAATAAGGTGTGTGTCGCAAGAATCCAGTGTAATAAGGTGTGTGTCGCAAGAATCCAGTGTAATAAGGTGTGTGTCGCAAGAATCCAGTGTAATAAGGTGTGTGTCGCAAGAACGATTTTATTTAAGGGGGTAGTACTCGCTTTTTCTGGACCCCCTTCTCCCTCATGTTTAGCATATTAGTTTTGAGGTTTTAAGACGTTCGTTCCGTTAGTTTGGCGATTTTCAGACCTGTCGTTTCATTTTTGTTATCAATAATAAGACCTTTCGTGCCCTTCAGGTGTCGAATTTTTCCTGGCGAGCGATAGCGAGACTCTAACTTTAGAAGAAACCGGCCTTCGGCCTGGACATTTTTCTACCGAAAAATTTACAAATGTATCTTGAAAAGGGGTCTAGAGGGTGTTTTTCTTAGCTTGAGGGAGGTATAGCGAAGAAATTAAAAAATACATTGCTAAATAAATATTTAGAACACAAACCAAGCACTACCCCATTAGCAGAGATATAAGTACCGTCCTAGGGGATTGTCAATATATCCAGCTTATTCATGCTTGCCCAATAACGAATATTTATTGAGTACCATACAAGTTTTATTCTTGATATGGTTGACAATATTCTCTCCTGGATTCTTCCACACACACACACACACACACGCACACACACACACACACACACGAACACACACAGACTCATTAACTCGTACACACACGTAGAAATAAATATGTGAGATAGAACAGATACAGTGGCAAGACAAACACAATGTGAGAATGGACGTGTATTATGACAACGTTGTAAAAATAAAGGCCTATCCTCACATGGTATTTCCCTAACCCAAATATACACATACATACACGTCAAACGCACACACACACACACACACACACGGATCGAGCTAGCCGAGTGGTCTAGAGCGCTGTAAGCTGAACACGAGGTCGAGGGTTAGAATCCCACAAAAACCTAAAGATTTGTTCAGCTATACATATGAAGAGGATTGTATCGTGGTCCCTTCCTAGCCAAGATGCTCAACTATCAGCCTGTGTTAGCCTACACATACTTCTCATCAGTGCATCTGATTATGGTGGGATCTCGGCACCTCACGGTCGCCAACGTTCGCATGTAACCTCGTAGTTAAGGTAGAATAAACATAATTATATACTGTACCTAGGTTAAACATAATTATATACTGTACCTAGGTTAAACATAATTATATACTGTACCTAGGTTAAACATAATTATATACTGTACCTAGGTTAAACATAATTATATACTGTACCTAGGTTAACATAATTATATACTGTACCTAGGTTAAACATAATTATATACTGTACCTAGGTTAAACATAATTATATACTGTACCTAGGTTAAACATAATTATATACTGTACCTAGGTTAAACATAATTATATACTGTACCTAGGTTAAACATAATTATATACTGTACCTAGGTTAAACATAATTATATACTGTACCTAGGTTAAGAAAAAATCACCGCTGCAAGTGAACAATAAACCGATACTTATTATTACACACACACATACATGCACAAGCACACACACCAGTTTGCTTGCACCCACTCCCGCGCGCACTCACACACGCACACAAATATATACATATATATATATATACCGTATATATATATTATATATATATATATATATATATATATATATATATATATATATATATATACCGTATATATATATATATATATATATATATATCTATATATATATATATATATATATATATATATATATATATATATAAATATATGTATATATATATATATAGGGTGTTACATGAGTTACGACAACTGCTTTCAGAAATGAAATATTGTGCAATTCTAAGTAGGCTAACAAATGTCCTACATACATATTATGATGTCAGTGTTTGGTAATCAGTCATTTAAATTTGAGGAATAATGAGTGAGGTAGTGTTGGGAGGGAGGGAGGGAGGGAGTATGGTGGTGCTACTATGAAGAAGTTTACTCTTTATTAATGAGTGAGGTAGTGTTGGGAGGGAGGGAGGGAGGGAGTATGGTGGTGCTACTATGAAGAAGTTTACTCTTTATTAATGAGTGAGGTAGTGTAGGGAGGGAGGGAGGGAGGATGTATGGTGGTGCTACTATGAAGAAGTTTACTCTTTATTAATGAGTGAGGTAGTGTTGGGAGGGAGGGAGGGAGGGAGTATGGTGGTGCTACTATGAAGAAGTTTACTCTTTATTAATGAGTGAGGTAGTGTAGGGAGGGAGGGAGGGAGGAAGTATGGGGGTGCTACTATGAAGAAGTTTACTCTTTATTAATGAGTGAGGTAGTGTTCGGAGGGAGGGAGGGAGGGAGGAAGTATGGTGGTGCTACTATGAAGAAGTTTACTCTTTATTAATGAGTGAGGTAGTGTTGGGAGGGAGGGAGTATGGTGGTGCTACTATGAAGAAGTTTACTCTTTATTAATGAGTGAGGTAGTGTTGGGAGGGAGGGAGGGAGGAAGTATGGGGGTGCTGCTATGAAGAAGTTTACTCTTTATTTTTTCGTTATGCCATGATATCTTTGAAAAAGGGAGTATTTCTGAACTGTTATTGTATTTATTTGTCAATTATGATAATATGAAACCTTGTAGTATTGTAATTAGCTGTTACACCTTCTCTAAATTAAATGTGGCACTAACGCATCAGTTTGTGCAAAGTTTATAATTTTAACACAGTAAAGCACATAACCTCACGAAGTGTACTGTATATTATCATTGCTTGGGTAATAAAAAAATAATATTCTAAGAACCTTTCATTAAAGTATAAATGTACACTACTGTTCAGATTACATTAAATGTTTAAAGTGACTGCCGTCAGGCTTAATAGACAGCCTTCCTCAAAACTGTTTGTGCTGATGTTTGCTCTCTGTTTGACTTATATTGGCTTGACTCTCTGTTCATTCAGCTGTACCAACAATCCAAGAGATGTTCATGTCACGCATATGCTCGAAACACTGTCGAACACTTTAGTAGTTAGACACCTGTGTGGGTACCTCCTCTTGTATTCGGCAACAGCAGCACTAGAACCTCCATCGTACAGCCCATAAATAAATATCATGTTTCCATATTTTACATTCGAGTAAGTAAATGAAATTTTCTTGCAGTTTTAGTCTCACAATTGGTGGAAAAAAACAAGAATCATGTATGCCCCTCCATACGCTTACAAGTTTTAGCGCAAACTGAGCGACACAGGACTGGACGGTCTAATTTAAATGGCTGATAGACAAACACTGACGCAGAGAAGGGCATATGCATGTAGAACATTTATTACTTAGAATTGCATAATCTTTCATTTTTGAAAGTATTTGTCATAACTCGCGTGACACCCTGTATATTAACACTCAAGCCGCGGGTCCCGACAATTGTCGAGTGAGAGAACCATGGCCTATTCAGCGGGTCCAGACAATATTCGGGTGGGATTTTGAGCACATTATCGGCTCTGAGAGAGAGTCCACGCATTGGGAGGGCGACACGCGGGCTCTGACCGCTCAGCCTGGGCCTAGCGAGGTAACTGGCATCCCTACCACACCCCTACACATCCCTCGCCTCGCGAGGACGAGGATATTCTGAGGAAATTACCGTATTTTAGTGTTTTTGCCCTCGTGTTGCAACATCGTTGCAAGAAAACCTGTGGTCGTAGAAGGATGATTCAGGTGTCATTCGAAAGCTCTATTATCGCCCTTTCACAGATACATGATTGTATTACGCTCTGGCTCTTTTTTATGCATAAAAAAGAGTATGGAATGAAGCTCGTTTAGGGTAAATATGCCCGCCTGCCAGGTAGTAGAAGTTACAAATATCCCTGTTTGACAGGGGTTAACTACCCTCTACTCTTTTTATTTGTATCTAAAGCCCCTTGAGCTATTTTTATGGTAAAATTAATAAATATCATGTTACGTTCTAAACCTGGATGAGCCAGTACCGACCCTCTCTGATGAGCAGGATTAGGTATAATAATATATATGTAAATAAGATCAGGCCGCCCAGTCTTATCTCAGACCACCTTACGATCCCACAAGGGATTTTTTTTTTATTATTATTATTTTTTCATATTCTCTCTCTCTCTCTCTTATATATTCTGACATACGGAGCCCTGTATGTTTATTTTAGAGTTAGAATTAAGAGTTGAAGGAGTGCCAAACTACCCCGGCGGCGAAACAGACCAGCGAGCGAACCAGCGAGTGGGAAACCAGCTCGTCTGCATACCAGCAAACAAGTCTTCACACCTGCGTGCGTCATGGGGGACCCTGCAAACTACTTCGATGACCCGACGCTATGACGTATGATCGACGCCAGGAGACTCCATTGGACCACGCACCTGCTACGCAACTCGAGGAGCTGTGATTGGGGCGTGCACCATATCCCGCCTCCTGATTCGTTCCTACACCATCATTGTTTAGTATATAAGACCCGAGTAGTGGGCATTCAAATCAGTCTCATTTGGAGTTGGGGAAGGTGAACTTGCAGCTGGAGGAAGACGGGGTGAAGTATTATAATGGGATTGTGACTGTCAGTCAGATTATATAAGTGTGTGTGTTAAGTGTGTTCGGTGTAAACACTTACGTTATGTTGGTTAGTGAGATATGTGATTGGGAATTAACGTTGGACTCTACTATTATGTACTTAACTATTTGATTGGGAATTAACGTTAACGCTACTATTATGTATTTAACTATTTGATTGGGAATTAACGTTAACGCTACTATTATGTACTTAACTATTTTAGTTGACTGACTTGTGGACTAAAGCAACTCTTTAAGTAATTGGGTTATGATGAAAGTAATACTATTGTTTTATATTAATACTTACGAGTTATTTCATTTTCTTTTAATTAAGCTTACATTGCTTAACGGTGCTTAGTACGGTGATACTATTGTTTCATATTAGTAATATCGCCTTAGACTAACATGGCTGTTTTAATGTTACTTCTAGTGATTTCCTAAGCTGAAGAAAATTCTTTTAGCTTCAAAATATTATTTTTGCTTTTCATATTATTTGAGTGAGACCTGAATCGAATCTATGAAGCGATCCTGTAACTTAATTTACTCATAAATCAAACCTCAATGTTACGTGGTTAAGAAATACATTTAAATAATTATTAAATATATATCTAACTTTTTATGTGACTTTGATATTAATCCTGATGATAATAATAATGTAACACTATTTAACGTAAGACAAGAACCAAAAATAATAACTACATTAAATATAAATAAAAGGACATATAAGAAAACTATCTATTAATTTAAAAAAAGGGTAAGAGACAGAAATATTCTTACTTTAATATTTATCTTTCAAGACTTTTTTTATAGAATTAATAGTCCTTCTTTAGATATAACTTATTCGGTTCATAACCATAGCCTACTAAGCTTCGGTTAAATAATAATTCTTTATAAATACTACATGACTTAAATTAGTTTCAGTATTTTTCATAATTAAAGAGTATCAGTCAATAAAGGATCCCAAGTCCTAAAGATCCAAAAGGAAAGGAAGCAACAACAGGAAATAATTTTATTAGATTTTACGTTTGTTTTGCCTTCAGCTGACTGATACCTTAATATACAGTATATCCCTGTGCTATCTAGATTCATCAAGTTAACCACTTGAGGATCAAGATACGTAACAGAAGAGTGGCGACCTCGCCAGGGTTCGTTTCATACAGTTTCACTCAGTTTCATTACCGTTTCACTACTTAAAAATCAAATATTAATCATGCCTCAACTAATTAATGACGAAGATGCTCGAGTTTTCATAGAATCAGAACCCACAGCCCCTGATATTGACTGTCTGTCAAAATCCGAACTGAAAGTGCTTGCCTCACATCTCCAATTAACTGTCTCAAACATGTCTAAAGTAGAGGTGGCTCAGACCATAAAAACCCACCTGTTCCCTGTAGAAGGCGGGGAGGGTGACGGAGCAGTTGGTGGGATCCCGAGTAATCCTAGCCAACTAGATGTACAATTGCCACCTGGTTTGAGCGGTGATCAAATATTCGAACTAGAACTAGCCAGAATAAAAGCAAATACCGAAGAAACCAGCATACAATGTGAATATCAATATCGTATAGCTCAACTAAATGTCAATACAAATGCTCCCGAAATTGCTCCCCCTCTGGGATTAACTATGACCAGTGTCATTCCACCTTTCACTGAGGATAATGTGCAGGATTTCTTTGTTTTGTTTGAGGAAGTTGCTGGAGGTATGAAGTGGACAAGAAATCAATGGCCTTTTATGTTACAAACCGTTTTGACAGGGCAGGCTCGAGCCACGTATTTGTCAGAAGTAGCAGAAGTTAGGCAGGATTATGACAATCTCAAAGAAGGTATCCTAAAAACCTATCAATTGCAGCCTGAGGCTTACAGGCAATCTTTCCGTAAAAACCAGAAGAAAGTAGAAGAAACCCATAAGGTATTTGCCAGGACCATGACTAAAACTTTCAATCATTGGGTCAAGAGTAAGAAAGTCACAAGGTACAACGATCTGAAGGAGTTGGTCCTGTTAGAAAATTTCCTATGGAAAATTGATTCTTCTGTAGCAATTCATTTAAAGGGGAAAAAGGTAGATTGTCTTGCCGACGCCGCTGACATGGCTGACACATACGTGCTCAACAACAAATTTCGTGGAAAGAAGCCCTACGATAATATTATTCTAGTTCTAATTTTAAGTATCCCAATCACAAATCTGACAGACCCAGTCACAAGCCTATAACGTCTTCCCCAGCTAGCCAAAATAGAATTGTTCCCCCAACTAAAAATGCGACTCAGGGCAATGATAACAGAGGTGGGCCCCAAAGTAATAGTAATGCTCAAAGAGGGAACGTTCCCGTATCCCCTAAAGTATGTACTTTTTGTGGCAAGAGAGGCCACCTAGCTTATCAGTGCTGGGCCAAGGAGAGAACCGAGAGATCGGGGCAGACAGTTGCCGCCGTGTCTCAAACTCCATATGTGCCTGTAATGCAGGACTCCCGACAGAAGGAGTACCTAGCACCAAAAGTTCCTTTAATACAGGACTCCCGACAGGAGTACCTAGCAGCTAACGTAAATCATCTAGACAGGGGTGTAGTAGCATGTGTGGTGCAACCCACTAGTTTAAGCCAATAATAATTTCACCATCAGTGCAGGACAGTTACCGTCCCTTTACTTCATCTGGTAACGTGAGATTAAATGGTTGTATGCATGAGGTAAAAATTCTGAGAGACACAGGTTCTACTAGCACCCTCAAGGTGAATCCTTATACTGAGTGCCCACTTGGCGAACCAGTTCTTATGAGAGGTGCTGGAGGCCAATTTTATGCACACTTGGTAAAAGGCGAAATTGAATGTGAGTTACTACAGGGTGAGGCCACCATAGCTTTGTGTAGGTCCCAAGATATCCCTGTGCCTGGGGTAACGCTCATTTTGGGGAATGATGTAGCAGGTGAGAAGGTCCGACCAGACCCCATTTTGTCACTTTCCCCTGTTAACGAGCCACTAACCGGTGAGCTCAAAAAAGAGATGCCAACAGTTTTCCCTGTGTGTGCTGTCACACGTTCAATGTCTCAAGTAGCAGTTCCCTCACACAGAAATGTACCGAATGTAAGAGTTAATGAAAGGGATGATGAGAGTGTGAATGACGCTCCAACTGTGCCTGATGATGTGACTGAGGTGAATTTATCTGACACCTTTATGGCTCATCTTGACCCTTACGATGACCATGAAACCCCTTCAAATTGTCCTAGTGGCCTGGTTGCGCTACAGAGAGATGATAGTGAATGCAAGGAGTTAGCTGCCAGGGCCGTGAGTGAAGAGGAATGTGAGAAGGAGGGTGGTGAATGTTTCTACCTCAAAGGAGGAGTATTGTGGCATAGATGGAGACCGCCACACAGACCAATCGATGACGGGGCCTGGGACGTCCATCAAGTAGTAGTCCCCAAACCTTGTCGTAGAGATATCTTGGAAATGGCACATTGTATACCATTGGTAGGACACCTAGGTGTGAGAAAAACTCCTGACAGAATCAGAGCCCACTTTCACTGGCCACGAATGCGTGCAGATGTAGTGGAGTTTTGTAGAGTGTGTCACACTTGCCAGATGACAGGAAAACCCAATCAGAAGGTGCCTGTACATCCTCTGGTGCCCTTGCCCGTCTTCGAGAATCCTTTTACTCGGGTGGTAGTGGACATTGTAGGCCCATTGCCTAAGACTTCCCAAGGTAACAATTATGTATTAACTATTATGGACATGGCAACTCGCTACCCAGAAGCTATCCCCTTAAGGACTACCTCTGCTCCAACTGTCATCAAGGAACTGCTCAAATTCTTCACCAAAATGGGTTTCCCCCATGAGGTGCAAAGTGATCAAGGAACTAATTTTGCCTCTAACATTTTCCAGCAGTCCCTGAAGGAGTTGGGTATCGAGCATGTTAAGTCTAGCACCTACCACCCAGAGAGTCAAGGAGTTCTCGAACTATATCATCAGACATTAAAGGGAATGTTACGTAAGTATTGTACAGAGACCGGAGTTGAGTGGGATAAGGGGGTACCTTTTCTTTTATTTGCTACTCGTGAGGTTCCAACTGAATCCCTGGGTTTTTCCCCTAATGAGCTAGTTTTCGGTCACCAGGTAACAGGTCCTTTGCAACTATGGCAGGATAGCCTAGTTGGCCACGAGGGGAACCATAACCTCCTCAAGTATGTTTCAGGTTTCAAAACCCGGCTGAGGTCCTCATGTGAGTTTGCAGCTCAAAACTTGACAGTGGCTAAAAGCTCCATGAAGAACTGGTATGACAGAAAAGCCCGTGAGAGGGAGTTTCAACCCGGTGATGAGGTTTTGGTCCTGCTCCCCCTTTTTTGCCAACCTTTATCTGCCAAGTTCAGGGGCCCATATAAGATCATTCGGAGGGTGAGCATTACCGATTATCTAGTAACTACCCCAGACTGGAGAAAGCCCACGCAAGTATTCCATATAAATATGTTGAAAGCCTACCATAGGTCCCCTGATTCCTCTCTTCCAGATTCTCCCACTGTGGCAGTGAATGTCAGGACCTGTGGACAGCCTGGTGCGGACGAAGTCTTCAGTTCTCTTACTGACCCGCAACAGACTGTTCCAGAGCCTGAAGGTATCCATGCAGACTTTGACTTGTCATGTAGCCTATCCAACTTTCAGTATAACTCAGTAGCTTGGGGGGAATTACCATCTAAACTATGTCATCTTCCCTCTGATCAAGCAAACCAACTAATCTCTGTTTTATCTCAGTCTCCCAGTGTGTTCCGTGACACTCCAGGGCTCACTTCTTTGGCCGTGCACGACATCGACGTAGGGGATGCAACTCCCATTAAACTATCCCCCTACCGTGTCTCGCCACAACGCAGGAGTATACTGCAGGTCGAGCTTGACTTTATGTTATCTAATGAGCTGATCACAAGGGCCTTAAGCCAGTGGAATAGTCCGGTCATACTTGTGCCAAAGCCAGACGGGAGCCATAGGTTATGTATGGACTATAGGCAAGTTAATGCTGTCACAAAGAACGATACCTACCCACTGCCACGGATCAAAGAATACATTTACCAGGTTGGCCTCCTACAGCAGTAAGATTAATTTAATGAGAGGATTTTGGCAATTAGCTCTCCCTTGTAGCGAGGTAAATATCATGTTTTAGTAGTGCGCTTTCAAGCCTTCAGCTGTGAGATGCCTTGCAGTTCGAATAGCGCTCCAGCTACTTTCCGGCTATGTTCTGATGTGGTACCTGGAGACGTTGCCTACTTTGGGTGATATCCTTATTAAATCCTCATTATAATCTTGCTGTTGCCAATCTGGTGGTGAATCTATTTATGTATTATGTTTAATATTATGTACTATACTCCTTAATTAAACTCTTTTCTAGGGGGGAAGTCTGACATACGGTGCCCTGTATGTTTATTTTAGAGTTAGAATTAAGAGTTGAAGGAGTGCCAAACTACCCAGGCGGCGAAGCAGACCAGTGAGCGAACCAGCGAGTGGGAAACCAGCTCGTCTTCATACCAGCAAACAAGCCTGCACACCTGCGTGCGTCATGGGGGACCCTGCAAACTACTTCGATGACCCGACGCTATGACGTATGATCGACGCCAGGAGACTCCATTGGACCACGCACCTGCTACGCAACTCGAGGAGCTGTGATTGGGGCGCGCACCATATCCCGCCTCCTGATTCGTTCCTACACCATCATTGTTTAGTATATAAGACCCGAGTAGTGGGCATTCAAATCAGTCTCATTTGGAGTTGGGGAAGGTGAACTTGCAGCTGGAGGAAGACCGGGTGAAGTATTATAATGGGATTGTGACTGTCAGTCAGATTATATAAGTGTGTTAAGTGTGTTCGGTGTAAACACTTACGTTATGTTGGTTAGTGAGATATGTGATTGTGAATTAACGTTGACGCTACTATTATGTACTTAACTATTTGATTGGGAATTAACGTTAACACTACTATTATGTACTTAACTATTTGATTGGGAATTAACGTTAACGCTACTATTATGTACTTAACTATTTTAGTTGACTGACTTGTGGACTAAAGCAACTCTTTAAGTAATGGGGTTATGATGAAAGTAATACTATTGTTTTATATTAATACTTACGAGTTATTTCATTTTCTTTTAATTAAGCTTACATTGCTTAACGGTGCTTAGTACGGTGATACTATTGTTTCATATTAGTAATATCGCCTTAGACTAACATGGCTGTTTTAATGTTACTTCTAGTGATTTCCTAAGCTGAAGAAAATTCTTTTAGCTTCAAAATATTATTTTTGCTTTTCATATTATTTGAGTGAGACCTGAATCGAATCTATGAAGCGATCCTGTAACTTAATTTACTCATAATCAAACCTCAATGTTACGTGGTTAAGAAATACATTTAACTAATAATTAAATATATATCTAACTTTTTATGTGACTTTGATATTAATCCTGATGATAATAATAATATAATACTATTAACGTAAGACAAGAATCAAGAATAATAACTACATTAAATATAAATAAAAGGACATATAAGAAAACTATCTATTCATTTCAAAAATGGGTAAGAGACAGAAATATTCTTACTTTAATATATATCTTTCAAGACTTTTTATAGAATTAATAGTCCTTCTTTAGATATAACTTATTCGGTTCATAACCATAGACTACTAAGCTTCGGTTAAATAATAATTCTTTATAAATACTACATGACTTAAATTAGTTTCAGTATTTTTCATAATTAAAGAGTATCAGTTAATAAAGGTTACCAAGTCCTAAAGATCCAAAAGGAAAGGAAGCAACAACAGGAAATAATGTTATTAGATTTTACTTTTGTTTTGCCTTCAGCTGACTGATACCTTAATATATATCTCTGTGCTATCTAGATTCATCAAGTTTACCACTTGAGGATCAAGATACGTAACAATATATATATATATTGTCACAGGAGCGTGTAATTACTCCTGTGCGAGGGATGGATGTAGATTCCGGGCGTAGGCTATGGTCGTCATGTTTACATAGGGCGATCGCCGCGGTTAACTTTTCGGTTATCTGCCCCCTGCTGGCAATATATATGATGATGACAATATGTCATGGGGGGTGGGGGGTGATGTGGGGCAAAGCCCCCACTCAACATATTATTGTATCCAATGGCATTCAAAATAGACGGTGTGACGCCTCCCGGCGTTAGCAGAATGGTTGCGTGGGGCATTGCAGCTCGCTAGCGCTCGCCAGGATGGGGGGATGGGCTACAGTTGTCCTAGAATGATCTGCTTTATTTAATTAGTGTCGTGTTGCCACAGACAGTCTAGAAATGGTCTTTGTTTTGGTCTGTGACCGCGCCTTATATTTTATATTCGCTATAATATAAATGTTGCTTGTGTGGGAGGCGAGCGAGAGAGGGTGAGGGAGTACACCTGGCTATGAGCTATGACGCGGCTCGCTTGGGCGCTGACGGCGTTGGCGGCCGGGTGGTGAACTAGTCCCTTCCCGTCGCTGCCTCGTGTTCTTTACCAGCTCAGAGCTTGCCTGACACGCGTATCGCCTACATCCTTTGCAATTCTGTCCCCCATACTCGCCACTTTGCATACTATTTCTCTCTCTCGACTTCTCCTTTCTCATTCTCTAATCTTTATTAAACTCAACATCCCTTCTGGTTTCAGCATAGACGTTCACCGTCGACCAGTCGTATTGTACGCAAAGATCTCAGATATTTCCATGTATTAGGTTAAGGAGGTATTATGCTTTATTGAGGTTTTGAGAGACGGACTTTTCCGTATGTGTCCTCTCTCGGGAAGGTTGTAGACCGGTATATGTCTCCCTGGCAAGGTGTTGAGTGATTCTTCTTGGTTATCTAAAGCTAGACTGGTGGTATGGTTACTGTGTCGTTGTCTCCAATGTGTGCAGTGTTAGCTAAGCCCTGCACGACATCGACAGGTACTGTGGGAGCCTAAGTTGTCTTTGGGTGGGTTTACTTTGCGAGCACAGCGCTGTGGTGTGAGAGGGCCATAGCCTATCCCTCACAACATAGTGCTGCCTCTTTGTGTTGACTTCTGAGGGATCGCCAGGATAGAGCTGGGTACTAGAGACCTAGATTTATCAAGAGAGCATCCCCGTCATATAACGTAATCTTCATTATACCACCTTCGGACAACGTTAGGCTACGAGCCGCATGCTCACCCATTGTTGCCCTGCCTTGATACCCCAGCTAGACTTTATTAACTGAGCAGACACTGGTTAGAGATAAGCCCCATTATTATATGTATGCAGCATTATTATTCACTGCACTTTTGAGCCGAGGTTGTTGTTGAGTTGCACAACCCTAGTAGGCTGTTGCGTTGTGTCACGAAGCATTTCTTTAGTTGTCGAGCATTACTACCTTTGCGCAGTCTTTATTATTCGCCTGCCTATTATTACTATATGTCCTAGCATTTATTGTGACCCGTATTCTGCATTATAATTGGTCAAGATTCTTTACGAACATCTTCCCAGCATCAGACTTATTTCAGAAGTTTCCAGTTGATGCTGCAGGACTAGCATTGCACTTTCTTTAATACAGGAGTCCCAGTTATTTGAGTATCTACCGTAACGTTAATTAATCACGTTAACTATCTTTTCTTTGTGTAACATAATCGAGTAATCTTTTACTGTTTGAGAATAGGCTGTTTCATCGAGCGTCAGCCTAGTGTGTGTGCACCAGTTACCGAGTCATAGGATACCTCGTTGTCCAGGCACGACTCAGGGCGGTAATGGTGTTTTGTTTTTCAGTGTTTAAGGCAGGGGTTGGATCTAGTGTTACCGTTGTTGCATTTTGCCATTATCTAGTCCAATGTTGAAGAGCCCTGTGTCTTTGAGAACCTGGATTGTAACAAATGGCGACCTAGCTCAGGATCTTGTGAACTAAGAGATAATTGCAGGATTGTTGTGGTCATTTGTTTTATTGAGGAGTATAGTGGGCACGTTAGATTTTTTTTTTGGCAAAGTATTATAGCACTTGAGAGTCTTCAGACATTTTTGTTAAGTGAATAGTGCTACATAGGAGCTTGGGTACTTCTTCTTTTTTATTATAAACGTGAGAATTTTTGGTGGACACAATGGGAGACGAATCAGATCATACTGAGAGTTCAGGAAATGATGCAGGCTCTGATGGGCAGATGCCAGGGGGGTTGGTAACTAGTGAGGAGGCCGCAAAGAAGTTTTTGGAGGTGCCTATAACAGCTGATCGACTAGAGGGAATTAGCAAGTATGGTATACAGTGTTTGGCTTCCCTCATGGGGCTTAAGGTGGCTCATGGCATCAAGAAGAACGATTTGAGGGCTTGCGTACTGGGGGCGGCTAGTGAGGTCCAGGGTGGAGAGGGTGCTCGGGGACTTCTGCTCGAGCCCCCCCTCCACTCTACTCCCATCGGGACCTCTAGGATGCCGGAGTTTAGTACGTTCCCGCAGGCCGATAGCCGCTGGCAGCGTGGTTTAGGATCGCTGGGTGGGCCTCCAATAGTTGCACCTCCTCCTCAAAGTTTCACTACAGAAATGCTCTTCCAGCTTGAGATGGCTAAGGTTAAACAACAGACTGATCTCGAACTCGCCGAGAATAAAAGCCCAGTCGGAGGCTGAGTCTACCAGGTACCGTGCAGATATCGATCTTGAGAAGACTCGGGTGGAAACGACAGGGCAACGTATCGGTGGTGGGAATTGTGGGCATGATCAGTCTTTGTCGCACCTGTTGAAGCTAGTCCCTGTATTTGATGAGTCGGGTGTCACCGAGTTTTTCATGAGATTCGAGAAGAAGTGCCAGGAACACCAGTGGCCTGGGGAGAAGTGGGCAGCCCTTGTTTCCTCTAGACTTGGGGGCAAGGGACTCAAGGCTTATGATGCATTGCCTATAGAGTCGTGTATTATCTATGAGGAACTCAAGGAGGCTGTCCTGAGAGCATACGAACTACAACCAGAGACGTACAGGTTGAAGTTCCGGGGTGTTACCAAGGGTCGGGAGAGCACCTTTTTGGAACATGCCCGGGAGCTGTCCGATGCTTTTGGGAATTGGCTGAGGTCGGAAAAGCTACTACGTTTGACGACATTAAACAGTTGGTGCTTTTAGAGCAGTTTTTCAAATGCACGGGCGGCGACCTGACGTTAAACCTGAAAGAAAAGCAACCAAAAACTCTACAGGAGGCAGCTGAGATGGCTGACCTCCGGCTATCACTAATTCGTGGGTGCAGGTCTGCCCTGCGTAGTGAGGCAGGTAACAAGGGGTGTGACGCCCCACCCCCCCGAATTAGTGATATACCTTATGCAAACAAGTACAAGAGCCATGATACCAAGACTGACCACAAGACTAGCACCGTCCCGTTTAAGAAGGGGCCGGGCCCTTCCCAGTACCAAGGGAAGCCCAAAGGGGAGTTGGAGTGTGTTATCATTGTCATAAAAAGGGGCACTTTGCAAGAGTCTGTCCTAGCAAACCACCTACAGCAGCTGTGTCTTGGCCTGCAACATTGGTGTGTCTCCGAAGTCATCTGAGTTTGCCCGGGGCAGTTCGTCAGAGGCTGAGGCACAGCCAATGCAGAAGCACCTGGGAGGCTCGAACCCTGCTCAGGATGTTTTTTGCGACCATAGAGGGCGGGGTTGCGTGATGTGGGCGGGGCGCAAGCATGGAGTAGAGGTCTTGCGTGATACAGGTGCTTCCCAGACTCTGATGAAAAACTTGACTGGCTACCCTATAAACGCGGCTCGGGTGGTAGTGGTGCAGGGTATTAATGCAACTCGGTCATACCCGCTGGTGCGGTTGGAGTTGGAGGTGGATGGTGTGGCACGTGAATTGGATGTCGGGATTGTGGAGAAACTGCCAGTGTAGGGCGTCGACCTTCTTCTCGGCAACGACTTTGCAATGCCCGCTTCTGAGGTTCTACCCTTAGTCGTTGCCGAGAGGCCGGCCGACGTGAGTAGGGAAGAGCAAGAGTGGGTCGAGCGGTGCCAGACACAACCCATGGCGTATGTTTGTCACCTGATCTCGGGCAGCTAAAGTGTCACAGCCTAGTCCTCCATCTTCAGACCAGCGGAGGAACGATCAACAGGAGGAGGCTAAAGCTGGAGTTGGTTTTAAGAGTTTTGACTCGGCGGCTCTCCTGGGTGATTCAGTATTAGCACCATTACTTAATTCTGGAGTATCCCCTGGCCTGTCTCGAGAGTGACGAGGCTGGGCATGACGAGTCTCCACGACAGCAATGTTATGTACATCGAGAGAGACAGAGGGAGCAGCCCAGTATCGGGGAAGGTCATGCATTGCTCCGGGAGCAGTTAGATCGCTTGGCACCCTCAGATATACGTCGGTTGCAACTAGAGGACCCTGAGCTCCAAAACGTGTGCTAATGAGCTGTAGAGCTCGACGAGGACGGCGATGCACAGCCAGAAGATTTTTTTTATTTAGAAGGCATCCTCTATAGGCGTTTTCAAGACCCTAAACGTAGTTGGCAAGAGGGGTCCGGAGTAGTGGACCAGTTGGTGGTGCCACGGGAGTGCAGGGATAGCCTACTGAGGTTGGCGCATGACATACCACTGGCAGGATGTCTAGGGGTGAGAAAAACGGTGGCGGCTTTAGAAAAATTGTTTTGGTGGCCGGGGTTGAAGGGGCAGGTGGTAACCTGGATAGCAAGGTGTCATACGTGCCCGAGGGTTGGAAAACCTAACCAAACAATTCCGAGAGCCCCGTTTGCACCCCATTCCTGTCAGTGGACCGCCCTTCAGTAAGGTCATCATTGATATGGTCGGACCCCTAACCCCTACTAG
>CM064502.1:10018902-10251638 GCA_032716605.1 Paralithodes platypus
ACCAAATATATAAGGGTGGCACCTCTTAACCAACAAGGTGCTTTATGGGTATCGATTACAGGTAAAAGATTAATGAAACGTAAACTGGCTTCCCTGCTAGTAGAAGTCATTAAAGAGAGTAATCCCGGAGTAGTGGGTAGGGCCCACGATTTACGCAAATGGGCAGTATCTTTACGTTTTCTCACAAACTTTTCAGTTGAAGACATAGCTACTACTCAACTATGTGCTTCAAATCATACGTTTTTGACTCGGTACCTGTCGGTAGCACTAGACAAACCATCAATGCCATGTGTAGCTTTACGGCAAAGGGTCTAGATGGGTCTCTAAGTCACTAGTTTTTAGGTTAAGAAAGAGGAGGGGGGTGGGGGGGGGGGGGTGCAGTCAGTGAACCATAAGACACCCTAGACCCCGCCGGAGGATATGTACAGAGTATACAAGCTGTGATACAATGTATAGGAGTTATGTTTTTTGAGTGATTACAATTTCTCGGTAGTAATGACTACGGGAAATGTTGTTGAAGTACAAAGAATGTAGTACAACAATTGTTCTTTTTACAGAGTTTACGTGGGATACACTGTTGAAGCAATTTATTTTGGATAAGAATTCTCGGTAGTTGCAACTACGAGAAGCATTTTAGAAAGTACATCTGCGATAGTACAAGAATTTATTCTATTTTTTGTGTCTAATTTTGATAAATATACACATTAGAATAATGGGGTTTATATGTGCACATGTAAACATAAATATTTATTTTTTACCCGATTAATTTAAGTGGGGTGCCTTTAACTTTCAGATCTGTGTCCATGTGAACAGATTCTCATAGTTACCAATTTTTTCCTCAAGCAGGCTTCTTTAAGCACGCCCCTGCTTGTACCCCTTTTTATATGTTGTATACAGCTTATACAAAAATATATTTTTTACAAGTGAGAATACTATGTGGTTGTTTGTTTATCTGCCTATACTATTTGCAATGGTTATGATATGATTACGAATGTCCCCCTCCAGTCTTGAGATATCAGGCATATCGTCAATGATGAAGGGGCCACTAATAAATTATAGGTTTGACTCCTGCAAGGAGATAAAGAAAACCTAATATTTAGTAGTGTCATATTGTCTATGGCTCTATTCATCCTTTCCTTCAATATCCCGCAGAAGAGTTTCCCTATTGTGTTTGTCACTGGCCTGTAGCTTTTCATTTCCTTCTTACTCTTGTACCCTCCCTTGTGCAATAGTGTTACTCTCGCTTCATTCCATCTTTCTGGTACTCTCTCATTTCCCATTACCTCATTAAACATTTTCTTCAGTCTTCTTGCCATTTCTTCCCCCCCCCCCCTCTATGTACATTTCATTTGGTATCCCCTCCCCCCCGGTCGCCTTTCCCTTTTTTAGTGTTTTGATCCCTCTCCTTACTTCTTCTATTGTGAGCTCCCTTTCCATTTCCATCTTATCCTGTTCTGGTAGCCTTCTCTCTCTCATTTCCAAGTTCCATTCCCTCTCCTCCCCTTGTTCATTTACTCCCCCTATTTCCTCCAGTATCGCTTTATTTCAATCTTTATTTCTTCTTCTGTCTTTATTATTCTATCTCCCACTATTAGTTCCACGCTTTCTTCCTCTCTACCGGTCTCACCTCTTAACATCCTATACCACTCCTTTTGGCCCTCTTTCCCCTTGCTTCTGATCTTTTCTACTTCTTCTTTCTCGTGTTTTATCATTGCCTCTTGTATTAGTATTTTTACCTTCTTCCTTTTCTCCTCGTATGCCCGTACCGCTTGTCTTTCTTCTCGTTCCCTCTCTCCGCCTTCCTTCCTATTTCTCTCTATCATCCTTCTCCTTTCTCTGTTCGCATCCCTTCTTTCACTTCTTGCTTGTTTTATTTCCCCATTCCACCATGGTTTTTTGTTTTCTTTTTCCTGTCCATCTTCTTATTCTTCCTATACTCCTTTCTGCCGCTCTATTTATGTCCATCATCAACTCTCCGTCCATTTCTTCTACGCTCCCCTCTCTTCTTTCCCCTATTTCTTCCAGATAACCTCTGTATTCTACCCATCTTTCACTTTTTAGATTCCATCTATTAATCTTCCATCTCGTGTTTCCTTTGCTTTTCCATTCCTTTGTGTAGTTTATCACCATGAGTCTGTGGTCGCTTTGTATCCCTACTTCATTTTCTTCATCTATCCACATGTTTTGGATCTCTTCCCTTGCTCTTCCATTCGCTAGTATGAAGTCTATCGCCGATCTTTGGCCTTCTCCGTGTCTTACCCATGTCGCCTTCCCCTCTCCCATTGTTTGGTTCAGTATTTCCATGTCATTTTCTTTCACAAATTGGATCAAGGCTTCTCCATTCCCATTTATCCTCTCCCCTAGTATCCCTATATGTGCATTCATGTCTCCCATTATAATTATCTCCTCTTCCTCCCTACCCCTTATCATTTCCTATATTCCTTGGTACTTGATTCTGTTTTCTTCACGTTCCCTTCTCCCCCCTTCCACCGTGAAGTACCCTATTATTGCTGTTATTTTTTCTTCCCTTCCATTATTCATCCTCGCTAGCGTCACTCCCATTATATCCTCCATTTCCTTTGATTCTCCACCCTTAGTTTCTCTATTTTCCATTTTGAGTTGTTCCTAATCATTAACCCTACCCCTCCCCCTTTCTTTTCTGATTTCTCCCTCCCTCTCCCAATGAGCGTAATTTATCCCCTTCCCATTTTGTCTCTCCCCTAAGGTGTGTTTCTGTTATTCCTATCATTTCCATTTCCCACTCACTCCATACCTCTTCAATGTCTTGTATTTTCCCTCTATTCATCCCATTTATGTTTACACATCCTATTTTTATTCCTCGGTATACGTTATCCCCCTCCCCCCCCTCTTTCCCTTTGTTCTTCTTCACTTTTTTTCCCTTGTTCTTCTGCTTTCTCTTCCTTTCTCTTATTTCTCTTTCTTCCCCTCCTCCTCCTTCTTTCTCTCCCACCGTTCTTTCTCCCATGTCTAAGTTTCCCTCTACTTCCTTTTCAATCCTCTTCTCATTTCCCTCTCGCTTTTCTTTCTTTTCCTTCTCTTTTTTCTCATCCTCCCTTTCTCCTCCCGCTTCCTCTCTGCTCCTCTTCCTTCACCTTTCGTGTTCCTTAGCCACTCTTTCCTCTGCTCCTCACTTTCTTCTATTGCTCTCCTAATCTTTCCCCCTACGGTCCATTTCCCAGCTTCTGACAGGTGTATTCCATCCCTTGCAAAATCTCCTGGGCTCAGCTTGTAGTCTGGGTCGATGTATCCTACTCCTGCTTCATCCCTTGCCCATAGCCTTTTGTTCATTTCTCCAATATCCAGCCGCCGATGCCGCCTCCTCCTCCTCCTCCTCCTCCTCCTCCTCCACCACCACCACCTCCTCCTCCCCCCCACATATTTGCTTTAACCCTTACAGTACCGCAACGTATTTTGTATTTATTATAGCTGCATTTAGACGATTATGTGAAGCTTATTTGACGGTTTTATTCAGCTTAGGAAGGATTTCTACCCGTTAACCCGGGAGCTGCCGGGAGACTCATAAGAGCTCCCCCGGCGCACTGCGGGTAGACTCTTAAGAGCAGAGCCTTTGAACACGTACCAAAACCGCGCGTTTATAGCCAGGCGGCTGAAAATTGGTGTGGGTATAGTACTACATGTCAACTCTCGACACCACCCCGCCAAACGCTCGCCCAGCACTCGTGCAAGCACCACCGCGCCAGTAACCACGCACTAGTCATGGAGCCCACACGTCCCTCACGCTCGCTCCCTGATGACACAACCAGCCCTCCTTCTGGTGGTGTTAGCCGCCGTGGAAGGCAGAGGGTGGCTGCTAAAGACCCTAGCTACCAGTACGACACGCCCTACAGCTCGGAGGACGAAACACCTGCACCCAAAGCACGAAAAACACGTGCAAGCAGGGCATGGCACAGAGGTCATTGGTCTTTCGGGACACTGCCACCACGACCCAGGCCACTACAACAACCACTACCACCACCACTGCCACCACTGCCACCCCTGCCACCGGTACCAGCGACGCAGGAGGCCGCCCTAGGGCTGCAGAACCTGCGGGGGCAGGAAAAATGAAAGGCACGGGCGTAGGGAAGAGAACCCGTACGCCAGCCACAGTGCCCCTACCACCACCACCACCACCACCACCAGCCGCCCCTGGCCCGGCTGCCCCTGCCGCCCCTGCCCCCCCCTGCCGCCCCTGCCCAAGGAACAGGGAAAGGGAAGGGGAAAGGGAGAGGGAAAGCGAAAGCGACTACTGGCCCTGCTGGCCCTGGTGTCCCTGCGAGCCCAGCTGCCCATGTTGCCCCTGCTGCCCCTTCCGCCCATGCCGCCCCTGCCCAAGGAACAGAGAGAAGGGCGACAGGCACCACCATCATCTTGCCATCAAGGCCACGCACCACTGCTGCCCCTGCCGCCGCCCCTGCCGCCACCCCTGCCGCCGCCCCTGCCACCGCCTCTGCTGTCCCTGTCCATAAGACTCCCGCACGTGCCAAAGTGACCCGGAAAACTCTGACACCATCAAAGTATGCCGCCCTGCTGTTTGATGGTGATTCGCAGGACATTGGCAGCCCGGGTTTCGACGACGAAGCCCTAGCACGGGACCAAGGGTGGGGGGATTTGGGAGTGGACAGTGGGAGTGAGTCCGACGTCGGTGACGAAAATGAGGAAGGGCATCGTCTGTCAAGTGAAGAGGAGGGTAATTTATTAGTGGCCCCTCCATCATTGACGAACATGCCTATTACATAAGGCATCCTCTTCAAACACTAATCCGCCGTAGTTTGAATCTACCGCGCAGAGCATTTAAAAACTGAGGAGCCTTCATCATGAGCGCACGCGACCTCACTCATGGCTTCAGTCATTATGAATTGGGTTCTCACTACGAAAAAACTTCGTAAAAAATAAAAACAAAAAGAAAATAAGAATAACTATCCAATAAGCTTTCCATCATATCGTGGATGTACTTGTGTGGATTTCTGACCAGACGCTGAATCAGGCGTCATTCCTCCTTCTTTGCTCTGCGCTCAGCCTGCCCGGACGTACCTTTCAGGCTCCGCTGGTTCCGCATTCGTTGCGTCCCTAGTGAGTTTTTCTCATTTGTTTACTCTAGGATGTATCGAGTAAGGTTAGGATAGGCGTAGCAGGAGTGTCCTGGGCTGGTTGCCCGCAGTGCAGTGTATTTTGGGTCGTATGTATGGGGCATCTATTTCGGATGTACCCTCGTGGTCCTGTTGTGGACACGTGAACTTTTCACAGTTGTGTTAGTTGGTGATGCAGGCGGCTTTCATTACGCGTTAATTATTGCTGCCTTTTATCCTTCTGATGAGGTAAGCTGTGTGTTTGCTGACGTTCCCAGCGTATTTTTCTTCACTTAGTGAAGTTTTTTCTGGGTCCGTGTCAGGCTTCCCGGGGTGGGAAGTTATCGCTTCGGTGGTGTGTTGGCGGTGGTTCCTGTTGTGATATTCCAGTGTGTGTTTATATTTCAACTATTTTCATGCCGTCTACCTAGGCCTAGCCAGCCGCTCGTAGCTTTGCCACATGTCTAGTGTTATTATTTATTTTATAAATATGCCCTACTGTGTCATGTGTATCCGGGTTTTAGTTGTGTATTGGCTAATTCCTCGGACTATATTTGTTTCCTGGTTTAGTTGTGTATTGGCTAATTCCACGGATTATGTTGTGACCTTGGTTAGTCGTGCGTGTCTCTCCTCGTGTCGTATTGTTCAGATGGTGTCTGTTCAGGGTGGGGTTTGCCTTCCGGCGGGTTTTTCTCGGTTTCACCATGAAAAATCCTGACCGATGAGCAGTGTTGGGCCACACGTGGTTTTTAACTCTGGCTGGTTCCCCGGCGTGGGGAGGTGTCTGTGGCTCTCCAGGACTGCGTCTCTGTGGGTGCCTGGTTTCAGGCCTCCTTTAAATTCCCGGCGGGATGGCTGTACCCATCCTTACATATATATTTAGATATATATAAAGAAACGACGTTCTTGAGAACACTCGTTTTTTTTTAGGTTTTTCTACCTGGTTTACGACAACCACATGGAAAACCTAGCTGTTGTTTAGGCGTTCCTCCCCGGCGATCTTTTACAAAGAAGTGGGGTCAGGAACTTGTGGGGTTAACTTTTAGACTTCTCACCCGGCGGGTGCACCTGAGCAGGGTGGGATAAAACGACTTAGGTCTCATATAGTTAACCAATCCATTTGAGTGATACTCTGTGTATCGCTGCCTTTACTCTTACGGCAATTGAAGGATCAGTGAGGTTTAACCAAATCGATTCCCACACCCGGCGGGTGCCCCTAAGTGGAGGAACTAAGGAATTTATAAACAAATTCAATTTCGATTAACCTTAATTGGGTGATACTTTCAGTATCGCCGCCTTCTATTTTTACGACGATCGTTTGGGACAATTCGTTAAAAAATCAGATCTCGTATATTCCTGCCCTGGGCTATTCTACTAAAATATTTCAAGGGCCGGCGTCTTTATGAGGGGGGGCTTTGTTACAAATTGAATCTTGAGACAGTCACCACCTCCTACAGACTATAAGTGCCATACTGGACCATTATATCAGAGGGTATTCTTCATGTTCTTTAGCTAAGAAGATTTGTTTAGCCTCTTTACACCCAGCCGCGTAGCGAGATGTGTTAGCTGTGTCTTTGCATCCCGTTACCCGGCGGGTTATTAACACTTGTATGCGAACACGTGGGTTAACCTTATGAGCATTAATTCCTGGAAATTTTTCTTTATTTTTCCAGAGCTGAGCTCCGGCGGACCAATACAGACCCGGCGGTAGTTTCCTCACACCAGTCTCTGTCATGGCTAATGTGGCCCCAGTTTTTGCCCTGTGCATTACCCCTACTTGCGCGGGTATCCCAATTTTTGCGCATACCCTTTGCATAAGGTGTGTTAGATGTCTAGACCGTTCAAGGGGTCTCTGGGTTACACTTAATTGTTCATTTTGCTCCCAATTAGCCAATAAAGTCCTGTGTGACAATGACAAGACCGCGGCGGTAGCGTTGAGAGAGGTCAGACAACAAATGTCGGCCTATACTACCATTGTCGCACATAAGTCACTTCAATGTGACAACGTCCCACTTTGGGATAAGTTGCTGTCAGAGCACCCTCCCCCTAAACGTACCTCTAGAGTAACGGGTTTTAAGCCGACAGAGACTAGCCAGGGTTCTGTATCGTCTGTGGATACGTTTAAACGCCCGAGAGAGCCTACTCCCCCGGCAGCCACCTCCTCGTCGCAGGCGAGATCGAGGTCAAGGTCACCCCTCAGACAGCGGTCTTCAAGTCGGGCCTCTTCCCCGGCTAGTAAGAAGTGTAAGACTGAAGCTTCCCCCAGTGGCCATGGTGGTGATTCTTCCAAACCTAGGTCTAGTTCGCGGTCACACCGTAGCCACAAATCCTCCAAAAAGGATTCCCATAAGAAGTCCTCTCGACATTCTACTAAGTCTAGTGCATCTCATCGTACCTCTACACCTGAAAATGTTTCTGTTACAGCCTCAGAGTATAGTGAAGCGCCTGTCCCTAAACAAGATTTACCTATTGATATTTTAACCCTAGAAACGGAAAGTTCAGGAAATTCAATAATTGAGAATGTTTCAGACTCTCAAGAGAGCGTAGGCCAGAGCCTCGGTGTTTGGCGGTTTGCTCAGCCAGGGTCTGACCATCCACGTCCGACTCATACGAGTCACACAGTAGCCGATGTCCACAGGGACGCGGCGACCCCATCCTCTATCCCTGATTTATCTTGGAAACAAGGTGCCCCTGCCTCGGCGGGGTCTTCTCAGGAGGATCGGGAGGAACAAGATGAAGTGTCATTAATTTCAGATAGGGAGGGACAAGGGTCAGGCTCAGGCCTGGACGCCGCCCATGATAATACTGATTCACCTGAAAGTTCTGCATCTAACCAGTTTGTTACAGCACAAGAAATTGATGGGTTACTTACTCATGCTCTATCAAAATTCTTTAATCAACAATGAGAAAACCCCACAATGGACTTGGGGGCTCCCTTGACAGGTTCTGCGGTACGGCCTCTGATAACGTCAATCGATTTATCTAAGATTCCTAACCCTCCTACTCTGTCACCGGCAGGGAGCTCTAAGCCAGCTACGGCGGCATTCACTACGTCAAATGTCAGGGTCATTACGGATGTTAATCCACCCCCTCTAGACAAAGCGCCTCTTAGAAAGGTAGCTATGCCCCTGCTTTATGGGCCAGACGAGTCATGGGTCCCTTTGAACCCCTCTAAGCCAGAGCTTGCCCAGCCTACCTTGTCAGGGGAACTCCCGGTACCACGTGAGTGGTTTATCCAGGGAAATAAGGCAAAGAAATTAAGGGCATTGGATGCCTTGGGTAATGTTTTGGACGTAAATATCAAGGCTATACCTAGTTATTATCATCAGGATTATTTTGTTTATGCATCTAAGCCTGCTTTACCCCCTGCCTCAGCTTCAAAACTTTTTTCAGACTGGTCTAAGCTGGATGGGTTTAATGATATTAAGGCTCTGTCGGCTCTTACTCCTGAACTAGATTTACAGACCGTCACAGACGAGACAGCTAATCCAGTGTTGAAGGTGGGACAGTTGGGACCAGGACCTTGGGTGGATTGGGAGGTAGAGGCTCAAAACTTTGCAACCACTTTCACTTCTAAATCTTCCCACCAGATCCCTCAGGATACACATTCATGGTTCTCCATGCCGGTAGGTTCTGCCGGCGGAGTTCCGTCAGCTTTATTTTCATTTTTTAGCTGCCCCTAAGATTAATCTTTGTGAACTAAAGGAACCATTCACTACCCCTACCCCTTCTCACCTAGACAGAGAATTTAGGCTAAGGGGAAAAGCTTTCCGCCTGTTTTCACAGTACATAGTTTCTCAACAGGTGGCTAAGTCTTTACTCAGGTCTACTCAGGCAATCGCAGACGCGGATGCTCGAAGATCAGTTGAGTTATCCCGGCGTCTGATTCTTCAGTCGTCGATTCAATCCTTAGGTGACATACGCACAGCCTTACTTGAGGCGGTGCGAGCACGACAGGATCTTAGGATGTCATTAGTTCGCAAGCTGCCTGATCGCATTGCTAACCAGGTGGTAATGTCCCCAGTACTTACACCTTCTTTAATGTCCCCTGATGTATGGCGAACAGTGTTTAACATGGCACAGGCCGTGAAGCACAGTCCCGCACAGGCTAAGAACCCCGCATTTAACTTCCCCAAACCTAAGCCTCCTACTAAAGCTCAGCCAGGGGGTTCTAAGCCGTTTCTTCCGCCTAAGTCCTCCCAATCCCCCCTGGGTCAGTTCAAGCATAGACAGAGAGGGTTTTCAGGACAGAGGGGACGCGGCCAGTATAAGCCGGGGCAGGGCCAGTCTTCGGCCCACACCAGCCAGCCGGCGAAGCGTCCAACACCACCAAACCCACCATCAAAAAACTAAAGTCTTTCTCACTCCCAGTGCCTATCTTAGAGCCGGAGGAACCGAGGGAAGTACAGCCGGCGAACCCTTGTCTGCTAACTGGGTCGTTCCGAACGTGTCACCAAGCATGGCCGTTAAAAACCTGGGCACGGATGGTGGCACGCAAAGGCATCACTTGGCAGTGGCTCCGGCGACCTCGCTTACGTCAGCCGACAACGGCAAATTGTGTTTCATTAGAGGTGGAGTTGCTGGTCCAGGAGATGATTGCCAAGAATGTCATCATCCCGGTCCCTCCAGATTACCCTGTATTCACGTCAAAACTGTTTTTGGTTCCCAAACGGGACAGTGTTCAGATGAGGCCGGTCGTAGACCTGTCTTATCTGAATCTTCACATTTACAACGAGTCTTTCAGAATGTTAACAGTTCATCAAATCAGGCTAACACTTCCGCCGGGAGGCTGGATGTGTTCCCTAGACCTGACAGACGCCTATTGGCACGTGTCGGTCAACAAAAGATTTCAAAGGTTTCTGGCCTTGAGGATCAGGCACCAAAATTTTGTTTTTCAGAGGATGCCGTTCGGTTTGAACCTAGCACCTCGATTATTCACGAAACTAGTCCGGCAAGCCCTGATGCCGTTGTTAAAACAGGGAATCAGAGTGTTGTGGTATCTAGACGACTGGCTGGTGGTGGCAGAGACACAACAATTATGCATAAAACATGTCAATATCATTTTAAATCATGTCAAAACTCTAGGCTTCAAGGTAAATCTGGTAAAGTCAAACCTTGTTCCCTCAAGAGTAA
This sequence comes from Paralithodes platypus, assembly GCA_032716605.1. Taxonomy (NCBI): domain Eukaryota; kingdom Metazoa; phylum Arthropoda; class Malacostraca; order Decapoda; family Lithodidae; genus Paralithodes; species Paralithodes platypus. The sequence goes on from CM064502.1 coordinate 10,029,123, forward strand.
TTCAGTGGATAGGGCTGGTCTGGGACACCGCCGCTCTCACTCTGAGTCAGAGTGTGGACAATCGCAACAGGTTTCGCAGGAAACTGTTCAGGTTTCTTCACAGTCTGACTACGACACGAAGAGTCTGGGAGTCTCTGGTCGGCTCTCTCAACTGGATTCAGCTAACTGTCAAGTTGGGCCGGTTGAAAGTAAAACGATTAATATTGGAAGGCAACAAATATTTCCCACTCTTACCGGCGGGAAAATTATGGCCCATACCAAAATTAATCCACACCTTACTAGCGGTCTGGGCGAAGAGGGAAACATTGCACTCAATCATGTCATGGACCTCTCCTCCTCCAACGGTATGGGTAGACACGGATGCGTCAGGCACCATAGGGTGGGGATTTCAGTCAAATCAGGGGCACCAGGGTCAGGGACTTTGGTCCCACTTAGAAATCTCTCACATAAATGTCAAAGAGTTACTAGTCCCCTTGTATTTCCTTCAGGCTCACGGCCCGGCGTTACGGGGCAAGTCAGTGGCCTTCAGAATGGACAATCTGAATGCAGTTCACTGTATTCAGAAACAAGGGTCAACGAGGTCAAGGAAGTTGCTACTCGTGTCGGAAGAGATTTTTGTTCTAGCCACCAGTCTAGATATTTATCTTCACGCATCTTATCTCCCAGGCGTAGCGAACGTCTGGGCAGACGCTCTGTCCCGGAGACAGAGCACGACAGTAGAATGGGAGCTCAAGCAACCCATTTTCGACCTAATGATTGCGGAGCTCTCCCATCCACAAGTGGATCTTTTTGCGTCCGAGGAGACTCACAAGCTCCCTCTATACCTCACCCGCCGGGCGATAACGCCGGCAGGGGGGCCAGACGCCCTAGTGACAGACTGGAACAGATGGAGCTCCATCTATCTGTTTCCGCCGCCAGATGCGTCACTAATGTGCCACGTAGTGAACAAACTACGAGTTTATCGAGGCTTAGTCTCGCTAATCGCGCCCCTGTGGCCGGCGCAGGTGTGGTACCAGCAGTTAATAATGTGGTGCCCGGACCCGGTATCGCTCCCGGTCGGGTACTTCCACTTAGACACGATTGGCAACCTAGAGACCTCGCTGACTTTTGCATTATGGACATTCAGGAGGCCAAGTGGCTAGCACCATACGGTAGGGATGTGACCAATAAATTGCTCAATCAATATACTCAGTCTACTAAGTGACAATATCAATCTCATTGGAAAGCTTTTACTTCTTGGATTTTTAGAACGGAACAAACTGTACCCTCAGTGGCATTGGTTTTTAATTACTTGAACTATCTGTTTGAGCAGAAACGTTTATCTGTGGTTACTTTGAAGAATCACTTAACTGCGATTAGAGTGCCCTTTTTTCGACCTTACAGGTCTATCCATACCGGTGGCGGAGGAAACAGGATTTATGAGAGCGTGTTTTAAACTCCGCCCACCTCCCCGTCAGCTCATGCCTACTTGGTCTCTGGACAAAGCTTTGTCTTTACTTCATTCTCGTCTGTATCAAAATACTGCAGACTTTGCTTTAATCTTAAAGAAGGCAGTTTTCCTTTTGGCTTTGGCCACCGGAAACAGAGTGTCTGAGCTGGCGGCGATGAGCAACACACCTAATTGTCTTAGGTTTGGTAGACTTAATGATTCAATTTCCATTACACCCTCCCCGGCGTTTGTAGCCAAGAATGAGCATAGTGCACACGTGTTTTCTGAGTTCACGGTGCCGGCGTTAAAAAGGGGAAAGGTGCATCATAATTTATGTCCAGTGCAAGCTCTAACCAAATATTTGAGAATAGCTCCTCATAACCCCCAAGGTGCTTTATGGGTAGCGAGTACGGGTAAACGCTTACTTAAACGGCGATTAGCCTCTCTTCTGGTAGAAGTCATTAAAGAGAGTAATCCCGGCGTTGTGGGTAGGGCCCACGATTTACGCAAGTGGGCGGCCTCTTTACGTTTCCTGAAAAACTTTTCAGTTGAAGATATTGCGTCCACACAGTTGTGGGCGTCTAATCATACGTTTCTCTCTAGATACTTGTCAGTTGCTCTAGACAAACCTTCCTTACCATGTATAGCTTTAAGGCAGAGGGTCTAGGTGGCCCTGCAGTCACTTATGTTTATTTTCAAGGAAGGGGGGGGGGGGGGGTGCAGTCAGTTGACATAGGACACCCTAGACCCCGCCGGAGTATGAGAGCTGTGATACAATTTAAGGTTAAAATGTGATATGAAAATTTCTCTGCGAGAATTTGTGCTAGTACAAAGTTTAGTACAAAACAACGGTGTTGTTATAGTAGTTTTAGCTGCGAAAGCAATGTAACATTAGTTCAATGGAGTTCATTAGCAATTAATCTCCACATGTATTTTGGGGTTTATGATGTGCACATATAAACTTATAACTTATTATTTTTGTCACCACTCGTTGAGTGGGGTGCCTTTTGTAACTACAGATCTGTGTTCAGAATCTTCAGGGTTACCTATTTTTGTCAGGCAGGCTTCTTTGAAGCACGCACCTGCCTGAACCCCCTTTTTCTTGTATATTTCCGGCCTACGCCGTATTAAATACATTTTTCAAAAAGTAAGAATACTATGTGGTTGTTTTATTATCTGCTTTTCTAGAGTTATGATATGATTACGAATGTCCCCCTCCAGTCTTAGATATCAGGCATGTTCGTCAATGATGGAGGGGCCACTAATAAATTATAGGTTTGACTCCTGTAAGGAGATAAAGAAAACCTAATATTTAGTAGTGGCCCCGTAATCATTGACGACTGGGGCCCTCCCGACCGTCCCCTTCCCATTCGTTGATGTATTAAGGATTTTGGTTTACTTGATATGTCAGTGAAGGAGGAATGACGTCTGATTCAGCGTCTGGTCAGAAATCCACACAAGTACATCCACGATATGATGGAAAGCTTATTGGATAGTTATTCTTATTTTCTTTTTGTTTTTATTTTTTACGAAGTTTTTTCGTAGTGAGAACCCAATTCATAATGACTGAAGCCATGAGTGCGGTCGCGTGCGCTCATGATGAAGGCTCCTCAGTTTTTAAATGCTCTGCGCGGTAGATTCAAACTACGGCGGATTAGTGTTTGAAGAGGATGCCTTATGTAATAGGCATGTTCGTCAATGATTACGGGGCCACTACTAAATATTAGGTTTTCTTTAACTCCTTACAGGAGTCAAACCTATAATGATGATGAAGTGCTGTATCGCGACCATGGAAGCGATATTTCAGACGATGAAGCAGACGCAGACGACATTCCGATCCCTCAGCTGCCTTCGTTCGATTGGTCTGACGGGATCAATTTTGTACCTGACGTGCCCCAGTTCAATCCTGGGACGTCAGGAACAACTGACGACTGGCCCTGTGATGATCAAGCGAACGAAAGCGACTTCTTCCTCGCTTTTTTCGACATGGAGGTAATGACGTACATCATTGCCCAAACAAACGCCTACTACAGGTGGGTGTTTGGCAGATTGGACGTCCTTTCTCCAAAAGCGAGAATACGAGGCTGGGTGGATACGACTGTGGAAGAATTTATGACGTTCTTTGCCTTGTTGTTCCTCATGCCTCTGATCAAGAAGCATGTGTTGCAACACTATTGGAAGCACAACCCTCTCATCGCCACCCCAACTTTCAATAAGTTCATGACTCGTGACTGATTTTTGTTGCTGCTAAGATTTATGCACTTTGCAGACAACGAAAATCCTAACAGGATTGACAGGATATGGAAAGTTCGGGATGTGTTCACCATGTTGTTGGAGAGGTATAGGAAATACTTTTACCCCTTCCTCAATTTGGTGATTGATGAGTCGCTCGTGCTCTTCAAAGGACGTCTTGTTTTCAAGCAGTATATCCCCTTGAAAAGGCATAGGTTCGGAATCAAGCTCTTCGTTTTGTGTGACTGCGAAACTGGAATAGTGCTTGACATGATCGTGTACACAGGCACTGACATTGCCATACCGAAAGCCGCTGCCAATGACCCCATGGGCATGTCAGGTGCCATCGTCAGGAAAATGTTGGCACCTTACCTGGGCAAAGGCCACATCATCTACACTGACAACTGGTATACTTCTCCTGCTCTCTGCCAGTTTCTTTATGACAACTAAACGGGGTCATGTGGGACTGTCAGAAAGACAAGAAAGTTTATGCCAAAAGTTCACAGGTGATGTCATTCCTCTCACAGATGCCTCCTCCAGTGACACACCTTCAGAAGACGACCTGGCCCAGGAACACCGCGAGAGGCATGTGCGAAGAAGGCGACGAAAGGGGCAGAAATACAAGCAGCTCGAGAAGTGTGGGAAACTGATAGCCCTGAAGTGGAAGGATAAGCGAGACGTCCACCTGCTTTCCACCGTCCACACAGGTGCCCAGGTGGATTCTGGCAAAATCCACTACCGAACCAGGAAGACAATCTACAAGCCCGACATGGTAGTGGACTACACTAAAAACATGCGCCTGGTGGACAAGTCTGACTGTCAGCTGTCAGGCGTTGAGTGTCTGAGGAAGACTGTGAAGTGGTATCACAAGCTCTTCCTCCACCTCGTTGATATAACGATGCTGAACGCCTACAACTTGTGGTTGGTGAAAAAGGATATGGCCCCAAACCAGAAGCTGAAATTCCGGGAGTTCGTCTACAACGTCTCCTACCAACTCCTGGAGAAGTATGGCACCACCACTCACAGACGTACGGCATGGCGTGGGGATCACGTTCCTGACCGCATCCAGCTGGGTGTCGAAAGACACTACCCCATCAACACTGAGATGCTTGGCACTCGTCACAGGCAGGCGCAGTGCACCGTCTGCAGCGCCAGTGTCAGGAAACCCCATGTCACGAAAAGAGTCACCTCAATGTGCGCCGAGTGCAAAGTTCCACTCTGCCTGGGTGACTGCTTCAGGGACTACCACACCTTCAAGAACTACTGAGTGTCGCCCCCTGCCATGCCCTGCCCTGCCCTGGACTCGCCCCCTGCCCTGCCCTGGACTCGCCCCCTGCCCTGCCCTGCCCTGGACTCGCGCCCTACCTTACCTGACCTGACCTAATTGATCACGCTACCTCATAATGTAACATATATATTATATAATGTATAAGTTCCAAAGATGTCCCTGTGATATAGCTTTTACATTATATAATTGTATGTTTCATTATTTAGTTTATAAGTTTCAAAGATTTACATGTAATATGCCTTCTTTTTTTAGTATATCAATATATATGTTTGTTATTAGCCAAAGTAATGTATATATAATTATTTTCTTACCTCAAATGAATTGTACAAAAATAAATATGTTTCAATAAATCCTGTCAAACCTACTAAGATATTAAAAAAAAACAATAAAAAAAAAAAAACAAGGTCATGTCATTGTATTCTTACAATATGATATATTCTATGAATATTTCATATTGTTTGAATACAATGGCATGATCTTGTAAAAAAAAAAATTTATCAAAAATTTTCTAGACAATATAAAACCTTCCCCATAACCCCCTCCTGGATTCGATCCCACTACCCTACGACACTTTGAGTTTTCCAGTCCGCGACCTCACCAACCATGCCACAGGAGCTCATACCAAATATCACTCAAAACTTCGTGTCTACAATCGAAAGGACAATATACAAAAAAAAATGAATTATCCCACCAATTTACGTTTGTAAATTGATGGGATTATCAATTATATCATGCCAAGGTTTATAAAGTTTGTCTCTGTCAAGAATTAGTAATTATATAACTTTATTCTGTCAAAAATTGCCCAAACACTCAGCAAAATTGCCCCTCTCAGTGCGACTCCACTCATTTTCACACGGTCAAGCGGTGACCCTTGCCGCCCCTTTATGCCCCAGCTACACCAGCAACAGCAGCTCTGTCTGGGAACAAAATTGGTATAAATACAATAATGGATAAAATACTCTTCACAAATACATTTGTATTGTATAATATTGTAAATAAAAAGAATAATAACTGTGTGGGTGTCGAAAATTGCTCAACCAGCTTTCTTATGTCTCGCCTACGCGCGTATATTGGATTATACATAGTCATGACTGTCATACAAATAATTGCAGTAGGTCTCGAATATACATTTAGATTGCATATTACTTCGAAATAAATAAGTAAACGTTTCTCTGGTGGCAATCTACCCTTTCGCAAGTGTAAGGAGACACCAGTCTATATTTAGCTCTCTATCACAAAAGGCAATCTGCCTGTGTTGACTCAGCACCGTCGCTGGTGGTCTATAATATAGTACTTTATTTACAGTCAATGGCCTACATGTTTCTGTGGTACTTCACATGTATCTAAAATGCAATGTCTGCTTGCATAAAAATGCAATTCTGAAGTCCATTTATACGTATGACATACGCATGTCTCAGTTTCTCTCTCTCTCTCTCCATTCCTGACTCATGTTATTGTAGACCTGTTGATGGCAACGAACACCAGCCATCTGGTAGACATAAGGTTCAAAATACCAAGACATCAATACGCCTGGGGCGCCTCCACAATTATCACAAAGCTGGTTATCTATCTAGAGATCTGCCTGACTTTCATCTCTCCACGACTCACTCACTCACTCACTGCACCCCTGCATGCCTCCCTCCCCCCCCCCCACCCCCCAACCCCCCCTTTAGGCTTCCCTCTGCTAGAAACACATTCACAATTTGCGTAAATATCGCATCAATTGGGCTATATGCGGTATATTCCTTGCTATATGGGACGCCTACATATGTACACGTCTTTATTATAGCATGACAGTGCTCTAAATACAAGATTTACGTGATATTTATGGCGTAACACACCCTCTCCCCCTTTCATTCCCAGCACAACTCAGTCACACCTTGGTTCACGCATAGAAACTCATTGATAATGTGCGTAAATATCGCATGAATTGGTCTATATGCGGTATATATTTTGATATATGGCACGTATACATACGTACAAGTCTGTATTATAGCATGACAGTGCTCTACGTACAAGATATACGTGATATGTATGGCGTAAACCACAATCTCAGCTCATAAATTGCCGCCAAACTCACTCACACCTTCATTCCCGCCTACAAATTCTCTTATAATTCCCTTATATATTGCAATTTTTGGTCACTATGAGGCATATTCATTGTTATATGGGTGGCCTACACACTATACATACTCTAAAATAGCCTAAAAGGGCCCAACAAAGGAGATCTACGTGATAATACGCGGTAACCCACCCCCTCCTCCCTCTCCTTCTATCCCCTGGGCGCGTGAAAATTCGGCCGGGAAATCTCGCCGCTCGATGACAATCTAGCCGCGCGGTGCCATTCGCTCCACATTTTTCAACTACGGACCGTTCCCCTACCCCCCCCAGACATTTTTGGGGGGGTCAAATATATATGGGCCGATGCACGCAAACATTCCCTACACGATGATGTACTTTTTATCGAAATTGGCAAGAGGTCCCAAAATCATCATAGGTGCGCACAGTCTTACCCTGTAGAAAACCCCCTGTGCGCCGCGGAGAGGTTAAATGATAATATAATATATCTCAATGAATCCTTTTAGCTACGGTACCATACCGGTATATCCTTTTATGGTAGCTAAAATAATTAATCGAGATATTCTACAGTCATTTAACGGGTAGACATCCTTCCTAAGCTGAATAAAACCGTCAAACCAAAGCCGAGTCCATTATATTTTAGTTGTTATTATTGTACTGTAGCCTACTGTACTGTATATGTATATTGTTATTATTGTACTGTAGCCTACTGTACTGTATATGTATATTGTTATTATTGTACTGTAGCCTACTGTACTGTATATGTATATTGTTATTATTGTACTGTAGCCTACTGTATATGTCTATTGTTATTATTGTACTGTAGCCTACTGTATATGGTATTATATGTACTGTAGCCTACTGTACTGTATATGTATATTGTTATTATTGTACTGTAGCCTACTGTACTGTATATGTATATTGTTATTATTGTACTGTAGCCTACTGTACTGTATATGTATATTGTTATTATTGTACTGTAGCCTACTGTACTGTATATGTATATTGTTATTATTGTACTGTAGCCTACTGTACTGTATATGTATATTGTATAATTATTGATATATTGATGGTTATTATTGTACTGTAGCCTACTGTACTGTACTGTATATGTATATTGTACTGTAGCCTACTGTACTGTATATGTATATTGTATAAATATTGATATATTGATGGTTCATAGTTCAAAATATGTCATTGGGAAGTGATAAAATTACCAAAGCAATGCTAATTTATATTTGTTTTCTTGCATTTCTTGACATACTTGTGATAAAATGGCCAGAATAATTTTGTCTTGAAGGACGGGACATATTCTTTCAAACATTCAAACACAATTGCTCCGGTTTGACACATTGATAATACCACCGGTACTAAATGGGTTAACATCGAAACTTACTGATAAAACTTAGATAACTATATAATAATATCACCACGTCCAGCACAGCAACTAGAGGTAAGGGTTTTAAGGCGAATCTTATAGGTTAACCCCTTCTGTACCGGAGACGTCTTTTAACTTTATGCTGGCTATTATTACACGATTTGTAGTCAGTTTCAAAAGGACCTCCAGCAATTAACAGGCTCCGAATGATCTCAATTAACCCTTTTTACTACCACAGACCCTTCTTAAGGTGCACAAAATCGTCTAAATATAGCTAGAATAAAAATAAAAAGACGTCGCCGGTACGGAAGGGGTTAATTTTGTCTTAGTAACCCATAACTCCACACACAACCTCAGCTCTCAACCGTGAGTAGCACTCTGCGAGTCTCAGAGCTTAACCCGAGAGCTGCGGGGAGACTCATAAGAGTTCCCCCGGCGGACTGCGGGGAGACTCTTAAGAGCAGAGCTTTTGAACGCGTACCAAAACCGCGCGTTTATAGCCAGGCGGCTGAAAATTGGTGTGGGTATAGTACTACATGTCAACTCTCGACACCACCCCACCAAACGCTCGCCCCGCAGTCGTGCAGGCACCACCGCGCCAGTAACCATGCACTAGTCATGGAGCCCACACGTCCCTCACGCTCGCTCCCTGATGACACAACCAGCCCTCCTTCTGGTGGTGTTAGCCACCGTGGAAGGCAGAGGGTGGCTGCTAAAGACCCTAGCTACCAGTACGACACGCCCTACAGCTCGGAGGACGAAACACCTGCACCCAAAGCACGAAAAACACGTGCAAGCACAAGAAAGGTAAAGAGGTCATTGGTGTTTCGGGACACTGCCACCACGACCCAGGCCACTACAACAACCACTACCACCACCACTGCCACCACTGCCACCCCTGCCACCCCTGCCACGAGTACCAGCGACGCAGGAGGCCGCCCTAGGGCTGCAGAACCTGCGGGGGCAGGAAAAATTAAAGGCACGGGCGTAGGGAAGAGAACCCGTACGCCAGCCACAGTGCCCCTACCACCACCACCACCACCAGCCGCCCCTGGCCCGGCTGCCCCTGCCGCCCCTGCTGCCCCTGCCACCCCTGCCACCGGTACCAGCGACGCAGGAGGCCGCCCTAGGGCTGCAGAACCTGCGGGGGCAGGAAAAATTAAAGGCACGGGCGTAGGGAAGAGAACCCGTACGCCAGCCACAGTGCCCCTACCACCACCACCACCACCACCAGCCGCCCCTGGCCCGGCTGCCCCTGCCGCCGCCCATGCCGCGCCTGCTGCCCCTGCCGCCCCTGCCCAAGGAACAGGGAAGGGGAAGGGGAAGGGGAAAGGGAGAGGGAAAGCGACTGGGAAAGCGAATGCTGGCCCTGCTGGCCCTGGTGTCCCTGCCGGCCCTGCTGCCCCTGTTGCCCCTGCTGCCCCATGCCGCCCCTGCCCAAGGAACAGAGAGAAGGGCGACAGGCACCACCATCATCTTGCCATCAAGGCCACGCACCACTGCTGCCCCTGCCGCCGCCCCTGCCGCCGCCCCTGCCACCGCCTCTGCTGTCCCTGTCCATAAGACTCCCGCACGTGCAAAAGTGACCCGGAAAACTCTGACACCATCAAAGTATGCCGCCCTGCTGTTTGATGGTGATTCGCAGGACATTGGCAGCCCGGGTTTCGACGACGAAGCCCTAGCACGGGACCAAGGGTGGGGGGATTTGGGAGTGGACAGTGGGAGTGAGTCCGACGTCGGTGACGAAAATGAGGAAGGGCATCGTCTGTCAAGTGAAGAGGAGGGTGATGATGAAGTGCTGTATCGCGACCATGGAAGCGATATTTCAGACGATGAAGCAGACGCAGACGACATTCCGATCCCTCAGCTGCCTTCGTTCGATTGGTCTGACGGGGTCAATTTTGTACCTGACGTGCCCCAGTTCAATCCTGGGACGTCAGGAACAACTGACGACTGGCCCTGTGACGATCAAGCGAACGAAAGCGACTTCTTCCTCGCTTTTTTTCGACATGGAGGTAATGACGTACATCGTTGCCCAAACAAACGCCTACTACAGGTGGGTGTTTGGCAGATTGGACGTCCTTTCTCCGAAAGCGAGAATACGAGGCTGGGTGGATACGACTGTGGAAGAATTTATGACGTTCTTTGCCTTGTTGTTCCTCATGCCTCTGATCAAGAAGCATGTGTTGCAACACTATTGGAAGCACGACCCTCTCATCGCCACCCCAACTTTCAATAAGTTCATGACTCGTGACAGATTTTTGTTGCTGCTAAGATTTATGCACTTTGCAGACAATGAAAATCCTAACAGGATTGACAGGATATGGAAAGTTCGGGATGTGTTCACCATGTTGTTGGAGAGGTATAGGAAATACTTTTACCCCTTCCTCAATTTGGTGATTGATGAGTCGCTCGTGCTCTTCAAAGGACGTCTTGTTTTCAAGCAGTATATCCCCTTGAAAAGGCATAGGTTCGGAATCAAGCTCTTCGTTTTGTGTGACTGCGAAACTGGAATAGTGCTTGACATGATCGTGTACACAGGCACTGACATTGCCATACCGAAAGCCGCTGCCAATGACCCCATGGGCATGTCAGGTGCCATTGTCAGGAAAATGTTGGCACCTTACCTGGGCAAAGGCCACATCATCTACACTGACAACTGGTATACTTCTCCTGCTCTCTGCCAGTTTCTTCATGACAACCAAACGGGGTCATGTGGGACTGTCAGAAAGACAAGAAAGTTTATGCCAAAGTTCACAGGTAATGTCATTCCTCTCACAGATGCCTCCTCCAGTGACACACCTTCAGAAGACGACCTGGCCCAGGAACACCGTGAGAGGCATGTGCGAAGAAGGCGACGAAAGGGGCAGAAATACAAGCAGCTCGAGAAGTGTGGGAAAGTGATAGCCCTGAAGTGGAAGGATAAGCGAGACGCCCACCTGCTTTCCACCGTCCACACAGGTGCCCAGGTGGATTCTGGCAAAATCCACTACCGAACCAGGAAGACAATCTACAAGCCCGACATGGTAGTGGACTACACTAAGAACATGCGCCTGGTGGACAAGTCTGACTGTCAGCTGTCAGGCGTTGAGTGTCTGAGGAAGACTGTGAAGTGGTATCACAAGCTCTTCCTCCACCTAGTTGATATAACGATGCTGAACGCCTACAACTTGTGGTTGGTGAAAAAGGATATGGCCCCAAACCAGAAGCTGAAATTCCGGGAGTTTGTGTACAAACGTCTCATACCAACTCCTGGAGAAGTATGGCACCACCACTCACAGACGTACGGCATGGCGTGGGGATCACGTTCCTGACCGCATCCAGCTGGGTGTCGAAAGACACTACCCCATCAACACTGAGATGCTTGGCACTCGTCACAGGCAGGCGCAGTGCACCGTCTGCAGCTCCAGTGTCAGGAAACCCCATGTCACGAAAAGAGTCACCTCAATGTGCGCCGAGTGCAAAGTTCCACTCTGCCTGGGTGACTGTCTGACATACGGAGCCCTGTATGTTAATTTAAGAGTTAGAATTAGAGTTCAAGGAGCCAAACTACCCAAGTGGTGAAGCAGACTAGCGAGCGAACGAGCGAGTGGGCAAACCATCTCGCCCCATACCAGCTCGCCCCATACCTCGATGACCGATGCTATGACGTATGATCGACGCCAGGAGCTGTGAGTGGACGACACACCTGTTATGTGATTCGAGGAGCTATGATTGGGGTCTGCACCACCCGTCGCCTCCTGATTCGTTCCTACACCATCATTGTTTGGTATATAAGACCCGAGTTGTGGGCATTCAAATCAGTCTCATTTGGAGTTGGGGAAGGTGAACTTGCAGCTGGAGGAAGACGGGGTGAAGTATTATAATGGGATTGTGACTGTCAGTCAGATTATATAAATGTGTGTTAAGTGTGTCCGGTGTAAACACTTAAGTTATGTTGGTTAGTGAGATATGTGATTGGGAATTAACGTGAACACTACTATTTATGTACTTAACTATTTGATTGGGAATTAACGTGAACGCTACTATTATGTGTTTAACTATTTGATTGGGAATTAACGTTAACGCTATTATTATGTACTTAACTATTTTAGTTGACTAACTTGTGGACTAAAGCAACTCTTTAAGTAATTGGGTTATGATGAAAGTAATACTATTGTTTTATATTAATACTTACGAGTTCTTTCATTTTCTTTTAATTAAGCTTACATTGCTTAACGGTGCTTAGTACGGTGATGCTATTGTCTCGTATTAGTAATATCGCCTTAGACTAACATGGCTGTGTTAATATTACTTATAGTGATTTCCTAAGCTGAAGAAAATTCTTTTGCTTCAAAATATTATATTTTGCTTTTCATATTATTTGAGTGAGACCTGAATCGAATCTATGAAACGATCCTGTAACTTTATTTACTCATAATCAAACCTCAATGTTACGTGGTTAAGAAATAAATTTAACTAATTATTAAATATATATCTAACTTTTTATGTGACTTTGATATTACTCCTGATGATAATAATAATATACTATTAACGTAAGACAAGAACCAAGAATAATTACATTAAATATAAATAAAAGGACATAGAAGAAAACTATCTATTCATTTCAAAAAGGGTAAGAGACAGAAATATTCTTACTTTAATATTTATCTTTCAAGACTTTTTATAAAATTAATAGTCCTTCTTTGGCTATAACTTATTCGGTTCATAACCATAGCCTACTAAGCTTCGGTTAAATAATATTTCTTTATAAATACTACATGACTTTAATTAGTTTCAGTATTTTTCATAATTAAAGAGTATCAGTCAATAAAGGATACTAAGTCCTAAGATCCAAAAGGAAAGGAAGCAACAACAGGAAATAATTTTATTAGATTTTACTTTTGTTTTGCCTTCAGCTGACTGATACCTTAATATACAGTATATCTCTGTGCTATCTAGATTCATCAAGTTAACCACTTGAGGATCAAGATACGTAACAGTAGAGTGGCGACCTTGCCAGGATTCGTTTCATACAGTTTCACTCAGTTTCATTAACGTTTCACTACTTAAAAATCAAATATTAATCATGCCTCAACTAATTAATAACGAAGATGCTCGAGTTTTCATAGAATCAGAACCCACATCCCCTGATATTGACTGTCTGTCAAAATCCGAACTGAAAGTGCTTGCCTCACATCTCCAATTAACTGTCTCAAACATGTCCTAAAGTAGAGGTGGCTCAGACCATAAAAACCCACCTGTTCCCTGTAGAAGGCGGGGAGGGTGACGGAGCAGTTGGTGGGATCCCTAGTAAACCTAGCCAACTAGATATACAATTGCCACCTGGTTTGACCGGTGATCAAATATTCGAACTAGAACTAGCCAGAATAAAAGCAAATACCGAAGAAGCCAGCATAAAAGCCAGAGCAACGACCGAACAATATCAATATCAATATCGTATAGCTCAACTAAATGTCAATACAAATGCTCCCGTAATTGCTCCCCCTCTGGGATTGACTATGACTAGTGTCATTCCACCTTTCACTGAGGATAATGTGCAGGATTTCTTTGTTTTGTTTGAGGAAGTTGCTGGAGGTATGAAGTGGACAAGAGATCAATGGCCTTTTATGTTACAAACCGTTTTGACAGGGCAGGCTCGAGCCACGTATTTGTCAGAAGTAGCAGAAGTTAGGCAGGATTATGACAATCTCAAAGAAGCTATCCTAAAAACCTATCAATTGCAGCCTGAGGCTTACAGGCAATCTTTCCGTAAAAACCAGAAGAAAGTAGAAGAAACCCATAAGGTATTTGCCAGGACCATGACTAAAACTTTCAATCATTGGGTCAAGAGTAAGAAAGTCACAAGCTACAACGATCTGAAGGAGTTGGTCCTGTTAGAAAATTTCCTATGGAAAATTGATTCTTCTGTAGCCTATCATTTAAAGGGGAAAAAGGTAGATTGTCTTGCTGACGCCGCTGACATGGCTGACACATACGTGCTCAACAACAAATTTCGTGGAAAGAAGCCCTACGATAATTCTAGTTCTAATTTTAAGTATCCCAATCACAAATCTGACGGACCCAGTCACAAGCCTATAACGTCTTCCCCAGCTAGCCAAAATAGAATTGTTCCCCCAACTAAAAATGCGACTCAGGGCAATGATAACAGAGGTGGGCCCCAAAGTAATAGTAATGCTCAAAGAGGGAACTTTCCCGTATCCCCTAAAGTATGTACTTTTTGTGGCATGAGAGGCCACCTAGCTTATCAGTGCTGGGCCAAGGAGAGAACCGAGAGATCGGGGCAGACAGTTGCCGCCGTATCTCAAACTCCATATGTGCCTTTAATGCAGGACTCCCGACAGAAGGAGTACCTAGCACCAAAAGTTCCTTTAATGCAGGACTCCCGACAGGAGTACCTAGCAGCTAACGTAATCATTTAGACAGGGGTGTAGTAGCATGTGTGGTGCAACCCTCTAGGGTTAAGCCAATAATAATTTCACCATCAGTGCTGGGCAGTTACCGTCCCTTTATTTCATCTGGCAACGTGAGATTAAATGGTTGTATGCATGAGGTAAAAATTCTGAGAGACACAGGTTCTACTAGCACCCTCATGGTGAATCCTTACACTGAGTGCCCACTTGGCGAACCAGTTGTAATGAGAGGTGCTGGAGGCCAATTTTATGCACACTTGGTAAAAGGCGAAATTGAATGTGAGTTACTACAGGGTGAGGCCACCATAGCTTTGTGTAGGTCCCAAGATATCCCTGTGCCTGGGGTAACGCTCCTTTTGGGGAATGATGTAGCAGGTGAGAAGGTCCGACCAGACCCCATTTTGTCACTTTCCCCTGTTAACGAGCCACTAACCGGTGAGCTCAAAAAGGAGATGCCAACAGTTTTCCCTGTGTGTGCTGTCACACGTTCAATGTCTCAAGTAGCAGTTCCCTCACACAGAAATGTACCGAATGTAAGAGTTAATGAAAGGGATGATGAGAGTGTGAATGACGCTCCAACTGTGCCTGATGATGTGACTGAGGTGGATTTATCTGACACCTTTATGGCTCATCTTGACCCTAACGATGACCATGAAACCCCTTCAAATTGTCCTAGTGGCCTGGTTGCGCTACAGAGAGATGATAGTGAATGCAAGGAGTTAGCTGCCAGGGCCGTGAGTGAAGAGGAATGTGAGAAGGAGGGTGGTGAATGTTTCTACCTCAAAGGAGGAGTATTGTGGCATAGATGGAGACCGCCACACAGACCAATCGATGACGGGGCCTGGGACGTCCATCAAGTAGTAGTCCCCAAACCTTGTCGTAGAGATATCTTGGAAATGGCACATTGTATACCATTGGTAGGACACCTAGGTGTGAGAAAAACTCCTGACAGAATCAGAGCCCACTTTCACTGGCCACGAATGCGTGCAGATGTAGTGGAGTTTTGTAGAGTGTGTCACACTTGCCAGATGACAGGAAAACCCAATCAGAAGGTGCCTGTACATCCTCTGGTGCCCTTGCCCGTCTTCGAGAATCCTTTTACTCGGGTGGTAGTGGACATTGTAGGCCCATTGCCTAAGACTTCCCAAGGTAACATTATGTATTAACTATTATGGACATGGCAACTCGCTACCCAGCGGCTATCCCCTTAAGGACTACCTCTGCTCCAACTGTCATCAAGGAACTGCTCAAATTCTTCACCAAAATGGGTTTCCCCCATGAGGTGCAAAGTGATCAAGGAACTAATTTTGCCTCTAACATTTTCCAGCAGTCCCTGAAGGAGTTGGGTATCGAGCATGTTAAGTCTAGCACCTACCACCCAGAGAGTCAAGGGGTTCTCGAACGATATCATCAGACATTAAAGGGAATGTTACGTAAGTATTGTACAGAGACCGGAGTTGAGTGGGATAAGGGGGTACCTTTTCTTTTATTTGCTACTCGTGAGGTTCCAACTGAATCCCTGGGTTTTTCCCCTAATGAGCTAGTTTTTCGCCACCAGGTAAGAGGTCCTTTGCAACTATGGCAGGATAGCCTAGTTGGCCACGAGGGGAACCATAACCTCCTCAAGTATGTTTCAGGTTTCAAAACCCGGCTGAGGTCCTCATGTGAGTTTGCAGCTCAAAACTTGACAGTGGCTAAAAGCTCCATGAAGAACTGGTATGACAGAAAAGCCCGTGAGAGGGAGTTTAAGCCCGGTGATGAGGTTTTGGTCCTGCTCCCCCTTTTTGGCCAACCTTTATCTGCCAAGTTCAGGGGCCCATATAAGATCATTCGGAGGGTGAGCATTACCGATTATCTAGTAACTACCCCAGACTGGAGAAAGCCCACGCAAGTATTCCATATAAATATGTTGAAAGCCTACCATAGGTCCCCTGATTCCTCTCTTCCAGATTCTCCCACTGTGGCAGTGAATGTCAGGACCTGTGGACAGCCTGGTGCGGACGAAGTCTTCAGTTCTCTTACTGACCCGCAACAGACTGTTCCAGAGCCTGAAGGTATCCATGCAGACTTTGACTTGTCATGTAGCCTATCCAACTTTCAGTATAACTCAGTAGCTTGGGGGGAATTACCATCTAAACTATGTCATCTTCCCTCTGATCAAGCAAACCAACTAATCTCTGTTTTATCTCAGTCTCCCAGTGTGTTCCGTGACACTCCAGGGCTCACTTCTTTGGCCGTGCACGACATCGACGTAGGGGATGCAACTCCCATTAAACTATCCCCCTACCGTGTCTCGCCACAACGCAGGAGTATACTGCAGGTCGAGCTTGACTTTATGTTATCTAATGAGCTGATCACAAGGGCCTTAAGCCAGTGGAATAGTCCGGTCATACTTGTGCCAAAGCCAGACGGGAGCCATAGGTTATGTATGGACTATAGGCAAGTTAATGCTGTCACAAAGAACGATACCTACCCACTGCCACGGATCAAAGAATACATTTACCAGGTTGGCCTCCTACAGCAGTAAGATTAATTTAATGAGAGGATTTTGGCAATTAGCTCTCCCTTGTAGCGAGGTAAATATCATGTTTTAGTAGTGCGCTTTCAAGCCTTCAGCTGTGAGATGCCTTGCAGTTCGAATAGCGCTCCAGCTACTTTCCGGCTATGTTCTGATGTGGTACCTGGAGACGTTGCCTACTTTGGGTGATATCCTTATTATATCCTCATTATAATCTTGCTGTTGCCAATCTGGTGGTGAATCTATTTATGTATTATGTTTAATATTATGTACTATACTCCTTAATTAAACTCTTTTCTAGGGGGGAAGTCTGACATACGGTGCCCTGTATGTTTATTTTAGAGTTAGAATTAAGAGTTGAAGGAGTGCCAAACTACCCAGGCGGCGAAGCAGACCAGTGAGCGAACCAGCGAGTGGGAAACCAGCTCGTCTTCATACCAGCAAACAAGCCTGCACACCTGCGTGCGTCATGGGGGACCCTGCAAACTACTTCGATGACCCGACGCTATGACGTATGATCGACGCCAGGAGACTCCATTGGACCACGCACCTGCTACGCAACTCGAGGAGCTGTGATTGGGGCGCGCACCATATCCCGCCTCCTGATTCGTTCCTACACCATCATTGTTTAGTATATAAGACCCGAGTAGTGGGCATTCAAATCAGTCTCATTTGGAGTTGGGGAAGGTGAACTTGCAGCTGGAGGAAGACCGGGTGAAGTATTATAATGGGATTGTGACTGTCAGTCAGATTATATAAGTGTGTGTTAAGTGTGTTCGGTGTAAACACTTACGTTATGTTGGTTAGTGAGATATGTGATTGGGAATTAACGTTGACGCTACTATTATGTACTTAACTATTTGATTGGGAATTAACGTTAACACTACTATTATGTACTTAACTATTTGATTGGGAATTAACGTTAACGCTACTATTATGTACTTAACTATTTTAGTTGACTGACTTGTGGACTAAAGCAACTCTTTAAGTAATGGGGTTATGATGAAAGTAATACTATTGTTTTATATTAATACTTACGAGTTATTTCATTTTCTTTTAATTAAGCTTACATTGCTTAACGGTGCTTAGTACGGTGATACTATTGTTTCATATTAGTAATATCGCCTTAGACTAACATGGCTGTTTTAATGTTACTTCTAGTGATTTCCTAAGCTGAAGAAAATTCTTTTAGCTTCAAAATATTATTTTTGCTTTTCATATTATTTGAGTGAGACCTGAATCGAATCTATGAAGCGATCCTGTAACTTAATTTACTCATAATCAAACCTCAATGTTACGTGGTTAAGAAATACATTTAACTAATAATTAAATATATATCTAACTTTTTATGTGACTTTGATATTAATCCTGATGATAATAATATAATACTATTAACGTAAGACAAGAACCAAGAATAATAACTACATTAAATATAAATAAAAGGACATATAAGAAAACTATCTATTCATTTTAAAAATGGGTAAGAGACAGAAATATTCTTACTTTAATATATATCTTTCAAGACTTTTTATAGAATTAATAGTCCTTCTTTAGATATAACTTATTCGGTTCATAACCATAGACTACTAAGCTTCGGTTAAATAATAATTCTTTATAAATACTACATGACTTAAATTAGTTTCAGTATTTTTCATAATTAAAGAGTATCAGTTAATAAAGGTTACCAAGTCCTAAAGATCCAAAAGGAAAGGAAGCAACAACAGGAAATAATGTTATTAGATTTTACTTTTGTTTTGCCTTCAGCTGACTGATACCTTAATATATAGCTGTGCTATCTAGATTCATCAAGTTTACCACTTGAGGATCAAGATACGTAACAATATATATATATTGCCACAGGAGCGTGTAATTACTCCTGTGCGAGGGATGGATGTAGATTCCGGGCGTAGGCTATGGTCGTCATGTTTACATAGGGCGATCGCCGCGGTTAACTTTTCGGTTATCTGCCCCCTGCTGGCAATATATATGATGATGACAATATGTCATGGGGGGTGGGGGGTGATGTGGGGCAAAGCCCCCACTCAACATATTATTGTATCCAATGGCATTCAAAATAGACGGTGTGACGCCTCCCGGCGTTAGCAGAATGGTTGCGTGGGGCATTGCAGCTCGCTAGCGCTCGCCAGGATGGGGGGATGGGCTACAGTTGTCCTAGAATGATCTGCTTTATTTAATTAGTGTCGTGTTGCCACAGACAGTCTAGAAATGGTCTTTGTTTTGGTCTGTGACCGCGCCTTATATTTTATATTCGCTATAATATAAATGTTGCTTGTGTGGGAGGCGAGCGAGAGAGGGTGAGGGAGTACACCTGGCAGCGGGGTGAGCTATGACGTGGCTCGCTTGGGCGCTGACGGCGTTGGCGGCCGGGTGGTGAACTAGTCCCTTCCCGTCGCTGCCTCGTGTTCTTTACCAGCTCAGAGCTTGCCTGACACGCGTATCGCCTACATCCTTTGCAATTCTGTCCCCCATACTCGCCACTTTGCATACTATTTCTCTCTCTCGACTTCTCCTTTCTCATTCTCTAATCTTTATTAAACTCAACATCCCTTCTGGTTTCAGCATAGACGTTCACCGTCGACCAGTCGTATTGTACGCAAAGATCTCAGATATTTCCATGTATTAGGTTAAGGAGGTATTATGCTTTATTGAGGTTTTGAGAGACGGACTTTTCCGTATGTGTCCTCTCTCGGGAAGGTTTGTAGACCGGTATATGTCTCCCTGGCAAGGTGTTGAGTGATTCTTCTTGGTTATCTAAAGCTAGACTGGGGGTAAGGTTACTGTGTCGTTGTCTCCGATGTGTGCAGTGTTAGCTAAGCCCTGCACGACATCGACAGGTACTGTGGGAGCCTAAGTTGTCTTTGGGTGGGTTTACTTTGCGAGCACAGCGCTGTGGTGTGAGAGGGCCATAGCCTATCCCTCACAACATAGTGCTGCCTCTTTGTGTTGACTTCTGAGGGATCTCCAGGATAGAGCTGGGTACTAGAGACCTAGATTTATCAAGAGAGCATCCCCGTCATATAACGTAATCTTCATTATACCACCTTCGGACAACGTTAGGCTACGAGCCGCATGCTCACCCATTGTTGCCCTGCCTTGATACCCCAGCTAGACTTTATTAACTGAGCAGACACTGGTTAGAGATAAGCCCCATTATTATATGTATGCAGCATTATTATTCACTGCACTTTTGAGCCGAGGTTGTTGTTGAGTTGCACAACCCTAGTAGGCTGTTGCGTTGTGTCACGAAGCATTTCTTTAGTTGTCGAGCATTACTACCTTTGCGCAGTCTTTATTATTCGCCTGCCTATTATTACTATATGTCCTAGCATTTATTGTGACCCGTATTCTGCATTATAATTGGTCAAGATTCTTTACGAACATCTTCCCAGCATCAGACTTATTTCAGAAGTTTCCAGTTGATGCTGCAGGACTAGCATTGCACTTTCTTTAATACAGGAGTCCCAGTTATTTGAGTATCTACCGTAACGTTAATTAATCACGTTAACTATCTTTTCTTTGTGTAACATAATCGAGTAATCTTTTACTGTTTGAGAATAGGCTGTTTCATCGAGCGTCAGCCTAGTGTGTGTGCACCAGTTACCGAGTCATAGGATACCTCGTTGTCCAGGCACGACTCAGGGCGGTAATGGTGTTTTGTTTTTCAGTGTTTAAGGCAGGGGTTGGATCTAGTGTTACCGTTGTTGCATTTTGCCATTATCTAGTCCAATGTTGAAGAGCCCTGTGTCTTTGAGAACCTGGATTGTAACAAATGGCGACCTAGCTCAGGATCTTGTGAACTAAGAGATAATTGCAGGATTGTTGTGGTCATTTGTTTTATTGAGGAGTATAGTGGGCACGTTAGATTTTTTTTGGCAAAGTAGTATAGCACTTGAGAGTCTTCAGACATTTTTGGCAAGTGAATAGTGCTACATAGGAGCTTGGGTACTTCTTCTTTTTTATTATAAACGTGAGAATTTTTGGTGGACACAATGGGAGACGAATCAGATCATACTGAGAGTTCAGGAAATGATGCAGGCTCTGATGGGCAGATGCCAGGGGGGTTGGTAACTAGTGAGGAGGCCGCAAAGAAGTTTTTGGAGGTGCCTATAACAGCTGATCGACTAGAGGGAATTAGCAAGTATGGTATACAGTGTTTGGCTTCCCTCATGGGGCTTAAGGTGGCTCATGGCATCAAGAAGAACGATTTGAGGGCTTGCGTACTGGGGGCGGCTAGTGAGGTCCAGGGTGGAGAGGGTGCTCGGGGACTTCTGCTCGAGCCCCCCCTCCACTCTACTCCCATCGGGACCTCTAGGATGCCGGAGTTTAGTACGTTCCCGCAGGCCGATAGCCGCTGGCAGCGTGGTTTAGGATCGCTGGGTGGGCCTCCAATAGTTGCACCTCCTCCTCAAAGTTTCACTACAGAAATGCTCTTCCAGCTTGAGATGGCTAAGGTTAAACAACAGACTGATCTCGAACTCGCGAGAATAAAAGCCCAGTCGGAGGCTGAGTCTACCAGGTACCGTGCAGATATCGATCTTGAGAAGACTCGGGTGGAAACGACAGGGCAACGTATCGGTGGTGGGAATTGTGGGCATGATCAGTCTTTGTCGCACCTGTTGAAGCTAGTCCCTGTATTTGATGAGTCGGGTGTCACCGAGTTTTTCATGAGATTCGAGAAGAAGTGCCAGGAACACCAGTGGCCTGGGGAGAAGTGGGCAGCCCTTGTTTCCTCTAGACTTGTGGGCAAGGGACTCAAGGCTTATGATGCATTGCCTATAGAGTCGTGTATTATCTATGAGGAACTCAAGGAGGCTGTCCTGAGAGCATACGAACTACAACCAGAGACGTACAGGTTGAAGTTCCGGGGTGTTACCAAGGGTCGGGAGAGCACCTTTTTGGAACATGCCCGGGAGCTGTCCGATGCTTTTGGGAATTGGCTGAGGTCGGAGAAAGCTACTACGTTTGACGACATTAAACAGTTGGTGCTTTTAGAGCAGTTTTTCAAATGCACGGGCGGCGACCTGACGTTAAACCTGAAAGAAAAGCAACCAAAAACTCTACAGGAGGCAGCTGAGATGGCTGACCTCCGGCTATCACTAATTCGTGGGTGCAGGTCTGCCCTGCGTAGTGAGGCAGGTAACAAGGGGTGTGACGCCCCACCCCCCCGAGTTAGTGATATACCTTATGCAAACAAGTACAAGAGCCATGATACCAAGACTGACCACAAGACTAGCACCGTCCCGTTTAAGAAGGGGCCGGGCCCTTCCCAGTACCAAGGGAAGCCCAAAGGGGAGTTGGAGTGTTATCATTGTCATAAAAAGGGGCACTTTGCAAGAGTCTGTCCTAGCAAACCACCTACAGCAGCTGTGTCTTTGGCCTGCAACATTGGTGTGTCTCCGAAGTCATCTGAGTTTGCCCGGGGCAGTTCGTCAGAGGCTGAGGCACAGCCAATGCAGAAGCACCTGGGAGGCTCGAACCCTGCTCAGGATGTTTTTTGCGACCATAGAGGGCGGGGTTGCGTGATGTGGGCGGGGCGCAAGCATGGAGTAGAGGTCTTGCGTGATACAGGTGCTTCCCAGACTCTGATGAAAAACTTGACTGGCTACCCTATAAACGCGGCTCGGGTGGTAGTGGTGCAGGGTATTAATGCAACTCGGTCATACCCGCTGGTGCGGTTGGAGTTGGAGGTGGATGGTGTGGCACGTGAATTGGATGTCGGGATTGTGGAGAAACTGCCAGTGGAGGGCGTCGACCTTCTTCTCGGCAACGACTTTGCAATGCCCGCTTCTGAGGTTCTACCCTTAGTCGTTGCCGAGAGGCTGGCCGACGTGAGTAGGGAAGAGCAAGAGTGGGTCGAGCGGTGCCAGACACAACCCATGGCGTATGTTGTCACCTGAGCTCGGGCAGCTAAAGTGTCACAGCCTAGTCCTCCATCTTCAGACCAGCGGAGGAACGATCAACAGGAGGAGGCTAAAGCTGGAGTTGGTTTTAAGAGTTTTGACTCGGCGGCTCTCCTGGGTGATTCAGTATTAGCACCATTACTTAATTCTGGAGTAGCCCCTGGGCCTGTCATCGAGAGTGACGAGGCTGGGCATGACGAGTCTCCACGACAGCAATGTTATGTACATCGAGAGAGACAGAGGGAGCAGCCCAGTATCGGGGAAGGTCATGCATTGCTCCGGGAGCAGTTAGATCGCTTGGCACCCTCAGATATACGTCGGTTGCAACTAGAGGACCCTGAGCTCCAAACGTGTGCTAATGGAGCTGTAGAGCTCGACGAGGACGGCGATGCACAGCCAGAAGATTTTTTTTATTTAGAAGGCATCCTCTATAGGCGTTTTCAAGACCCTAAACGTAGTTGGCAAGAGGGGTCCGGAGTAGTGGACCAGTTGGTGGTGCCACGGGAGTGCAGGGATAGCCTACTGAGGTTGGCGCATGACATACCACTGGCAGGATGTCTAGGGGTGAGAAAAACGGTGGCGGCTTTAGAAAAATTGTTTTGGTGGCCGGGGTTGAAGGGGCAGGTGGTAACCTGGATAGCAAGGTGTCATACGTGCCAGAGGGTTGGAAAACCTAACCAAACAATTCCGAGAGCCCCGTTGCACCCCATTCCTGTCAGTGGACCGCCCTTCAGTAAGGTCATCATTGATATGGTCGGACCCCTAACCCCTACTAGTGCCGGTAATAAATTTCTATTAACCCGTTGAGCCCCGGCTAGTTATAATATTTTGTTCACCCCAGCCCCACGCCATTTTCACTTCTTTATTTTGTTTGCTAAAATGGAAGACAAGGATGAGAAATGAAAAAAAAATAAAATAAATCACCTCGGACATTTTTGTTTGGGGGGGGGGGGCCGGTGGGGGGTTGGGGGGGGGGGCCTAAAAAAAATGTGTTGAGCCAAAATGGAAGAGAATGGTGAGAAACGAAGAAAAAAAAAAAAAACTCACCTTGGTCATTTGGGGGGCGGGGGGGGGGGGGTCGAAAGTTCGTCTCCCCCGCATGACCACCCGCCCGGGAGCACTAGGGTAAAAACTGAGTATGGCATTGTACGGTATACATCCTAAGGAGTGTCTCACATAAATCTCAAGCCTCTAGCTCCCATACGACCAGAGTAATGAAGGTTCAAAGTGGCGGTGAACTAAGTGTGTAAAGTATCCCCACAAAGCCCACCACCACCAGCCGCGCGGCTGTCTCGGCCCGCTCACACCTACTGGCCCGGCTCCCACACACACTACGGTACTTCCCCCTCCTATTCTCCCGCCATTTCCTACCTTACGAGCCACGTAAGTGTTTTTTATATGTCGGACGCACGTGATGCGTCGCTGGGAGTTGGTGATCAAACACTGCCGACACATCACGTGCGACGCTGGGTCTCACTGGGTTAACTATCATGGATGTGGCCACTCGTTATCCTGATGCATATCCAATGAGAAATGGCACGGCGAAAACTGTTGTCCGGAACCTGCTCTTGTATTGCTCGCGGTATGGTTACCCGCAAGAGGTGCAATCGGACCAAGATTCTAATTTTACCTCTAATCTGTTCAAACAAACTATGATTCAGCATGGCATCAGCACTGTCGTCTCTTCTGCATATCACCCGGAGAGTCAAGGGGTGTTGGAGAGGTGGCATGCCACGCTGAAAAGCATGCTTCGATGTTATTGCGCAGAGAACGGAAAGGATTGGGACCTTCGTCTGCCGTATGTTTTGTTCGCGGCAAGAGAAGTACCTGGAGAGAGTCTCGGTTTCAGTCCGAATGAGCTTGTTATCGGGCATCAGGTGAGGGGCCCTCTCCACATGGTGAAGGAGATTTGGGAGGGTACCGCTAAGCCATGTTCTATGTTGAGATACGTCCTCGAGAGCAGAGAGAGAATGCTTAGAAGTCTGGAGCTGGCCGGGCGTAATTTGGTGAGTTCGCAGGCCCGTATGAAGGACAGGTACGATACTAAGGCGGAACTCCGGGAGTTTCAGGTAGGTCAAGAGGTGTTGGTCCTGTTGCCTTTGTCAGGTCATCCTCTGGCTGTCAAGTACGCTGGGCCTTATCGGGTGGTGTCAAAGCTCTCCGATCTAGATTACCTCGTTGCCACTCCAGACCGGAAGAAGCGTAACCAACTATGCCACATTAATTTGTTGAAGGAGTATGTGAGGCGCCCACCTGAGTCACTAGCTGTCCCTGAGTTGACCTGCTGCGGTCATGGTGGAGAAGGAGAGGGGGGCAGCAATGATCAGGTGGATGATAACTGGGATTGTCATGTCTCGGCTGATCAGTGGGCGGGGAATTCGAGCCAATGTGCGCATGATGCTCTGGCGCATCTGCCGGAGGAACAGCAGGTGGCAGTGCAGCGCCTGTTCGATTCATACCCAACTGTATTTGTCGAGCACCCAGGCCTCACTACTCAAGCGGTGCATGACGTCGATGTAGGAGAGCACCCCCCCTTCAAGTCGATACCTTATCGGGTGCCACCCATTAAACTCCCAGCGCTCAGGGATGAGCTGGAGTATATGCTGGCGAGAGGCTTGATCGAGAAGGGGGCAGTACGGTGGACTTCCCCTGTCACTCTGCAGCCCAAACCTGATGGAAAAGTTCGGTTCTGCATTGACTTTAGGCGGTTGAACTGGTTGACCCCCACCAATGCATATCCTCTTCCCCGGGTGGATGACAGTGTGGATAAGATCGGGAAAGCAAGGTACTTGACCAAGGTAGACCTCGTCAAAGGCTACTGGCAAGTACCACTGTCTGAGCGGGCTAAAGAGGTGTGCGGGTTTGTGGTGGATGGCAGTACTTACCGTTGCAACGTGATGCCATATGGTCTGAAAAATGCACCGGCCACTTTCCAGAGCTTAATGAACGACATCGTAGCAGACATCCCAAACTGTACTGTCTACCTTGATGACGTGATGATTTATGACAACGATTTCCAAAGTCACTGTGAGCACATAGAAGCCTTATTTAGTTAACTTAGTAAAGCAGGCTTGGTGGTTAATCTGGGCAAATGTGACTTTGTGCAAGCCACGGTGCAGTATCTGGGGTTTGTGGTTGGGTTAGGGCAGGTGAGCCCGCCCCAACAGAAGATACAGGCTATCGACTTGTTCCCCAGGCCGACCACCAAGCGGCAGATCATGAGATTTTTGGGCATGATTGGGTATTACCGCCGCTTTATAAGAGGCTATTCTACTGTGTTAGCTCCTTTGACAGATCTACTAGCCAAAGATAAAAAGTTCCGCTGGGCACCTGAGTGTGAGCAGGCGTTTCGAGTAGTTAAACACCTTTTATGCACTCATCCTATCCTCAGGGCCCCGGACTTTGAACGACCATTTCAGTTGGCGACTGATGCCAGCGGAGTAGGGGCTGGTGCCGTACTTTTGCAGACAGACGAGGAAGGTCTTGAGCATCCAGTCATTTCTTTTCAAAGAAATTTAATTCAGCACAGAAAAACTATTCGGTTGTTGAAAAGGAACTGCTGGCAATCGTGTTAGCGCTCAGACACTTTGAGGTCTATGTTCCTGCCTATGGGCCAGTCGTGGTAGTGTATACCGACCACCACCCGCTTAAATTCCTCAATCAATTCCACAACCGGAATATGAGGCTGACCAGATGGTCGCTCATGTTGCAAGAGTACAACTTAGACATTCGCTATATTGCCGGTTGTGAGAATGTGATTGCGGACTGTTTGTCGCGGGTGGAGGATTCGGGGTAGGCTACCACAGTATGTTGGTATAGCCTCCTGTCTTGGCTCGCGGTGTATTTTTGCGCTGGTGCTTGTTGGCTCGCATGTGTAGCATCAGCGTAGGGTCGCAGGGCAGGAGTTGTTGGCTTTGATTAGAAGAAAATTAGGCTACATCTATAGTAGCCGCCAAAAACAACATTAAAATAAAATATGAAAAATTAAATAAAAACTCTTTCTTTTTGATATTTAATTTTAAGATAATATTGTAGCTGAGTACTGAGTGCAGATGATTTTCCCTCAGTAGGCTGTGCTTCTTAAAGCTCGCTATGGGAGCACAATGTTATGAATTAATGTATTATATTTGGGAAGGGTGATAAGATTTTTTTATATAAAAATTTTGTATTTTTTTTGAGGAGACTGAGCTTGCATTCCATGAGTGGCAGAGTGGTTAGGAGTGGCAGATTCTAGCGACATTCTTCCTGTTCAGATATGGGCTCATGGTTGAGTGTCCCATATCTTGGGGGGGGTGTGACGCCTCCCGGCGTTAGCAGAATGGTTGCGTGGGGCATTGCAGCTCGCTAGCGCTCGCCAGGATGGGGGGGATGGGCTACAGTTGTCTTAGAATGATCTGCTTTATTTAATTAGTGTCGTGTTGCCACAGACAGTCTAGAAATGGTCTTTGTTTTGGTCTGAGACCACGCCTTATATTTTATATTCGCTATAATATAAATGTTGCTTGTGTGGGAGGCGAGCGAGAGAGGGTGAGGGAGTACACCTGGCAGCGGGGTGAGCTATGACGCGGCTCGCTTGGGTGCTGACGGTGTTGGCGGCAGGGTGGTGAACTAGTCCCTTCCCGTCGCTGCCTCGTGTTCTTTACCAGCTCAGAGCTTGCCTGACACGCGTATCGCCTACATCCTTTGCAATTCTGTCCCCCATACTCGCCACTTTGCATACTATTTCTCTCTCTCGACTTCTCCTTTCTCATTCTCTAATCTTTATTAAACTCAACATCCCTTCTGGTTTCAGCATAGACGTTCACCGTCGACCAGTCGTATTGTACGCGAAGCTCTCAGATATTTCCATGTATTAGGTTAAGGAGGTATTATGCTTTATTGTGGTTTTGAGAGACGGACTTTTCCGTATGTGTCCTCTCTCAGGAAGGTTGTAGACCGGTATATGTCTCCCTGGCAAGGTGTTGAGTGATTCTTCTTGGTTATCTAAAGCTAGACTGGGGGTAAGGTTACTGTGTCGTTGTCTCCGATGTGTGCAGTGTTAGCTAAGCCCTGCACGACATCGACAGGTACTGTGGGAGCCTAAGTTGTCTTCGGGTGGGTTTACTTTGCGAGCACAGCACTGTGGTGTGAGAGGGCCATAGCCTATCCCTCACAACATAGTGCTGCCTCTTTGTGTTGACTTCTGAGGGATCGCCAGGATAGAGCTAGGTACTAGAGACCTAGATTTATCAAGAGAGCATCCCCGTCATATAACGTAATCTTCATTATACCACCTTCGGACAACGTTAGGCTACGAGCCGCATGCTCACCCATTGTTGCCCTGCCTTGATACCCCAGCTAGACTTTATTAACTGAGCAGACACTGGTTAGAGATAAGCCCCATTATTATATGTATGCAGCATTATTATTCACTGCACTTTTGAGCCGAGGTTGTTGTTGAGTTGCACAACCCTAGTAGGCTGTTGCGTTGTGTCACGAAGCATTTCTTTAGTTGTCGAGCATTACTACCTTTGCGCAGTCTTTATTATTCGCCTGCCTATTATTACTATATGTCCTAGCATTTATTGTGACCCGTATTCTGCATTATAATTGGTCAAGATTCTTTACGAACATCTTCCCAGCATCAGACTTATTTCAGAAGTTTCCAGTTGATGTTGCAGGACTAGCATTGCACTTTCTTTAATACAGGAGTGCCAGTTATTTGAGTATCTACCGTAACGTTAATTAATCACGTTAACTATCTTTTCTTTGTGTAACCTAATCGAGTAATCTTTTACTGTTTGAGAATAGGCAGTTTCATCGAGCGTCAGCCTAGTGTGTGTGCACCAGTTACCGAGTCATAGGATACCTCGTTGTCCAGGCACGACTCAGGGCGGTAATGGTGTTTTGTTTTCCAGTGTTTAAGGCAGGGGTTGGATCTAGTGTTACCGTTGTTGCATTTTGCCATTATCTAGTCCAATGTTGAAGAGCCCTGTGTCTTTGAGAACCTGGATCGTAACAACGGGAACATTAATTGCAAGCGACCGACGCCACCCCCACCGCTGCCACCGTCATGTTTATATATTTGTCGATCGCCGTGGTTAAGTTTGTGTCTATTTTGACGGCAAGCGTCCGACGCCATTCTGCGTAGTGTAAACAAGGCTGGCGGTACGCCCGAACTCTACATTCTACCCCTGTGCGGTTTTGACAAATATATTGTTTTCCAGACGTACAGGTACAGTTGGTCAAAGTTCCAGCTGACCCACCCTCGCTCTGGGTTTCGCAGAATTTGCTGGCAATACTGGTATAGTTGCCAATCAGTGGATATAATAACTTTAATCTTTAAGCAAATCTACGAACTTTGGGTGAATGTTCGGGATCATACACAGCGATGTATGCATTTTTATTTGAGATAGGCTTACTTTCCCTTGTTTAGTATATGTTCTAACAATGATATAGCCGAAATCAGATCTACCAATCCCAATCTTTGTAAGACACACCTCCTTCCTACACCAGTATTGCCAGATAATTCTGCGAGCCCCAGAGCGAGGGTGGGTCAGCTGGAACTTTGACCAACTGTACATCCAAATACATTGTGTCTGTAACCAACCTATGTATATATAACTGATCTATTTTGTCTTGCCAATAGTCCTCCCGACTTTCTATTCAGATTAGGAGGGACGTATTGTCTAACTCCTTTATTATTCATCGTTTCTCCTTGATATTTTAACACTAACCTAGTCATTTAATTTGCGGCACTTCTTGTTCGATGACCCTTTTTGCTAGTACGACTAGAAATACGAGTAAAAGGGGTCATAGAGTCCCCACTGCCCTCCCTTGTTTGAGATCGGGGATGAGCCTGTCCCAGCATACCTGGTTGGGTAGTTTGCCGGGTTATAAGGTATATCCTTATGATATTATGGAGTAATATCTTGTTTGATGATGTCATTGGGGACAGATTAAGGGCCGTATAGGGTATAGTGTATGTGGGTAGTGAATAAAGTGGTGTATTAAGTGGTTCCATTCGGTGTGGAGGAACTCCCCTACCTGGTAATGGATTAGCCTATGGTCCTGGTGTGAGGCCAGGTTTGAACAGACAGACGCTGTATTCTAGGCTGTGATGTGCTAACACCAGCTCCCGTCGTGTGCCCCTGGATTTAACACCCTAACATCATACCAGGATATATTACTGCCACGGATATCTTGGAGAGCTGTCACCGGCCTGGGAGTATAGTCCCCAACAATAGCTGAGTGGGTTTTTTCTCGTACCCCTTTATTAATTAAACCCTTCATATGCTACCATATGTTTTCGATATCATTAAAGACGTCTTTCGCCTCACTATTAGAACCAATTTATTAGGGATAATAGGGACCTATAGACTCGTCATAGTGTTCTCATTATAGTCCGCATGGAGGAATTTCGTTATCGGCACCTGAAAAACCCCGATTACACCGAAAAATATCCCGAACATAAGTGCCGACCGTAAACAAAGCATTGCGTTCAATGAATCGTTCAACTTGACTCTTCTTCTTGTTTTGAATGATGCGGTGGGTGCGATTCACCCAATAAATGGCGTGAGCGTTTCTCACAAAAACGAAATACCGGCAACCTGTTTTTGCCCTCTTACAGATCTACATATATGAGGATGACAATAAATCAAGGGGAGATAAGGGGTGGCGTTGCCCCCCCCTCAACCCATGTGTATCCAATTTACCCCACAATTTCCCTTACCTTCTGTAAAACCGCGATTCACCCAGTAATTGTCGCCATTTGACGCCGTATCTACAGATTAATGAATAATGGGTAAGTTAATGCAAATCCTCCACTCAAACCATGAAAAACAACAATTAAACACTATATTCCTTCAAAAAATATAAAGAAAACTTGGTAAATAAGGCGGCTCTAGCGGTCTTGAATGTTACTAATAATCCTAGGCTATAATAAAATCGTGGTAACATATGCTATACTGCTACGTCAGCCTGAGTTACTAAGTGAATATTGAAAGAGGACTGAATCTTATTAAGGCTTAATCCTCTTAATCATCATCATCATCATCATTATTGCCATCATCAGTAGCAATCGTATACGTTCCACTGCATGACCAAACTAATGCCTATACCAAAGTGGACGAGGACAAACTTTGCACCTCGCTTGTTGTTGTTGCTGTTCCCCAGGCTGTCTGACCGAGCAGCCCCAAGGTCCCGAACAAGGCCAAGGCCATTACCGAGACGCCCCCACAAAACCCTTCCTGCTTACCACTAATAAAGCCCAGGTGACCGAAGCCACTCCAAGGCGGGGAGCTAAGGAGGGTGCCGAAACACCCGGAATACCAAAGCCCCACCCAAGGCCCTGTGCCGGTAAAAGTTTATCACCAACCATTTACGAGTTTTTCAGGTAATTTGTTGTTGTTTTTTATTTTTTATTTGATATACAGTGTTGTTTAATACCGAGGACCGTCACATTTTAGTATTTTCAACATTAGCCTAACCTAACCTAACTTAACCTAACCTAACCGAAAACTAACCTGTCTCTGCGACGGTCTAAACCCAGCTCACGTTCCCTGTTTATGGGTGCGCGACGGTCTAAACCCAGCTCACGTTCCCTGTTTTTGGGTTCGCGACGGTCTAAACCCAGCTCACGTTCCCTGTGTTATGGGTGAACAATCCAATAGTTTATCGTATTTCACTTATAGTGATTTTGCGACGGTAATTACATGTACACCAACAAATTATCATGAAAGTGATAAAACAATGATAATCATCGATGGGGCCCGTAACTGGTTGGTCATAAACTAATACCCCTGTGCCCCTCAGCAATTATGAAGGGAAAGTTGTTTGGCAAGATAATTGTACTGAGTAAAATACATGTTGAATGGGACTGTACTGTTGGAGTGTCAGTGGTTGTAAATATTACCCGTGATCAGTGTAATTAATCATGTTGATAACGCCAAATATTTTGTATTTCATTGTCAACCTGCTTGAAAGTTTATTCATATATACTGTACAGTACAATGGCATTATCGATATATAAAGTAATGAGTGAACATTACGTATTTACAGCTATGAATGCCTTAATGCTTACGGCTTTTGAAAGTTATGTACGATTTGTTGTAAATGTTTTGTATTATTGTTCTCCTTGAAAAGGTAAGTAACATATAAAGAGTGTGACATGAACACACCTTGGTTTACCTATGAAACTTCTCAGCAACGAAAGTGTTCATGGAAAACAGTAACTAATCAGCCAGTACCCATCGGTTAATTAGGCCTAGGGGAAATTAATATGAGAAGTCCCAAGATAGAATGACAAGAAAAAAACTAGAGATATTGAAACATATATATGACGTCCAACAGAGAAGATCACCTTTCCTTCACGAATCGTTAAGCTCCTTCATCACAGGATTAACCTTTTGTATTTCTTTGGCCATTTGATTCTGGCTTTGAAGCTTATACGCTTGAGATCCCTATAGATTGACTAGTTGACACATGCCACAAACCCTACTCTCGACACTTTTCTTGTTGGCTTTAGTTTTGCTTTAGTTTGTATTAGTTGTTTTATTAATATATGTATAAGTGCGCGGAATTTCGATGTGAGTATCCTAGGTTCGAGTCCTTGGAGTGCCACATGTATTTGTCGATTTAATTAATTGAGTTTAGAGGTGAAGTTGGTTGGTGGAAAAAAACATAATAATATATTCCGAACAATATTGGTAATTGTAATATCGGGCATTTTATAAGGTCACGGGATATTGCTGAAACTAAATATAGAACATGATATACCTCCTAGATACACCAAGATCAACCAGAGGTGTAGTTTCATGCTGTAGTACTCTCATTACCCTCGAAATAGATACACAATTAAAGGAACTGCAGAGTAATAAATACTGTGTTTTAAACTCTCTCTCTCTCTCTCTCTATATATATATATATATATATATATGGTTTTAGACGATGTCGATCAACTGCAGACATGCTTTGCCTTCTTACGCATCAAATCAAGCAAGCTACAGACCAACATGGTGAAACACATACAATAGCACTGGATATATCAAAGGCATTTGATAGAGTCTGGCATCAATCCTTATTGTCGAAGATGTCACACTACGGCCTTGCATCATTAGTTCCACTAATTCTTTTATCTTCATAACAGAAAAAACGTGTAATGGTAGATGGCCTTATTCTCAATTTCACTCAATAAATGCTGGTGTTCCCAGGGATCAGTTTTGGCCCCAACTCTGTTCCTCCCTCATATCTACCACTCATAATCCAATACATTCCTACGCAGATGACTCAACACTCCACAGTTCCTTCACATTTACCAATTCTTTCACCCAACCCGATCTTATAAATTCAAAAATAAACACTGCAATTTCTGAACCAGGACCTTTCTAGAATGATGGGGACAAGAGAATCTAGTTTCCTTTAATGCACAGAAAACAAGTACATTCAATTTTCTAACCGACAGAATCTCACTGACTCCCATATATTTTTTAATGATGTAATATTCCCACTTCCCCTAGTATTGACATTCTCGGTGTAACATTAACTACTAACTTGAGCTGGACACATTATGTTAGAAGCATTGCTAAGAATGCCTCTAAAAAACTGGGACTCCTGTACAGAGTTCGAGAATTCTTCACTGACGAGCAGTTGGCCGTAATATATAAAGTCATGTGCGCTCTCAGATGGATTACTGTTCACCTCTGTGGGGTGGAAGTGGAGTGGTTGCATTGAGGCAGTTGGACAAAATTCAAAATAAAGCTATTAGATTAATCAATAACCTGCAATCACACAGGACCTTCCTACATTAGCCATACGAAGAAACGTTGCATCCCTTGCATTATTCTACAGATATTTTCACAGCAATTGTTCGAGGAACTTGCTTCAATTGTGCAGCCTCTCCACATCTTTCCCCGTAGAACTAGGGCAGCTGAGAGCGCCCATGAATATACACTTTCTCCTCCACAATGCAGAACTTCTGCTTATCAGAATTCATTTATCCCCAGAGCTACTACTCTTTGGAATTCACTTCCCTCGAATTGCTTTCCACAAACTTACAATCAACAAATGTTTAAATCCAGTTGTTACAACATTTTATGAATGGAGGATGCCTTTAGGCACATGGACCTTTTTGTTTTATCTGTGTTTTTCCTTCCTCCGTTCATTGTCTCTTAAAAAAAAAAAAAAAAAAAAAAAAAAAAAATATATATATATATATATATATATATATATATATATATATATATATACCGCACCTACAGTATATACAGTATATGTAGTCTATTTCCAAGACAAGAAAAGATTCCCCCAAGAAAACAAAATATTTCACGTCAAATAATGGACAAAACACGTGAGGCTGCCTGACAGTCGTCCAGACAGACAAAAAACGCTTAAATGAGGTGAACAGAAAGTCGTACGAAAAGCTTATGAAAAGAATAATAGCCATAGTAGAGAGGAGCTGCTGATGTGCCGTGCAAGATCTATGGTTCAGAAAACTACCAAAGGGTGGACAAAAAAACGTCTCAGGGTATTTTGTGCCTTGGAGGACCTGGACATAAGGGTGAAAATCTCGCACCACCTCTGTCCCCGTGAAGCCCAAGGAAAACTCGACCTTCTGTCCCCTTTCCCCAGCACCTAGTTTCCCGTACAAATATTCCCTGATGGGGGGCCCCGTTGCCTTTTGGGTGGGAAAATAAGCTATTTATAAGCGCATAAAAAAGAGGAGAGAGGTCGGTGTGCTGAGGTGGGAGACTTGTGCCACCTAGAGAACCTTGACTCCCAGGTTATAGGATATTGTGGGTCATGGTCTTTAAGGGAGCTCAGACGGTATTGTGCAGCATAATTTACTGGTTCGGCTCAATGGCTTGAGGAAGTTTAATTTGCTCTCAAAACCTCTATCAAACTAAAAAAAAACACCCACAAGACCCCCCTTCGTTATAAATTTGTAAATTTTTCGGAAGAAAAATGTCCCGGCCGAAGGCCGATTCCTCTTTAAATACAGGCTCGCTATCGCTCGCCAGGAAAAAAATCGACACCTAAATGGCACGAAAGGTCTTAATATTGGCAAACAAATGGGGCAAAAGGTATGAAAACGCCAAACTAATGGGGCGAATGTCTTGAAATCTCATAACTATTAGGGCTAAACATGGGGGAGGAGGGGGACTCGAACAAACAACTCCCTCCCCTTAACAATGGGAATGGCCGGATAAAACCAAATCTGACCCGAAGAAGCAATTTGCCAAACGATGTCAAGAGGGTGCTCCTCCTTAAGGGGGCCCGTCTCGCATTTGTTTTTCTCTCCCTCTCTCTTTGACTTGTATCCATTCGGCCCAATTCAGCCTACTGTTTTAAGACGTTTACCCCCATCCAGGTGTCAATATTTACCTGGCGAGCGGTAGCGACCCAGCATATATATATTTTTGTTTTGACAGCAAACTAAATTTGTAAATTTTTCGATAGATAAATGTCTCCGGCGTAGCCAGATTTCTCCACACAATGCTGGCTCGCTATCGCTCGCCAGGAAAAAATCGACACCTGGATGGGGGTAAATGTCTTAAACCAATTGGCTGAATGGGGCCGAAGGGATTCAAGCCAGAGAAAGAGAGAAAAGGAGAGAAAGATAAAACAAGCAGGTGACCCCCGATGTCCGTCAACTTTTCAGAGATTACGTAACACTGGGAAGGAAAGGGGTGACCGTTACCAGTAGACAATTTTGAACAGTAGAACTCAATCGGCGTCAACTCAGATACTACTGTTAGGTTTCGTTAGGTTAGTTTTAGTTAGAGGGTAAGGGCTGGTCCTATCCAGAGTGAGGTTTGGCATCCTCTACCCAACCTTAGCTGTTTCTGGCTGTCTCTGTTACTGTCCTACTTTTCCTTCTGGGGACAGGGGGTTAGGAATCCTCCTCCCCTTGTATATTTCTCCTACTAAATGAAACCGACAAACGGGCGATGGAACGCGAGAGTGATACCGGACCCTGAGAATAGGAACTTTAAATGTAGTTTCTGTTCGGGTTCTGCCTCATGTAGGTCACCCCTGGCAGTGGGGTATGTGCCTGAGTATGTACATACATACATTACATTTTAGTTCAGTTAGGACTTTAGGTTTGCTCTGGTTTAGTTGGCCCTGTTCGATGTGGCACTGGTTAAAGTCTACTGGTTGAAATAGCCTTCTGGTTTAATGGTTCTGTGGAATAGGTTCACTTTCTACTTCCAAACATTCTATGATGTAGATCGCCGCCAAAAGTGATCATTGTTATACAAGTTAATTTTACCTTTTGAGGATCATGACGTATTTTGACAGTATATTCTGGCTATCAGTAGACGATTTTATACAGTTGGGAATGATCTGCGGAAATTAAAAAGGTAAACACTGGCGCACTCAACCTTCTGACATCCATATATACCGTTTTTAATCTGAAGAGAGGAGAGCGTCGAGCCTCACCCATTCTTAACACTAATATATCGGAATATTTTGTATATATAATTTTTGTTATTGTATTCACGTGCATAGGAAGGAGATTTGTTTTTATTTTTTATTATTATTATGTTTGTTGTATCTAAATTAAGAATGATGTACTTTATTATATACAGGTATATAATGGCGTCCGTCTCCTGGACATATTGAGATAGATTCCAGTCGATTGATATAGAAAGATTCTGCATAATATAAATGGAATAAAGGATGTAACAATTGATAACATATATATAGCATAAATATAAGACAATTGATAACATATATATAGCATAAATATAAGACAATTGAATAGCTTAGGTTATGTTAGGATGAGTTCGGTTATTTTCAATATTCGGTGCACGGTTTGGTCTATTTTGTTTAATTAAGGGAGGTGACCTGCTTTTTTCCCTCCTTTTCTCTCTTTCTCCGTCTTGTATTCATTACGCCTACTGTTTTAAGACGTTTTTCCCCATCCAGGTGTCGATTTATTCCTGGTGAGCGATAGCGAACCAGCATTGTATGGAGAAATCCGGCTTCGCCGGAGACATTTTTCTATCGAAAAATTTACAAATTTAGCCTGCTATCAAACACATTAACAAATTATGCTGGCTCGCTATTGCTCGCCAGGATTTTTTTTACAACTGAATGGAGATAAACGTCTTAAAACAGCAGGCTGAATGGGGCCGAATGAATACAACTCGGAGAGAGAGGGAGAACGAAATACGAGGTGAGCTCCCTCAATTGAAGTGTGGGTGATACGTTACGGAAAGTGAACAATAGTAAAGGAAATGAGTGGAAAAATTAA
This sequence comes from Paralithodes platypus, assembly GCA_032716605.1. Classification (NCBI taxonomy): domain Eukaryota; kingdom Metazoa; phylum Arthropoda; class Malacostraca; order Decapoda; family Lithodidae; genus Paralithodes; species Paralithodes platypus. The sequence goes on from CM064502.1 coordinate 10,066,617, forward strand.
ATGTTCTCTCTGATTTGTTTATAGTTTGCAGGTGGGCTTATCAGCTTACCCTTTTGTTATTTGATAGAGAATATATTTATAAGACCAAAGTTTGTCTCTAATGTTATTCACCACACTCTTAACCCCTTGAATATGTAAGACGCATGTTTACATTTCATCTTGGTTATCATTAGACGACTATATACAGTTAGGAAGGATCTGCTGCATTTAAAAGGGTTAACACTGGCTCAATCAACCCACTGAATTAGATGACTATATACAGTTAGGAAGGATCTGCGGCAGTTAAAAGGGTTAACACTGGCTCAATCAACCCACTGAATTAGACGACTATATACAGTTAGGAAGGATTGGGTTAGAGCACTGGCTCAATCAACCTACTGAATTAGACGACTATATACAGTTAGGAAGGATTTGCTGCAGTTAAAAGGGTTAACACTGGCTCGATCAACCCACTGAATTCCATATGTATCCTTCCTAATTTGAATGCAATTGTCTCATACTAACAAGAAAAGACTGTCCAAATGCGTCATAATCCTCAAGGGGTTAATTATGCTATTTTATCTATATATTTACATGCCCTAAAACAAGATTTAACTATATTAAAGCAGCTTACTTTGTTACCAATATATTCTCCTCAATGGTTATAATAACATAAATAATATTAGCTCTGCCAACTAATGATAATATTATAATAAATACTAGACAATAAGCATTAATAGCTTAGAATCTGACAATAATTTAATTGCTGCCACGTTACATTTAGTTAATGCATAAACATAATAAATATATAGATCACGTTTTATATAAACACAATTATTTACGATTTAAGATATAACAGTTGAACTCCCCTGGGAATCTAGTCATTATTTACTGTACATATACTTCCATTTGTACAATTAAGTTACATTTTGTTATAACAAAATTACAATGGCAAATGTTTCCATATATTACATAATGCGTATATTGCTATGCAATCAACATTAAGTTCAAGCAATGAATGAGGGTATTATAATATTCTAAATGGGCAATAAAATATGCAAGGACGAAGTTGGAGCAGCTCCTCGCCCCTTCTGTGCCAAGTATACGACAATAAAGGTGGAGAAAGTTCCCCTTACCCCAGCCATCCAACCAGCTACTCCTAGGTCATGGGTGCTGATGATATTAACCCATTCTATATAGTCCATGAGCCAAGACCCGAATTTTGGGATATCGGTACCACCCGGGGTGACTAATTCTCTTAGGTGTTTTTAGCTTGCTACATGTCTCTAGTTTATGTTTTGATATGATAGCCCTTGCACATTGGTAGCTTAATGGTCGTTATCACTTCTTGAATAGACATACCCTACCGAAAATTCCGAAATTTTTTAAAATGTCAAATTTGGGGACAGGAATGCCTAAATGTCAACAAAATACATATAGTAATTGTCACATTTAATACAAGTCCTGTAAATACACACTAAGCATGCCATGGGCTTGTACATACTATTATGGCAAATTACTACTCTTAAATATCATCTACGTCAGACTCGGAATCTGACTGTTGTGCCACCGGCTCTTCTTCAATAGCCTTGTTCTGACATGTCTGTAACCTGCACATGTCCGTGCATTTTAGACCATTGCTGAGGCAAGTACACTTAGGGAGTTCGCATGACCGCACACACTTGCAAGACAGTAGCTGCATAACAGCATCTGGTGCTGGTGAGCCTCGCATCCAGTTGACGGCAAGCTTACCGTCCTCATCTGTCATCCAACCGCAGTCTGTTGGGTTCGCAACAAATGGCTGGCTCTGAAGACTTCTCCTCCAGATCGCAGCCTGGTAGTTTGCACGCAGTGCATGCATGAAGAGGCAGTCCTCACAAGGAGGGAGTTGACTTGACTCTACCTCTCCACGTCTTGCACAGAACAGGCTCATACCGAAGCTTGTTTACCTTAGTTGTGTGGGTAGATGGTAGGTACATGTGGCAGGTGATTTCCTGTAGCTTCTCAAAGAGTTCAGGAGACACTTCCCATGAGCGTCCAAGTTCGTGAAAAGCATGCTGGTATGTCTTGTCCATCTTCACCTGCTTGAGTGTCGTCATCTTCCCTCGGCCAGCGAATGCACTGACGGTATCACAGCCTGTAAAGGCATGCATACCAATCAATGAATCACACACGCTGCCTCCCAGTGTGCGGCTCAGTGTGGTGATATCCAGGAATCTTGTCCGGTTCTTCGTCCCGCACTTCTGGAACAGATGGGATGGGATCTTGTGGCACATGCCAAGACACAACACCATGACGTCTGTATCTTCTGCAGTGATGATGACAGACTTGTTCCCAGATTCTGCTGCATGAAGTGCATGGAGAAGAAGGCGTGTGTCTGCTTCTTCTTGAGTTGACTTAAGCTCAGGAGCCTCTTCCCACTGCTCTTTGGTGATCTTGAAGCAGCGCTGCTCACATGTGACATACAGCTCCTTGTCCTTGAGCTTCTCCCTGTGCTGTGGTGCCTTCCATTCTTCTACCAAGAACTTGATAAGACTTGCCTTGTTGGAGGAACTACCGAGTAACTTTCTCCACTGCTGGATGTTGTGCCCAGGTTGAATGTTCTTGAAATGAATTCCTGTGCCTGCACTTCTTTTGGCTCGTTCTGCATCCTTGATGGATGTCTCCTTGTAGATATCAAACACAACATCAATGCGCCTGCTCTTAGCACCTTCATGAACAGCGTGACTCAGTGCTGTACCTGCAAGCTGTGAAAAAGTTTTGTCGTTTCCCTTCAGTTTGTGGACCAGGCTCATCCCATCAATTATGGTAGCAGAGGGCTCGGGTATCACTTCTGCAGGAGAAACATTCCTCTCTAACTCCTTTGCGAGGGCAGCCTTGTTGGTCTTGCGGAGAGACCCATCACCGCTGGCAAGTGCCCAAGGCAAAGGCCCCAGGGGATGAGCCAAGACATCACTCATTTTGAGCTTTCTGTTCTCGGCAACAAGGATCATCTGGCCAAATAGGTTCCTGTCAGCCTTTAAGATAACCTCCTTGGCATGGTCTTGTGAGCGTGGCTTCATTCTGATGTTAGTGAACGTTCTCAGTTTCGTCTTCGTCATCGTGTCATGAAACTGTATAGTTGGCGTATCGATCTCCAGGCGCTCTTCCTTGAAGGCTTGATATGCATCCTCTCCTATTCTGTAGGCCCCTAGAAGGTCTTTGACAACTTCTGGTGGTGCCATAGTCGCAGTTGACAAACTGACAAGATCTTCTTGCTCTGCGTTGAAGGGGTTCAACCAGCTGGTCTCCATCAGTTGAACTAAAGATTGGACATCGGCCTCATCTCTTCTAATCCTGGGCATCTGTAGGTCTGGGTGGCTGAAGTCAGTATACTTTTGGCCTACTACCATAGTCCTGAGCTGCCTTAAGTACCTGCTGCGATACTCCGATGTCAGGTAGTACCTGGCGACAGCTCCGCCTTTCAGGCTGAAGCCTTTTGTGCCCCCTGGTGTCTGGGTGTCTTTGTTGATCGTCTCTTCGATTGTCTGGTCCACAGGGATCCGTCCAAAGGGATTCTTGCTACCGATCTGGACCGAAAAGCCACCTTGCATGAAGTGTTCATGGACCTCTGGGTGTTCAATGGGCAGTCGAGACATCAAGGCATAGTAGTAGGTTAGGAACCGGGCATAGTTCACTTTGTCATAGGCAAAACACCACGGTATCATCTGTCGGATTGCTCCTAGGTGGAGCATCCAGTTGCCTTCTCTGGAGGCTCGAATTAAGTCCAGCATGATCTCAACCATGTCCAGGTATGACATCCAGAATGCTGAGAGGTTGTGTTCATCTCTGAGGGTCTCAAGATAAACTTGGAAAAGCTTCATGATATGTGTGCATGATTCACTCTCCATCAGCTCTTGAAAGAGTCCCTGAGACACATTGCTGTGAAAGCTGTTGATGTCCTTCAGTGTTTCATCTAGATGGTGTATGTCCCTTGAATGGTTTTCTTCTAGCCATGAAAGGAAGCCTTTCCATGCAAGCCTCATCAGTGCTTCATACACGAGCTTGTGTAGTCTCACTGCTCTGTTGTACCTCTTGCCGTTCATCACTCCTGACACTGATCCTTCTGCGATGATACCTGATTCCACACACAGATCTCTAAGACCTGCATCTTGAAACCTCTTTCCTATGGTGGAGATGAGATTACAGATTGTGTGGAAGACGCCCATCCTGATGATAATGTTCTTGAACTTCTCTTGTTTCCAGATAACTTCGGCAGCTTTGGCATAGAGTGCTTGATCAAACACGCACACAATCTTGTTAAGCTGTAAGGACTGCATGATAGCATGCGTTTGTTCCAAGATTTCATTAACGGTGGACATTTCTGTTGCGGGAGCATTGATAGTGGGCAGGTAGCTTACAGTGTCCTGAACCACTGCAATGTCTCTGCGCATTTTGATGTTGAACCCAGTCCAACTGCTGATGGACTGGTCCTCATGGTCTGACATTCGAGTAAGAAGCCAGATATGGTTCTTTGTCTTTGAATCCTGGACTTCCTTGGTAGTGTCGACATACGCAGTCTCAATCCTAGGTGGCCCTGCCCGCCGCCCAACATTGTATATTGGCAGCATTGATGATGTCTGAGTGATGCTTCTTATCTTGGACTTGGTAATCTCTGGCAGGACTTTCTCTGGCACAGAGCCTGCAACCTTGGACTGGACAGCAATGCCATTGACTCTATGAGAAGTACCTGCTCCACTTAGGGTCTCTTCAAGTCGGTCAATGTTATCCCAGGCCAGGGTTGTGAACACACCAGGGTAGATGTTTGCTGTCATCCTTTGAGCATTCCAGCTTCTGGATACAAAGGGCTGTATCGATCTCCTCAAACATTGAGTAAGACACACAGTGACCAAGACGATTCAGAGTTCGGATCAGTTCTGTGTTTCCTGTCAAAGACTTTACAGCATTGGTCAGCAGTACGTGCTTGGGTGGTTTTGTCTTGCCACTGGTAACAGCAAAGACCAAGTCACTGCCAAAGGAAGTAGCAAGACGTTGAGCTCTTTCAGAGGGAGTTTCACACTCACACTCTCCTGTCAGCAGGGTGTGCAGGAATTGAGTGACTGCTGCAGGAATGACATTCTGATCTGTATCGGGAGGCCATGGCTGACTCACATCTTGTTTATTGATCTCATTCCTCAGCTGCATTCCTGCTTTGGTTAAGACATCTTCAGAGTTAGCTGCTCTTGCTTCTTGCAGGTCTTTTGCCATTTTGTGTGCTTGCCGGGCAAGGTCGTCCATTGAGAGGCTGCGTGGATAGATTAGAAGCTTTCCTTTCTCATCTGGGACAAAGCGTAGTGATTCTCCAAACTCGGTTTCAATCTTTCGGCGAACATGTTTCTTTGTCGCTGGTTTCAGTTGGATAATACCATGGGACATCATGGATCTCTCAAGCCTAGATGTGAGGTTTGTCATAGGCAGTACCTCTGGGTTGGGGAATAATTTGGTCCTTATATACAAGCAGAGTTCCTCGAGGGCTTCTGTCTCAACCTCTTCGTAGCGTGCTTCCTCGCTTTCTTCCTGATTTTCACCTGCACCCGACCTGGCGGCCGCTGGGAAATCATCTTTTGTGAAGAGTTTGTAGCACGACTTGTGGTAGTGACCCTCTGCAGCAACAAGGTCTCTGCTAACTAAACCAAGGATTCTCTGGTTGAGTTTCCTTATTGCTGCTCTGCGAATCTTCTCATCTGCTCGTAGCTCAACACACTGTATGAGTGGCTCCCTTGTCTTTGTTGTTTTTATGTACTTGCTTGATCGCAGAAGATACATACTTTGGCATACACCCTGCTAGTACTAGGGGCATCCCTTGATGCCCTCCTCCTGGGGTCGACGCTTGCTGATTCTATCTTGACACCCTTGGCAAGGATAGAATCCAGTGACTTCTTCATTGTAAAGAGACTACGACATTTACGGTGATAATGTATGTGTGGTATTCCTCCTTCTTCAAGGCCCTTGGCTGCTTCCAGGACTGGATCATGCTGCCTGATTTCTGCAGCCCTGAGCAATGTGTTCCAGGAGTCCAAATCCTGTGGTGACACCAGAGCATCGCTGTCATCATCAGAGCAGTGGATGATACAGTCGATCCGTGCTCTCTTCCTCGCAGATGGTTCCATCCTGCCGTCAAACAGTCGACACACACCTGCAAAAAATATCACCATTAAACCATGAACAAACAAACACATTACATGGAAACCACTCTACATATGTTTGCTCCTTCCAATAATAAATTATCCCCAAAATATAACAAAAATCCCCAAATATGAAATAAACCCCTAAATATGGAGAAACTTGAAATACACATCGGAATAATTCTTGTAGAGAATCAAATAAGCTACAAGAGCTGTTAGAATATATTTTTCAATGTTCCCCATATTTAAGGATTTATTCTAGATTTAGAGGAAAATACCCAAAATATAGAGTATATTCCGAAATATGAGGAAATTTGAAAAATACCTAGGAACAACTCTGGTAGAGAATATAATTCTACATAGGTGTTCAAAGTTTCGCGATGATTGTGTGATGGATTTTAAAGAAAATGAGGAAAACGCCGAGCGTCACGCTAAAAATCTTTATTTTTGGGTAGCGCCCCTATTGCATCAAAAAAATTAGACTAAGCTACCAGTGCGAGAAGGCTATCATATCTTAATGTACTTACAGTCACTCTATAAACATTTTAGTACCATTCGTGTTTAGTCACCCCAGGTGGTACCGATATCTGGCCTGGCTCATGGACTAATATGCCAGGGTAGCTTAACTACCATTGTTATGGTTATCATTGCAGCTTCAGAAGGAGTAGAAATTTGACTGAGACAGACTGTGACCCATTCGATCCCTAACGGTCCCTCCTAAGTCGAGCAAAAATCGTCTAATGTTAGTCAGACCTATATGACGATGGCGTCATTGTATCCTGAAGGGGTTAATACCGGAGAGGCAGAGCGGGGAGGCGGGGACACGAAACTCCAGCGGGTCCTCATGGCTTTCGTTGGGAGCTCAAATAATCGTAAGGTTTCTCGCTCAGCACCCCGCCCGCCTTCTCTCTGCGATGTGACAGTTTTATAGGACCGGCACCAGACCTCATTTCCGCACCTCCTCGTCTCGGAGCACCATTGTCCACGCTTAATTCCCTTAGGCCTTATGCCCCGTATTACGAGACAATCTCCGTCATTCTCGGTGCTAATTACTATAGTTCTCCCGTATTCCCACCCATTTAGTATAATACAGTTGTTACAAAAATGTCAATATCAATACTATAATGATGCTCAAGCGCATTTTCATTCATTGCAATTACAATAACTGGTATATCATATGGACGCGGCAAATGTCCATAAAATTAATGAAAACCCGCGGTAAATGTCCGTGTAATTAAAGTAGCGTTGGCTCATTACCGCTACTCTTCCGGTGGTTGTGAGAGAGGCCGGCGTAGGATGGGGTTGTACCGTTCAGGGTTGTAAAGCAAGCAAGACACGGATGCTTCGGGCTCTGGGTTTACGGTGGCCCTCTCTCACATTCTCTCTCTCTCTCTCTCTCTCTATATATATATATATATATATATATATATATATATATATATATATATATGTATGTATCTATAAAATTATATAATATATATATATATATATATATATATATATATATATACATATATATATATATATATATATTATATATATAATATAGTATGTATCTAAAAATTAATATATAGATATATATATATATATATATATATATATATATATATATTATTATATAAGAAAAGATCAGCGGCAGCAACATACTGTATATGGTTAAAAACACATGTGCAGATGTGGTCCCAGGTTTATTCAACGTTTCGCCTTCTACGGCTTCTTCAGGAATACAACATATATGGAAGTACAGTCAACTTATACATAGTCCAAGCTCTGAGAAAACAACTAAACAAAATTAAATAATCCGGGTGGATGGGACTCGATAGCCTTGGCGGGCAACCTATCTCGGGGAAAAAAACCTACACAAATTACCGATGGGCGACACGCTAATCGGTGCCACTTACAGGTGGCGATTTTCATAATATACAACAACATACCGCATGAACAATATGGGAAAGAGTCACCAAGCCTGGTTTTATGTTCGGTAACATTATAGCTAAGGGTTTGGCTAAAGAAAAGAAGCCATTATTCAAGTTCATGGTGTCGTTTAAAACAATATGAGCCGATTCAAAACATCTCTGTTTACGTGTGTCAGTTTCGCATTTTAGTAGCTTAGCTTCGTTATAGTTTATACCGTGCCCCGTCTCTAACCTATGTATTACCATCGCATTGCTCAATTTAAATGTCTCCATATCCGTTTTGTGTTCTTAGACTCGATATGTTTCGCAAATATATAATTTATTACAGGAGGCACATGGAACTTAATAAACACCCGCTTCACTGTCTTCATACTTCCGTTTACTAACCCTTTTCACGACATTTCCGATTATGACATCGGAAATGTCGTGAAAAGGGTTAATAAACGGAAGAATGAAAACAGTGAAGCGGGTGTTTATGAAGTTCCATGTATGTTGTATTCCTGAAGAAGCCGTAGAAGGCGACACGTTGAATAAACCTGGGACCATAATTATCTGCACATGTGTTTTTAACCATATACAGTGTATATATATATATGAAGAGAGAGAGAGAGAGAGAGAGAGAGAGAGAGAGAGAGAGAGAGAGAGAGAGAGAGAGAGAGAGAGAGAGAGGAGAAATTGCATTAAAGCGAGGGTTAGTGTTTGCATGTACGGACAAAACTGGGCGTTGTCATATAGGCCTACTGAGAAGTGGATTGTACAGTATATAATATCCTCTCTTCCCTGGCATACTGAGCGGGGTTCCTGCCTCTGTTGTCACCATGAAACAGGACACGACTCTGCTACATGATTACAGTAATGTCAGCTTGTACGCTCTTTGAATTCCTAGGTTGCACGAAATTTCAGTTATAAGGTCAGGTTGTGAATGTAACTGTTGCGATATATTTGAATGACCTCATACCTACATATAATTGTTGCTTTGCTACCAATTTCAATTGTCTAAGTTTCTTTGGTATGATATGAATTACAATTAATATTTTGCCTGACATATGTTTTGGCGCACTCTCTCAGACAAAAGGGCCTGAGCAATGCGGCTTTTCTCCAAACGAGGGCAACGTTATGCTAGAGTCTTCTTTCCCACTAACAGAAGTCATTCATAGAGAACAGGACCCTTCGTATATATTGGGATTCTCAAGCTGCCAGCCGTGCTCCAACATGGCTGAATAGGGGTCTGTCCCTAAGACACCTCGTTAGTGACCAAAATTACATTGCTCTTGGACACCAAAGGCAAGCCACTATGGTGCCTTTTATCTAGACTGGGGAGGTGTTTTCAAGTTTCCTGAGCATCACTTTGTTTGCGACTAGTGTTCTCAACCCTTCATCAGTGAATGGGGATGAAGTTGCTTCATCTTTGACTGGTAGTATACAGATTATATCGTCTGTGACTGGTTGTCATCTTTAGTCTGCAAGTAGGACAACAATTGAGACAACTTTATCTACGACTGGTTGTAGTACTTCATATGTGACCGTGACAATTATGGACTTATTACCTTGCTCATATTGTCTATATGCTTTGTATCCAACCAACACACCAATAGTCTCCGGAATTTAGCCTACCAAACTCCAATTATACATTGACAATGCCATTCTAACATCTCAAAACAAAAACAAGGTCAAGGCCTTGACTGAATCCTCCCTGCTAAACCTCCTTCACTTCACCTTTGGAAGAACCAAATAGGGGCCTTTTGGCCTCACTTCCTAAGGACGATCTAGGCACTTCTATGGAATCGTTTTAGGGATAAATAATTCTTACTTATATACAGACTTTTTAAACATAACCTAATTAAGCTGTCTTAGTGTGAGTTACTTACCCAGCTAAATGTGTGAATTTTACTGGTGGCAATGGTGCTCAATCTCAGTTACTCGTGGTTTTGTTCAAATCATTATTTGTTTTGTTTTTGCCATCAGGAGAACAATCTTGGTGCCATTCACAAATAAAATATACCACCCAGCAGCAAGGATAGGTCTCTCTCAAAAAGGAAATCAGTGTTATACAAGCATCTAAAACACCCAGGCAAACTGGCTGGAGCCATGGAGACAGCTTTTCCAAAATGGAGGACTTTGTAATGTTGGTGTTTAAGTTATCCCTAACCTAAGAGCAGTCATAAACAGTAAAATAGGATCCTCAATAAAAAGATAAGACCCTTTAGCCACCATACCTCACCCCATGACGATGGAACTGACCACTGCTCCCAAGATAAACTAGAGGACACCATGAAGCACAGGTTCTCCTTTATTATTCCGAGTTACTCTTGCTGTGACACCTCGATAGTGGCTAAACTGCTCCTGGTCACAACAGCAAACAACCATATTAACTGAGACTGGGGATCTCTTTTGAGGTTTTATCAGTGGCTGGTCTAAGCAACTCTTGTGAGACTGGTGCTATCATCCTTCATCTGTGACTGGGTTGAAACTGTTTTATCTGTGACTGGTAGCATAGAGACAACTTGGCGTGCGACTGGTTGTTGCCTGCGATTGGGACAACTATAGAGGCAACTTTCGGCTGTGACTGATTGTCATCCTTTGTATGCGAAGGGGACAATAATGGACTTGTGACCTTGTCCCATTTGATCACTGTGCTCTGCCTCGGGCTAGCACACCTGTAGCCTCCAGACTCACATTCACCATACCACAGAAATATGTAGAGTTCGAATAAATTAAAGCTTAAAGGCAATCAAGATTGAAGGTAGTAAAACTCATAAATGTGCATAGTTTGACAACATATACAATATTCATACAATATGTATTTATTATGTATGTATGTGTTTTTACAATTATTTATTTATCAGATGTTTAGAGTTGTTAAATGTTATGCATTTGATTTGTTTTAACTTTGTGGTTTCTTAATAATTACCTGTGTTCTGGAATTTGTAATTATATTTTGTTATTCTGAGCTTCTACGTATATATTGTATGTGTAAACATACCTCAACTACTGTATATTACCCTCTGTTGCCATCCTATAGTCTATTCGCTGTAAGTAGGCGAGAAATCATTATCTCTATCCGCTGTAACTCAAAAAGGGCTATAGCAAATTGGCTGTGAATTTCCACATCTATTCCTTGACTGACTCTTCCCAAATCGTCAAATTATTAGCTCTATTACTCTAGTCGTTTTTTAGTTACAGAGGTTAGAGGTCATGATTTCTCGCCTACTTACAGCGAATAGACTATAGCTGATCTCACTTACCTAATATAACTTTAGACCCCTCATGATTTTCCCCGTTATCTTTGACATTGATTTACTTTACATTTCCCTATGATACTTTAATGTTATATATACTCTATAAACTCCTCAGCCTTTAATTTTTAATGTACTTGTGCTTTGCATCGTATTCCCTTAAACATGCTTGATCCTTCATTGATCTATCTATCTATCTATTGCCTGACGCAGTGATCCCCGAAGGGGTGGCCACGAACGAACCGCCCCCATGCATCTGCCCCCAGGCAGTCGACGCCTCTCCTCCCAACCAGCACGGCCTTCATGCAAATACTTCCTCACTCCATCCTTCCACCTCTCCTTCAGTCTACCTCTCCTTCCTTCCACGTTCCATATGGCCGAACCATCTCAAGTTGTTCCTTTTCACACTTTCCAGCACATCTACCTCCACACCACACCTCCTTCTTACTTCCTCATTCGTCTGTCTATCCCTCCATGTAACTCCGCACGCACTTCTCAAGTAACTCATTTCCACCGCTCTCACTCTTGGTCTGAGTCTCTTCCGGAACGTCCATGCTTCGCTTCCGTAAGTTAGTGTCGGGATTATCACACTGTCATGCAAGGACTTCTTCACTTCCATACTGACCACCCTATTTCTTGTTACTGCTTTCAACTTTCCTACAACCCTCTTCCCCTGTTGTACCCTCTCCCGCACTTCCTCATCCATAGTCCCATCTGTACTCAACGCACTGTCCGGATACTTAACCCTTAAAAAGCGGCTCACCACATAAGTCGAGTTGAAAAAACTGGCAAAAAACGGGTGAAAAAAGGGTGGAAATCGAGTGAAAATGGGTGGGATAGTAATGATCCATACGTCCGACATCTGTGGCCTCCCGGCCCACACTAACTCCAGTTCCCCCACCGCGCGGGAGGATGACAGTGTAACCAATAGTTCGCTAAAAGTGAGCAAGGTAGCAAAATCAGCTAAACTTCCATCTTCGAGGTAACACTGTCAGTGCTCCACGAGTGCTACGTAGCTGTATGTGGCGTCATTGTGTAGCGATTTCCACCTAGTTTTTGGCGCAATACAGTTCCTTTCATACTGATGGTTGATATAGCAGTCAGAATGGCCTGAAAAGGCCCAAAACGGCCACAGAGGACCCGCTAGACTAGGGTTAAAAGAGCTGACGATCTCCATATCCTGACCGTTCAACTTCACCTCACACTTTGTGACTTCACCCCTTTCGAAGACCATAACCTTGCTCTTCCCCGCATTTACCTTCAAATTCCGTTTTTCGCACACTGTTCCAAACTCATTTACCAGACCCTGCCACTCCCATTCAATATCGCTCATCAGCACTGTATCATCCACAAACAGCAGTATAGGCTGCTTCCACTCAATTCCCTCCCTTTTCAGCGATACACCAGCATCCACTGCTCTTTCTAGTATTTCTTTCATGACTCCATCCATATATACAGTAAACAACCACAGGGACATCACACACCCCTGTTTCAACCCAACACTCAGGTCAAAGAACTCGCTCTTCTCATTCTCCACACATACTGCCGTCTTTACACCCTCATACACTGCTTTCAGCAACTTGCCATCTACTCCGTATATTCTAAGTACTTGCCACATGCCTTCTCTATCCACTCTGTCATCGGCCTTCTCCAAGTCCATAAAGGCAACATACACCTTTTGATGCTTCTCCAGATATTTCTCCACAACACATTTCAGGGTAAACATCTGATCTACACATCCTCTTCCCTTCCTAAATCCTCCCTGCTCGTCGCCTATCCATTTCTCCGTTCTCACTCTCTCAATCACTACCGGGCTACCCTACTGTACACCTTCCCTACTACGCTTAAAAGACATATTCCTCGGTGGTTACCACACACTCCTCTTTCCCCTTTGCCCTTATATAGGGGGACTATTACGCCAGTCTTCCAGTCATCGGGTGCACTCCCCTTCTCCCATGCTAGTTTGCACATTTTCCATACCCATTCGATCACTATCTCACCACTATACCTCAACATTTCCCCACACACTCCATCTGTTCCTGGTGCTTGCCCCAACTTCACTCTTATCATGGCTTCCCACACTTCTGACCTCCTGATCCCCACCTCCTCCTCCACTACTTCTCCTCTTCTCCCTCCCATACCATGTCCAACTATGTTTGCTGGCTCTTCATTCCTTACATTTAGCAACTCGTTGAAGTACTCCCTCCATCTTTCGACTATCTCTTGCTTCTCGGCTAGCATTCTCCCATTCTTATCTTTCACAGCCTTGCTATTTCCCTTGCTACCTTCCCTAACTTTCTTGACTTCTTTCCAGAACAGTTTCTTACACTCCATCCATTTTACACTCAGATTCCTTCCAAATTCCTCATCTACTCTTCTCTTACTTTCCTTCACTACTCTCTTCACCACTCTCTTTCGCTCCACGTACCTTGCTCGTTTCTGCCTCTCCAAATCTTCATTCCCTCTACTACCCAACCACTCTCTATATGCTTTCTTCTTGTCTTCCACAGCTATTTTTACCTCTTCTCTCCACCATGCTGTACCTTTCACTCCCCTCCCTCTCCTCCTCACTCCACACACCTCCTCACATGCTGCACAGATCTCTTCCTTAAACACCTTGCTTATCTCCTCCACTTCCTCCATATCTTCTAGTATATCTTTTCCAGTATATCCAGTATACCTTCTTTCTCACATATAGTCCCTTTTAAGGGGGGTTACCTGCTTTTTTCTTTAATTTTCTCTATTTTTCTGTCTTGTATCCATTCGGCCCTATTCAGCCTACTGTTTTAAGACGTTTATCCTCGTCCAGGTGTAATTCTTTTCCTGGTGAGCGGTAGCGAGCCAGCATATTTTTAAAAGTTTTTGACAGCAGGCTAAATTTGTACATTTCTCGTTAGAAAAATTTCTCCGGGGAAGCCGGATTTCATCATACAATGCTGGCTCGCTATCGCTCACCAGGAAGAAATCGACACCTAGATGGGGATAAACGTCTTAACATAGTTGGCTGAAGGGGGCCGAATGGATACAAGCCTGAGAAAGCGAGAAAGGGAGAGAACAAAATCAGGTCACCCCCCTTAAGTCTTACGTCGTCCATTCATCTCCCTGCGTATTTCATCTCACTTTCCTCACTTTGGCTCCCCCCACTTTTAAAACATTGAATATTCTTTGACATTGTAATTAGCTCGTCACACAGTTTTCCCTCCAGAAGCCGTATGACTTTCTAATGGCTCTGTGAATTCTGAACAGGGTAGAATTGTACAGAGCATCACTTTAATTAATTTATCTTATATTTCAATGTCAGTGTTCCTCTTGCAATATATGTTTAAGACTGGAGTAATGGGTGCGTGTTTCATATGATACTTTATACAAGTAATTACTTCTTCAATTTCATGGCAATTATTTGTTAGCATTGTAAATTTAAGTCTCTATATCTATGTAGGCTATTGCAAACGGTCTTGGAAAGATCTCAACCAGTACCATATCAACCAGGGCAAAACAATTTTTTGTTCTCCCCTGCACAGCTTCTTGCTCTGTACAGGGGCATAGTGCGTCCTTGTATTGAGTATTGTTCACATGTGTGGGTGAGGTTCCTCTCACACCGCTCTCCTAGACAAAGTTGAAAGGAAGGCCTTTCGTATCATTAACTCTGGTCCACTCACCAACTCTCTGCAATCTCTCTCTCTCCGCCGCAATGTTGCATCTCTCTCTCTATTCTATCGCTACTATAATAATCAGTGTTCCTCAGAGCTATCCCAGTGCATACCACCTCCTTTACGTAGGGCACGTGGGAGGAAATAGACTGGGAAGATTTAATGGATAACCTGACACCAGCAGAATGTCTAGTCTTAATAACAGAAACCATGACCCAAATCTGTAGCCACCATATACCTGCAAGACAAACAAAACGAAGAAGCAAACAAGATCGGGAAAGGAGAAGGCTGTACAGAAGAAGAAAATTACTCACACAAAGACGCACACATCAAAATCTACAGGATAGGCAAAAGGTCGAAATAGATAGAGAAATTGTGGAAATTGAACAAAGGCTAAGAATATCATATGAACTACAACATATGGAAGAGGAGAGGAAAGCTATTGCAGGTATAAAGGAAAATTCCAAATACTTCTTTTCATACGCCAAACAAAAGGCTAAAACAACATCAAACATCGGCCCACTGAGCAAAGGGGACGGCTCTTTCACAGGGGACAAAAAGGAAATGAGCGAACTCTTAAGCAGGCAGTATGAAATGGCATTCAGTGAGCCTGATGAAACAAAAGTCATCAGAGACCAAAATATATTTTTCATGGAAACCTCCCCCACGGAAACCCCTCAGATGCTGGATATTGATTTCGGTCCAAAAGACATAGAAGAGGCCATTTCCAACATGCCATCCCACTCGGCACCAGGCCCGGACTCTTGGAATTCGATCCTAATGAAAAAATGTAAGGAAAACCTCTCAAAACCCCTGGCTATAATGTGGAGAAGGAGTCTAGACACTGGTGACATACCAGAAAAAAAAAAAAAAAAAAAAAAAAAAAAAAAATAGCTTGAAAAACGCAATAATTGCCCCACTGCATAAAGGAGGGAGTAGAGCACTACCAAAAAACTACCACCCGGTAGCTCTAACCTCTCACATCATTAAAGTTTTCGAGCGAGTCCTGCGAAGCAAAATTTCAACATTCATGGAGACAAATGAACTACACAACACCGGTCAACATGGGTTCAGAGCGGGAAGATCATGTCTCTCACAACTTTTGGAACACTATGACAAAATTCTTAAAGCGCTAGAAGAAAAGAAAAACGTGGATGTCATTTACACCGATTTTGCTAAGGCATTTGATAAATGTGACCATGGTATAATAGCCCACAAACTGAAAGCAAAAGGTATAACTGGGAAAATCGGACGGTGGATATACAATTTCCTCGTAAACCGAAAACAATCGGTAGCAGTAAACCAAGTCACTTCTGAGCCTTCGGATGTCAAAAGCTCAGTGCCCCAAGGAACAATGCTAGCACCCCTTCTGTTCCTCATACTAATTTGCGACATAGATACCAACACCAGACACAGTACGGTGTCGTCTTTTGCTGATGACACAAAATTAAGCAAGATAGTAAACACACAAGAGGACACGGGCCGACTGCAGGAAGACATGAATGTAGTGTTCCAGTGGACCAGGGAAAACAACATGCAATTCAATGAGGAAAAAATTCCAATTAATACGGTACGGAGATAATAATGGTGTTAAAGAAATTACAAATTACTTAACAGAATCTAACCACATAATAGAACGGAAAGACAGTGTGAAAGACCTTGGGGTATTAATGTCTGAAAATATGGGTTTCAAAGTACATAACCAGGTCAAAGTGGCGGCTGCGAAACGTCTAACGGGTTGGATTCTGCGTACTTTTAAAACACGCGGTGAATTGCCTATGATAACGCTCTTCAAATCTCTAGTGCTACCGCGGCTTGAATACTGTAGCATATTAACATCCCCATACAAAGCAGGTGAAATAAATGACGTAGAGAGTGTACAAAGAAATTTCACTTCGCATATAAGTTCGATAAAACATCTACACTATTGGGAGCGTTTAAGAGCACTGAATCTGTACTCACTGGAACGTAGAAGAGAACGTTACCTAATAATATACACGTGGAAAATCGCAGAGGGTTTAGTACCAAACCTACATACTCCGATAGTCATGAAATTCAGTGATAGGAGAGGCTGGGAATGCGAAATCCCCCGGATGAATAACAGGGGTGCTATGGGCTCTCTGCGAGAGGGCTGGTTATCACACAGAGGCCCACGTCTCTTCAACAAACTCCCACGGCGAGTAAGAGACATGAGGGACATCTCGTTAGACAACTTCAAGAGAGCCCTAGATGTCGAACTGCAAAAAGTGCCAGACGAGCCCATCCTCGCAAGGAAGCGAGCTGTCGCTTCAAACAGTCTACTGCACCAAATCACCACCCATAACGAGGGGCGTCGCGCTCCTGGGTGCCGCTAAAGGAGCGGCGAACACATCCAAAGGTATCCAAAGGTAAGGTATGGTACCCGTCTTGCAACTCAATCCCACCCCTACTCTGTGCAACTCTCCAACCCAAGAGTGAAACGTTACTCTCAAACTTTCTTCTACTCAACAGCTGAGCTCTGGAACTCTCTCCCAGAATCAGTCTTTCCCTCTTCCTATGACTTAAATTGCATCAAACTCCGTGTGTCCAGGCATTTTGGCTCGAACGTCCCTTGATTTTGGCCCTGTCACTCTTTCAACTATGGGGGAGGCACTCGCTATAGGCAGTTATGCCTTTTGCCTCCCTCAATCACAGAAAAAAAAAAAAATCAGTGCCAAACTAAATAACTAACCTTTGTTTTACATAACTTAACTGAAACATATTGATTAAGGGGGGGATGGTTCACTTTTTGGTCATTTTTGTTTTAATTTATTAATTATTTTTTCTAGTTTCCTCCCTAGACCTCCATCACACTATAACAACATCCATTAGATCCACCTTCTAGATTATTTTTTACATTTTTCGGCAGAAAAGTGGCCCGGCCGGAGGCCGGTTCTTCCCAAATTACAGGCTCACTATCGTTCACAAGGAAAAAAAATCGACACCTAAGTAGCACGAAAGGTCTTAATATTGACAAGGAAATGGGACGGAAGGTCTTCAGATCGAAAAATTAACGGGGCCAACATCTTAAAATCTGAAAATTTATGGGGCTAAACATGAGGGAGAAGGAGATTTAGAAAAACACCCATCTCCCCTTAAGTTGGCACTGGTTGAGAGCTACTGGTCGATATGGTCTACTGGTTGAGTTGACCGGTCAACAATGTAAACCTATCTGAAACTAACGACAATGACATAATAAATACATTCTTGTAAGACAACTATCAATCACTCTTTTAACTCTGGGGGAGGCACTCGTCAAAAGCAGCTTTGCCTTTTGTCTCCCTCATCCACGTGGAACAAAATATATATGAATAATACCGAAAGACAAAATAATATTCTTTAGCTTCCACCTTTTCTTCCCAACCTTTTCCCTGACACCAACAGAACACAACACAACAAGTCTGAACCCTCCGCTCATCACCTCTAAGCCATCTTCACCTCTTTTTTTAAGGGGACATGGGCCGGTTTTCTGGACCACTTTCTCCCTCATGTTTAGCCCCATTAGTTTTCAGATGTTAAGATGTTTGCCCCATTAGTTAGTCGATTTTAAGATCTTTTGCCCCATTTCTACGCCAATATTTAGACCTTTCGTGCTGTTTTAGGTGTCGATTTCTTCCCTGGCGAACGATAGTGAGCCTGTAACCGGGACATTTTTCTACCGAAAAATGTACAAATTAATCTAGAAGGGGGATCTAATGGATGTTTTTTTTTTTAATTCGATGGAGGTCTAGGGAGGAAACTAGAAAAATAATGAATACATGCAAAAATTATGGAGGTCTAGGGAGGAAACTAGAACAATAATAATAATTATTAATACATGCAAAAATCGCCCAAAAAGTGAACCATCCCCCCTTAGACCCGCATCTCCCTAAATGCCTCTCGGGTCTATTCCCACACGCGGACGCCTTTATTTTCAGGGGGTAATAGAGTTTTTATTTCTTTAATTCCTAGAGGTTCATGATTGGCTAAATAAATGCCGTCTAATGTTTATCGGAAGCCTATTAAATATGTACTATCGTCACTCTTGCTAATATGTATTGTAACTCTTTGAATCCGATTGTTGTTTCCATTTCATGCTTGGTATTACTAAACTGATATAATCAGCTTGCGAAGGAACGGTGGAGTTTTTCTGTGTGTGTGTGTGTGTGTGTGTATTTCACTTGCTTGTTCGTCAAGGGGAATCCACGCAATGAGAGCTAAGCTCATTACTATCGCGCCTCCTTAACTGGGAATGTATTGCGTGAAATGCATGTTAAGTGTTTATGTATCGTTGGAATGGCTGTGGATGTGTGTGTAGTCTGTATTTTAGCCAATTGGTGACATCTGGAAACGAAGGCTTAGGGTTAATCTGTACGATACCGTTCTCATTACGGTACCAGTCTCACCGGAAGGCTTAGGTTGACCAGTAGCTTAGGTTGACCAGTACGATACCCATCTCACCTTGTAACCGATCACCAACCCCAGATGGGACGTCACAACTTCGTCCACTTATACCAGGTTCCTATTTATACTGCTAGGTGAACAGGGGCTACACCGTTAGGAGACTTGCCCAAATGTCTTGCCTAAATGTGTGTGTGTGTGTGTGTGTGTGTGTGTGTGTGTGTGTGTGTGTTGGGGGGGGGGGGGGGGGGGGGGGGAGGGGGCTGAAACTAATCTATATCCCTTCCATAATGAGAATTAATTTCTTAGTTTTGAGAAAAGTCATCTTTTGAGAACAACAATGGTATTTAATATGCGTTGTCATACTCGCAGCGCCCCTTGACCCCATGAGGATTAGGACGCATGTTGACACTATATTCCGGCGATGTTTAGACGAGTTTATGCAGATTAGGAACGACCTACAGGAATCTAAGGGGTCAAAACGAACTCGCTTGTGACTCTGACTCCCACAGATTCTTTCTAAGCTGAGTAAAATCGTATAATAACAGCCAAAATAAACTGCTAAAACGCGTCATAATTTTCAAGGGCTTAATATCGCGAGTGCTTTCTTCAAACCGTGCCATTTTGCAAAGTTAACTGAATTATGCTCGTCTGATTATGATGACGTCATTTTCCTGGGTAATATTCAGATTTATAACGAGGCCTTCCCAAGGGTTAAGTGCCCCATTAATTACTCCTTCCACTCGTCATTACATTAGGCTACCATAGCGCAGTTAGAATATATGTACATGCTCAGATTAATATGCAGGATTCGAAACTGCATAATAAATCGTAGGCTTGTGCATATTTCTTTAACTGTCTTGATAGCGTAATGTATAAGTGCGCAGAGTTTCGATGTGAGTATCCTAGGTTCGAGTCCCTGGAGTGCCACATGTATTTGTTGATTTCATTAATTGAGTTTGGAGGTGAAGTTGGTTGGTGGAAAAAACGTAATAATTCAATCTAGGAAGAATCTGTCAACGTCGAAGAGTTAAATACTAACCTAGATTTGCCTAAACCCCTTCAGTCCCATTACGTAATTTTCATCATATTCTGGTTTTCATTAGACGATTTTCTTTAGTTTGTAATCTACCTATACGACTCAAATGGGTAAATATGATCTCGATAAACCCTCTTAGTAACATAGGTCCTTCTTAAACTGCATAACACCATCTAATCTTAGTCAGAATGAAAGGTAGAAAGGCGTCATGGTGCTGAAGCGGTTAAGAAGGCATATGTCGGTGTTTCTGGACCCCCATTTCCCTCATGTTTAGACACATTAGTTTTCAGATTTTATGGGAAGGCAGACCGTTTGTTTGGTCTATTTATTCATTTATTCATATATTTGTTTAGTTTCCTCCCTAGACCTCCATCAAGCTTATATTAGAAAAACACCCCGTAGACCCCCCTTCAAGATAAATTTGTACATTTTTCGGTACAAAAATGTCCCGGCCGAAGGCTCGCTCACCAGGAAATAATCGACACCTAAATGGCACGAAAGGTCTTAAAATTGACAACGAAATGGGGCGAAAGGTGTTAAAATTGCCAAACTAATGGGCTTTTAATCTCAAAACTAGAGGGGCTAAACATTAGGGAGAAGGGAGTCCAGACAAACGGTCTGCCTCCATTTAGGACGTTCAGGCTACAATTAATAACACACCATAATCTCCAACATTCCTGGTCTACTGGTCTACTGGTCTACTGGTCTACTGGTCTACTGGTCGCCTTCCAACGTCTTTTTCTGCCATCACTGCCATTTGTTAAGGGAGTCCATCTCGCTCTTTTTCTCTTTCTCTCCTTCTCTCTTTGGCTTGTATCCACCATTCAGACCCATTCAGCCTACTGTTTTCAGATGTTTACCCCCATCCAGGTGTCCATATTTTCCTGGCGAGCGGTAGCGAGCCAGCAGAAATATAAACAAAAACAAATAAGCAAGCTAAATTTGTAAATTTTTCGATAGAAAAATGTATCCGGCGAAGCCGGATTTTTCCATACAATGCTGGTTCGCTATCGCTCGCCAGGAAGAAATCGACACCTGGATGGGGATAAACGTCTTAAAACAGTTGGCTGAATGGATACAAGCCAGGGAAAGAAAGAAAAGAAGAGAAAGTTAAACAAAAACGGTGACCCCCCTTAAGCTAGCAGCATTATAATCCTCTTGCCCTGGTATTCGTTAACCACTTCGGTACCGGTGAGGTCTTTTCAATTACATTCTAGGTATAGTAGCTTAGGAAGGACGTCTACCAATGCAATGGCTACAGACTACCCCAATTCATCCTTTAAGCTACCATATATCCTTCCCAAGCTTCATAACATCGTGTAAATGTAGCTCAATTCAAATAAATACGTTGTCATCGGTACAGAAAGGGTTAATCTTCTTTTCCTGGTATTCATTATAATCCGTCTTCCGCCCTTCGAGGAACTCCTTGACTGGTCCGCCTTGAGCCCGTCTCCGGCACTTTACCGCTCCCGCTCCTGCTCTTTGTCCTCCGAGCTTCGCACTCTTAGGACAGCAGCGGCCAAATTAACCTCATTAATATTAATGTCCTTTCTGGAATCCCACCCACGTATATATTCCATCTGGATCACGGGCCCCACCTTCTCCGCTCCCGCCGCCACTACGCATTTCTGCCAGGTTAATATAATTCCTCAACCCTGCTCTCGGTCTCTTCTTTAACCCCTTCACCACCATGACGTAATGTTCATCCTATTCTAGTTACCATTAGACGATTTTATTCTGCATTTAAATCGGAGTCGGGGTGTTCGCTATGAGTTTACTTGATGACAAAAATTTCCCCTATAATCAAACATGCCGCATGTTTCCGAGACTTCTCAACCAAGAGAGCATTACAAACAGTAGATCTCAACCAGTGCCAACCTAAACAGACTATAGAGTCAATGTATAACACTGATTTAACTTAACCTTAGCTAACAGTCCTGGTTGAATAAGCACTGGTTGAGAGCTACTGGTCAAAACGGTCCGATGGTTCAGTCGTCTGGTCACCATACTCCAGTGATGCTCTTACTGCGGCTTAAAGTTGTTCTGACAGTATTTATTTTATGTTCACGTTGTCAGTTAACCCTTTCTGTACCA
The DNA here is from genome assembly GCA_032716605.1 of Paralithodes platypus. NCBI lineage: Eukaryota > Metazoa > Arthropoda > Malacostraca > Decapoda > Lithodidae > Paralithodes > Paralithodes platypus. Next base: position 10,089,093 of record CM064502.1, read on the forward strand.
GCGATGTCTGTTATATTTTATTGTAGCTATATGTAGACGATTTTATGCAGTTTAAGAAGGATCTGTGGTACTTAAAAGGGTTGAATGAGATATCAGAGATCCTTCCTGAACTGAATAACTTCAATTAGCAGTAGCGGTTGTTGTTGCTGGTCTATCAATGGTGATGGGCTGGTCTATCAATGGTGATGGGCTGGTCTATCAGAATGAGAGTTGAGCGTTCTCTGCCATACCCATAGCTTACTCTGACTGTTCCTTTTACTTATATATTATCTACTGTAGATCTCAAGTGACGGCGTCTTTTCCGTGGATTGACCTCCCTACTGCCAACCCTGGCAGATTGGGAGCCAAAGCGTCACATTTTTCCTTTGTCCTTCAACTTTCCCTTCATAATTGCTGAGGGGCACAGGGCCTTGGGTGGGGCTTTTGTTTCCCGGACGTTTCCGCACCCTCCTCAGCTCCCCGCCTTTGGGTGGCTTCGGTCACCTGGGCATTATTAGTGGTAAGCAGGGAGGGTTCTGTGGGGACGCTCGGTTATGGCATTGGCCTTGCTCGGGACCTTGGGGCTGCTCGGCCAGACAGCCTGAGGAACAGCAACAACAAAAAGCAGTAGCGGTTAACTCACCTTGTGTTCCTTATTTTTACAGTTATTTTATATTTGTGTTCCCCATCAAACCTTGCTTTAACCCCTTCTGCGCCATGACGGCATATTTGGTATTATTCCTTATCATTAAACCAATTGTATTCAGTTTAAGAAGGTTCTCTAGCAATCAAAAGGGTAATAACCATCTCATTTATATCTTTAACTCTCACATACACTTATTATTGTATAAAAAATAGCCTAATTAAAGTCAGAATAGTATTAATGGAAACATCAGTGAATACTGGAATTGATGCAAAGGTTTCATATCCTTTTTTATGTTACACTTCTCAATTTACTTGCTACTGATATTCTTCCTTCGTATCATAAAAGTATGTCCGTATTTTGTTAATATTGTTCTCATCTATTGCTTGTTACTATTGTTTAATCCATTTAGTATACCATAAAGCTTCTTTTCAATTGATTCTGGATATTATTGGACGATTTTATCACTTTTCATGAAAGACATGTGCGAATGTGAAGGTTAATAAGGGTAGACAACATTCCTTTCCTTTTTAGAGGTCTTTTCTAATTTGAATACAAACGTCTAATGGTAGCCAAAATACAGTGACAAATTTCATCATAACTGTCATTCTCTTGGTTCATTGGTTACATTGTCTGTTTTGTGTTGCGTTGTTTCGATGCAGCCTTTCCCTTTCGTCACGTTCCTCCGCCACTGTCATCATTCGTATTTCACTGTTTCCTACCACCGACGTTATTTATCCTAACTTCTCTTTACTACTGCATTATATATGAGGTAATTGGGATATGTATTCAATTTGTTCACGTGCACATGCCAGATTATGAGGTACATTATTCAAACAGCTTGGTAAAACAAACGAAAATAGTTGAGAAACAAAGACTCCAAAACTGTGTACCTTTGTTTCTGATACTATGTCTCTGGTATATATGTTACTGACAGTACACTGGTAAAGTTATGGGAGAGACGCACACTATATATACTTTACTTCACACCCACCCCTCTCCGACAAACTGGACATGGATAGGCACCACTTCTTTCTGTATTTCCTCACCGTACTCCACCTACTTAGTACTCCACCTTAGTTTCGTTAACTGTCTTGATGGTGTAATGGTTAGTGTTTAAGATCTGTATGCGGTAACCCAGGTTCGAATCCCGAGATGATCACATGCTTTCATTAATGTAATTGGGAGGTGTTTGGTGTTGGGAGTGAGAAGATTATGAATATTAAATCATCATTGTGGATCCATACATGACTTAATTTGGTGTTGCCATATCAATAAAACGTATACTAATTCTATATCTAGTATTTAATATAACATACAATCTTCTGTAGGTATATACGGTACTGTATACTACATGCTTAAAGTACCATAGTTATAGTCAGTTATTCTGTAGGTATATACGGTACTGTATACTACATGCTTAAAGTACCATAGTTATACTGTAGGTATATACGGTACTGTATACTACATGCTTAAAGTACCATAGTTATAGTCAGTTATTCTGTAGGTATATACGGTACTGTATACTACATGCTTAAAGTACCATAGTTATAGTCAGTTATTCTGTAGGTATATACGGTGCTGTATACTACATGCTTAAAGTACCATAGTTATAGTCAGTTATTCGGTATTAGTGGGCAATTTATTCTAGCAATGTGTTACCTAATTGTGCTTCTCCCATCTTGCACCTGATTCTCTTTCCGCCAACCTGACTCTTAATCCGAGCAGTCTGCCCCCTACTGTTTCTCTACCTCAGCTTTGAACCTGTATTCCAAACAATGAGTTATTCTGATTCATACATTCGTCCCCTTAACCCTAACACTTGATATTCAACTCCACCTCTCCCCTGGAATTATGCATTTGTACCCAAGTCCCTGATATTCCTTCTTCAAATTGACTGCTTCGCCAAGGTAGCATTTCCCTCAACTTTCATTCTCCCTTTGTTCTTATAAGAGTATCTTTGAACCCTTAACTCTCTGTCCTTCTACACTAGTGTCCATTACATTTATCCCTTATTCTCTTTTCTTTCCAGGATCTTCTAAGTGCATCCCTGCCACTTACTTTTATTTTGCTAAGTTGTCCTTTAGTTATATATAGCAGTTTTCCCCTCAACGTTGTTTATAAACTGGACCTTGCAAGTGGCATCCCTGCAATGTCCTCCACTACAATATTCACACTTTCCCAATCTTTCCCATTGACCAAGCAAGCAATATTTCGAGCCCTGAATTGTAATTAAACAAATAAATAATAATAATATAAAAATAAAAATAAAATAAAAAATAAAACATAATATTAATGGAATAATAATAACAATAACAACAATAATACTACTACTAATAATAATGATAATAATAATCTAAAATAATATATGCATATGATAACCCTGTAGTTTTCTTTAACCCTAGCAAGTACTATCCTTGCTTCTGATTTGTCTTCCCTACACCTATTCCGTAGCCCAACAATATTATTTGTTCAACCTCGTTTCCTCTTCTGAACCTACGAATTGACACCCATCCCCCAACTCTTATTATGTCAAACCTATCACCTACCTTCCTGTCTCTGGTCCCTACCTCTCCTTTGGACCTAGTAAGTTATATATGTATGCCAAGCCTATCCCCTACCCCTGCCTCTGGTCTTAGTAAGTCATATATTTTTCTCCGATTATTTATTTGCTTAACCTATCCCCTATCCCTGCCTCTGGACCTAGTAAGTCATATCCCTTTCTCCGATTCTCTTTTTGCCAAAATCAATCCCCTACCCCTACCAAAGGTCCTAGTAAGTCATATCCCTTTCTCCGATTCTCTTTTTGCCAAAATCAATCCCCTACCCCTATCAAAGGTCCTAGCAAGTCATATCCCTTTCTCCAATTCTCCTTTTGCCAAACCTATTCCCTACCTCTGCTTTTAGACCTAGTAATTCATATCCCATTCTCCGATTCTCTTTTTGCCAAACTTATCCCCTACCCTTGCCTCTGGTCTTAGTAAGTCATATCTCTTTCTCCAATTCTCTTTTAGCCAAACCTATACCTACCCCTGCCTCTGGACCTAGTAATTTATATCTCTTTCTCCGATTCTCTTTTAGCCAAACCTATCCCCTACCCCTGCCTTTGGTTCTAGTAATTCATATGCCTTTCTCAGATTCTCTTTTTGACATACCTATCCCCTAACCCTGCTTTTCCTTTGGACCTAGTAAGCTATATTCCTTTCACCGATTATTTTGTTGTCTAACCTATACCCTAGTAAGTCATATTCCTTTCTCCTATTCTCCTGTTTACCTAGCCTATACCTATCCTTGCCTCTGGTCCTAGTAATTCATATCGCTTTTTTCCTATTCTCTTTTTGCATAACCTATCCCCTAGTAAGTCATATCCCTTTATCCTATTCTCCTTTTTGCCGAACCTATTCCCTACCCCTGCCTCTGTCCCCTGTCTCTGTCTCTGTCTCTCTCTATCTCTCTCTCTCTCTCTCTCTCTCTCTCTCTCTCTCTCTCTCTCTCTCTCTCTCTCTCTCTCTCTCTCTCTCTCTCTCTCTCTCTCTCTCTCTCTCTCTCTCTCTCTCTCTCTCTCTCTCTCTCTCTCTCTCTCTCTCTCTCTCCTGCCAGCGTGCCCCTTCTGGCCCTCAAGGGAGATTTAGCCCCGTCCTGATGTGGAACTCCAGGACGCAGACAATGACACCGCCACTTGCCAAGATTTAGTTGAATGGTCGTCGCAGGATCACGTCGCCTGAGCCCCCGGAATATTGCCAGGGAAGAGCAGTCGGGGCCCTTTAGATTACTTTTATCCGGCTGTTTTGTTATCTTTCTCTCCTTTTCTCTCTTTCCCTGGCTTGTATCCATTCGGCCCCATTCAGCCAATTGTTTTTGGAAGTGTATTTAGCTTGCTGTCAAAACAAAAATATATATGTGCTGGCTCGCTACCGCTCGCCAGGAAAATATTGACACCTTGATGGGGGTAAACGTCTGCGAAATATTGCCAGGGAGCAGTCGGGGCCCTTTAGACTACACACAGATCCGGTAACTTTTATCCAATTCCCTGCATACATTAAGTGTGTTCGAAGTTTAATTTGTTTTTGTAATATCGTAGCTTCACTTAAAAGGGCGACATTTTAATGCCAAAGTGTTTGAACATTCACTTACAAAGGCTGTTCGTTACTATCTATCTATCTATCTATATGCTCAGGCCCAATCCCCATTTTGGGGGTAACCGACTCAAGACAGAGCAACAACAGGGAAAACACAAAAACAACACAAAACAAAAAATAAACAGATAAAACACACAAACTCTCACACAACCAGGTCACCCAGGAGAAGACCCAGAGACCAGGGTTACCAAGGTCGCTCCAGCACTCCCCCGGCCCCTGACCACCCGGAGAGGTTCCGATCTCGGCAGGCAGACATGCAGCGGAGCCAAACCCACAAGCCACACTTCCAGGCACACCCTTCATATTAATCGTCTCCCCGGGCCAGGCGCCTTATGGGCTATTATCTAGTCCAACTTACGCCCGACCCCTTACTCCAAATGACCACGTGTTCACTCAACTATTCACAAGCATTCTCCATTCACTCCTGTCCACCACCACTTCCCCTGCCTGATCTATAGTCATTCCTCTATCATCCAAAGCCTTTCTTACACAGTCTCTCCATCTCAATGGGGGTCTTCCTGCCCTTCTATCTCCCCTTGTACCTGACTCACATATTCTCTTTGTAAGCCTTTTGTTACGTCCTGGGATATATAAACACTGGGCTCTTTCTATTGGACTAGGTATGCGGCAACAAGCAACAACGGAAAACGCTAGATCCAACCCTTATCTATAAACACAGGCAACAAACCACCCTAAACCGTCAAGAGTCCTGCCTGGACAACGAGGTATCCTATGACTCGGTTACAGGGTGCACGCACTATAGACTGCTGATAGTCAAGCAGGCTATATAAAAGATCACACAATTAAGTTGACTTAAAGCTTCAAGGAAAAGATAGATGACGGAATTAAATTGCAGAAACAATTTAATAACAAACTAGAAGAAAGTACATTTAACGTTACGTTAATTAATACAACTAATCACCCCTGCGTGAAAGAAGGTGAAAGCAAACAGTCCTCAAAACATCGTACAGGTAGACAAGATGCGGGTTTCTAAACTGCATGCGGATACTGTAGGATCTGATGCTTAGCAAAGAAAATACGTTACGGATTTAGAGAACTCTTAACTCATAAGCAGGAATAAATACTAGTGATAGGCCATACAGTGTATAATGGCATAGGTATAATTAAATAAAGGCAGCAACTCGCAACATAACCACATACAGGTGTGCTTCTCACTCTTAGTCAGGCAAGCCTGCTCGGACAGAGTCTCTAAGCCACACCCTGACTCACAATGCTCACAAAAACGGTAAACTGTGGCACAATAACAAGCATACAGAGCTGATAAACCCCTAGCTGTTAATCTGCCAGGTGGCAGAGGTCTAGCCGGAAGGATATAGGCTTCGGATACCCGGGCTGAGCCACCTGCTCTAGCCTAGGGACGTTCCCAAGTCTGTGCGCCAAATTACTCTAATTGAAAGGGTGCTCTCTTGAGAGACTCAGATCACAAGTATCTGACTCTCTCCTGGCGACCCTAAAACAAAAGCAAGACGTGCTAGCGCAGTGCTGAGTGGACTAGGCAAGGGCCCTCACACAACACAACGCTAGACACACAGGGACACAGACAAGAAAATGCCCCCAGACTCCCACGGGTATCCTAGTAAAGTCGTGCGGGTCCACAGGACTCGCACCAGCAGACTTTACTTAAAGGATCGCAAAAAGCCTCCCCTCCGGTCTTAGCCCCTGCTAACCTGACACAAGAACACACTAGCAAGCATGAAACCACCAAATATGAGACAACAAAAAAGCTTCCTAGGTCTCATTAACAATTACATCTCTGCATAAGGCCCAAAATCCTATCTAGTTATCTGAGAGCTCGTCGTTAATACAATAATAGATATAAGGTCTATCAAGGGGATGGGATAATTAAATAGATTGGTGAAGTAGTGGAAAGAAGGTATACAACGTAAGAAAAACAGTTTCTAAGTGGGGTTGAGAGGGATAGATATTAAGGGGGTCCGAAGGGTACGACAGTGAGGTGAGCTCTGAGTCTTGAATCTGTCTGGACCCCGCACTAGGCATGCAGAATACATCCCAGGCTTGGCAACACTCAACACAGTTGCCGGGTCAAAATCGTCTACCCCGTGCGTGAGTCGAAACTAAGCCTAACGTTGCAATCAAATGTATGTGGCAACATCAGGCTCGTCCCAAGCTAGACTCTCCGCTCGAAGCAACGTCCCCCAGCCGGTCTCTCTCCCGCTCGTCTCCTCCCACTCTCACTAGACTTACATCTTATATATTATAATGAAACAATCAACTATCGAGAATAAAATATACTAAGATGCGTTGGTTTAGAATAAGGGCAGCTACAAGCTGTGAAACAACATAAGAATATCCCAGACATTAGTTACATTGTCGTAGGATATATACTAAGGAAAAGCCGGCCGGCCGGCTGCCACCAGCCGGTTTCTAAACGGCTGGGCAGCCGACGCGCGCGCATGCCCGCACGTGGCTACTATGCAGAAGCGTCACACTTTCATCTCCCATTCGTTCTACATGACCATACACTATTCGCAATTATTTTCCTAGCCAATATTTATCCATTTTGAACATTTCAAATCATAACAAATACGTCAATACAAACTATGAATTTCACCTCACAATTTCCACTATAACAACATGATGCGCTACATATGTAATGTATTACATATGGTCAAGTACATATAATTTTGTGTGAATAATGGGCTACAAAACGAGACAATTAACGTCACCAGTGTCTTACTCTGTCTCTATTGAATGGTCTTTAGGAGGCAAGAGGGAGGAAGAATGTTACTATCCTTGTCGTATCTTTCCACTACATTTACTATTGTGGAATCAGTGGCGCAATATACAATATATACAGGATACGATATATATATATGTTAAATATAATTAAAGAACAAGGTATATCTTTTATGTTTTGCCTGTTCACTACTTGTTATATTTGGATATTTAGTGTATGCACCATATCTTGGAAATTCATGTTTATTTATATCTAGACGTTTCGTGCAACTTTGCACATCTTCAGTAGACTTGTAACGTATTAAAACATGTATAACTACTCGGGTATAAAACAAAATAGAATAAGATAAATTCAAACATATATTTAATGAACGTGGCACGTTCATATATTATATGTGTTCGCATTTACATATGATAACTTATTTCTATATCAAGGCACAGACGCTTGAGATGACTACTAAACGCTCTTTTTCTCTAAGGATATAACAAAATGACAAGGCATGCAATAAAACTCTTTTGTGATCGCCGATCTCGTTCTTATGTTCGTCATTTTGCGAGATAGCCAGCTTACTTAATTTTATAGTATATAATGAACTACTAGAGTGAAGACCGAGGAATAATGTTAGCTAAGCTACAATATAATTTAGTGATATACGTGAAAGTAAACACTGTTATAATGTAAGTAATTCACTCCCGCTGAACAAACCAGATATTCCATGCAAGGTAAAAATGTCATCTCATTACCCAACTCGAACAGAAAACAGCGATGTTTTCATATTAGGATTTAGCATTCATGATTGGTCTGAATAGTTAGGTACCCACGCAGCTTTGTTATGAAAATACATTAATCTATCTTATTTTCAATACAAATGTTTCATAGTTATGTATTGTTCAAGTCTCGAGTTGCGTAATTAACCGACTCAGTACCAGGGACGTCCTTTTCATCATATCCTGGCAGCTATTAGACGATTTTATTGCGCTTAGGAAGGGTATCTAACAGTAATACGGCTTCCAACTATCTCAACCAACCCTTTAATCTACCACAGATCCTTCCTAAGCTGCATAATACTGTCTAAATACAGGTAGAATATAATATATAACACACGTCGCTGGTACTCAAAGGGTTAAAGACTTAAATTAATGTATCACGTAACAGGTAAGTTATGGAAAATGCAGACTGTGGATGGCTCCGGGACTGGGTCATATGATGCCCTGGAAAACATATCTATAGCACAGTCTAACTGGAGCTCTCTTGGAGCACAGTTTTCTCCCTCAGCCGCCCTTGCAGTATTCCCTACCTCCTCCTACCACAGTCAAACTAGTTATATGCATATATTATGTTGTGTTCTCATTCTCCAGATGAGCACTATAAGCATCCTGCTTGAAATTATTGGCAAAAGTAAAATCAAATTTAAATATCTTTGGTCACTAATTTACTTAACACTTTAATTCAGAAGTTGCCACACAGAGAGTGCGAAAGAAAATTAGCAAAGCTATTCCTCATAATCTCTGACCTAAATAAATATACGTGGGGCTCCTTGTCATATAACTACCAGCAGTACCGGCGACCATAGTCTGTACAATAAATGAAACAGACCTTGTGCTTTTCCACAACTGCCCCTTCATTCCTTTTTACAGATTCATGACGTAGGAGGACGGGTTTTATTGCTCTATGTGTTCCCCAAATGGTTCCTTCTACTGCCATTACTCGCAATTTCCTGATCTTTATAGTGCATCATTGCTGCAAGAACAGACCCGGTTGATAATATATTTTGGTTTATCCTTTCCAGCATGGCGTTGTGTCACAAGAGTGGTTGATTTACTTTGTATAAAACAAATCTATCAAACATCTCCTGGGCAGTTATTATATTCATACTATTTTCTATACTCCATATATTATTCAATTCAGTGAACTTTCTCTCTCACTCTCTCTCTCTCTCTCTCTCTCTCTCTCTCTCTCTCTCTCTCTCTCTCTCTCTCTCTCTCTCTCTCTCTCTCTCTCTCTCTCTCTCTCTCTCTCTCTCCTTCCTTTCCCAGTTAGCTTGATTGTATTTTGAAATACTAATGTGAAAGGTGATTGCAGAGTTTATCAGTATTGCATATTGAGGTAGCAGGTCCGGTAGATAGCCATGAACTGTGACTAATTGTGTTATTCTTAAGTCCTTCAGTAACATGACGTTTTCTCCATTAAATTTGTTGACAACTCTATATTATTTTATACAGCTTAAGAAAGCTAAACCCACAGATTGGAAAGATAATTTATTGTGAAGCAACAACAGTCTCCACTCATCTATAGTCCTCAGCAGGTGTGATTGAAATATTCTCTCTCTAGCTTTCGCTCTCTCGCTAGCTCTCACACACACACAACAACGCTCTCTCTCTCTCTCTCTCTCTCTCAAAACACGAAAAACATTATTTTGCCGTTATTCAAAAGCATTGTTAAGGCCGCGTCATACAGAGGCCGAACGTACTAGGACAAAGTCCCGAATAGGATGACTTGCAAAAAATATTCAAATTTCAGGCGGGTCGGGTATATTCTGCACAATTCGGCATACGTTCCTGAATATTCGTAGGTTGGTCTGATGTTGGTCTGATGTTGTTCATGTATGTTGCCGACATTCCGGAGAGTCGGGAAAAAATTAGTGGCTACACTAAATTTCCACATACATTCGGGTAAAAAAAACGTTACAAAATGGTCGGATGTTGGTCGGGAATTATTCGTAACTCGTTCGGAAGTTGTTCTGATTAATTCGTAGTTCGGTCTTCTGTTTCGGGACTTGTTCGGTACTTTTTTCAATTGCCGAATTTGTTAGGAACTACCCGAACAAATCCCGAACAAATCCCGAACAATTCCCGACAAAACTTCGATAAATTCACGATGAATCCCTCGTATTCCAGAATAAAACCCGCACGAGTTACTACGATATTTCAGAACAAGTTACGATAAAATTCAGACAAATATACGAATAATGTAGGATGTCTGCTCGATGTATCTTGTTTAATTAGGAATTAAATCCGAATTGATTTCGAACAAGTAGAATTAGCCTCCTTCTAAAATTAGAGGTTCGCTATTGCTCGCCAGGAAAAAATCGACACCTAACAGGCACGAAAGGTCTTATAGGCTAATATTGATAACAGAATGAGGCGATAGGTCTCAAAATAGCCAAACTAACGGAACGAACGTCTTAAACCTCAAAACGAATATGCTAAACATGTGGGAGAATGGGGTCCAGAAAAAGCGAGCATGTTATAGATACCGATACCGTACCTCTGTTCTGCCTCTGGGTTCGAACACTACGATTATTTATGGGTATATCGTTATTCTGGCCTTCATTAGTTGATTTGATTGAGATTAGGAAGGACAATAATTAGGTTAGGCTACGTTAGTCTTACGTTAGGTGGTACATTATAATACAGTAAACTCGATTACAATACTTTGTTATTATAGCCTACATTTTGTATAGGTGTATTTGAAAACGAATGAGAGGTGGAAGGATGGAGTGAGGAAGTACTGTACATGAACAAAGGCGGTGCTGGTTGGGGGGAGGGGCGTCGACTGACTGGGGACAGAGGTGCTACAGTCGTAAAACAGTCTGATGTTGTTCTCATAATGTTCTTCTCTATCGGTTGCTTGTCGACATCTCATCGGTTAAGTTTGGTTAATTATCCTAAAGCATTCCAATGTCATTCGGATCTGTGTCTGATGATTCGGGTATGGTCGAAAATCATTCTTTGCATAACGAGTGTAAGTTCGATTCATGTTCAGTAGTTGTTCGAGATTTTGTCGTAGGTCGTTCTTGACTATCGGATATTATTCTGAACTCGTTCGGGCCATGTTCGTAATCTTCAAATTTCGGGAGAGTCTCGGCTGTATTCGGTAAAAATGTGCAAGTCATCCTATTCGGGAACTTGTCCTCCAACGTTCGGGCTCTGTATGACGCGGCCTTTAGACCCCATCTTGAATATGGCGTTCAGTTCTGGCCCCTGTATCTCAAGAAGGACATTAAAAAACTCGAATCTGTGCAGCGTAGAGCAACTAAACTAATTCCCTCTCTGAAAAACAAGCAATATTATGAAAGATTCAAGACATTAAATTTGTTCTCGCTAAAGAAAAGGAGGTTGGGAGGCCAACTTATCGAGTGGTTTAAGATACTAACGGAATTTGACAGAGTATAGTTATCAGTGCACTGTTCACGAATAATAATAATGCTGCAACCCGAGGTAATGCAATGAAATTAATTAGAAAAAAGTCATTCCTAGATGTGACACAAAATGTCTTCACATACAATGTGGCTAAAAAGTGGAATAGTTTACCAAGGGAGGTGGTCGACAGTAATTATATTGATACGTTTAAGAAAAGACTGGACGATCATCTAATGAAGATTGGATTAATATGAATTAATCAGTAGGCATGTGTAATTTCCTTTTCAAACTAATTTCTTCCTATACTATATAAAAACTTTCCTTGTGGGCATTTCCTGACCCACAAGGTTACACTTCATCCTATTTCCCGGTACGGCTTTTTAGCCTGAGGGAGCGGAGGGTGGGGAGAGAGCCTTTACTGTCCTATTCTTCCACTCTAAACAGTCTGTCTAGTAGTATTAAGGCCGGACCACCTAGTTGGGACCACAAGATCTGTGTGGTCTGAGTATCTGTGTAACTCTCTCTCTGTCCTTCTATATATTTGTGTGAGGTAAGCTTCGGGCCAAGGTCTTCCCTGTGGCCGTGATAAGACTCCTGGGATATGTTAATGTTAACTCGTAGGCCGCCCTGAGTTATGTTAATGTTAACTCGTAGGCCGCCCTGAGTTAACTCGTAGGCCGCCCTGAGTTAACTCGTAGGCCGCCCTGAGTTAACTCGTAGGCCGCCCTGAGTTAACTCGTAGGCCGCCCTGAGTTAACTCGTAGGCCGCCCTGAGTTAACTCGTAGGCCGCCCTGAGTTAACTCGTAGGCCGCCCTGAGTTAACTCGTAGGCCGCCCTGAGTTAACTCGTAGGCCGCCCTGAGTTAACTCGTAGGCCGCCCTGAGTTAACTCGTAGGCCGCCCTGAGTTAACTCGTAGGCCGCCCTGAGTTAACTCGTAGGCCGCCCTGAGTTAACTCGTAGGCCGCCCTGAGTTATTCCCAGGACCATTGTTGAGGGCCCAGGCTGTCACACGCCTCGGCCTTTCACAATATAGTCCTTCTTTCATCAGTACGACATATTGACGTATTTAAGCTACTCGCATAATTGTAGATATGTCTTTCCTGACTATTTAAACTCGTATCCAGCGTTTACATTTACGCCGGTATATCGTGTGCAACAATATTGTTTTAATGACTTCCACATACGTTAAATATGTTTGCTACCAGTAAACATTTCCAAAAAATACAGACCTAATGAAATTTAGCGAATAATACAATTCGTAGTAGGGTGAGACAGATGGGTAGTCTTCTTACTTGAGTACTATAAATAACCTGCTTGAAATTATTGGCAGAAGTAAGATTAATTTTAAATATCTTTGGTCACTAATTTACTTTACCACTTTAATTCAGAAGTTACTACACACGGAGTGTTGAAACAAATTAGTAAAACTATGTATCATAATCTCTCACCTTTTGAAACAGTAAATAGAAACCTGATGTTTGTGTTGTCCCATGAGGGGAAGTTCACTGTGGTAACCTGGATAATATGACCCTTTGTACCAGGCTGGGTAACTCGTCCAACTTTACTATTAAGCTGGGGTCACACCAGGGCTTGTATCCGATTCTAGGCTCAGAGTCATTCTATCCGATTCAAACTATACTAAAGAAAGGTTGTTATTCGACCAATTCCACTCTTACTTTTGAGTTCAGTTAAAGTTCCCAATTTAAAATCTTAAAACCCGAATGAATTATCCAAATACAAAACAGTGGACTTATTGAAAATATTGCCGGTACTACGATCGGATAAAGATTATCGGATCCAGGTGCCCGTGTGACACAGGCTTTCAGTTAGTTAGTTAGTCAAAATAGAACTTCAGAGGCTATCAAACCTAGTGGATTATTAAGCCAGCATACAGTACTGTAAGTGACCCGAACTCAGCCAAGGCGGACTATTTAGTGGGTGTGGTAGTACGTCATAGTGTGTCTCACATGCTCGCACCCAGTCGAGGGACACCTCGACGACGCATACAGACTAATAAACACACACAACAAAGCCATTCCAACAGCTTCCTCTATCTACAACACCCCTTCTCTGCAATCTACACTTTCCCAGCCGTATGATCCTAGTGTACTGTCTGATGGCATAATGGGATTCCAAATCTAAATAAGAAGGTTAGGACTGGAGCCTTTCTGCGAGAATTCCAGTCCTATGACCTCGCTTTTAGAGTTGTCCTGAGTCTATTTACTACTATTCCCTCCCTTCTCTCTCCCAAGCTTGTTAGCCCGGGTACGCAGACCGTCGCTTTAGAGTCACTCCGGGATTTACCGCTGTCATTTTTCCCCGTTTTGAAGACACTTACCCGGTCCCGCGAGGCCTCATCCGGGATTCAGCGGGGGCCGGGGGGATCTGAGTTACGGGAGCCAACCTCGCTTTTTTTCTCTTTCTCTCCCTCTCTCTTTGGCTTGTATCCATTTGGCCCCATTTAGCCTACTGTTTTAAGACGTTTACCGCCACCCAGGTGTCGATATTTTCCTGGCGAGCAGTAGCGAGCCAGCATATATATATTTTTGTTTTGACAGCAAGCTAAATTTGTAAATTTTTCGTTAGAAAAATGTCTCCGGCGAAGCCGGTTTTCTACATACAATGCTGGGTCGCTATCACTCGCCATGAAGAAATCGACACTTGGATGGGGATAAACGTCTTAAAACAGTTGGCTGAATGGGGCCGAATGGATACAAGCCAGGGAAAGAGAGAACAGGAGAGAGAAAAAAAAATGGTGAACCCCCTTAAAGACACTTACCCGGTCCCCCGAGGCTTAATCCGGGATTCAGCGGGGGGGGGGGGGATCTGAGTTACGACGGACAGCGCAAAACAGACCACGAATTAATAGGGTCTTCCTCCTTCCTTTGTTGTTTGTAACTTGCTTGCTTGTTCGACAAGGGGAATCCACGCAATGCGAGCAGCTCATTATTATCGCGCCTCCTTAACTGGGAATGTATTGCGTGAAATGCATGTTAAGTGTTTATGTATCGTTGGAATGGCTGTGGATGTGTGTGTAGTCTGTATTTTAGCCAATTGGCGACATCTGGAAACGAAGGCTTAGGGTTACTCTGTACGATACCATTTTCACTACGGTACCAGTCTCACCCGAAGGCTTAGGTTGACCAGTAGCTTAGGTTGACCAGTACGATACCCATCTCACCTTGTAACCGATCACTAACCCCAGATGGGACATCACAACTTCGTCCACTTATACCAGGTTCCTATTTATACTGCTAGGTGAACAGAGGCTACACCATTAGGAAACTTGCCCAAATGTCTCTTCCGCGCCCGGGTCTCGAACCCGGGACCTTCTGGTTGTGAGCCAGACGTGCTATCAGTTACGCCACAGGGATGTGTGTGTGTGTGTGCTTGTTTGTGTACATGTGTGTGTATGTTTGTGTATGAGTGTGTGTGTGTGTTTTTTTTTTTTTTTTTTTCTATGTCATTGAGGGAGGCAAAAGGCATAACTACCTATAGCGAGTGCCTCCCCCATGGTTGAAAGAGTGACAGGGCCAAAATCAAGGGACGTTCGAGCCAAAATGCCTGGACACACTGACTGTGAAGCAAGTTAAGTCATAGGAAGAGGGAAAGACTGATTCTGGGAGAGAGTTCCAGAGCTCAGCTGTTGACTAGAAGAAAGTTTGAGAGTAACGTTTCACTCTTGGGTTGGAGAGTTGCACAGAGTAGGGGTGGGATTGAGTTGCAAGACGGGTACCACGTGCCCTACGTAAAGGAGGTGGTATGCACTGGGATAGCTCTGAGGAACACTGATTATTATAGTAGCGATAGAATAGCGAGAGAGATGCAACATTGCGGCGGAGAGAGAGAGACTGCAGAGAGTTGGTGAGTGGATGGGAGTTAATGATACGAAAGGCCTTCCTTTCAACTTTGTCTAGGAGAGCGGTGTGAGAGGAACCTCCCCACACATGTGAACAATACTCAATACAAGGGCGCACTATGCCCCTGTACAGAGCAAGAAGCTGTGCAGGGGAAAAGAACCCCCTAAGGCGGTTGAGCACACCCAGCTTCTGGGAGGCTGCCTTAGCAAGACTGGTAATATGGTCCTTCCAATTGAGAGCAGACGAAAAAGAGACACCAAGAATATTGAGAGAAGATGAAGGGTTGATTTTTGCATTGTTGAAGAATATGGGATAGTCCGCTGGGAGATCCTGCTATCTATATTTATCTATCTATATGAGTGTTTGTTTTTGTAAGTAATGTATACCAGAATGAGAGAGAGAGAGAGAGGTTTCTGTTTTACACTGGATTACTCTAATTATGACCAACAGAACAATTCATATAATATGTATATACAGTATAATATCTATATATACCGTATATATATATATATATATATATATATATATATATATATATATATATATATATATATATATATATATACTGTATATATATAATTATATATATATATTTTTTTTTCTTTAATACATACGAGGTTGAAAGAAATGGCAATTTCTGCGTTGGAAATTTTATTATTCAAAGTTACCAGGTCTCTGATAAGTTTTCACTGGGTGGTACGAAGTAGATGAATGAGATTAGCAAAATTCATGGTGGTACAGGGTTACATTAATGTACATGATGATACAGGATATACGACGCCTTTCACTGGACAACCAGCATTATCAAGTAAGGATAGAATGATATAAAAGGTAAACAGGAAGGGTATATATAGAGGGTGGAGGATCAGAGGAGGCGAAAATCAGGGGGCAAATGTCTGCTATTGGTGGAGGGGTATTCTAGGAGAGAAAAAGAGAGAACCGCTTCACGCATGCGCACTGGATGCGGGAAGGTGGTGGTCGGTTGGCGGGGTCGAAGCTGATTGGCTGCGTGTCGAGGGGCGTGGCCTAAGTTGCGTAGTACGTGTGGCGCCGGCAGAAGACGAAGCTGAAGGAGGTAGCGTGGGGGGCTGCGTCAAGGGCACCGGGGGGCGAGGGGGGGCGTTTGGTCCTGTAGGAAAGTGCCTTTTGGCAGAAGGAAGGATCTGAAGGTCCAGAGTTTGGTTGTTGATGTTGGGATGTAAGGCTTGGATATATAATGCTTTGAGTATAGGTAATCTCTTTGGGTCACTTTCTTTATCGAGTATGGTGGTGTGTTTCTCTAACTCATTGCGTGTGAGGTGGGAGTGCTTAGGGATGAGATAGTGGTCTTTGATGGCTCCAGCCTGAAGGTGAAGAGTTAACCGACGTGAATGATGAGTCTGCGTCATACCAATATAGGAATGAGGTCCACAGTCCTCAAAATTACAGGTATGTTGGTAAATGACGTGATCGTCGGTCATAAATTATTAATTTGAAACAAAAATCAAAACAAAATCAAATTAATAATTTATTACAAATCCCCCAAGACCTCCAACCTCGTTCTCCGCAACAAACCAGCTTCCACCAAGATAAAGAGCCCGATGACCGACGATCACGTCATTTACCAACATACCTGTAATTTTGAGGACTGTGGACCTCATTCCTATATTGGTATGACGCAGACTCGTCATTCACGTCGGTTAACTCTTCACCTTCAGGCTGGAGCCATCAAAGACCACTATCTCATCCCTAAGCACCCCCACCTCACACGCAATGAGTTAGAGAAACACACCACCATACTCGATAAAGAAAGTGACCCAAAGAGATTACCTATACTCAAAGCATTATATATCCAAGCCTTACATCCCAACATCAACAACCAAACTCTGGACCTTCAGATCCTTCCTTCTGCCAAAAGGCACTTTCCTACAGGACCAAACGCCCCCCCTCGCCCCCCGGTGCCCCTGACGCAGCCCCCGCGCTACCTCCTTCAGCTTCGTCTTCTGCCGGCGCCACACGTACTACGCAACTTAGGCCACGCCCCTCGACACGCAGCCAATCAGCTTCGACCCCGCCAACCGACCACCACCTTCCCGCATCCAGTGCGCATGCGTGAAGCGGTTCTCTCTTTTTCTCTCCTAGAATACCCCTCCCCCAATAGCAGACATTTGCCCCCTGATTTTCGCCTCCTCTGATCCTCCACCCTCTATATATACCCTTCCTGTTTACCTTTTATATCATTCTATCCTTACTTGATAATGCTGGTTGTCCAGTGAAAGGCGTCGTATATCCTGTATCATCATGTACATTAATGTAACCCTGTACCACTATGAATTTTGCTAATCTCATTCATCTACTTCCTGCCACCCAGCGAAAACTCATCAGAGACCTGGAAACTTTGAATAATAAAATTTCCAACGCAGAAATTGCCATTTCTTTCAACCTCGTATGTATTAAAGAAAATTTATTACCTGGCTTTACTAACATATATATATATATATATATTGAGTATATATCACAAATACACGTGAGCCACTAAATGTTTCTAATTTCTCAGTGGGGATCGAACCACCGACCGTCAGGACGATAGCCAACGCTTTAATCAACTACACCACGGCAGTCTAAAAGACACTCAACCCTCTATCCTATTTATGTTAAGGAGAAGGGAAACCCACTAGGCGAATATATTTCAATTCATACCTAGTCGTAGGATCCATATTCTAGAATATACAAGGATTTCTGAGTGTCCCGACGCAACTCGGGCCGAAATTGATTTAATTTAATTCTAACCCACCAAACATGAGAGTTACAAATATTGAGTATATATCACAAATACACGTGAACCACTAAATGTTTCTAATCTCTCAGTGGGGTGTATACATCTCACGTCTATTTGTGATATATACTCAGTATTTGTAACTCTCATTTGTAAATAGGATAGAGGGTTGAGTGTCTTTTAGACTGCCGTGGTGTAGTTGATTAAAGCGCCGGTTATCGTCCTGACGGTCGGCGGTTCGAACCCCACTGAGAGATTAGAAACATTTAGTGGCTCACGTGTATTTGTGATAATATATACTCAATATTTTTAACTCTCATGCTTGGTGGGTTAGAATTAAATTAAATCAATTTCGGCCCGAGTTGCGTCGGGACACTCAGAAATTCTTGTATATGGATCCTACGACTAGGTATGAAGTGAAATATATTCGCCTAGTGGGTTTACCTTCTCCATACCATAAATAAGATAGAGGGTTGAGTGTCTTTTAGACTGCCGTGGTGTAGTTGATTAAAGCGTCGGCTATCGTCCTGACGGTCGGCGGTTCGAACCCCACTGAGAGATTAAAATATATATATATATATATATATATATATATATATATATATATATTAATTATACTGTATATAATTGTACAAATTATATGAACTGTTTTCCCAAGCTCCAAATTAGAATACCAAGAATATTTAATTTTTATTCCGCTATTTAGAAATACTTTGCAAGAGAGATAAATGCTAAAACGAAGGGAAATTGAGAGGGAGACAGTAGACGAAAAACGACAAACAAATAAAGATTGACGAGGAAGATTGTGTCCGGGAATGACTGGCAAATAAAAATGCCATTTGTATACGCTCTGGGATTTACTTTATGTGCTGGACGGCATTGAACGAGCGAGCGAGAGAGAGCTACATAGAGCTACATAGATACACAGACCTCAAGGTCCTTACTAGGCAGTCTGGCCTTACAAACTATATATATATATATATATATATATATATATATATATATATATATATATATACATATACACACATTTATACACATACACACATACATACATATATATACAGTATATATATACATATACAGTATATACATACTGTACAGTGCATACACATACACATACATACATACATAATATATATATATATATATTTTTTTTTTTTTTCATATCACCCCAGCCCTCTGTAGATAGAGGTCAAGCCTTCCCTTGAAAGCGTTTATTGTGTCGTTCTTTACCACTCTCGCTGGTAGTTTATTCCACTCTGTCGCCATACTGTAGGTGAAGAAACTCTGTGACATCTAGGTTTGCCTTTTTTATTTTTTATTTCATTCCATTTCCGCGAGTTTGATTAGTATTGTTTAATGTGAATAGTGCATTTACATCGACTTTGTCGAAACCTTTTATTATCTTAAAGCACTCAATGAGCTGACCCCTCAACTTCCTCTTTTTTAATGAGAACCGGTTCAATCGTTTAAGTCTTTCTTCATGTGATTTATTTCTTAATGAGGGTATCATCTTCGTCGCTCTACGCTGTACTGACTCGAGTCTTACAATGTCCTTGATCAGATAAGGTGACCAGAACTGCACACCATATTCATGGTGGGGCCTCACCATACTTTTGAACAGTGGCACTATTACGTTCTCATGTGTATATGTAAATTTTCGTTAATAAAGCTCAATGCTATGTTTGCCTTATTTGCAGCTGCTATACATTGGTCGGAAGTTTTTAGGTTTTCAGATATTAGTACCCCTAGGTCTTTTACTACCGTTGCGGTTTTTATTTGTTTGCCATTCATTTCGTATTTGTATTTCATATTTCTGCTACCAACCTGCAGCACCTGACATTTATCGACATTGAAGGGCATCTGCCATTTTTTCGACTACTCTGATATCTTGTTTAAATCAAATTGCAACGCATTTCTATCATCTTCGTTCAGGACTGTATTTCCTATTTTTGTATCGTCGGCGAATTCGGAAATGGTGTTGTTTACCTCTACATCAATATCGTTAATGTAAATGAGAAACAGGACCGGTCCAAGGACTGAACCCTGTGGAACTCCACTAGTGACAGGCTCCCACTCCGATTCCACTCCATTTATCACCACTCTCTGTCTTCTGTCTGTAATCCAATTTTTTATCCAAGAATGAATTTCACCTTTGATACCTATCCTCTCCAGTTTAGCCAATAGTTTTCGGTGTGGCACCTTGTCGAAAGCTTTTTGAAAGTCCAAGAAGATTATATCTAGTGATTTCGTCATGTCGTTATATGTGAATAGTTTGTTATCAAATTCAATCAAATTTGTTAGGCATGACTTATTTGATCTAAAGCCGTGTTGACTATTTTTGATTAGGTTGTTTGATTCGAGGTAATCTACTATCTTATCTCTAAGGATTTTTTCCATGATTTTTCCTACAATTGAAGTTAGACTAATTGGTCTGTAATTACTCGCTTTGGCCTTTCTTGTATATCGGCGTAATGTTCGCATCTTTCCAATCACTCGGTACACTCGAGAGAGAGAGAGAGAAAGAGAGAGAGAGAGAGAGAGAGAGAGAGAGAGAGAGAGAGAGAGAGAGAGAGAGAGAGAGAGAGAGAGAGAGAGAGAGAGAGAGAGAGAGAGAGCGAGAGAGAGAGAGAGAGAGAGAGAGAGAGAGAGAGAGAGAGAGAGAACGAGAGCAAGCGAGAGACCAAAAACGACAGATAGTATTTAACCCTATGAGTACCAGCGACCTGTGTTATAATAGTTCATGATGGCTGTATTTAAACGATAATATGCAGCTTAGGAAGAATCTGTGGTAGTTAAAAGGGTTGGCTGAGATAGTTTGAAGCCACACTATTGCTAGTGGCCCATTGTAAGCTGAATAAAATCGTCTAATAGTTTCCAGAATATAATGAAAAGGACGTCACCGGTACTGTACGGGTTAAGAGACAGCTAATATGAGC
Organism: Paralithodes platypus; assembly: GCA_032716605.1. Taxonomy (NCBI): domain Eukaryota; kingdom Metazoa; phylum Arthropoda; class Malacostraca; order Decapoda; family Lithodidae; genus Paralithodes; species Paralithodes platypus. The sequence goes on from CM064502.1 coordinate 10,110,274, forward strand.
GCAAAATACTTATCGTCTATGTTTTCCTCTTAGCATCTGATGTCTCGATACTTAATGGAAAATTTTTACACAATGTTGATTCTGTGTCATAATTATAAATAATTGTTTTAATATAATCAACATCATAATTTAGTACAAACTCTGTGTAATATTTGAATAGGAATGTTGAGGAGATGACAATTTACCATCAGCTGAAAGTCAACAGACTATAGTTAGTTGTACATACTTAACCCCTTCAGCACCATGATGCCTTTTTACCTCTTATTCTGGCTATAATTAGTTGATTTTATGCAGTTTAAGAAGGACCTATGATACTAAAAGGGTTTACTGAGATCGTTTTTACCCATTTGAGTCGTATAGCTAGATTACAAACTAAAGGAAATCGTCTGATGGTAACCAGAATATGATGAACATTTCATGATGGTAGTGAATAGGTTAACCCTTTGAGTACCAGCGACATGTGGTTTATTATATTCTAGCTATATTTAGACTATTTTATGCAGCTTAGGAAAGATCTGTGGTAGTTAACCCTGCTTAGGTAATTTCCCTGAAGTGTGACGTAATTAGCAATGTGGCCCCATATGGTTACCGCACTTTAAACGGCTCTCACCCGAAAACTAATTGATGGATTTTAATGTTTTTGTTACCAATAGAAACTACAATTAATACTTAATATTATGTTAAGAGCAAATTACACTACTGTAACTATTAAGTCTTTGAAAAAAAAAAAAAAAAAAAAAAAAAAAAAGGTCGAAACCAGTGAGGCATATCTCATACATTACATAAGCTGGATTAATTTGGTTGCAGGGCCGTGGAGGGGATGGCTGAGGGTCTTGGGTGACAACAAGGCAGAACTCTGGGGCTAAAAAAAAGTTTGATAGGAAGGGGAAATTTGTAGTACACATTTGGGATTATGGACCCCATATGGTGACCGGACCGGTTGGTACAGGAAAGGGGAGGAGAGAGAGCGGCCACCCACTTCTAGCGTATCCGTACGAAGAAAAGGATAAAAACGAAAATCTGTGGTGGCGAAACTACCTCACCAATCGGCTTCATATGTGTAACACAAGTCAATTACCCTTCTACCATCCCCCAACCAACCCCAAAACCACCCTCCCACCACCCTCCCACCCATACATTCCGATACCATAAAAGTCTCTGTAGTCTATAGTGTCTTTTCAGCTACTTTCGGGACCATCGACCATCGGGGACCTGATTTCTGGCGAGGGGAGTGTTTTTTTTTACCATTATCCTTCCTTTCTCTCCCAACTTCATAGATTTAGCCAAAACAAAAAAAAAAATCTGGCACTGGCAGAAGCACACCGTCAAAATTGGCTGGCACTCAGCGGGTTAATGGTTACAAGGATGAATGGTCTTTCCTCTTAGGGAGTTCACAAAATTGAACTCCTCCAGGATGAATTCCGCGATGTTCTTCATGGTGCCGATGAAGGACTGGGAATAGGAATGGTGTGGCCATTCCTGCCCATTTGTAGTTCCCAGATTCCAACCCAGACCTACGTGGTTGACAAAGACTGTCTTTGTCTGTGTTTGGACAGACGGGGTGTGCCTACGATTGTTCGGAAACGGTCCACGTAAGTCCTAAAAACTCCCAAGACGTACGGCCTCAGCTACGCAGGTCTTGTGGGGGCGTGGCCATGGGCATGGCCTGTGTTCCCGCAAATCGGGCAGCCCAGGCGGACTAACGGGGACATGCTTACGCAAGTCGCAAGCACGTACGTAGTTCCATACGTCTACATTACGTCTGACGTAACACTGGCCCCGTCACGGTACGTCTGTCGGGAAGTGCAATAGTCGTGGTCTATACGGGCGTACACGGCCGGACTACGCCCGTCAGAACACAGAATTGGCGATTACGCCTGACGGGAGCTGTCGGGAGCGATATACGGGAATGTGTGACCCCAGCATAAGGCACCCTCTTCAAACACTCATTTACCGTAGTTTGAATCTACCGCGCAGAACATAAATAATTGAGGAGCCTTCATCATGAGCGCACGCAACCTCACTCATGGTTCGTCATTATGAAATTGGGTACTCACTACGAAAAAACTTCGTAAAAAATTACAAATAAAAAGAAAATAAGAATAACTATTCATAAGCTTTCCATAACTTCGTGGATGTACTTGTGTGGATCTTTAACCAGACGCTGACTTCAGGCGTCATTCTTCCTTCTCTGCTCTGCGCTCAACCTGCCTTGACGTGTCTCCCCACGGTCCGCTCGTTCCGCATTTGCTGCGTCCCTAGTGAGTTTTTTCTCATTTGTTTACTCTGGGATGTATCGAGTAAGGTTAGGATATGCGTAGCAGGGGTGTCATGGGCGGGCTGCCCGCAGTTCAGTGTATTTTGGGTCGTGTGTTTGGGACGCCTATTTCGGGCGTACCCTCGTGGACGCGTGAAACGTTTTCGCGGATTAGCTAGCCTAGTTATTTAGTTGGCTTTAACTACGCGTGATTAGGCTTCTTTTTATCTTTCTGATAAAGTTGTCTTATTTGTTTGTTTTCTGACGTTCCTAGCGTATTTTTCTTCACTTAGTGAAGTTTTTTCTAGGTCCCGTGTCAGTGCTTCCCTCTCCCGGGTATATTTTTTCGAGGTGTGTTGGCTGCTGTTCCTGTTGTGATAATATTCAGTGCTTTTTGTTTTATTACCACATGTTTAAGCGATACTCCGTTTTCTTAGGCCTAGCCAGCCTCTCGTAGCTTTTTTACATGTACAAGTGTTATTGATTTATTGTATAAATATGTACTACTGTGTCATGTGTGTTCTGGATAAGTTGTGTATTGGCTTATTCCAGGCACTATTTGTGTACCTCCGATTGCATCTGGTTGGTGTTGGTTACCGTTTCCGGCGGGTTTTCTCGATTGCTCCGTGAAAATCCGGCTGGTTCTCAGATTGCGTCTGGTGGGTGTGGGTTGCCTTTTCCGGTGGGTTTTCTCGATTGCACCGAGAAAATCCGGCTGGTTGCCGAGTTTTAATCACGCGTGGTTAAAATAGGCTAGTTTCCCCCGGCGAGTGGTGGCTTGCGGGCTCTCCAGAACTGCGTCTCTGTAGTGGGGCCTGTGTTCAGGCTTACTGTGTGTTTCCCGGCGGAAGGGCTTTACCCGATTCAACTAGGGGTTCATGCGGACACCTGTTGACTATAGTTTTTCCCGGTTTTGCAAAGCCGTTGAAAAACTGGGCTGTGTTGTTTGAGTAGTCTTTCCACCCCGGCGATCGTTTGCAAAGAAGTGGGGATAGGAACAATTGGGGTTAACTTTTCTATTAATTTTCACCCGCCGGTTGAACCTCGGGAGGGTGGGAATCACGGATTTGCAATTCGGTAGGATTAGCCTAACAATTGAGGGATACAATTAGGTATCAAGACATTCAACTCACGGCGATCTAATGATTAAGATGGGCTTAACCTGGCTAACTGCGTTATAATAAGGAGGCCGGCATCTTAGTATGGGTTCCCGGTGAACGTTATATCACAGGGAAGACTGCGTCACTTATAAAGAACTGCTCATCTTTCTATCATGTCAGTGGATATTCTTAAATCTTTTGGACACGTAAAGTTATTTACGAATCTTTACATATGAACCTACAGGGTAAAGAGAGGTAATGGTGGGATATTACGTCTCGTTGCCCGGCGGTTCATTAACACTTGTATGTTAGAACATTTTGGGGGTAACCTTATGAGCATTAATTCCTGGAAATTTCTTTTTCCAGTGCGGAGTTCCGGCGGGTCCACAGAGGACCAGGTGAGGCCCGGGGGGAGTTAGCTTTTAACCAGTCTCTGCCATGGCTGCTCTAGCCCCTGTTTTTGCTCTTTGCTCAACGCCCTCATGTTCCGGAAACCCTATTTTTGCGCACACTCTTTGCATTCGTTGTGTCAAATGCTTGGACCGATCAAGGGGTTTGTGGGTAACAAAGAATTGTACCTTCTGTAGTCAGCTGGGTATTAAAGTATTACAGCACGACAATCTGGCCGCGGCGGTTGCATTACGCGAGGTCAGACAACTTCTTACTAATTATGCGACTGCAATGGCTCATAAAGCATTGCAGTGTGATAACGTAATTTTGTGGGACCGTTTGTTGGTTCAGTACCTCCCCATTAAACGTCCTTCTTCCTGAAGTAAAGTCACTAAGCCGGCAGAGACTGGGCTGGTTAAAGAGCTTCTTCCCTCCGGCACATCTAAGAGACCGCGAGAGCCGTCTCCCCCGGCGACAACTTCGGAATCAAGATCTAGGTCCAGGTCACGGTCTCCTCTCAGAAAGCAGACACTTAGTCACTCGACTTCACCTTCGCGGAAGAAGAGTAAGACAGACAAGACCAAGGACAGTTCTAGTGATAGATCAGAGTCGAGGCGGAGTCACAAGTCTTCTAAAAAAGAGTCTCATGTACGAAAGTCCTCCCGGCGTTCACCGGAGCCTCGAACCTCGCTTTCTGCCTCTACTCCCAACATGTCTCAAGTCCAATCTGACAGGTCGGAAGTGGAGTCAGAGACTGTGGTCGGGGATATTCCGGCGGACATAGTGTCCCCAAATAATATTCTCACTTTAGATTTAGAGGGTTCTCCCGGCAGTGATAACCCGCTAGAGGGCTCGAGTGAGGGCTCAGTCATTGGGGTGGGGCCTGGCTCACAAGTAAGTTCCGACCAAGGCCGGGGAGTTTGGAGGTACTCCCAGCCATGGCGGGACAGCTCTCTGCCGTCTCAGGCAACTCAGGTAGTGGCTGAAGTCCACCGGGACGCGGAGACACCATCTTCCATCCCTGACTTAACATGGCACGGGGCCCCAGCCTCGGCGGAATCCTCTCACGAGGGACCGGAGGCAGGGGATGATGGGTCTATTATTTCTGAGGTGGGTAGCGTAGATAACTCTCAGAATAGGGATATTTCACCTAATAGTTCTTCATCTGTTCAATTTGTCACGGCGGATGAGATTAACGGGTTATTAGCGAGTGCTTTAACTAAGTTTTTTGGCCAGCAACCGGAGCCTCCTATGGTTGGTCTGGGAGCTCCCACGCCAACATCGGCTGTCCGACCTCTGGCTACTTCCGTTATTTTGACACAGACTCCGCTCACTCCCCTTGTATCACCTACTATTGTTACTAGGCCAACTTCGGCGGCACTAACTACTTCCAATGTGCGAGTAGTAGCAGACATAAATCCTCCCCCTTTAGACAAAGCCCCGATCAGAAAAGGGGCTATGCCTCTCTTATACGGGCCAGACGATTCGTGGGTATCATTGGTACCAACAAAGCCAGAGGTAGCACAGTCCACTATGTCAGGGGAGCTTCCGGTACCACGAGAGTGGGTAATCCAAGGAAATAAATCTAGGAAGTTAAGGGCTCAAGATATGCTGGAAAATGTACTTGATGTTATTATTAAGGCCATCCCCATCTATTATCATCATGATTATTTTGTATATTCTGCTACACCTGCCCTACCCCCTGCGTCAGCTTCAAAACTGTTTTCGGACTGGACAAAACATGATGGGTTCAATGATATCAAAGCGCTGTCAGCTCTAACCCCTGAGTTGAGATTAAAGACGTTTACTGACTCAGCCGCGAATCCAGTTTTGAAGGTGGATCAATTGGGTCCGGGACCTTGGGTGGACTGGGAAATCGAGGCGCAAAACTTTGCAACCACATTCACTTCTAAAGCTTCACACAAAAATTCCACAAGAGAGCCATTCTTGGTTCTCTCTCCCAGTATACTCTGCCGGCGGAGTTCCCTCGGCTCTCTTTGCCTTTTTAGCTGCCCCTAAAATTAATCTATGCGAGCTTAAAGATCCGTTCTGCACACCTTCCACTGCTCACCTAGACCGGGAGTTTAGGCTACGGGGTAAGGCGTACAGACTATTTTCTCAGTATATTGTTACGCAACAAGTAGCAAAATCAATGCTAAGATCTGCTCAGGCTATCGCGGACATAGAAGTTCGAAAGGCAATCGAACTATCTAGACGCTTACTTCTCCAAACTTCTATTCAGTCACTAGGAGATATACGCACGGCCTTGTTAGAGGTGGTGCGGGCAAGACAAGATCTACGGATGTCTCTAGTCCGAAAGCTCCCGGATAGGATTGCTAATCAAGTAGTAATGTCCCCAGTTCTAACTGCCTCTTTAATGTCCCCGGAGGTGTGGAAGACGGTGTTTAACATGGCTCAGGCCTTGAAGCACAGTCCAACCCCATCTCAGAAACCTGCTTTCACTTTTACCAAGCCCAAACCAGTCGCTAAAGCTCAGTCTGGTGGGGCGAAAGCCTTTCATTTGCCTAAATCCTCTTCCACTCATGGTCAGTACAGATACAAGCAAGGAAAGTCTTCAGGTACCCATAAAGGACAGAGGTATCAAAGGCCGGGTCAGGGCCCGTCTCCAGCCAAACCCGGCCTGTCGTCTAAACTTCCACCACCACCACCACCAAAAAACCAAGGTCTCCCTCACTCCCAGGGCCGATCTCCCGGCGAGTGGATCAGGGGGTAGTCCAGCCGGCGAACCCTTGTCTGCTAACTGGGTCGTTCCGGGCGAATCATCGCGCATGGCCTTTAAACACATGGGCAAGGATGGTGGCACGCAAAGGCATCACCTGGCAGTGGCTCCGGCGACCTCGCTTACGTCAGCCGACAAAGGCAAATTTTGTTTCATTAGAGGTGGAGTCACTGATCCAAGAGATAGTGGCCAAGAATGTTATCATCCCGGTCCCCCAAAATTACCCAGTTTTTACATCCAAACTTTTTCTGGTACTCAAAAGGGACAGTGTTCAGATGAGGCCGGTCATAGACCTGTCTTATCTGAACCTCCATATTCACAACGTATCCTTCCGGATGCTGACAGTGAATCAGATCAGGCTAACACTTCCGCCGGAAGGGTGGATGTGTTCTTTAGACCTGACGGACGCATATTGGCACGTCCCGGTAAACAAACGGTTTCAACGTTTTCTAGCATTACAAATCATGCATCAGACTTATGTCTTTCAGAGGATGCCGTTCGGTTTAAACCTAGCACCTCGCATATTCACGAAATTAGTCCGGCAAGCCCTGATGCCCTTGTTGCAACAAGGGATCAGGATTTTGTGGTATCTAGACGACTGGCTGGTGGTGGCGGAGACGGAACAATTATGCATTAATCATGTCAACATAACATAACTCATGTAAAAACTCTAGGATTCAAGGTAAACCTGGTAAAGTCAAACCTTGTTCCCTCACGAGTGGTTCAGTGGATAGGGCTGGTCTGGGACACAGCTGCTCTCACTCTGTGTCAGAGTGTGGACAATCGGAACAGGTTTCGCAAGAAACTGTTTCTGTTTCTTCACAGTCTGACTACGACACGGAGAGTCTGGGAATCTCTGGTCGGCTCTCTCAACTGGATTCACCTAACTGTAAAGTTGGGCCGGTTGAAAGTCAAACGTTTAATTTTGGAGGGCAATAAATTGTTTCCACTATTGCCGGCGGAAACATTATTGCCCATCCCAAAATTAATACACACCTTACTAGCGGTCTGGGCGAAGAGGGAAACATTGCACTCAGTCATGTCTTGGACCTCTCCTCCGCCGACAGTATGGGTGGACACGGATGCGTCAGGCACGATAGGTTGGGGCTTTCAGTCAAACCAAGGGCGCCAGGGTCAAGGGCTTTGGTCCCATTCAGAATCCTCCCACGTAAATGTCAAAGAGTTACTAGTCCCCTTGTATTTCCTTCAGGCTCACGGCTTTTCTTTGCGGGGCAAATCGGTGGCCTTCAGGATAGACAATCTGAATGCGGTTCACTGCGTTCAGAAACAGGGGTCAACGCGATCTCGGAGGTTGCTAAACGTGTCAGAAAAGATTTTTGTACTAGCCGACAAGCTGGACATTCAGCTTCACGCTTCTTATCTCCCCGGCGTAGCGAACGTCTTGGCAGACGCTCTATCTCGGAGACAGAGCACAACAGTAGAATGGGCGCTCAAGCAAAACATTTTCGACCTAATGATTGCGAAGCCTTACCGTCTACAAGTGGATCTATTTGCATCCGAGAAGACTCACAAACTCCCGCTGTACCTAACCCGCCGGACAACCACGCCGGCGGGAGGACCCGACGCACTGGTGACTGACTGGAACATGTGGAGTTCCATTTATCTGTTTCCGCCGCCAGACGCTTCTCTAATGTGCCAAGTAGTAAACAAACTACAGGATTATCGGGGCGTCTTCTCATTAATCGCGCCCCTGTGGCCGGCGCAGGCGTGGTACCAGCAATTAAAGACGTGGTGCCCGAACCCGGTGTCGCTCCTAGTCGGGTATTTCCACTTAGACACGATTGGCAACCTAGAGACCTCGCTGACTTTTACATTATGGACATTCAGGAGGCCAAATGGCTAGCTCCGTATGGTAGAACCGTGACCGATAAATTCATGAATCAATACACACAATCTACTAAGAGACAGTATCATTCGCATTGGCAGTCTTTTACTTCTTGGATACTCAGAACAGAACAATCCGTGCCTTCGGTGGCTTTGGTTTTTAATTATTTAAACTATCTGTTTGAGCAGAAACGGCTATCAGTAGTAACGTTAAAGAATCACTTAACAGCAATTAGGGTGCCATTCCTGGACCTTACGGGTCTAACCATACCACTAGCGGAGGAAACAGGCTTCATGAGGGCATGTTTTAAACTCCGCCCACCTCCCCGTCAGCTCATGCCTACCTGGTCTCTGGACAAAGCGTTGTCATTACTTCATTCCCGGCGGTACCAAAATACTGCAGATTTTGACTTACTTTTAAAAAGGGCAGTATTCCTTATGGCTTTAGCTACCGGGAACAGGGTGTCTGAGCTGGCGGCGATGAGCAACACACCTAATTGCATCAGGTTTGGTAGGCTCAATGATTGTATTCATATTGCTCCTTCCCCAGGGTTCATCGCCAAGAATGAACACAGTGATCACGTGTTTTCAGAGTTCACGGTGCCGGCATTGAAAAGGGGAAAGGTGCACCATAATTTATGTCCAGTGCAAGCGCTTACCAAATATTTAAAGGTCGCACCTAGGAATCAACAAGGTACTTTATGGGTATCTAGTACGGGTAAACGCGGTATGAAACGTAAACTGGCTTCTCTCTTAGTTAACGTCCGGCGTTGTGGGTGGAGCTCACGATTTACGCAAATGGGCGACCTCTTTACGTTTCCTTAAGAATTTTTCTGTTGAGGACATAGCAGCCACGCACCTCTGGTCCTCTAATCATACTTTTTTTACTCGATACCTTTCAGTAGCTTTGGACAGGCCTTCCATGCCATGTATAGCTTTACGGCAGAGGGTCTAGGTGGCCTCTGGGTCACGTAATGTTTAGATGAGGAAAAGAGAGGGGGGGGGGGTGCAGTCAGTGTAACGTAGGACACCCTAGACCCCGCCGGAGGACGTGTGCGAAGCTTTCGAGCTGTGATACAGGGTGTAGGTGCTGTGATTTTAAAGAATTTTCTGTAGTATTCATTACAGGAAATTGTGCTAACGTCAAATCATAGTTCAAAAACAATGCTTGTTGTAAATAGTTTTGGCTGTGAAGCAATATAATTTTAAGTAAATCTTAGTAGTTGCGGCCGCAGCTGGTATGTGTAATGTAAGTACCTCTTTACGGTATAATTTTCAAATTATATCCAAGAGTTAATGGGGTTTATATGTGCACATGTAAACTTTGATGTTTTTTGTTTTTCACCACTTACTTTAAGTGGGGTGCCTTCTTAACTACCAGCTCTGTGTACAGTGTCTCGGAGTTAACCCCTTTTTGTCCTAGAAGGCTTCTTCGAAGCACGCTCCTGCTTGTCACCTTTTTGTATATCTTTATGCTGTATAAAGTATTATGCACACAAATATATCTTTTTTACAAAGTACAAAGGAGTACAAAGGAAATCAAGCAACAACAGATCTAGTGACCCTTCTAGGTTGCTTGTCCTCCAAAACACTGAGGATCAAGTGTCCAAACAGTGGTTTAGAGTGGGTAAGGGAACATTGGAAAGGGAATTACTGCCCTGGAACTAATGTCCGTGGCAGGATTAGGAAGTTAGTAGGGGACAGATGGGTTAGTAACTGAGGGGGGGATAAAATAAAGTTATTCATTTACAAACGCAGTCAGTCGCGGGTTTGATGCGAGATATTTGTCTAGGCGGAGTTTAAATGAATCAACGGTGATGCAGTCTATAACGTTTCGGGGAAGCCCATTCCACAAGTTGACAACTCGATTGAAGAAGAAATTCTTAGATTCGTGTGAGTTAAAAGATTTACCAATAATTTTGCAACCGTTTCCCCGCGTGTAATTAGATTGGTTGATAGTGAAGTACTTACTAGAGTTCATATTGTCGATGCCTTTGATGATTTTGAACACTTGAATTAAGTCACCTCTTAATCTGCGCTGGGTTAAAGGAAATAGATTTAATTATCTAAGACGCTCTTCGTATGGTTTGTTCTTTAGGCTAGGTATCATTTTGGTAACTCTACGTTGAACTCGTTCTAGCTTGTTTATATCTTTTTGGTAATAAGGGCACCAGGATTGAACGCAGTATTCCAGAAGAGGGCGGACTAAGGAATTGTAAAGGGTTAGGATAACTTCTTTGGATTTATGCTCAAATGACCTGCCTATAAAGCCAATTATTTTGTTTGCCTTCTTAACAACTTCTGAACATTGTTGACTCGGTTTTAGGTTACTCGATATTGTTACTCCCAGATCGGTTTCTCTGTTTACATTCTTAAGCTGAGTGCCATTCATCGAATAGTTTGCTTTCTCATTTAAGTATCCGATATGTAGTACTTTACATTTATCCGCATTGAAACTCATTTGCCAAATTTGGGCCCAACATGACAATTCATCTAGATTGTGTTGCATATCGTCAACTTGTTCTTTTGAGAGTACGCTATTTGCAATTTTTGTATCGTCAGCAAATTTTGAGATTGTACAGGTGAGACCCTCATCTATGTCGTTAATGTAAATTAGAAAGATAATTGGTCCTAGTACCGATCCCTGGGGTACCCCGCTACTTACATTGGTCCATTTAGATGCCTTACCGTTTATGACTACTCTTTGCTTTCTGTCGCTGAGCCAATTTTCTATCCATTTCAACACACCGTCTTGTATTCCATGCGCTTTTAGTTTTAGCAGTAAACGTTTGTGGGGAAGTTTGTCAAAGGCCTTTTGAAAATCAAGGTATATAATATCTACAGCTTTACTCTCATCGTAGAGGTTGAGGATATCGTGGAAGAAGTCTAAGAGGTTTGTTAAACAGGAACGTTTTTTACGAAAGCCGTGTTGAGTATCTTTAAGTATGTTATTTTCCTCTAAGTGATTTACGAGTCTGTCTCGTATGACCGTTTCTAGCATTTTACATACAACTGAGGTTAAGCTAATTGGACGATAGTTACTGGGTAGGGATTTGCTGCCTTTTTTGAATATCGGTGTTACGTTGGCTAGCTTCCACTGATCGGGCATAGTTCCAGACTGCAAGGATTTATTGAATAGTAATGTCAGTGGTTTGGAGAGCTCATCCTTAGCTTCCTTTAGAACTCTAGGCGAGATTGTATCAGGTCCAGGCGTTTTATTTACCTTGAGTTTATCTAAACAATTCAATACTTCTCTCTCTGTAACGGTGATATTGCTTAGAACATCTGAATTATCAATCTGAATCGGCGATGGTGTAGGGATATCACTGAGGTCTTCTGTTGTCAAAACTGATGCAAAGAAGGTATTGAGGGCATTACTCATTTGTACTTCGTCTTTGGTGTATTCTCCATTTTCATCGACTAACGGTCCAACAGTTGAAGTAACTACTTTTTTCTTTCTGATATAACTATAGAATTCTTTCGGGTTTGTTTTACTTTGATTCGCAATATGTAACTCTAAGGTCTTTTTACTTTGCTTAATTAACTTTTTGGCTTTGCGTCGTAGCTCTACAAATTTCAGCCGTTCTTCGTCATTTTGTGAGGATTTTAATCTATCATTAGCAAATTTTTTAGCAAGCAGGCAGTTTGAAATATCTTTATTCCACCATTTGGGCTTATTATTATGGCCTGGACGCCGTATTTTCGATGGTATGCAGTCTTGCACTGCTTTTAGGTAAGTGGCTTCGAATAACTTCCAAGATGTATTTATGTCGTTATTGTGAATTAAAAAGCTCCAGTCAGTTTCTTTAAACATAGCTCTAAGTTTATGGAAGTTTGCTTTTTTTGAAATTAGGGACTTTATCGATGCTACTATTTGGTTCGTTACTAGTAAAATTTAAAGTGAAAGTTATCGTACGATGGTCGCTGTTACTGAATTCATCACCAACATTCAAATTCTCTATTAATTCTTCTTTTGTTGCAAGTACAATGTCAAGAACGTTATTACCACGGGTTGGCGTTCGAACAAATTGATAAAGCGAACTCTCTTGCAAGTTCGTATACAAGTCATGTCCGGAGTGTGAAGTAAGAGTATCGCCCCACTTGGTCACCGGTAAATTAAAGTCGCCAAAAATTACGGTATCTTGTGAGTTACTTACATCTGCAATTTGTTCGTAAATTTCTCGGTCAGTTTGCACTGATTTAGTATGAATACTATGTGGTTGTTTGATTATCTGCTTTTGCTAGAGTTATGATATGATTACGAATGTCCCCCTCCAGTCTTAGATATCAGGCATAATCATCAATGATGGAGGGGCCACTAATAAATTATAGGTTTGACTCCTGTAAGGAGATAAAGAAAACCTAATATTTAGTAGTGGCCCCGTAATCATTGACGACTGGGGCCCTCCCGACCATCCCCTTCCAATTCGTTGATGTATTAAGGATTTTGGTTTACTTGATATGTCAGTGAAGGAAGAATGACGCCTGAAGTCAGCGTCTGGTTAAAGATCCACACAAGTACATCCACGAAGTTATGGAAAGCTTATGAATAGTTATTCTTATTTTCTTTTTATTTGTTGTTTTTTACGAAGTTTTTTCGTAGTGAGTACCCAATTTCATAATGACGAACCATGAGTGAGGTTGCGTGCGCTCATGATGAAGGCTCCTCAATTTGTTATGCTCTGCGCGGTAGATTCAAACTACGGTAAATAAGTGTTTGAAGAGGGTGTCTTATGTAATAGGCATAATCGTCAATGATTACGGGGCCACTATAATGTTTGAAGGATAGTTTGATTTAGATTATGCATGCAATATTCGTGAATTCCATTGCAATGCATGCCACTCGTTCCCCTGTTCCTCGCCCCATTCCCAATCTCTCTCATGAAATAACAGAACATTTATAAAACAATGCGTCTGTAAAGTTATGTGGAAAATGTATTATTTCTACACACACACTTACACACACTAACTATCTCTTTTCTAAACCCCTTCTTTACCGGAGACGTCTTTTTAACTTTATTCTGGCTACTATTAGACCATTTTATCCAGTATAAAATGGGTCTCTAGCTATTAACAGGCTTTGAACTATCTCCCTTAACCCTTTTTACTACCACGGATCCTTTTTAAACTGCACCAAATCGTCTCAATATACCAAAAATATAATTGAAAAAACGTCGCCGGTACAAAAGGGGTTAAATATCGGGGCTACACTGACCAGCTATGTTACTTCAGGTACAGTACACCTGTTCAGTATCCATTGGTTTCTGGAATATTTCTATCAATAGTCTATTTTTTCAAGCTGATGGTAAACTGAATCTCTTAGCAGCGAATTTCCGGTACCTTATGGACAAATATGAAAATATTATATATCCAAGTAATATTAATGCCAAGTTTTCACAATTAACAACAAACTTCACTACAAAATCTTCGTAATAACTAAGTAATGAAGATGGGGACGTGGCAATTTACCCTCAGCTGGAAATAAACAGACAATAGATGGGCGTGTTACTTGATGATACACTTCTCCCACATTTCTCTGGAAAAATGAATCCTTGCCGGTTTTGCTGTTCTAGTGTTAGATTTTGCCTCACGGAACCATGAACACTGTTAAGGGGACTGTGGTTGTTTGTTTGGTCTATTAATTAATTTGTTCATGTATTTTGTTTACTTTCCTCCCTAAACCTCCATCAAGCTTAGAAAAACACCCCCTAGACCCCCCATCAAGATAGATTTCTACATTTTTCGGTAGAAAAATGTCCCGGCCAAAGGTCGATTCCTTCTAAAATTACAGGCTCGCTATAGCCTGCCAGGAAAAAATCGACACCTAAATGGCACGAAGGTTCCTAATATTGACAAAGAAATTGGGTGAACGGTCATACAATCCCCAAACTAATGGAACCAACGTCTTAAAATCTCAAAACTAGTGGGTCTAAACATTATAGAGAAGAGGGTCCAGAAAAACGGTCTGCCTCCCCTTAAAAACCTAACCTGAATCAACAAATTCTGCATGGTAGGGCCTTTGTACAGTATCTTCCCTCGAGAATATATACTGTGTCATATTAGTCATTTAGAGATTTGGCCATTTCCGTTTCTAAGATGTATTAGTTATTACGGATTATCTTTTCAGAGTTGTATAGTTTGTTCCAAATCCGTAGTCCATTAATCGTGAACCTTAGCCTCTGTAACTCAAAAAGGTCTAAAGCAAATGGGCTGTAAATCTCCACACCTATTCCCTAGCTGGCCCTTTCCAAATGGTAGACAAATTATCTCGATTACTCTAGTCGTTTTTGAGTTATAGAGGTTAATGTTCAAGAGTTTGGGCATACTTACTTGGAATAGGGTATAGTGTAGCCTACTGTCGAACAGAGAAACTCCATGTAAGGAAGGGTTTTTGTTAAGGGGGTCACAGGCTTTTTTCTCTCCTTTTCTCTCTTTCTGTGGCTTGTATCTATTCGGCCCCATCCAGGTGTCGATTTTGTCCTGGCTAGCGGTAGCAAGCCAGCATATTTGTTGTTTTTAAGTTTTTGACAGCAGGCTAACGAGCCAGCATATTTTGTTTAAAGTTTTTGACAGCAGGCTAAATTTGTACATATTTCGATAGAAAAATGTCTCCGGCGAAGCCGGATTTCTCCATACAATGCTGGTTCGCTATCGCTCACCAGGAAAAAATTGACACCTGGATGGGGATAAACGTCTTACAACAGTAGGATGAATGGGGCCGAATGGACACAAGCCAGAGAAAGAGAGAAAAAGAGAGAAAACAAGCCTGTCACCCCCCTTAATTATCAGGCTATTCATAGTGCAGTTGGGTACAGTACATGATTAGATGATATCCAATATTCGATAAATGGATATTAATCGTAGCCATGTGCTGTACTTATAACTGTCTTGGTGTAATGGTTAGAGCGCGTGGGTTCTGTATAAGGTGTTCTAGGTTCGAATCCTGGGAGAACCACATGCTTGCATCGATTTTATTTGAGGGTTATTGGTGTTAGGAACGATGTTCAAATAATATGATAAAGGTCTATCCTCAAACGGTGCTTTCCTTACTAGTGTGTTATTTAAAGAGTACTGCTACCTCGAGTTCCAAATTTATGTTAACCCCTTCTGTACCGCAACGTCTTTTTCATTTTCTTCTAGCTATATTTAGAGGATTTTGTGCAGTTTAGGAAGGATCTGAGGTAGTAATAATGGTTAGGGGAGATAGTTCGAAGCCTTTTAATAGCTGGAGGCCCTTTTGAAACTGAATAAAATCGTCTTATAGTAGCCAGAATAGTTAAAAAGATCGTCGCCGGTACAGAAGGGTGTAATACTGAGAGAGAGAGAGAGAGAGAGAGAGAGAGAGAGAGAGAGAGAGAGAGAGAGAGAGAGAAAAAAAGAGACAGAGAGCGAGAGAGAGCGTGTGAGAGTGAGAGAGATAGAGGGACGAATGAGGAACACAAAGGTAAATAGAGACACAGAGACACACAGAGAATAGCCTACCACCACCACTCTATTCCCCCACTTCCTACACCAAAAATGTGCTCTTCTCCTCCATTCCCTCTCCTTCCTCCTGAATGTAGTGGTCCTTGGCTCTGGTCTCTTGCTGGGAGTGTTTAAGGGGATAGTGTTTATATTTTAGTTGGTTTATTTATCGATATATTATGTTTAGTTCCCTCGCTAGACCTCCATCAAGTTGAACAAAATAAAATAAATCCTAGACCCCCTTGCAAGATAAATGTGTACATTTTTCGGTAGGAAAATGTCCTGGCCAAAGGCTGGTTCCTTCTAAAATCACAGGCTCGCTATCGCTCGCCAGGAAAAAATCGACACCTAAATGACACGAAAAGTCTTAATATTAACAAAGAACATGGGTGAAAAGTCTAAAAAAAAAGCCACACTAATGGGCTGAACGTCAACAAATCTGAAAGCTAATGGGACTAAACATGAGGAAGAAGGGGGAACCAGAAACACGACCCATCTCCCCTTAAGATGACTACAGTGCAGCAGAAGGGAAGGTCGAGGCTTTGTGAGGTGTAGCAGGGTAAAGGAGGAGGGAGTACTCGCTTTTTATGGACCCCCTTCTCCCTCATGTTTAGCATATTAGTGTTGAGGTTTTAAGACGTTCGTTTCGTTAGTTTGGCGATTTTGAGATCTTTTGCCTCATTTTTTGGTCAATATTAAGACCTTTCGTGTCCTTTAGGTGTCGATTTTTTGCTGGCGAGCGAAAGCGAGCCTCTAATTTTAGAAGGAATCGGCCTTCGCTCGGGACATTTTTCTATCGAAAAATTTACAAATTTATCTTGAAAAGGGGTCTTGGGGGTATTTTTCTAAGCTTGATGGAGGTCTAGCGAGGAAACTCAAACATTATTGAATACATAAATATATAGACCAAAAACCAAGCAGTATACCAAGAGCTTTGTTAGGAGGGAAATGTCTGTGTCTGGCTGGCTGGCTGGCTGGAGGTCTGTTGTTGGAGTTGTCGGGAGTTTGTCTCACTTATTCTCTTTACTCCCTGTTTCTCTCTGTCTGTCTCTATCTTTCATCGACTAATATACTTAATAAATATACCATTGAATTATTATATATTTTTAAATATCACTTTGAATGGTGTACACCGGAATAGGTGTAATTATTGATAATAACAATAATGGTAATTCTCTGAGACCAACTTCTTACGAATCTGCTCGTAAGAGCTGTGTGTGATTAGGTTACTGAAAAATGTTAATTTATTCCGACAGAGAGGTTAGAGGAAATACAGTTTAATATTATGAAATAAACCTACGTTATTGTGCAGTACAGCCATTTACATGTATAAATGTGTAAATCATATATGTGCCACATTTGTAGTGTTTTAATAAATTGCATGTTGTTAAGGGGCATTTCATAATAATTTACATTCCAATTACCCTAAGGATAATATTAGTGAGCCTTTTGGTTATCAAACATATTGAACACGACACAATATACAAAGATAAAGGATACTAATGTACACCTCAAATCTGCCGTTCAAAACACCTGCATAGTTACCTAAAGGATGGTGCAGGTAATATATATTTTTATCATAGTCATTAAGGGAGCCCACCCCGCTGTTTGTCTCTTTCTCTCCCTCTCTCTCTATATATATATATATTTTTTTTTTTTGATAGCAAGCTAAATTTGTAAATTTTTCGATAGAAAAATATCTCTGGCGAAGCCGGATTTCTCCATACAATGTTTGCTCGCTATCACTCGCCAGGAAGAAATCGACACCTGGATGGGGATAAACGTCTTAAAACAGTTGGCTGAATGGGGCCGAATGGATACAAGCCAGGAAAAGAGAGAACATGAGAAACAGATAAAAAAAAGACAGTGACCCCCCTTAAAGGATGGTGCAGGTAATACATATTTTTATCATAGTCATTAATTTCATTGGGAGGTGTTTGGTGTTGCGAGTGAAATTAATATATTTGATTATTACCCTGCTTACGTTTGCTTTAACCCTTTGAGTACCAGCGACGTGTATTGTATTGTATTCTAGCTATATTCAGACGATATTATGCCGCTTAGGAAGGATCTGTGGTAGTTAGAGTGTTGATTGATATAGTTTGAAGCCTTATTATTACTAGAGGTCCTTCCTAATCTGAATGTAATCGCTTAATAGTTTCCAGAATATAATGAAAAGGACGTCACCGGTACTGTACGGGTTAAAACCTATTGTATTCCCATTCTCTGATCAACTAGCTTGGCCAATAGATGGCGTGCATGTAATGCTTTCACAATAATAGCGTGGAGTTGATATTCCGTATATTCTTTCCTCCGTGCATGACACCTTTTACCACAGCGTTATTTTCAACCTACGGAAACTGCCAGAAATAGTCGTTATTGGGTTACTGGGACCCCACAAATTTGTGACGGAATTCTGGCGGATAGCAACAACAGATGACGTTAGTGTCTATTAGGCTTTTAGGGCAAGCTCTAGGAGTCTAGGGCATTAAATGTTCAGAATCTGTTTCCTGACCACTTATTGACTCCTGGTACAGTCGCGCTAATAAGTGACTTACCCACTCTATTCAACATCTGACAGACATTAATACAGCACAGAGCAAGCCAAACGTAATGACAGCTGGGACATAACTTATTTGCGCGCGACCGTACATATAATGCAAGCTTACATTCTCAGTCCTTTGCAGACAAGGACAATCGGGTTTGCCATTGTTATAATGGACTGTTTATTGCAAAGTCATTTATATCAAGGTTGTAATAAAAGGAAGGGTTATGTATTCAATGGTATTCAATTGTTGTCCAGTATTTATTAATAGATAGTTTCTAATTTTACCAGGAATGCCTAAATCTGTTAACCCTTTCACTGCGGTTACCATACAGGTACAGTACGTCCTGGAAATATACTGGAATTATTAGCCCATTAAAGCCTACGGAGACGTGAGTGATCTTTATATTCTATACATATTTTCTGTACGTTTTTGTGTGCAAAGAGGTTAGATTTCGAATAGTTCATATCAACAACAGCATAGCTGTAACTAGGTAAATCTGCAAGTAATATGTGTATATAATCTGCAACTCAAAACTACGGACACCTATGTTAATTCATATTTTGTCACCAACCAACTTTACTTCTAAACTCAATTAATGAAATCAACAAACACATGTGGCACTCCAAAGACTCGAACCTAGGATGCTCACACCGAAATTCCGCGCATTTATGCATTACGCTATCAAGACAAAAACAATAATAATAATAAGAGAGAGAGAGAGAGAGAGAGAGAGAGAGAGAGAGAGAGAGAGAGAGAGAGAGAGAGAGAAAGGTCAAGAGGATATAGGGAGGGTGTATTTTTTCATTGTTTTTATTATTTTTATATATGTTGTTTTCAGTACACAGATTGCTACACCTCTCACTATTGTATTCTCAATCTTTTTTGTTTTTCTCATTGTGTTTTGTATTGCTTTGGGTATGGGAAAACTTTTGACTGAATCATGCGCACTTCTACATTCTTTTCAATTTTTGTTCCATCTTTTCATTACAATGTATAGAATGGATGTTTTTAATGTATGTGGATATTTACCTTGTAGGAATACCATCTCTCTCTCTCTCTCTCTCTCTCTCTCTCTCTCTCTCTCTCTCTCTCTCTCTCTCTCTCTCTCTCTCTCACAAACTATACACATCACAATAAAGATCTGGAAAGCCTTTCCTGTGCGAAACAGCCTCTGCGCCTCCTTCAACCAAACAGAGAAACCTTCAATAGCCACCAAAATAGTAGCAGAGCCAGAGCAAGCCCTTCTCGCACTCAACATTAGCAAACAGGGCAACGCAGGAATTTTCAACACTATAGCAGGTGACCAGACAGAAAGATTTAATTCAATTCAATTTCAATGTAAAAGAGTTTATTGTCACAAACATTATACAATACATATAATTAAGTTCACACAGTTCATCAGATTAATCCCCACTGTTTACTCACAGCCAAGTTGGAGACTAGCAACTAAGAAGAGAATCACCTCTATGACTCTTTCACTCGTAAAGTGCGACATACATATATTTTTGTATTTGAATAAAATCGTCTATCGTTGAAACAGAATAAAATGAAGAAAACAAAAAAGTGCCACCGTATACTGAAAGGTTTAATGCTGCACTATACCCTTTGTGTATATTTCCATTTCTGTTTACATTTTCTTCTTCCGTCTGACAGCCTCTCACAATATTCAAATATCACTTTCAAGTCATATTTTCTGAGTGCCATTCCGCCTGCCTGTCATTCTCTGTGGCTGTTTTATTTCTGTGGCTGTATTATTTTTGTGGCTGTATTATTTATGTGGCATGTATTATTGCTGTGGCTGTATTATTTATGTGGCTGGATTATTGCTGTGGCTGTATTATTTCTGTGACTATTATTTCTGTGGCTGTATTATTTTTGTGGCTGTATTGTTTCTGTGGCTGTATTATTTATGTGGCTGTATTATTGCTGTGGCTGTATTATTTATGTGGCTGTATTATTGCTGTGGCTGTATTATTTGTGTGGCTGTATTATTTATGTGGCTGTATTATTTATGTGGCTGTATTATTTATGTGGCTGTATTATTTATGTGCCTGTATTATTGCTGTGGCTGTATTATTTGTGTGGCTGTATTATTTCTGTGGCTGTATTATTTATGTGGCTGTATTATTTATGTGGCTGTATTATTTATGTGGCTGTATTATTTATGTGACTATATTATTTCTGTGGCTGTATTATTTGTGTGGCTGTATTATTTGTGTGGCTGTATTATTTATGTGGCTGTATTATTTATGTGGCTGTATTATTTATGTGGCTGTATTATTTCTGTGGCTGTATTATTTATGTGGCTGTATTATTTATGTAGCTGTATTATTTATGTGGCTGTATTATTTATGTAGCTGTATTATTTATGTGGCTGTATTATTTATGTAGCTGTATCATTTATGTAGCTTTATTATTTATGTAGCTGTATAATTTATGTAGCTGTATTATTTATGTGGCTGTATTATTTATGTGGCTGTATTTTTTATGTGCCTGTATTATTTCTGTGGCTGTATTATTTATGTGGCTGTATTATTTATGTGGCTTTATTATTTATGTGGCTTTATTATTTATGTGGCTATATTATTTATGTGGCTGTATCATTTATGTGGCTGTATTATTTATGTGGCTGTATTATTTATGTGGCTTGATTATTTCTGTGGCTGTATTATTTCTTTGGCTGTATTATTTCTGTGGCTGTATTATTTCTGTGGCTGTATTATTGCTGTGGCTGTATTATTTATGTGGCTGTATTATTTCTTAGAGAGAAACATATGCTTTCATTAGTTTATTCAAGTGCATTGGGGTTTGTATTTGATGATTAACGTAAAGAACGGGGTGTTACTTAATTTCCTTATTCTCTGGTCTTCCTTATGAGTACTTATTTGTGATTTTACAGTACATTTTTATTACAATGTTATACAGTATACCAAGTTATCCCGTGTTATACAATGCAATAAGGTGTTATTCGCTATGTCATTACGCTCAAACTATATATTCATATTGAATAAGTAACATCCCGTTCTTAACATTAATCATCAAATTACAAACCCCAATGTACTTGAATAAACGAATGAAAGCATATGGTCCTCCTGGGATTCGAATTCGGGACACCACATCTAGAACATAATTATATATTAGCACCTAAACCATTACACAACCAACACTGTTAATGTTATCCTTCGATTGCTTGGGATCCTTCTTAGGTTGTATATAATCGCATAGTGTTATAAATAATTTACAATCCCCATCTTCCTTATTAAACTGATATACGACTAATTTGTTTGTCCATTTTATTATCGTTATCACCGGATTTTTCGCTATTTAAGAAGGACCTTTCCAATTATATTACCTATTTGATCCACAAAGGTCATTTTTATAATTATCAAGATGGTCTAATAACAGCCGAAATATATAAGGAAATACTGATATCCCCCTCAATCTCATGCTGTGCAACTTCCAAATCTGGCTTCTGATTGGTTGCATCTCGTAGTACTTCTTTCTGCTTATCTTCTTCCCTTTTTGCTCCCATAGTACACCAGAGATGGTGACATTATTAGTTACAATGGTTATTTATAAAGGTATCGTTTCAGTTGCATGCTACAGGAGGACATCCAATTCGTGTGCCTTATGTGATATGTAAGACATTTGGCGGTAGTCTCTAAAATAATTTTACAGTATACACCATCAGCCTAGATTGATACCCACTGTATTTAATGGGTTTTGGAGATACACTTACACTAGAATCTCATGGCGGTAGCGCTGCGAATATTGCTGAACGTCGGTGGCCAAATGATGAAGTACTCAAACTAAGTATAGCACAAACAGGCTCTCAATATATACCGTGAATATACCCGGAGTCGCTAGTATTATGACCACTCAGCCACATCTCTTTGTGTATCACCAGATAGAGAGAGAGAGAGAGTGATATATATTGTATATATATACCGGTATATATACTGTATATATATATATATATATATATACAGTATATATATACTGTATATATATATATATATATATATATATATATAAATATATACTGACTACACAGACCTCGCGATCAAAGTGTGATGGTCAGGAATAAAACAACTTTAGTAGAGCTAGCAAAATTCCAAATTAACAATAGCCCGGAGAGATAGAGAGAGCGAGATTAACAAGCTGTGATAATGATGGAAGGTTGGTGAAGGAAGTTTTTAGATACTGAGAAGTAAATAATGAAGGCTGGGCAGAGCAGTGATGAAGGTAATTGGTTTGGGTAGATTTTCAAAAAACTTCCCAAATATGATTATACCTGTTTGATATATATTCAACTCACTAGTTTGTGTTTCAATGTATAGCTAATTGTATAATATACTTAGTCAATGTCATCTTCATATATATCTACGATTTTGTAATATACAGCATATTGTTAATGTTTACCTCATATAGAATTAAAATTACGTCGACGGTACAGAAGGGTTTAAATATGAGGAAATCAGCAGGTACGGGATGTCCATTTTCCGTCAGGTGATACAAATGAGTTTACTTTAGTTGCGAATATCAGACTTAGATACATTTTTGCCATTACCTTTAACGTTTTTGGAAAGTTGATACAGTTGCGAAATCAATAACGTCTCGTGGCAGCTTATTGCAAACGTTTATGAAGCAGGGGAATATTAAATGCCTTACCTGGTCTGACTTGAACCGTTGTCAACAATCTTGAAGCCATTTCCCCTCATGTAGTTGAGGGGAGACGGTCTTTTTTCTGGTCCCCTTTCTCCCTCATATTTAGTCCCATTAGTTTTGAGATTGTTAGACGTTCGGCCCATTTGTTTGGCGATTTTAACCCCTTTCGTCCCATTTCGTTATAAATTTTAAGACCTATCGTGCCATTTAGGTGTCGATTTTTTCCTGGCGAGCGATAGCGAGCCTGTAATTGTAAGAGGAACCGGCCTTCGGTCGGGACATTTTTCGATAGAAAAATGTACAAATTTACCTTGAAGGGGGTTTAGGGGATGTTGTTATAAGTTTGAGGGAAGTCTAGCGAGGAAACTAAGAATTTATGAATGAATGAATTTATAGGCCAAACAAGCAGTCGGTGTCTATTTTGAAGTAACTACAAACATCGATGTCAGTATGGAAGTGAAGAAGTCCTTGCATGACAGTGTGGTAATCCCGACACTGACTTACGGAAGCGAAGCATGGACGTTGGTCGAGAGACTCAGACCAAGAGTGAGAGCAGTGGAAATGAATTACTTAAGGAATGCACGCGGAGTTACATGGAGGGATAGACAGACTAATGAGGAAGTAAGAAGGTGTGGTGTGGAGGTAGATGCGCTGGAAAGTGTGAAAAGGAATAACTTGAGATGGTTCGGCCATATGGAACGTATGGAAAGCGAGGGAATGACTAAGAGAGTGTACGAGAGCGAGGTGGAGGGACAGAGAGGGAGAGGTAGACCGAATGAGAGGTGGAAGGATGGAGTGAGGAAGTACATGAACGAAGGCGGTGCTGGTTGGGGCGAGGGGCGTCGACTGACTGGGGACAGAGGTGCATGGGGGCGGTTCGTTCGTGCCCACCCCTTCGGGGATCACGGCGTCAGGCAATAGATAGATAGATAGATACAAACATCGATATTATCATGTTTCGTGAATATTATATATACTTCAATTATATCTCCCCTTATTGCACGAGTGTTCAGGTTAAGTTGGTTCAACTCGCCAAGACATTTCTTGTGTGGTATATTTCTTAACCCCTTCTTTACCGGTGATGTCTTTATAGTTATATTCTAGCTATGTATAGACTATTTTCTGCAGTTTAAGAAGGATCTGTGGTGATAAAAATGGATTAGTGAGATCATTCGAAGCCTGTTAATTGCTGGAAGTTCTATCAAAACAGAATATTATCGTATAATAGTAGCCAGAATAAATTCAAAAAGACGTCGCCGGTACAGAAGGGGTCAACTTTGGTATAATTTCGTTAGTTCAGTATTTTGTTTACTCTAATGCATGACTCCTATTCATACGCCGTTAAGGGAGCCCACCTCGCTTTTGTTTTAATTCTCTCCCTCTCTCTTTGGCTTGTATTTATTCGGCCCTATTCAGTCTACCGTTTTAAGACGTTTACCCCCATCCAGGTGTCAATATTTTCCTGGCGAGCGGTAGCAAGCCAGCATTTATATATTTTTGATTTGACAGCAAGCTAAATTTGTAAAAATTTAGATAGAAAAATGTCTCCCGGCGAAGCCGGATTTCTCCATAGAATGGTGGCTTGCTATCGCTAGTCAGGAAGAAATCGATACCTGGATGGGGATAAACGTCTTAAAACAGTTGGCTGAATGAGGCCGAATGGATACAAGCCAGGGAAAGAGAGTAAAGGAGAGAAAACTAAAAAAAAAACGGTGACCTCCCTTAAAGTGAACACAAGCTGGAACCCTCACACGGGGGATGAATCTGCCCCGGGGGAACACTGAACACGGTGGCCGAGATGGAATACAAACACTGGTGCTGAGGTAGAAAGGGAAGTCACATATCTTGTGTATATAGATAGCTTAGTATAGTAACTATATACAGGCCGGTAGATGTATTGATGTTCAGCTTGTTAAGGGAGCCCACCTTGCCTTTTTTCTCTTTCTCTCCCTCTCTTTTTGGTTTGTAGCCATTCGGCCCCATTCAGCCTATTGTTTTAAGACGTTTACCCCCCATCCAAGTGTCAACATTTTCCTGGCGAGCGGTAAAGAGCCAGCATACCTGTATATATATTTTTTTTTTGACAGCAAGCTAAATTTGTACATTTTTCGATAGAAAAATGTCTCCGGCGAAGCTGGATGTCTCCATAAAATTCTGGCTCGCTATCGCTCGCCAGGAAGAAATCGACACCTGGATGGGGATAAACGTCTTAAAACAGTTGGCTGAATGGGGCCAAATAGATTCGAGCCAGAGAAAGAGAGAAAAGGAGAGAAAGATTAAAACAAAAAATGCCGTGACCCCCTGAGTTAGAAAGGGAAGTCACAAACCTTGTGTATTTATATAGCTTAGTATATAGATACCTTGTGTTGGTGGTGTAATGGTTTAGGTGCTTATGTTCTAGGTGTGGTGTCCCGAGTTGGAGTCCCGGGAGGACCATATATGCTATCATTAGTTTATTCAAGTACATTGGGGTTTGTAATTGATGATTAATGTTAAGAACGGGGCGTTACTTATAGTAGATATATACAGACCGGTAGATAATTATAATAATATTGATGTTCAGCTTGGTAACTACACTGTGCAATTTGTGTATGCTGACTATAAGACCAGGATAAATAGTTGGGTAGATATACACAGGTTGGTGGATAACATATTGATGTTTAGCTTAGTAACAGCGCTGAAATATTCGCGTATACTACACATAAAATATATTGTTGACCGTAAAAACAAAGAGGCACGTATAACCTACATACAGTACAGTATATTATCATGCGTATGTGTAACAATTAAACTACTTTGTGCACACTTACAACACAATTAGTAGTACATTTTGAAAATATGTTGTAAGGTGCATGCCAAATTAATTACGTTCTCCAAAATCTGTTCGAATTATCACTCATAAAATGTGAACTAGTTTTGCAACAGTCTACACTTTATGCTATGCACATAAAAGTAAATAGTGCAGGAATGTAGATTGTTTTACGGGTATGTTCAAGCCTTAACCATTCAGCCACTGACTGAATAACAGAGAGGCAATCTATGCTGTACCCAACCAGTTGAATGAAGCATTGCCGTCTACTCATGCATGGGGCGAAGACACAAGGGATATGTAAAGAGGATTAATGTTCTTAGATTGACAGTGGACTTTATGACACTGTGTACTCGCATATCGTAACTTCATCCTAAAATTCTGAATTATGGTCTCTCTTATTTTAAACGTACATGAACCGTCGATATATATGGCTAAAGATAAATTGACAAAATATCAGAACACTGGTGTTCCCCATCTGTCCGTATGGTTGAGACACATGGTCACTTAAGGGGGTACCCTAGTGCTTGTTGTTTTGGTCTATATATTTATGCATTTATTTATTTTTTAGTTTGCTCGCAAGACCTCCATCAAGCTTAGAAAAACACCCCCTAGACCCGCACCCACACACTCACTCTCACTCTCTCTCTCACACACACACACACACACACACTCACTCTCACTGTCTCTCTCTCACACACACTCACATGCACACACACAAACACACTCTCTCTCTCTCTCACCCACCCACACACACTCTCTCTCTCTCACTCACACACAGGCACACACACTCTCTCTTTCTCACACACACACACACACACACTTCTCTCTCTCTCTCTCTCTCTCTCTCTCTCTCTCTCTCTCTCTCTCTCTCTCTCTCTCTCTCTCTCTCTCTCTCTCTCTCTCTCTCTCTCACCCCCCTGCTGCATCCATCAAGGCCCGGGACAGAGCACCGACCGAAGTTGTATGTTTAATTTTCTGGCTATTTGCATGTGGGTAATCCAGTTAATGTCGCCGTGAGAGGGGCCACTAAATGCAAAATATATGTGTGTGTGTGTGTGTGTGTGTGTGTCCTTGTGCGTGTGTGTGTGCAAGTGTTTATATGGCCACTTAATTATGTGTGTGTGTGCGCGTGCGTGCGTATGTGTGTGTGCTTGTGTGTGTGTGTGCTTGGGTGAGTTTTGATATGGCCACTTAAATATATTTATGAGTGTATGTGTGTGTCCTTGTGCATGTGTGTGTGAGTATTGATATAGCCGCTTTATTATATAGTATAAGCGTGCATGCTTGTGTGTGTGTGTGTGTGTGTGTGTCTGTGTGTGCTTGTGCCTATATGTTTGTGTGAGTGTTAATATATAGTGTTTAAGTATTAATATTTGTAAATAATAGTATACGTGCCAGTGTAATAGTGCTTATTCAAATATGTGTATATGCATGAACAAGTATGTATATCAGTATGTGTGTCAGCTTAGAGCTTCATTATATGTGTGTCCGTGTAGCAGTGTTTATTCAGTAAGTCGTATTGTAGCATACTAGCCTGAGCATTTAGTGTGTATGATATTGATTTAAGGTGTGCATTAGTGTAACAGTGTATTTATGTCAAATCTGGTACCAGAATAACGTATTTTAATATATATGTGTCAATGTAAATGGGAACGCCCATAATCCATCATTCTGTGGTCACTATGTTTGGATAGAGATTGACAATATAAATCGGACCACCAGTAAGAATATTGGGCTCTGTCATTGGGAGCAGTGTAGGCTACTGCTCCCAACACTTTGGTATCAGCCCTAAAGGTGGCAAGTGCTCTCCGCTCCACCGCCTCGGTTCTACCCTCTCTGTTTCCACTACCGTGAGTACCATCAATGGGTGAACAAGGCTTATACGTGCATCTGTGTCGGACATGTGTTTGTGTGTATGTATGGTTAGTAGTGTGTGCATAGGTTACATATAGATGTACATTTATTAAGAATGTAGACTATGTATAATGTAATAGTAAAACTCTCTCTCTCTCTCTCATTCCTTCTGTATATATATATATATACTGTACATAGATAGATAGATAGATATATAGATAGATATATAGATACATGTGTTAGCGTTGCTGAATGTTGCAGCTGTAGTAGTGAGCTTGTGTTTCAATTAATGGTGTATCACCGTGTAATTGAGGGAGTGAATACATGTGTGTGTGTGTGTGTGTGTGTGGGGGGGTGTGTAGTAGTAGTACTTTATGTAGGCGTCAATAACTGAACACATTGTTGCGTGTATAGCACCTTTTTATATAACGATAATTTTCACTATTAAGGGGGGTGACCTGCTTTTTTCTCTTATTTTCTTTCTTTCTTTGGCTTGTATCCATACGGCCCCATTCAGCCTACTGTTTTAAGACTTTTATCCCCATCCAGGTGTCGATTTATTCTTGGCGAGCGACAGCAAGCCAGCATTGTATGGAGAAATCCGGCTTTGCCGGAGACATTTTTCTATCGAAAAAATTACAAATTTAGCCTGCTGACAAAAGCATTATACCAAATATGCTGACTGGCTACCGCTTGCCAGAAAAAAATGACACATGGATGGGGATAAACGTCTTATAACACATGGCTTAATGGGGCCGAATTAATACAACCCAGAGAGAGAGGGAGAAAACAAAAGAGGTGGGCCCCCTGAACACGTCAACCATATTGTTCATTACAAACTCCTAATGTCTGCATCATTAAGGGGGGTCACCGTTTTTTTTTTATCTTTCTCTCCTTTTCTCTCTTTCCCTAGCTTGTATCCATTCGGCCCCATTCAGCCAACTGTTTTAAGACGTTTATCCCCATCCAGGTGTTGATTTCTTCCTGGCGAGCGATAGCAAGCCAGCAATGTATGGAGATATGTATGGAAAAATTTACAAATTTACAAAACAAAAATATATATATGCTGGCTCGCTACCACTCGCCAGGAAATTATTGACACCTGGATGGGGGTAAACGTCTTAAAACAGTAGGCTGAATGGGGCCGAATGGATACAAGCCAAATAGAGAGGGAGAGATAGAGAAAAAAAGCTAAGTGGGCTCCCTTAATCGCCTATGTAGTGTATCTAAGCACCTTATTGTTAGCGAACCTGTTCATTATTTCCTCTTCCTGTACAGATATGCTGATCAGTAATTTCAGATAACGGTAAAACATTCTCAGTGTGGGTTTTTATGTATGTGGATTTATTAGCATTGTTATGGATGTGGATCTTTTAGCAGTTAGGGATATGGATCTTTAGCATTTTTATGGATGTGGATCTTTTAGCATTTATGGATGTGGATCTTTAACATTTTTATGGATGTAGATCTTTATAGCATTGTTATGGATGTGGATCTTTTAGCATTTATGGATGTGGATCTTTAGCATTTTTATGGATGTGGATCTTTTAGCATTTTTATGGATTTGGATCTTTAGCATTTTTATGGATGTGGATCTTTTAGCATTTATGGATGTGGATCTTTTAGCATTTATATGGATGTGGACCTTTTAGCATTTTTATGGATGTGGATCTTTTAGCATTTATGGATGTGGATCTTCTAGCATTTTTATGGAAGTGGACCTTTTAGCATTTTTATGGATGTGGATCTTTTAGCATTTATGGATGTGGATCTTTAGCATTTATGGATGTGGATCTTTTAGCATTTTTATGGATGTGGATCTTTTAGCTTTTATGGGTGTGTATCTTTAGCATTTTTATGGATGTGGATCTTTTAGCATTTTTAGGGACGTGGATCTTTTAGCATTTTTATGGATGTGGATCTTTTTGCATTTTTATGGATGTGGATCTTTAGCATTTTTATGGATGTTGATCTTTTAGCAGTTAGGGATGTGGATCTTTTAGCAGTTAGGGATGTGGATCTTTAGCATTTTTATGGATGTGGATCTTTTAGCATTTCAAGGCTGGATATGTAATAATAATAATAATAATAATAATAATCGGTTTATTTCAAGCCGGCAGCCAATGAGGCTGAAAACACACAGACTTAACCTACATCTTATCCTAAGGGATCAACAGACTGATCCTGGCAGCTAACGAGAGTGCCTACATACCTCCGAGGGAGCAGGACGTGGGCAGGAGACTTTATGGGTACCCCGAGGCGGTCCGTCCAGACCTTGCCTTCACGGCCAGGGAAAGTTTTTGAGAGAACTTCCCCTGCCGGCGCGTGGGATCGAACTCCCGACACCAAAGCTAGCGCTCCCAATACAGTGTACTAATCGCGCTCGGCCACCGTGACCGTAAAAAAATATATTGGTGGGTTCATGGGTACAAATTTCATGATATTTATAGTTGTATGCGTATAAATAGATTGAACTAATAGTTAAAGTGTATATACATGCTAAAATGCATTGCAATAGAGTGTTCAGCTAAGTATGTTGGTTAAATAGGTTAGGTAGGTTAGGTGAGGTTAAGGTAGTTTATTCTATAGTTTTATTTAGGCTTAAAATGGAAAATTTACTCGTAATAATTTGCGTTTATACCGATAAATATACCGTCGCTTATATGTATGTGTGTGTGTGTGTGTGTGTGTGTGTGTAATAATACTAATATTACTAATACTAATAATAATAATAAAAATAGATGGTTTATTTATTATTGCAGGCAGAAGCTGAAAACATAAATATGAGAAATTCATAGAGTTGTGCTGACTTACATTATAGTACATTAATGAAGATTTAATATATATGAATATATGCACCGTGTTCTATATTATGCACCGTACATGTGCATGTATGTACCTATACATGCACAGTATATACATATAAACATGTGTGTGTGTGTGTGTGTGTGTTGTTGTTGTTCACTTTAGGCTGAATATCTAGAGTTTTTCTGAATCTAGGTACAGTACAGTGCTTATTCTACCTTAACTACGAGGTCATAATGAGGTGCCTGAGTTCCAACCATAGTACATACACAGTCGATGCCTTAGTGATAGTATGTGTATGCTAACGTAAGCTGATAGTTGAGCAGCTCGGCTAGGGAGAGACCACGATTTATCAAATCAAATGTTTTGTTATATATTTTTTTTTTAGTTGTTTAGTTGTACGTAAGTAGAATCGATATTAACATTTGGTGGTTTTGTCATTAGTACTGGATGCATTTCATCTATTAAAGAGAATGTCCCTTCCCCCCATGTTTGACCCTTCCCCCCATGTTTGACCCTTCCCCCCATGTTTGCTGATTCGTCTGCATTCAAACAATACGTAACCAGGAATGATATAATCAACTAACAATCTCTTTGGTAAGTGTTTAGTCATGACTAATATCATACTTTTGTTGTCTTCGATGTAGGTTGAGCTGCTTTGTCTACAATATAGGTGTTTTTCTCGGTGAAATACGTCCACCCTATGAACCCTAGCACGGATGGTGTGGCCATAGCCTGTTGAAAGGTTAAGGAATGAAGACATCACTAGAAGCCTTTCCGTACCACCAATAATGCATGCTGCCCCCGACTGCTGTCAATGGTCAAGGTTGGTCGACATCTTTGGTCAGGTTCTAAAGGGGCCGACATGCTTTTTTTTTTTTTTTTTTTTTCTTTCTTTCTAGGTAGTAGCCATACCACTCCATTCAGCCTACAGTTTTAAGACGTTTATCTACATCCAGGTGTCGATTTCAATCTGGCGAGCGATAGCGAGCCAGCATATTTTGGATTATGATTTAGACAGCTGACTTAATTTGTACATTTTTCACTAGAAAAACTTCTCCGGCGAAGCCAGATTTTTCCATACAATGATGGCTCGCTGTCGCTCGCCAGGAAAAAATCAATACCTGAATGTGGAGAAACGTCTTAAAACAGTAGGCTGAATGGGACCGAATGGATAATACCCAGAGAGAAAAAGCAGGTAGGTCCCCTTAATAAGAAGAAAGACAGAAATTTCCTGATAACACAAATAAAAAATACACCAACATCAACGACAACATAAAATTGTATTATATTTTTGGAGGAGGACGGACCTAATTTATCATCAGTGTTGGCACTATATTCTTTAATTTGTGATATATTAACGCATCTGGAAACATCGGGTAAGTTGAAGGCTTCTATTAAAGGCACCTGTCTAGTGATAATTTCTACATGGCATGGAAAATAAAAGGTTAGAGAAAAAGCGAGGAGGGATTACAGAGGATAAGAGAGAGCAATGCCCGAGTTCTTCAATAGAGGCAGGTAAATTTGCTGAGGAGGATAGACCACCTTATTCAATTACCAAGAGTGGAAAGTGAGGGAGACCGTCTAGAGCAATTAAGGTGTGGGATTTGAGAGTATTAGAGGAGATGTACATTCAGGGACATATGTCTGGGGAAAGAACCGGATTAAATCGTTTGCAGACATCCTTGATGAGAAAGTATGTAATTAAATAATGGAGTACTTTATCTTGATAGTAAGTTATTGTTATTGTTAAGTTGAAGGATGGGAGATAATTCTCCATACACCTTAGCACGGAGAATGCAAAGTCGCAGTAGCCTCCCATGAAACAGGAGGCACAAATATCAAGGATCCTGGAGGTGTCCCACGACCCTTCCAGACTTTCTAATAACCATGTTTTTCGCAAAGTCTGGTGCAAAATGCTGCAAGGTCAGGTCAAAGTCAACGGAGTCATGGAAAGGACGCATCAGTGCGTGGATATGGGAGTCATGCTAGAGGTGTGCAAACGCAGGTTTCCCGTCCATCAACCATTTATCAACCACCACTGTGCAGCCTTTGTACCGTCCATAAAACAAGGACGAAGCAGTGATGGGATAAGGACGGACACAGATTACTTCCCTGAAGCTTCAATTGCGTAGTTTGTTCCATTTTCTGCTAGACTTGCCAACGTCTTGCAGGGGAAAGGTCGAGGAAACGTTGGATGTATGGGCGCCAAACACCATGGTCGTTGTAAGGTCGAGGAAACGTTGGATGTATGGGCGCCAAACACCATGGTCGTTGTAAGGTCGAGGAAACGTTGGATGTATGGGCGCCAAACACCATGGTCGTTGTAAGGTCGAGGAAACGTTGGATGTATGGGCGCCAAACACCATGGTCGTTGTAAGGTCGAGGAAACGTTGGATGTATGGGCGCCAAACACCATGGTCGTTGTAAGGTCGAGGAAACGTTGGATGTATGGGCGCCAAACACCATGGTCGTTGTAAGGTCGAGGAAACGTTGGATGTATGGGCGCCAAACACCATGGTCGTTGTAAGGTCGAGGAAACGTTGGATGTATGGGCGCCAAACACCATGGTCGTTGGATGTATGGGCCAGGTCGAGGAAACGTTGGATGTATGGGCGCCAAACACCATGGTCGTTGTAAGGTCTCCCATATTTGGTCCTGACCCAAAAATGTGTAATGTCAGCCAAGGACGGTTAAGGACATGTTGACAAAGCCCTTTGTGTGAACGAGGCTTAACTTGTAAAGTGCGAAGCAATGGTAGCTCAAACCCTCCCACTAAGCGAAGGTATTTGGTTCTATTCAGATGTTCGTTGGATCAGATTGAGCTATAATGTGTGTCCTAAAGTGTACTAATATTATAGGATGCTTAAAGTTATCTCGATCTTCATCAAATCTTCCTATTTATTATATTCCTACTGTAGTAGAGGCATATCAGGGGTTCAAGTAAGGAGCTCTAGGAGTCGGAAACAACCATAACTTGTGTCATAGCGTGTACAATCCCATTTACTAGTAAAGGGTCCACTTCCTATACACTGTATGTATGTATGTATATACTCAGGCCCAATCCCCACTTTTCCTTTTTTTTTTTTCTCAAGACAGAGCCCGAATAGGGACATCACAACAGAGAACAATGAACACATAAACACAAAATATAAATTCACACACATCTAGGGCATCCAGGAGAAGACCTATTATCACCTATACACTACTTCTTAAAATACTAATATGACCAACATATAACAAACAGCATGGTGTACTGCGTCGTGCATAACTAAAGTGCCTCCATGTAGCGACAATTGAATGTTTACATGTTTCAGTGTGGACAAACGGGGAGGACCAAAAACAAGCAACATAAAACACAATCTTCAAAATCCTTTCCGTTCTTTATCATTAACTTTCTATTATATAATGTTCTTCCACTGTTTTGGCGATTGGTAATAGTAGACTAAGAAAAAAAGAAACCTTAACACGTAAATGGAAACATCATATACAAATGTCGGAGTATATAAAACAATCAAGGATGACTCCATAACGTCAAGGGATTGGAGCTATCGAAAAGAGGCTCCTGTCCTGACGTTATTCTTGACTTACAGTGTGCTGGGTTAATAATCCAGAAGGGTTGATAGCCTCTGAATCCTATTTTAACTAACTAATCCATACCGTAACACACTCACACTAAAGTCAACACATCGTAATGGTCTGTACTCCACAAAACACTATAATATTTAATCCAGACATAACACATGATTATATAATACGTTTAGGACAACACCGAAATACAAGAACCTGCAAATGTAAAACACCAGGTAATGTAACTAATGCGTGCACTGCACGCACCAAATTATGCAATGCTACACTCTGCTCGTAAACATGAAGATACTCATTTTACAGTGTGTTATAATATTACTACAATTTGTAGTCTAATAACAATGTTGTGATCATATTTATATAAACACACGCGAATTGTTGTGGTCTGTTTATAGTTGGTTGAGAATGAGGTACTGTTTGATAGTTTAAACTTGTTCTTTGATTTTATTCTGTAAATGCAATGTATGCCTAAATATAGAATTCAGCTTTCACACTTCACTTCTTATGATCTACTACCCAAACCTTATTGTAATATCAAGCAATGGAATACGAATCTAGATCAAAGGTAGATCATGTTAAGTAGTTTATTTGTTTTATTTTCAAGTTGCCAGACAACAAGTGCTCGTAAACGTTGACGGAAAAAGCGTTCGTGTGACACCGGTTTAACGATTGTCTGCAAATTGCGCACAATAAAAAAGTGTCATATGGAATTAGTCTGTTTTATAACCGAGATAAAAACAAAATAAATAAATAATTAAATATAAACTAGACATGTTCCATGTTGAAACCATGGTGTGTATACAGTCGCCCATATTAGCTCTTCCCATCTCCGTGATTGCTTATATTCTGGCCATCATTAGACGCATTTATTTAGTTTAGAATCGCATTTAAGAAATCAACGTGCTATGAACTCATTGACTCCCATGGTTCCTTCCTATGCTACCAAAAGTGTTTAACGATAGCCACAAGAAAAGGTAGACATTCGTCATCCCATAAAGTACTGATATACTAAAAGGGTTAAGAAGAATATAGGTTTGATTCCCGAAGGGAAGTAGAGAAAACCTAATATTTAGTAGGGGCCCCTGAATCATTGACGATGTTGCCTATTAGTATAATAGTCTCCATTCAACACCCACGTCAGTCGTTTGAATCAACCGCCGCGAGGAAGAAAGAGATTCATCTTCATAAGTGCAACGCTACTTCTCTTATGGTGTCGTCACAGATCGTGTACCCGCTACGAAATAACTTCGTACAAAATAAGAGAACAAAAAAGGGAAAAGAATTTTCCCATCTTAACACTGTTATTTACACGCTTCCCACATTCGGTGGGTTTTCTTGCGTTGTGGCTTCTTGCCGTCTCTCGCCAAGCGCAACGATTCCTCCTTCAATGCTATATCAAGATAACTCAAAATATCAGCGAATGGGAAGGGGATGGTTGGGAGGGACATCATCGTCAATGATTCCGGGACCCCTACTAAATATTAGGTTTTCTCTACTTCCCTTCGGGAATCAAACCTATAATTTAATAGTGGCCCCTCCATCATTGACGATGTTGCCTGAATTCCAAGACTGGAGGGGAGATATTCGTAGTATCAAAAACTCCTAATAACCGCATGGTTAAATCCAGAAATCTCATAACAGGGAAAGTTCTTTGTATATGTAGTTGTGCATACAACTTAGTAAACAATATAGACAGAATGTGTGCAGTGTGTTGCTCCAAAGAAGCCTGCTCCAACAACAGAGTCCTCATTTATGAGGTGTGTGTTGTAAGGGGTGAGATAGAGTTAATCGCACAACCCTTCATCACTTCGAGCCGAAATCTGTGCCGCTTTCAGCGAGGCTCGTGGGCGTAGTCGTATTGACACGTATTAACTTAATGAAGCTAGTGAAACTAGCCAGAGACATATCGGAGTTGTCAGTCGATCTTTACTGATCGTCTGAGTCTAGTGTAACTAGTCTGGGAACTTTGAAATTATATGACTGTAGGACAATTAATTCTTTATTATAGAAGACAAAACTGGACAGTTAGCTATTGTAGTTATTTACAGAGTTATTTAAAATCTATAGTAATCTAGTGCAACTAGTTGCGAAGATGGAAACAAAACTTCATTTATTAATCATCATAAAACTTGAGGTTTAAATTTAAGGAACCTAAATTTCTAAATCAAGCAACTTAAGTTTGAATTCAGTAATCTAACTTTCTAAATCAAACAACCTGAGCTTCTCAGCTCGTACATTTCTAATTTTGGGCACCACCCGGCGTAAACAGCGTCTAGGCTAGCCCTCGAACCCACTTGCAATCCTGTTTAAGGGGGGAATTCCTTCCTTGTACTGGGATCCACATATCCCCCCCACCCCCTTTTCATCGGAAACCTTCCAGGGCGAAACCATCACAGTACATAAAATGAGGAATACAAACAACAGTGGTGTGTCTATGGGCATACTTAAAACTAAAAAAAAAATGAAAATGGAGATTGTAGAGAATACGGGGAAGTCACTTGTGCCATGACAAACTGTCTCGATGGCACTGATATTTCCCCCTCGGATTCTTATTATTAATTTGGTAAAACAAAAAAACTATGTGTATTTTCGAGCCCCGCCTACCCGGCGAGGGTCAGTGCGTGATTCCGTTCTCTCAGTCAGGCCGCCGGAACCCGTAGAAACCTGAGGAGGGTAACGAGGTCTATGCTTGGGGCGATCCGGAAGTTTGACAGGCTGTTGCTGTGCCCCTCCTCCCCCCCATCTCGGAGACCCATCCGGTACACAAACATGATAAAGAAAAGTTGACCTTATTTTAATAACAGATAATTTTGCCTAATCGGCACTCGAACCTATGGTAAAAGGGTGATCTGAACTAGAATATACCACCCACCCGGGGGCCAGAGCAGGCTCAAGGACAGCGCGGCTGATCTCGTAAGAGTAATGAACTTGCTAGTAGCAGGATATGTACCGGCGGGACCATTGCAGGACAAATGGTGGTGCGTAATCGGATGGAAAAAGATTGAGAAAACTGACATGACCTTCGAGAAAGATGTAGGCTGAAAACAGGTGGTTGGGGGAGCCCCAGTTAACGGACTGGTTGTTCGAGTTGCAGATTCATTAATGCGTCTGTAAGATTTGAGGGACGCCTGCCAATTGGCCAGGATCAAGATTAAGATTAAAGATGGCAGACAATAGCGTCCGGAAGGGCTGGTTTGCTGACCATGGGATTCCAAAGGAGGGTGGAAACAATGACCGAAGCCGGCAATAGTTAGTTTAGTACAAATGGTAACTTGCTGCTGAGCTGGCTCTGACCCTAGTAAAAATCTGCTTAGTGCACCTCCCCCTGGCGAAAGCTAGCGATAGGCACTAGCCGATTGAAGAGCTCAATTCCCGCCGGGATTATCTAACTCCACGGCTGGGGTGATCGCCCCAATAACTACGGCAGACGGAACTGGCTCAGCCTAGGTAGGGAAAGACATGATGCGTGACACTGGATCTTACCTTATCCGGAGGGGCCCGACTGGGATGGCTTAAACTAGGTAGACAAAAAGGTGTTACACAGTATATACCTTAGGAGGGGCCCGTTAGGGGACCGGCATACTACGGCGGCCTGCTGGGCGCCTCCGGCTCCCAGTTTGTTAATGAAATGAGGGGCACTCCAGATGCGGTTCCGCCGGGGGGGGAATGGTTATCGCGGAACCGACCCCGGCCGGTGACCGTCGTCCTATATCCCTGTGAAATGTGTTAGTTGCCTTATCCCTTGTGCAGAGGCGGGTGACTAGTCTGCAACGCCGTGGAAAGTCGTAAGACTAAGTCCGGCGTGCTTAAGTGTAGACCGGTTCCGGTCCGTCAGACTGAAGTCCTCAGGGGGCACTGCTCTCCGTGGGAACTAACCATTGGTCGAACCTCAGAATCCCTATTGCGCTAGCGTGGCCGACGGAGGGAGGAAGACAGAGGGAGGACTGGAGGAAGGAGGACAATTGTCCTATATGTAACTGTTTTAACCCCTCTTTGGCGGCACCCGGCTATAGTCGGACAAGAGAACCCCAACCTAAAGAGCGGGGCCCGGCTATAGTCGCATGCAATTTTGAGCACGTAATGTGCTCTGAGAGAGAGCCGAGCGGTGGGAGGAGCGTAGGTCGGGGTCTGACCGTTCGCCACGGTCCCCGCGGGCCTACTGATGTTTACTCCACACACATCCACCATCTCTCCCTCACTACACAGGGTATTATGTCAAGAAATTACCGTTTTTAGAGATTTTTCCTTCGTGTTGCACGATCGTTGCAAGAGAACCCGTGATCGTAGAAGGATGGTTCTGTTGTCATTTGAAAGCTCAATTATCGCCCTTTCAGGGATACATAATTGTATCACGCTCTGGCTCTTGTTTATGCATGAAAAAGAGCATGGAAATAAGCTCGTTTAGGGTAAAACCCCCTGCTTGCCAGGTAGTAGAAGTTACCGCCTAGGCCGCTCGTAAGGTGTTAAGTCTCTGAGCCAGAGGTGAACCCGTTTGCCCGCCGCCTGGGGCCAACATGGAGAGTTATTGGTTTGCCTTGTTCTTGTGGCGCAACATTACTCGAACATCACGTTCCGTTTGTTGATCAAATACTCTCGCAATTAAGACAGGGGAGAACAATATTCTATAGTAAGCATTCATAGGTAACTCCTGCGCCATACCGAGTCTGAGGAGCTGTCGTGACCGGACGGCTTCAAACAAGGCTGTTCGGATGTCTGTAAGCGTTCGAGCCGGGGCGGGGAGGAGATATTGTTGGAATACCTTAACCAATTCCTGAGTTCGTGGAGAGGGATTCGGCAACGGTTGGGCAATAGCCTGAGCCGTGTACCTAGTTAATAGGAAGCTAATAAATGCTCTGTGGGCCTTGTCTCTGACCAGAAATTCACGTTGAAGGTCAATAGATTCAGGGACGATGAGAGGCCGGGGGAAATCCTCTGCCGTGAATTGAGGTGGGATAAGAAAATACAAAATAGGAAATGGAACTCCTCCCGGTCGTTGTGCCAGCCAGTCCAACTCGATACGGGGTTGAGGAGGAATTGGGGACAAGGAATTGGATGTAATATCAATAGCAAATTGTTGCAGTTCCTGATCCCACGTATTCCATGGTCTGTCCCCTACCTCACTCAGATTCAACTCCCTTTGGTCTTTATGAGGTCCACACCTATGAAATTCACTTGAGGGGTCCTGCCGTATAGGCTGAGAACTACAGCCAAAATGGCTACAACATTGATGACAATTCGGGCAAATGGGAACGTCTGAGTGAGGAGGTTCCTGGACCGGGGAATCTGCCGGAAGAGGAACTTGCTGACATGGGTCATACACAAAATATTGGAAATTGGCCGGATCCGGTTTGGCATATATCGGAACCTGCAAGACTGTACCATTCTTATCTTTGGCCCTAAATACATGTTTACGGTTCACTTCAATAGCCCACTCCGCCGGTACCGGGACCTCCCCTTGCATTGACTTATGTTCCTCACCTCGTGTTATGGCCGTAACCGGAAACCAGAGCCTGCCTGGCACTTTAACTACTCGAGACTGGGGGATAGAAGATGGGCCCGGCAGGTTACTAGCCGGATGGGTCCTGTCTAGTGTGGGGGACAAGTAAGGCTGGGTATCCCTTGAGCTCACAGAACTACGTAAATTTAGGTGCTCTTGACTCTGAATTGACTCTGTGTCTAATCTAATCAAAGGGGATCTCATGCCAGGAGGAATTGTCACCCAACGTTCCGCCGGTAGTCCTTGTCTGGGTCGGCCGGCGGAAGGGGAGGCTGTATTGAGGGGCTTCAACCCTTCTCTGTCTCCTAAGCCAAGGAGTTGCTTCGAGGGTGGGGGCTGGATTAATGTGTCTGGCCATGGCCCTGGGGTAAGCGTTACGGCCTGTGGCTGAAACTCTTGTTCCGCCGGCCGGGAATGACTCTGTTTGTGTAGCTCTGGGCCCGTAGGCTGCGGATAGTCGAGTTGGCGGGCCGTCTCTGGCTCGGCGGCGGTGACTACCGGAGAGGGAATGTCGACATTGATATTAGAGGGGACCCTAGGGGCTACCTTAGGTATACTGGGAAGTGGTCCCGGAGCCGGAGTCGGTGTTTTACCTTGTTTAATGGCACACTGACTCATTACCTTTTGCAACAATTCATTCAGTTGTACAGTTGTTAGGCTTGTAGTGGATTGTGTGTTTGGCTTATTATGTTGGTCAGTCTGTAACCTAGGGTCAGCCTGTGTCAAGGTGGTCGTTTGTGTCATATGAGTGTACGTCTGTGTCAGACCGCTACTCGCCGTACCCGGGTGAGAGAAACCGCCACCCGGTGACTTCAGGTCACGTATCGGGGGGTGTTAAAGGGTAGGGCGCATACTGCGACCCTGGATTCTGAAGGGTGGTTGTCAAGTCGGGCTGGTCCGTAGACGGAGCCGGAAGTGTCGCGTGAGACCTTATGGTCGTAACCACATGTGACAAATTTATCCCTGGGGACTGAGTAGCAGTATGAATCATGTCTGCTTGGTGAGTCTGCGTGTGTGATAAAACTAACTTTGAACCTTGGAGCCTAACGTGTACAGATTGTCTTAGTCTAGGTGCACAGTGAGGGGGATCGGCTTCCAGTTCAGAGAGACCAGGGCTACCAGTTTGTAAGCCAGAGGTGGTCGCCGGATCCGATATTACCGATTCTGCCAGATCTACTTGTGCCGAAGGAGTTTCATTAGAGATTAACACACGTCGTGGTGGGCTCGAGAGCCGGCGTATCTTGTCCGGCAGATATTCCGTGCTATCAATGCGCCTCAGGGTGCCCGCCGTGGAGGCCGGCTGGGTCAGACGGTGGCATTCTGGTGACATTAAGCGGCTCTTCTTCGCCGGGGGAGAGGAGCTCAGTGTGGAGGATATAGGAGACCCAATGGTCAGCAAGGGAATAGGGAAGGCATGTGACTGGTGAGCTACCTGATCATCAAAAGAATATAATTGAACTACCCTCAATAGGTCTGGATTATCACATGACATTTCATATTTGCTACTTGAGAAGCATATGTTTTAAATTTATTCTTTACCTCATGAGAGTGCGTAAACAAGACATATCTTGGGCCGCTAGCCATTCTTCCAATAATTCAGAGCAAACCGGACATGTACGAGATGCCTACAAGAAGGAGTTTCTGTTGAAACACTGAACACATCTGATACATTCGCCGAGAGCCGGAATAGGTAGCAAAAGACAAGAGGTGGTTGAGCAGACTGTAAACAGGGGCATGATGCCGGCTCCTCTCCCCGGCGGTAACGACATGGCAGCCGGGTGTCTTGAGTGTTCACCTGGAAAGAAAATTTCCAGGAATCAATGCTCATAAGGATATATAGGGAGAGTTCTACCTATCCTAACCTCCCGGTGTAATAATAATAGGAGACCACCGCCTCCTCCGTCTTATCACTCCTAAGAGGGTGTGGATATCCCCCTCTCATGCCCCTGGTGACGAGAAAGGAGTACCACCCATGCAGGTCCTCCGTGATGGCGTATGCTGTAGCACAGAGGTCCTTCAACCGGCGGACCGTTCCGTGCTCTAAAACACACAAGCGGTCGCCGAGGAGTTTACCAACTGAGCCGCCGGCAAGGTAGGGTAAACTTTATTAAGGTAATAGTGCTAATTGCTGGATACACGTACCGTGTCCGCCGGGATCTATTACTCACTGGGCCGGCGGCCCGAAGGGGAAACGACCGCACTACACCCCCCCCCCCCCCCCTTTCCACGAACCAGGGTAACAGACCAGGGGCTGGGGTGGGACCCCGAACGGCGGGAATCGGTGTGTGACTTTGAAGAAAAAACCACCCGCCGGAGGACTTCCTACTTCGTAGCCGCCGAAAGGTGGAGGCAAAGTCCAAGGGGATGACAGCACTATCAAACCTCTACGACGGCGTCCGCCGGATTCCCGAGGGACCGTGGACCAAGAGGCCGTGGCATAGCCACACCACCGACGTAAAGGCCCGGCGCGGGAGACCTGAGCTCGGAGCTCCGCCGGTACGGCGGACCGACCCAACGGGTACAACCGA
The DNA here is from genome assembly GCA_032716605.1 of Paralithodes platypus. Taxonomy (NCBI): domain Eukaryota; kingdom Metazoa; phylum Arthropoda; class Malacostraca; order Decapoda; family Lithodidae; genus Paralithodes; species Paralithodes platypus. Next base: position 10,152,371 of record CM064502.1, read on the forward strand.
AGGCCGGTGAGCACAGAAAAGAGGGAAGGGGAAAGGGCTCGGAGCAAGGCACAGCCGCGAAGAACCCAGCACCCCCACACCTGCACTCCCACGCAAGGAACACTTTGCCGGACTCCCAGGAAAGTGGCACACAAACCACCGGGAGACCACAACTCACAGGGGATGAGAATAAAAACAAACAAACACAGTAGTAATAACATCCCCCCCTAACTAGATAACCTAACAGCTTATCCAGGAAAAGTAAACAGACCACACAAGTAAACAGAACCGTGCCAGAAGGGCGAGGAGAAAAAAGCCCACACGAGTGCCTCTCCACAGGCTCACAAGCCGGGGGGACGCCACAACCACGTGGGGCGAGTCTAACCCTGGCACGTCTGCAACAAAGGCAGGATCCGTAGACCCTCAAGCCGTCCCGAGGAACAGCCAGAAACTTACAGGAAAGCCTCTTAACTAAGTAAAAAGCAAAAACTAAGGTGCCTAGTAACAATCAGAAAACCACGCGTGATGAAAATTTTGAACACAAGTAAAAGCGCCTCAATGTACCCTAATTTTAACACTTCCTGCGGGCCAATCATAACACAACCCGTGCTAGCTAGTCTAACCCTGCTCACTAACTCCCAGATACATACAAATGAGCGAAAGACTCACTAGAGGAGAGCGAGCATCGAATGAAGCCGGAGCGCGGGGGCACTGGTGTTGACGTTAGGCCCGCGAGGAAGAGAAGGAGGAATCGTTGCGCTTGGCGAGAGACGGCAAGAAACCACAATGCAAGAAAATCCACCGAATGTGGGAAGCGTGTAAATAACAGTGTTAAGATGGGAAAATTCTTTTCCCCTTTTTGTTCTCTTATTTTTTACGAAGTTTTCGTAGCGGGTACCCGATCTGTGACGACACCATAAGAGAAGACTAGTAGCGTTGCACTTATGAAGATGAATCTCTCTCTTCCTTGTGGCTGTTGATTCAAACGACTGAGGTGGGTGTTGAATGGAGACTATTATACTAATAGGCAACATCGTCAATGATATTAAATACATTAAGGCCCAAATTCAGAACACCGGTTTAAACCTCGGATTTCGGAGCAGGTTTAAACCTGGGATTAAGATTACTCAATCCTGGATTGAAAACAAAGGTTTATCCGTATGCAGAACACGGGCTTAAGATCGAGATTGAGTAATCCACGGCTTATAACTCTGTTCAAGTCAAAGGTTTGCAACAGCCAATCACAGTGCCGTAAGGAATGCAGTCAGCCAATAAGAACACGAATATAAGCTATGTCCTTATTTTCGTCTTTTGCTTTCGCTCAGGTGAATTCTAGTTTGTAATTACCAATTCACAAAATAAATTATATAATATTATAAGTTGTTTTACCAAGAGAGTACACATTAAACAAATATGTATATAGAATTAGAAATGATCTGGTACCGGGTAGCTTATACTGTAGGAGTAGCCTACTACTGACATTACGCTACTTTCCTCCTATTTATTTTAGTTACTTCAAGCTTTTGAGAGTTTCGAAAATTTAAAAATGTATCTGAGCATATAGATGATGGCATATATCGGACATAATATTTAATTTTCGAGTATAATTATGTACAGTATGTGTATGTCATGAAAGATAGGCCTACTGTTGGATATTGGCAGGTAGCCTATTCAGAGGAAAAATACAATCAATCGAGGTTTGCCAAACTCCAGTACTGTGATAAACTGCAACCTGTTAATTTTGTGTTGTAATCAATTATCAATAAATAAATGTTCATTGATTTCTACATGTACGGATATCAACTGCTTCATTTGTCTAAACCAATTGGAATTGCATGACAACCATAGGCTATTAATACATTTGAAGTCACCAAGCTATAATCATAAAAAGAAAGCACTCTCATTGTATTTACAGTTCGAAATATTGATATTGGCTTATGTATTAATGTAGAACTAATGTGTACTCCGTGGTTTGACTTATAATCTATCAATTAATACATTTAAGAGTGATAATGATGACTAAAACGCTAAACCAAATACTGTAGGCCGCTACATTAGGTACAGTAAGTCAAGCTTATACTTAACCCTTAATTAGCGGCGAGCAACATAAGTCGAGTTAAATAAAGCTGGACTATGTGGCGGCGCTCGACATAACTCGAGTGGCAATTTCAGCACGTAATGTGGCTGAGAGAGAGAGACAAGTGGTGGCAGGAGACTAGCGAGCGTATGACTGCTCCAGACCACCGCGGCGAACCTACTGACACAAATCTCAGCTCCCTCCTCCCTCTCTCACTCGCTACATACTCAATTATGTACTGAAAGTACCGAATTACCTGCTTTTTGCACTCGCGTTGCACGGTTATTGCAAGAAAACTATCCATCATACAAGGATCGTTATGGTGTCATTCGAAAGCTCTGTTTATGCCCTTTCAGGGATAGGTACTTGTTTTACGTTCTGGGTCTTATTTAGGCATGAAAATGATCACGTAAACAGCCCTATTTTGGCTAAAAACACCCCGCTGTGCGGTACACATAAATAAACCGCATAGGCCGCTCGTAAGGTGTTAAGATACTGCATCCACCACATGCTCAGCACTGTTAACCTGACAAGCGCGATATAGACCTAGGTGCTAGGGTAGTTATTTGTGCATTTCTAGCCCTGGATTCTGACAGAATTTGTTATATTTACAATATAAAGCATTATTTGTTTTCGGTATGCTTTTATTTTACATATATGATGTATATATGAACCTTCAAGAGTGCTAAAATAAGTGGGAAAAGCATTTGGGTGGTGAAAAACGAAGATATTGGCCACCCGGTCATAATCTCAGGCGAGAGAGAGCCACAGGCAGCCCTCCCCTCTCGCTGTCTGGGAGTCAACTGAGACGAGCGGGGCGGTGTGTGCCGGTGTCTGGGTGTTGCATAACGATCTTTTATGCAACCCACTTGTGCTACATTATCGCGGGAGAGAAAAATAACCGATAAATGATGATAATAAGAGGATAAATAGGTGATAATTGAGGAGGGGGGGGAGGGGGAATAAGGTGGGGAAGGAGGGGAGGGAGGGGGAGGGGTGAGAAACACATGGATGAGTACTAGAGGGGAATTATCTCACCTAGAGACAAAATCCTTTGTTTTGATAGGCCCTTTTTTTTTTTGGAAGGCTTTTTTTATGGTCTTGCTTCCGTGAGGCCTATCGCGTTCCCTATAGGAAGCCTTCCGTAAGGCCTATTGCGCTTGCCGGGTTAATACTCCCTCAATTGGACACATGTATATAGGATAAATAGCTCAACTGAAATAATTTGTAACCATTAAGTATGTAGGCGAAAACCGTTACCAATGTGATAAACTCGTGATTTAAACTATGGCAGCATTGCAACCTACTAGGCTATGGAAAAGACAACTCATACAAATTATCTCTCTTATCCTAGGCTACTTGTTAAATGCATTTGAAGACAAAGGTTCACTTGTGATTCCTTATTTATATAAGCTATATATTGTAATTCGTACAAAGGATTAATAACTGCATGGATACAGTGAATAATTATAGCCTATTTGCTGTGCAACATGTAGAGAACTAATACTAATAGTTCTATGATAAACTAATAAAATACTAACATATATAATATATGTTCGTGGACATTTAATTATGAAATTAATTTTATTCAGCATAGAGGCATCTCAGGTTATCAAGACACTTGCAACTATTATCGAATAACCACACCAGTGATTAGGCTACGGCAATGCTTCGTTCCCTTGGCACTTATCATTAATTTGTTCGTATGATTAGACAATTTCCAACGTAATGTAAAAAAAATTGCCGTTTTTTACAATATAATAGAATCGGTTTAATGACAGTTTATGTCAGTTGGAATTAATAATAAGAAATTTTAGTGGCGAGTAGGAAGCGTTCGATCGATCGTCTGTCAAGCCTCCCGCTGGTTTAAACCTCGGATTGACTGCCTGAGCTGCATTCTTACACTTGTCATCCATTATTTATATAAATCCTTGCTTAGCATGACTGCAAAATTAATAGTCAGTGTCAGTCTTTATTAATTTATATTATGGAATCCATATGGATTAGTGTAAGCTATCATAAGTAATTTGAGGTTTTTATAACTTCGATCTAACTTCAAACCTACTCTCCCGCAGGTTTAAACCTCGGATCGAGTAATCCGCGGATTGACTGGATAAGCGGCTCAGGATTTTATTCTGAATACCGATAGTTCTGGATTGAGTTTCAATCTCGGGTTTAAACCAGCGAGGAGGTTTAAACCACTGTTCTGAATTCGGGCTTAAAAGACTATGTTTCGTGTTACATTATACAGTATTGTGATTTAAATAAAGTAAACAGAGATAATAATGATATTATTAATAATAATAGTAATAATTATAATAATAATAAAGTAGACGTGCCGTTTTACCCAAAATCATAACGTCATACCCAACCCAACTCTGCGGTGGGTCACCATCGTCAATACTAGTCACTATCACCATTACTATCATCACTACTAATACTCTCACCATCATCACTACTAATCTCATCATCACTACTACTGTCATCATCACTACAACTTTCACCATCATAAAGATATACAGATATACAGATATTTGTCAACTGAACAGACCATATTAAACTAACTTAACCTAACAAATGCGGGCAAGTTTTTTTCACCCCCTGAACGATGGTGTTCTGTAGCACACACACAGAATGCCATCATCATTGCTTGGGAATAGGTACAGGGCTGGGGGGTCTTAAGAGGGGGGGGGGGGAACCATATTTTGGACCTAAAATCATAACTATTGCACAAATTCATTTTTTTTGTTATAATTACCGTCACATTCACCCAACAAATGTTCGTGTTAAATTTGGTAAAAATCCGTCCAACGGTGGGGGGGGGGGGGGGGGGGGGGTGGTGGATGGGGGGGGGGGCTGTTTGGGGGGGGGGGGGGGGGGAACATTTTTTTGGGACCTAAGATCATAACTATTGCACAAATTAAAAACAAATAATAATTACCGTCCAATTCACGCACCAAAGGTTCGAATAAAATGTTTGGTGAAAATCCGTCAAACGGTCTAGGAGGAGTTCTCGGACGGACAGACAGACAGACAGACAGACATTTCGGCCGGCATGTACTGTACCACTATACGGGGGGCGATACCACTGCTTACACAGATTTGATAATAAAGTAGACGTGCCGTTTTGCCCAAAATAAAAATGGCATACCCAACTCTGCGATCGGTCACCATCATCACTACTAGTCACTAGCATCATTAATATCATCATCACTACTAGTATTATAGTCATCACTACTACTCTTACCATCATCACTACGACTCTCATCATCACTACAACTGTCATCATCACTACAACTTGCACCATCATCACTAATATTGTCACCATTGTCACTACCATCATCACTACTATCACTACAACTGTCATCATTACTTGTCACCATCATCACTATTCACTAATATTATGACCATTATCACTACTACTAGTACTTTCACCATCATATCTACTACTGTCATCATCATCACTACTGTCATTATCATCACTACAACTACAACCATCATCACTACTACCACCATCATCCCCACTATTACTACCATCACTTCTAATGTCAACTAAACTAACTTAACCCCTTCTTTACCGGTGATGTACTTTTCCTTATATTCTGACAACTATTAGCCCACTTTGTTCAGCTTAGGAAGGATGACTACCCATTAAAAGGCCACAGACTATCTCAATTAACCTTTTTAACTACCATATATTCTTCCTAAGCTTCATAAAATCGTCTAAATGAAGCTGAAATCAAATAATACAGACGTTGCCGGTACAGAAGGGGTTAACCTAACAAATGCGGGGCAAGTTATTTTCGCCCTGTAGGGGCAACGCCATCATTGCTGGGGGGGGGGGGGGGGGGAGGGGCAAAACCATATTTTGGACCCCCCCCCCAGATGGTTATGGGGGACAGTAGTGAGATATAGAGGACCCATAGTAACAGAGAACGGACAACCTAAGCTAAATTGGTGCCACTGGTTCCGGGGAGACTGGCCGTTTGTTTGGTCTATTAATTCATTTATCAACTCTGCGTAAGCAGAGTGGTATCGCCCCCCGTATAGTGGTACATGCTATCCAAAATGTCTGTCTGTCTGTCTGTCCGGGAACTCCTCCTAGACCGTTTGACGGATTTTCACCAAACTTCACACGAACCTTCGATGCGTGAATTCGACGGTAATTAAAAAATTATTTTTTGAATTTGTGCAATAGTTATGATCTTAGGTCCTAAAAATGGTTTTGCCCCCCCCCCCACCCCGCCCAACACCCACGCCCCCTTTCAGGACCCCCCCCACCACCCCACCCCCACCCCCCTCCCCCCCCCCCACCCTCTCCACACTGCCCCTACCGGGCACACACACACAGAACGCCATTCAGGGGGTGAACAAAAACTCTCCCGCATTATTTTGTTAGGTTAAGTTAGTTAAGTTGACCATTAGAATTGATGGTAGAAATAGTGGGGATAATGTTGATATTAGTGATGATGGTGATAATAGCAGTGATGACGGTTGTAGATTTAGTGATAGTGGTGATGGTAGTGATGATGACAGTGGTGAGAGTAGTAGTGATGATTGCAATAGTAATAGTGATGATGATAGTATTGATGATGGTGACAATTGTAGTGATGATGATAGTAGTAGTGATGATGGTGGTAATATTAGTGATGATAGTAGTAGTAGTGACGATGGTGACAATTGTAGTGAGTATGATAGTAGTAGTGATGATGGTGGTAATATTGGTGATGATGGTAACCCTTCGCAGAGTTGGATATGCCGTTTTGATTGGGCGAAACGGCACGTCTACTAATGGGGTGAACGTCTTAAATTCTTAAAAATGGTGGGGCTAAACGGTATATTTGACGAAGAATAATGGAAGTAATGCCTATCTCTATACAGTATATACTTGACGTTGAAGAATGATGGAAGTAATGCCTATCTCTATACAGTATATTTGACGTTGGAGAATGATGGAAGTAATTATGCCTATCTCTATACAGTATATTTTACGTTGAAGAATGATGGAAGTAATGCCTATCTCTATACAGTATATTTGACGTTGAAGAATGATGGAAGTAATGCCTATCTCTATACAGTATATTTGACGTTGAAGAATGATGGAAGTAATGCCTATCTCTATACAGTATAGTTGACGTTGAAGAATGATGAAAGTAATTATGCCTATCTCTATACAGTATATTTTACGTTGAAGAATGATGGAAGTAATGCCTAAATATATACAGTATATTTGACGTTGAAGAATGATGGAAGTAATGCCTATCTCTATACAATATATTTGACGTTGAAGAATGATGGAAGTAATGTCTATATATATATATACAGTATATTTGACGTTGAAGAATGATGAAAGTAATGCCTGTCATTATACAGTATATTTGACATTGAAGTATGATGGAAGTAATGCCTATCTCTATACAGTATAGTTGACGTTGAAGAATGATGGAAGTAATGCCTATCTCTATACAGTATACTTGACGTTGAAGAATGATGGAAGTAATGCCTATCTCTATACAGTATATTTGACGTAGAAGAATGATGGAAGTAATGCCTATCTCTATACATTATATTTGACGTTGAACAATGATGAAAGTAATGCCTATCTCTATACAGTATATTTGACGTTGAAGAACGATAGAAGTAATGCCTATCTCTATATATTCATACACACGTCGAAGAATTATGGTTCACTTTTTGGGCGATTTTTGCATGTATTCATTATTTTTCTAGTTTCCTCCCTAGACCTCCATAAAATTAAAAACAAAACATCCATTAGATCCCCCCTCTCGATTAATCTGTACATTTTTCGGTAGAAAATTTTTCCCGCCGAAAGCCGGTTCTTCCAACATTACAGGCCCATTATCGTTCGCCAGGGAAAAAATTGACACCTAAATAGCACGAAAGGTCTAAATATTGACGAAGAAATGGGGCAAAAGGTCTTAAAATTGACTAACTAATGGGGCAAACATCTTAACATCTGAAAACTAATGGGGCTAAACATGAGGGAGAAAATGGTCCAGAAAACCGGCCCATCCCCTCTTATAATGATAGCCAGTGTAAACTGCCGAAACGCGTGATAATTCTCAAGGGGTTAAAAAAAAATCTCCCTTTATTTTTTTATTTTTTTTTTTTTTTAGTACTTAAGGGATGAGTTGACGAGGCACCTTTTTACCCTGGCATAGATCTAGTTTACTGTTAGGCGATCCATTATGGGTTTCTCCAATGTTCAAACATCCAACGCTCATATTTCTCGTGCCTGGAAAACACCATTACGTGCATGAAATTGGCCACTTGCGAGTTTCGGTCTATAAGGAAGTTGGAGCCGTCAACATCGATATTAAACAGAAATGCAAGAATACTGTACGTTTCTAATGGATAAAAAGTATGTAAAATTGGTTTGTATGTATTGAACTACAACCGCATTTTAGCTGATAATCCTGCTAAATATCGATGTCTACAACTCCAACTTCCTTATAAAACGAAACTCGCAAGTGGTGAAATTCTTTCTTGATTCTGGTGTATGAAAAAATATTACGTAACCCTCCGTAGGCGTGGCGTAGTATTGCAGTAATTGCGTCGTGTGTCTGTCTGTGCACTTCTGTGGTGCACACACATCACATCAATGATGATGATGGTGGCTGTGTTGTGAGGATCTGTGTGTCTCAGTATAGTAGATCGGATGAAGGTTTTGAGGGATAAGCCTTTACAACCGCACCTCGTAGCTATTTTCTACTTTTACTATTTATTTCTGAAGAGTGTAGAGAGGGGAGAAGGGGTGTTGGAGAAAGAGGAAGCTGTTGGAGTGGCTTTGTTATGTGTGATTATTTGTTTAGTCTGTATAGAGCTTGACGGTGATTGTGGTAGTGATAGTGATAGTAGTTGTGATGGTAGTGATGATCTGCGTCAGTAGCGATGTGTGTATAGTAATTATGGTAATATTAGTGAATGTGGTAGTGATTGTGGTAGTAGTTGTAATAGTGGTGATGATAGTAATAGAGATGATGGCGATAGTGGTAGTGATGCTGATAATAGTTATGATGTTATGACAGTGATAGTTATGACAGAGTAGTGATGATAGGTGTGATGATGGTTTTGATGGTGAGTGTAATTGTAATGATGGTGACAGTAGTAGTGATCCCTACTACTGTCACCATCAACACTACTATTGTTACCATCATCACTACTACTATTACCATAATTTCTACTACCATCACCATCATCACTACTCTTATCAGCATCGCTACTACTGTCACCATCATCACTATCACCATCATCACCACTATCACAATTACTACCAGAATCACTACAAAATCATCACCACCAACATAACTACTACCACAATCACCATCATCACTACATATCACCATCATAACTACTAACCTAAAATCTCAAAATTAACCTCAAATTGTGAACGTCGACACATCTGTTGTGCTAATAAAGAATAATAAAGGTACAAAAATAATACTTGCGTTAATATACAGACCTCCAGCTCAATCAGTGCAAACTGACCGAGAAATTTACGAACAAATTGCAGATGTAAGTAACTCACAAGATACCGTAATTTTTGGCGACTTTAATTTACCTGTGACCAAGTGGGGCGATACTCTTACTTCACACTCCGGACATGACTTGTATACGAACTTGCAAGAGAGTTCGCTTTATCAATTTGTTCGAATGCCGACCCGTGGTAATAACGTTCTTGACATTGTACTTGCAACAAAAGAAGAATTGATAGAGAATTTGAATGTTGGTGATGAATTCAGTAACAGCGACCATCGTACGATAACTTTCACTTTAAAGTTTACTAGTAACGAACCAAATAGTAGCATCGAAAAAGTCCCTAATTTCAAGAAAGCAAACTTCCATAAACTTAGAGCTATGTTTAAAGAAACTGACTGGAGCTTTTTAATTAACAATAACGACATAAATACATCTTGGAAGTTATTCGAAACCACTTACCTAAAAGCAGTGCAAGACTGCATACCATCGAAAATACGGCGTCCAGGCCATAATAATAAGCCCAAATGGTGGAATAAAGATATTTCAAACTGCTTGCTTGCTAAAAAATGTGCTAATGATAGATTAAAATCCTCACAAAATGACGAAGAACGGGTGAAATTTGTAGAGCTACGACGCAAAGCCAAAAAGTTAATTAAGCAAAGTAAAAAGACCTTAGAGTTACATATTGCGAATCAAAGTAAAACAAACCCGAAAGAATTCTATAGTTATATCAGAAAGAAAAAAGTAGTTACTTCAACTGTTGGACCGTTAGTCGATGAAAAAGGAGAATACACCAAAGACGAAGTACAAATGAGTAATGCCCTCAATACCTTCTTTGCATCAGTTTTTACAACAGAAGACCTCAGTGATATCCCTACACCATCGCCGATTCAGATTGATAATTCAGATGTTCTAAGCAATATCACCGTTACAGAGAGAGAAGTATTGAATTGTTTAGATAAACTCAAGGTAAAAAAAACGCCAGGACCTAATACAATCTCGCCTAGAGTTCTAAAGGAAGCTAAGAATGAGCTCTCCAAACCACTGACATTACTATTCAATAAATCCTTGCAGTCTGGAACTATGCCTGATCAGTGGAAGCTAGCCAACGTAACACCGATATTCAAAAAAGGCAGCAAATCCCTACCCAGTAACTATCGTCCAATTAGCTTAACCTCAGTTGTATGTAAAATGCTAGAAACGGTCATACGAGACAGACTCGTAAATCACTTGGAGGAAAATAACATACTTAAAGATACTCAACACGGCTTTCGTAAAAAACGTTCCTGTTTAACAAACCTCTTAGACTTCTTCCACGATATCCTCAACCTCTACGATGAGAGTAAAGCTGTAGATATTATATACCTTGATTTTCAAAAGGCCTTTGACAAAGTTCCCCACAAACGTTTACTGCTAAAAACTAAAAGCGCATGGAATACAAGACGGTGTGTTGAAATGGATAGAAAATTGGCTCAGCAACAGAAAGCAAAGGGTAGTCATAAACGGTAAGGCATCTAAATGGACCAATGTAAGTAGCGGGGTACCCCAGGGATCGGTACTAGGACCAATTCTCTTTCTAATTTACATCAACGACATAGATGAGGGTCTCACCTGCACAATCTCAAAATTTGCTGACGATACAAAAATTGCAAATAGCGTACTCTCAAAAGAAAAGTTGAACGATATGCAACACAAATCTAGATAAATTGTCATGTTGGGCCCAAATTTGGCAAATGAGTTTCAATGCGGATAAATGTAAAGTACTACATGTCGGATACCTAAATGAGAAAGCAAACTATTCGATGAATGGCACTCAGCTTAAGAATGTAAACAGAGAAACTGATCTGGGAGTAACAATATCGAGTAACCTAAAACCGAGTCAACAATGTTCAGAAGTTGTTAAGAAGGCAAACAAAATAATTGGCTTTATAGGCAGGTCATTTGAGCATAAATCCAAAGAAGTTATCCTAACCCTTTACAATTCCTTAGTCCGCCCTCTTCTGGAATACTGCGTTCAATCCTGGTGCCCTTATTACCAAAAAGATATAAACAAGCTAGAACGAGTTCAACGTAGAGTTACCAAAATGATACCTAGCCTAAAGAACAAACCATACAAAGAGCGTCTTAGAGAATTAAATCTATTTCCTTTAACCCAGCGCAGATTAAGAGGCGACTTAATTCAAGTGTTCAAAATCATCAAAGGCATCGACAATATGAACTGTAGTAAGTACTTCACTATCGACCAATCTAATTACACGCGGGGAAACGGTTGCAAAATTATTGGTAAATCTTTTAACTCGCACGAATCTAAGAATTTCTTCTTCAATCGAGTTGTCAACTTGTGGAATGGGCTTCCCCGAGACGTTATAGACTGCACACGTTGATTCATTTAAATTCCGCCTAGACAAATATCTCGCATCAAACCCGCGACTGACTGCGTTTGTAAATGAATAACTTTATCCTCCCCTCAGTTACTAACCCATATGTCCCCTACTAACTTCCTAGTCCTGCCACGTTAGTGGCAGGGCAGTAGTTCCCTTTCCAATGTTCCCTTACCCACTCTAAACCACTGTTTGGACACTTGATCCTCAGTGTTTTGGAGGACAAGCAACCTAGAAGGGTCACTAGATCTGTTGTTGCTTGATTTCCTTTGTACTCCTTTGTACAGCACCAGTGTATATAGTAGTGATGCAACCATTGTAAAGAATGTATACATTACCGAGAGTACAATAGGTCCTCACACACAGCACCAGTGTATATAGTAGTGAGAATGGGTGTACATTACCGAGAGTACAATAGGTCCTCACACACAGCACCAGTGTATATAGTAGTGAGAATGGGTGTACATTACCGAGAGTATAATAGGTCCTCACACACAGCACCAGTGTTGGGAAGGCCATGGACGCTGCTTTATGGTTGGCATACACGGTAGTAGTACATGCTAGGCTCCGGAAACGCTCACAATGGTATATATTCATACATATACAGTATATATTAATCATCCATGCACGCACTTGGATATTTAAGCACACATGCGAACTAATTTATATATATATATAATATATACCGGTACATATATATATATATATATATATATATATATACTGTATATTGTTACGAATTGCAGGTGGGGAGCTCAGCAATTACTTTATTCTTCAATAGCCTATGATCTTAGCTCCACCAAATGCTACTTTAATACTCTAGTAAGCCCATCTTACCGATGTCTGACACTCTAATCGGTGCCACTTGCAGGTGACGAACTCTATAACAGATAACAAAAGTGTTCCAACCTCGGAAAACAAACTAAATAGGCTACGTGTAATAATCAAAAGCCCAAACACATTAGGTACTGCAATGGGATAAGTCAAATGTAACTTCCTCACATGAATGAATTACAAATGCCAACTTGTCAAACATCTCTAGGGGTGGACATTGTTGCATCATCAAACAAAACTGAAGAAGAATTCTAAACTGATACTGGGAACCGAGCAACTAAAAAAACGAGAGTTATGAAAAACAATAGTGTATCCTAACTTGATAATACAATATAGTATACCGGGACAGGAAACCGCAATGCACCGTGAGAGAGCCCTTTCACGGTCCTTACATCACAATACACTGGACCAGTCTTAAAAGCGACCAGATCCAGTGGTGCACTAATGCGGTTACACATTTAAGATGCATCAGCACGTGCGGCATCCTGCTGGCACCAGGAAAAGGAACCTCAAGTACAAAAATACCCGGCCTTGGTAGCAATGTTATAACATATTAATCCTCACAAATACCCACGGTGCGCACCTTGTGCCTCTAACTAATGCCCCTTTCACACATACAGGACTCGGGTGCCGCATGCAGCAGAGTAGCTCGTGGCGTTTTTTTCCCCGACTTGGTGGAGCTGGCTCAGTAATGCCGCCGCATCCAAAGGAGTTCACCAGACTACAGAAGACTACAGCCGCATACAGCCGACGTTGTCGTCTTGACTCCGGAGAAGTCTTGAGACTGGAACTGACAATGGAAATAACGGTCATTTGTACATGCCGACTACACCCGACTACACCCGCATCTATAAGACTTCAGACGATCGACTTCAGAGTCGAACCGCATACACTGGCATAAAGCCGACACATACAGGTTCTGTGGCCAACTGGCCAACGGAGGTATATACGTCCTCGCCGAAAAAACATCGTAGCAGCGAAACGACTGCACCTATGGCTTTCATATTTTTACCACATGTACCTTACCCTTTTGGCTACCCACCACAAAAATCCCAAATCCCTCCTCCTACCCACTCGCTGACTGCCGTCCCCGTCAGAAGGAAAAAAAAGGAAAATATGTGGCGGCGAAACGACTGGACCAATCGGTTCCATATTTGTGTGACAAGTCCCTTACCCTTCTGCCTTCCCCCCACCACACCCCCAACTGCCTCCCACCACCCACTTCCAGCGTATCCGTACGAAGAAAAGGAAAAAAAGGAAAATCCGTGGTGGCGAAAGTACCTCACCAATCGGCTTCATATCTGTAACACAAGTCAATTACCCTTCTACCTTCCCCCCATCAACCCCAAAACCACCCTCCCACCCATACATTCCGATACCATAAAAGTCTCTGTAGTCTATAGTGTCTTTTCAGCTACTTTCGGGACCATCGGGGACCTGTTTTCTGGCGAGGGGAGTGTTTTTTTTACCATTATCCTTCCTTTCTCTCCCAACTTGATAGATTTATCCCCCCCCCCAAAAAACAAAAAATCTGGCACTGGCAGAAGCACACCGTCAAAATTGGCTGGCACTCAGCGGGTTAAATGAGAGGGAAGAGAGTAGGAAGAGAAGAACAGGGGGTAGTAGGGAGGTAGTGAGGGAGGGAAGAGGTGGATGAGAAGAAGGGAGGAAGAAGGAGGAAAAGAACGAAGACAGGAGGAGAAGGAGGAAAAGTAGGGAGAGAGGAGGAAAAGAAGAGAGGGAGGAGAAGGGAGGGAAGGAGAATGAGAAGCAAGAGGAGGAGGAGAAGGGAGGGAGGGAGTTGAATGAGAAGCAGAGAGGAGGAGGAGGAGAAGGGAGGAAGGGAGGAAGGGAGGAGAATGAGAAGGAGAGTGGAGGAGGAGAAGGGAGAAGGGCCTTTGTTGTTCTATTGGGTCCTGGCATGGTGTACAGGCGGTTGAGGTGAGGGTAGAGGTGTGGGTAGAGGTGTGCGTCGTGGGTGATCTCGTCGAAAACTGGGTCAAGTGCGCTGCGTGGGGCCTATATATAGGGGCCGTGTCGCCGTTCTGTGGTTGGGATTTTTTTTTTTTTTTTTGGTCGGCTTGATGCGGCTGTTTGCGGTTCGAGTTGGGTGTTGTCGGTTGGATGTTTCTGTTGTCTGCTCAATTTGGCTCGACTCTTCTGCCATATTGGGTTCCGGGTGTTGTCGTACGTGTGCACTCCTGTCAATGTGGTTGGAGTCTGCTGTGATGCGGCTGCTTGCTGCTGAAATCCTCTCTTGTCGGTTGTACTCGGTCGACTCATATTATTGCATAATTATATGCAAATATATGTAAATATATGTAAATTTATGCACACGACTTCAGCAGACTTATGCGGCTGTACTCGTGTCTGGCGGCTGTACTCTGGTGTATGCGGCAGTAGTCTTTATGATACACATGAAACACAATTCGCTACGCTATACTCAAGGACTACAGCCGCATACAGAAGACTAGTGACGACTAGCGCCGACTAGCGCAGACTACTCCCAGCATCCACCAGACAAATTTCAAGTCTGGACCAAATTTCGAAACTCACAAACATTTTGTTCGGGGGCCATGACTTGACACGCATTGCCAGGACTTCACCAGACTACAGACGACTACAGCCGCCTGGTCAGGACTAGGTGCCGACTCGGGTGCCGCATGCAGCAGAGTAGCTACTCGGCTGCATGCGGCGCCCTAGTCCTGTATGTGTGAAAGGGGCATAACACTGGCTGCTTCCAAAAGTTACTTCAATGGGATGGCAGAAAACTAAGGGCAGGGAAATGTAGAAGTGTTGTGTAATTTTAGATGTGTATGGGTTAGGTCACCTACTACTAACAAATATTTCCCAACTGGACAGTGCAGTAAGTAACCTACATCCCAAGTGGTCCCTCACAACAGTGCACAGCAAAAGGTTGCTAAACACAAGTTGCCGTAAAAAGAGGGATGGAAATACCATTTATTATGTTCTATCCAACAACCAACTCTACTCCTAAAATCGATTAATGAAATATTACAAACACATGTGGCAGTCCGTGGATTCGAACCCAGGACGCTCACACCGAATATCAACTCCTTATACATTACACCACGAAGGCAGTTAAAGAATGGTGGACACTGCCTACGATTTATTATGCAACTTCGAATCCTGCATATCAATCTAAGCATGTACACACATCCCAACTGCAACTCACGTAGGTTATGCATATGTGAATGGAGAGAACAATTAATGCGGCCTTAACCACTAGGGAAGGCCTCTCGATAAATTACTCCTGAACCAATATCATAAGAGATGAAGCACGTTATTGATAAGGTTTAGCTTATACTCATTATCAACTTTTCCAGGTGTATTTTATTATAATTCAGTAGTATTACATATGTAATACTACTGTATATTCTGGCTAACCTTTCAAAGGACCTCTTACAAAGAAAAAGTAAATATCCATCTCAATGAAACCTTTGACTCCCACACATTCCTTCTAATCTTGTTTAAATCGTCTAATAATGTCCAAAATATACCGAAAGCTTGTGCCATGGTATATTGAAAGGGTTAAGGGAACAGTGGCTGTTTGTTTGGTCTTCTAATTAATTTATTCATATATTTTTTTAGTTTTCTCCCTAGACCTCCATCAAGCTTAGAAAAACATCCCCTAGACCCCCTTCAACATGGATTTGTAAATTTTTCGGTAGAAAAATGTCCAGGCCACAGGCCATTTCCTCCTAAAATTACAAGCTCGCTTTCGCTCGCCAGGAAAAAATCGACACTTAAATAGCACGAAGGGTCCTAATATTGACAAAGAAATGGGGTGAAAGGTCATAAAATCCTCAAACTAATGAAACTTACGTCTTAAAATCTCAAAACTAGTGGGGCTAAACATTAGGGAGAAGAAGGTCCAGAAAAACGGCCTGTCTCTCCTTAAAAAAAAAATGTCGAATAAAGGCGAATCTGCTCGAGCTAAGTTGTGGCGGTGAAAGTCGAGTTGCCGGCGGCGTGTGAGTCTTGGTTCCATTGTCTGTTCTCCAGTATTTCCGGTGCTGTGTTTTTGGCAGTTTTGTTGTTGTTGTTTGTCAATGCTAGAGAACCGTGTCAATTTGAGTGGTAGTCGAATATTTGTTATTACAGTTTAAGCAATGGCCCACTTCATCTGATCAATATGTAATTAATTACGTTTTACAAAGAAAATGGTATTATTATATATATATATATATATATATATATATATATATATATATAAATATACATACATATATATATATATATATATATATATATATATATATATACTGTATATATATATATATATATATTGTTACGATCCAGGTTCTCAAAGACACAGGGCTCTTCAACATTGGACTAGATAATGGCAAAATGCAACAACGGTAACACTAGATCCAACCCCTACCTTAACCCTTTACGAGCGGCCTATGCGGTTTATTTATATGTACCGCCCAGCGGGGTGTTTTTAGCCAAAATAGGGCTGTTTACGTGATCATTTTCATGCCTAAATAAGACCCAGAACGTAAAACAAGTATCTATCCCTGAAAAGGCATAAACAGAGCTTTCGAATGACACCATAACGATCCTTTTATGATGGCTAGTTTTCTTGCAATAACCGTGCAACGCGAGTGCAAAAAGCATGTAATTAGCCACTTTCCCGATACAATTCCGTATATAGCGAGTGAGAGAGGTAGGAGGGAGGTGAGATTCGTGTCAGTAGGTTCGCCGCGGTGGTCTGGAGCAGTCATACACTCGCTACTCTCCTGCCACCACTTGTCTCTCTCTCTCAGCAACATTACGTGCTGAAATTGCCACTCGAGTTATGTCGAGCGCCGCCACATAGTCCAGCTTTATTTAACTCGACTTATGTGGTGAGCCGCTTTTTAAGGGTTAAACACTGGAAAACAAAACACCATTACCGCCCTGAGTCGTGCCTGGACCACGAGGTATCCTATGACTCGGTAACTGGTGCACACACACTAGGCTGACACTCGATGAAACTGCCTATTCTCAAACAGTAAAAGATTACTCGTTTAGGTTACACAAAGAAAAGATAAGTAACGTGATTAATTAACGTTACGGTAGATACTCAAGTAACTGGCACTCCTGTATTAAAGAAAGTGCAATGCTAGTCCTGCAACATCAACTGGAAACTTCTGAAATAAGTCTGATGCTGGGAAGATGTTCGTAAAGAATCTTGAACAATTATAATGCAGAATACGGGTCACAATAAATACTAGGACATATAGTAATAATAGGCAGGCGAATAATAAAGACTGCGCAAAGGTAGTAATGCTCGACAACTAAAGAAATGGTTCGTGACACAACGCAACAGCCTACTAGGGTTGTGCAACTCAACAACAACCTCGGCTCAAAAGTGCAGTGAATAATAATGTGGCATACATATAATAATGGGGGCTTTTCTCTAACCAATGTCTGCTCAGTTAATAAAGTCTAGCTGGGGTATCAAGGCAGGGCAACAATGGGCGAGCATGCGGCTCGTAGCCTAACGTTGTCCGAAGGTGGTATAATGAAGATTACGTTATATGACGGGGATGCTCTCTTGATAAATCTAGATCTCTAGTACATAGTTCTATCCTGGCGATCCCTCAGAAGTCAACACAAAGAGGCAGCACTATGTTGTGAGGGATAGGCTATGGCCCTCTCACACCACAGTGCTGTGCTCGCAAAGTAAACCCACCCGAAGACAACCTAGGCTCCCACAGTACCTGTCGATGTCGTGCAGGGCTTAGCTAACACTGCACACATCGGAGACAACGACACAGTAACCTTTTCCCCACTCTAGCTTTAAATAACTAAGCAGAATCACTCAACACCCTGCCAGGGAGACATATACCGGTCTACAACCTTCCCGAGAGAGGACACACACGGAAAAGTCCGTCTCTCCAAACCTCATTAAAGCCTAATACATAGAAATATCTGAGAGCTTCGCGTACAATACGACTGGCCGACGGTGAACGTCTATGCTGAAACCAGAAGGGATGTTGAGTTTAATAAAGATTAGAGAATGAGAAAGGAGAAGTCGAGAGAGAGAAATAGTATGCAAAGTGGCGAGTATGGGGGACAGAATTGCAAAGGATGTAGACGATACGCGTGTCAGGCCAGCTCTGAGCTGGTAAAAAACACGAGGCCGCGATGAGCAGGGACTAGTTGACCACCCGGCCGCCAACGCCGTCAGCGCCCAAGCGGGCCGCGTGATAGCTCGCCCCGCTGCCAGGTGTGCCCCGTCACCCTCTCTCGCTCGCCTCTCACACAAGCAACATTTATATTATAGCGAATATAAAATACAAGGCGCGGTCACAGACCAAAACAAAGACCATTTCTAGACTGTCTGTGGCAACACGACACTAATAACATAAAGCAGATCATTCTAGGACAACTGTAGCCCATCCCCCCATCCTGGCGAGCGCTAGCGAGCTGCAATGCCCCACGCAACCATTCTGCTAGCGCCGGGAGGCGTCACACCCCCCCCAAGATATGGGACACTCAACCATGAGCCCATATCTGAACAGGCAGAATGGCGCTAGAATCTGCCACTCCTAGCCACTCTGCCACTCATGGAATGCAAGCTCAGTCTCCTCAAAAAAAAATACAACAACATTTTATATATAAAAAAATCTTATCACCCTTCCCAAACATAATACATTAATTCATAACATTGTGCTCCCAGAGCGAGCTTTAAGAAGCACAGCCTACTGAGAGAAAATCATCTGCACTCAGTACTCAGCTACAATATTATCTTAAAATTAATTATTAAAAAGAAAGAGTTTTTATTTAATTTTTCATATTTTATTTTAATGTTGTTTTTGGCGGCTACTATAGATGTAGCCTAATTTTCGTCTAATCAAAGCCAACAACTCCTGCCCTGCGACCCTACTCTGATGCT
Organism: Paralithodes platypus; assembly: GCA_032716605.1. NCBI lineage: Eukaryota > Metazoa > Arthropoda > Malacostraca > Decapoda > Lithodidae > Paralithodes > Paralithodes platypus. Next base: position 10,172,049 of record CM064502.1, read on the forward strand.
ACACACGCGAGCCAACAAGCACCAGCGCAAAAATACACCGCGAGCCAAGACAGGAGGCTATACCAACATACTGTGGTAGCCTACCCCGGATCCTCCACCCGCGACAAACAGTCCGCAATCACATTCTCACAACCGGCAATATGGCGAATGTCTAAGTTGTACTCTTGCAACATGAGCGACCATCTGGTCAGCCTCATATTCCGGTTGTGGAATTGATTGAGGAATTTAAGCGGGTGGTGGTCGGTATACACTATCACGACTGGCCCATAGGCAGGAACATAGACCTCAAAGTGTCTGAGCGCTAACACGATTGCCAACAGTTCCTTTTCAACAACCGAATAGTTTTTCTGTGCTGAATTAAACTTCTTTGAAAAGAAACTGACTGGATGCTCAAGACCTTCCTCGTCTGTCTGCAAAAGTACGGCACCAGCCCCTACTCCGCTGACATCAGTCGCCAACTGAAATGGTCGTTCAAAGTCCGGGGCCCTGAGGATAGGGTGAGTGCATAAAAGGTGTTTAACTACTCAAAACGCCTGCTCACACTCAGGTGCCCAGCGGAACTTTTTATCTTTAGCTAGTAGATCTGTCAAAGGAGCTAACACAGTAGAATAACCTCTTATAAAGCGGCGGTAATACCCAATCATGCCCAAAAATCTCATGATCTGCCGCTTGGTGGTCGGCCTGGGGAACAAGTCGATAGCCTGTATCTTCTATTGGGGCGGGCTCACCTGCCCTAACCCAACCACAAACCCCAGATACTGCACCGTGGCTTGCACAAAGTCACACTTGCCCAGATTAACCACCAAGCCTGCTTTACTAAGTTGACTAAATAAGGCTTCTATGTGCTCACAGTGACTTTGGAAATCGTTGTCATAAATGATCACGTCATCAAGGTAGACAGTACAGTTTGGGATGTCTGCTACGATGTCGTTCATTAAGCTCTGGAAAGTGGCCGGTGCATTTTTCAGACCATATGGCATCACGTTGCAATGGTAAGTACTGCCATCCACCACAAACCCGCACACCTCTTTAGCCCGCTCAGACAGTGGTACTTGCCAGTAGCCTTTGACGAGGTCTACCTTGGTCAAGTACCTTGCTTTCCCAATCTTATCCACACTGTCATCCACCCGGGGAAGAGGATATGCATTGGTGGGGGTCAACCCGTTCAACCGCCTAAAGTCAATGCAGAACCGAACTTTGCCATCAGGTTTGGGCTGCAGAGTGACAGGAGAAGTCCACCGTACTACCCCCTTCTCAATCAAGCCTCTCGCCAGCATATACTCCAGCTCATCCCTGAGCGCTGGGAGTTTAATGGGTGGCACCCGATAAGGTATCGACTTGAAGGGGGGGTGCTCTCCTACATCGACGTCATGCACCGCTTGAGTAGTGAGGCCTGGGTGCTCGGCAAATACAGTGGGGTATGAATCGAACAGGCGCTGCACTGCCACCTGCTGTTCCTCCGGCAGCTGCGCCAGAGCATCATGCGCACATTGGCTCGAATTCCCCGCCCACTGATCAGCCGAGACATGACAATCCCAGTTATCATCCACCTGATCATTGCTGCCCCCCTCTCCTTCTCCACCATGACCGCAGCAGGTCAACACAGGGACAGCTAGTGACTCAGGTGGGCGCCTCACATACTCCTTCAACAAATTAATGTGGCATAGTTGGTTACGCTTCTTCCGGTCTGGAGTGGCAACGAGGTAATCCAGATCGGAGATCTTTGACACCACCCGATAAGGCCCAGCGTACTTGGCAGCCAGAGGATGACCTGCCAAAGGCAACAGGACCAACACCTCTTGACCTACCTGAAACTCCCGGAGTTTCGCCTTAGTATCGTACCTGTCCTTCATACGGGCCTGCGAACTCACCAATTTACGCCCGGCCAGCTCCAGACTTCTAAGCATTCTCTCTCTGCTCTCGAGGACATATCTCAACATAGAACATGGCACAGCGGTACCCTCCCAAATCTCCTTCACCATGTGGAGAGGGCCCCTCACCCGATGCCCGAAAACAAGCTCATTCGGACTGAAACCGAGACTCTCCCCAGGTACTTCTCTTGCCGCGAACAAAACATACGGCAGACCAAGGTCCCAATCCTTTCCGTTCTCTGCGCAATAACATCGAAGCATGCTTTTCAGCGTGGCGTGCCACCTCTCCAACACCCCTTGACTCTCCGGGTGATACGCAGAAGAGACGACAGTGCTGATGCCATGCTGAATCATAGTTTGTTTGAATAGATTAGATTTAAAATTAGAGCCTTGGTCCGATTGCACCTCTTGCGGGTAACCATACCGCGAGCAATACAAGAGCAGGTTCCGGACAACAGTTTTCGCTGTGCCATTTCTCATTGGATATGCATCAGGATAACGAGTGGCCACATCCATGATAGTTAATAGAAATTTATTACCGGCACTAGTACGGGGTAGGGGTCCGACCATATCAATGATGACCTTACTGAAGGGCGGTCCACTGACAGGAATGGGGTGCAACGGGGCTCTCGGAATTGTTTGGTTAGGTTTTCCAACCCTCTGGCACGTATGACACCTTGCTATCCAGGTTACCACCTGCCCCTTCAACCCCGGCCACCAAAACAATTTTTCTAAAGCCGCCACCGTTTTTCTCACCCCTAGATGTCCTGCCAGTGGTATGTCATGCGCCAACCTCAGTAGGCTATCCCTGCACTCCCGTGGCACCACCAACTGGTCCACAACTCCGGACCCCTCTTGCCAACTACGTTTAGGGTCTTGAAAACGCCTATAGAGGATGCCTTCTAAATAAAAGAAATCTCCTGGCTGTGCATCGCCGTCCTCGTCGAGCTCTACAGCTCCATTAGCACACGTTTGGAGCTCAGGGTCCTCTAGTTGCAACCGACGTATATCTGAGGGTGCCAAGCGATCTAACTGCTCCCGGAGCAATGCATGACCTTCCCCGATACTGGGCTGCTCCCTCTGTCTCTCTCGATGTACATAACGTTGCTGTCGTGGAGACTCGTCATGCCCAGCCTCGTCACTCTCGATGACAGGCCCAGGGGCTACTCCAGAATTAAGTAATGGTGCTAATACTGAATCACCCAGGAGAGCCGCCGAGTCAAAACTCTTAAAACCAACTCCAGCTTTAGCCTCCTCCTGTTGATCGTTCCTCCGCTGGTCTGAAGACGGAGGACTAGGCTGTGACATTTTAGCTGCCCGAGCTCGGGTGACAACACACGCCATGGGTTGTGTCTGGCACTGCTCGACCCACTCTTGCTCTTCCCTACTCACGTCGGCCGGCCTCTCGGCAACGACTAAGGGTAGAACCTAAGAAGTGGTCATTGCAAAGTCGTTGCCGAGAAGAAGGTCGACGCCCTCCACTGGCAGTTTCTCCACAATCCCGACATCCAATTCACGTGCCACACCATCCACCTCCAACTCCAACCGTACCAGCGGGTATGACCGAGTTGCATTAATACCCTGCACCACTACCACCCGAGCCGCGTTTATAGGGTAGCCAGTCAAGTTTTTCATCAGAGTCTGGGAAGCACCTGTATCACGCAAGACCTCTACTCCGTGCTTGCGCCCCGCCCAGATCACGCAACCCCGCCCTCTATGGTCGCAAAAAACATCCTGAGCAGGGTTCGAGCCTCCCAGGTGCTTCTGCATTGGCTGTGCCTCAGCCTCTGACGAACTGCCCCGGGCAAACTCAGATGACTTCGGAGACACACCAATGTTGCAAGCCAAAGACACAGCTGCTGTAGGTGGTTTGCTAGGACAGACTCTTGCAAATGCCCCTTTTTATGACAATGATAACACTCCAACTCCCCTTTGGGCTTCCCTTGGTACTGGGAAGGGCCCGGCCCCTTCTTAAATGGGACGGTGCTAGTCTTGTGGTCAGTCTTGGTATCATGGCTCTTGTACTTGTTTGCATAGGGTATATCACTAACTCGGGGGGGTGGGGCGTCACGCCCCTTGTTACCTGCCTCACTACGCTGGGCAGACCCGCACCCACGAATTAGTGATAGCCGGAGGTCAGCCATCTCAGCTGCCTCCTGTAGAGTTTTTGGTTGCTTTTCTTTAAGGTTTAACGTCAGGTCGCCGCCCGTGCATTTGAAAAACTGCTCTAAAAGCACCAACTGTTTAATGTCGTCAAACGTAGTAGCTTTCTCCGACCTCAGCCAATTCCCAAAAGCATCGGACAGCTCCCGGGCATGCTCCAAAAAGGTGCTCTCCCGACCCTTGGTAACACCCCGGAACTTCAACCTGTACGTCTCTGGTTGTAGTTCGTATGCTCTCAGGACAGCCTCCTTGAGTTCCTCATAGATAATACAAGACTCTATAGGCAACGCATCGTAGGCTTTAAGACCCTTGCCTATTAATCTAGAGGATACAAGTGCTGCCCATTTATTCTCTGGCCAATGGTGTTCCTGGCACTTCTTCTCAAAGCGTGTGAAAAATTCTGTTACACCACTCTCATCAAACACCGGAACCAGTTTCAATAAGTGCGAGAGAGACTGCTCATGAACACGGATACCAGCCCCAAGTCGCTGTCCCGTTGTCTCTACTCGCGACTTCTCTACGTCCATGTCGGCACAGTACCTAGTCGACTCAGCTTGGATTTTTGCTAGCTCTATGTGCTCATGACTGATAGTTTTTCTCTCTTCTATCTTGGCTAATTCTATTTGCTGCTGGATCTTAGCTAATTCGAGCTGAAGCAATAATTCTGGCGTTAACCCTTGAGGAGGTGAAGGTGCTACAATGTTTGAAATTACCGGTGGTCCCCCCAGGGGCAACCCACCCTGCCAGTCACCACCCAACTGCGGAAGCGTACCCGGGGTTGGCAAACTACTGGGATGGCTGGGAGTCGAGTGTAGGGGAAGCATGGCCGAAGGGCTCTGAGCACTCAACCAATCTCGCTCACCAGTCACCCTGCCCAGTACACACGTTATCAAGTTATCCCTGGTCATGCTGCTAGTAACCGCATGACCGATAGCTGTGGCCAGGCATTGAAGACCGTACCGCTCCATACCCTCCAACCGCTCGGCAGTAACAGGCCATTGCAAAAATATCCTAGCATCCTCCTCACAGTTCACCCGAATAACCCTTTCATCATGCTGCTGTTCCTCAGTTTCGACATTACGTACTGTGTCTCCATTCTCCTCTGATCCGGTATAAGACATGATGCTCACAAAAATTTCTCACCACAATATTCAGAAAAGAAGTACCCCCAACTCTTATGTAGCACTATTCACTTGCCAAAAATGTCTGAAGACTCTCAAGTGCTATACTACTTTGCCCAAAAAAAATTAACGTGCCCACTATATTCCTCAATAAAACAAATGACCACAACAATCCTGCAATTATCTCTTAGTTCACAAGATCCTGAGCTAGGTCGCCATTTGTTACGATCCAGGTTCTCAAAGACACAGGGCTCTTCAACATTGGACTAGATAATGGCAAAATGCAACAACGGTAACACTAGATCCAACCCCTGCCTTAAACACTGGAAAACAAAACACCATTACCGCCCTGAGTCGTGCCTGGACCACGAGGTATCCTATGACTCGGTAACTGGTGCACACACACTAGGCTGACGCTCGATGAAACAGCCTATTCTCAAACAGTAAAAGATTACTCGTTTAGGTTACACAAAGAAAAGATAAGTAACGTGATTAATTAACGTTACGGTAGATACTCAAATAACTGGCACTCCTGTATTAAAGAAACTGCAATGCTAGTCCTGCAACATCAACTGGAAACTTCTGAAATAAGTCTGATGCTGGGAAGATGTTCGTAAAGAATCTTGAACAATTATAATGCAGAATACGGGTCACAATAAATACTAGGACATATAGTAATAATAGGCAGGCGAATAATAAAGACTGCGCAAAGGTAGTAATGCTCGACAACTAAAGAAATGGTTCGTGACACAACGCAACAGCCTACTAGGGTTGTGCAACTCAACAACAACCTCGGCTCAAAAGTGCAGTGAATAATAATGTTGCATACATATAATAATGGGCGCTTATCTCTAACCAGTGTCTGCTCGGTTAATAAAGTCTAGCTGGGGTATCAAGGCAGGGCAACAATGGGCGAGCATGCGGCTCGTAGCCTAACGTTGTCCGAAGGTGGTATAATGAAGATTACGTTATATGACGGGGATGCTCTCTTGATAAATCTAGGTCTCTAGTACCTAGTTGTATCCTGGCGATCCCTCAGAAGTCAACACAAAGAGGCAGCACTATGTTGTGAGGGATAGGCTATGGCCCTCTCACACCACAGTGCTGTGCTCGCAAAGTAAACTCACCCGAAGACAACCTAGGCTCCCACAGTACCTGTCGATGTCGTGCAGGGCTTAGCTAACACTGCACACATCGGAGACAACGACACAGTAACCTTACCCCCAGTCTAGCTTTAAATAACTAAGCAGAATCACTCAACACCCTGCCAGGGAGACATATACCGGTCTACAACCTTCCCGAGAGAGGACACACACGGAAAAGTCCGTCTCTCCAAACCTCATTAAAGCCTAATACATAGAAATATCTGAGAGCTTCGCGTACAATAAGACTGGCCGACGGTGAACGTCTATGCTGAAACCAGAAGGGATGTTGAGTTTAATAAAGATTAGAGAATGAGAAAGGAGAAGTCGAGAGAGAGAAATAGTATGCAAAGTGGCGAGTATGGGGGACAGAATTGCAAAGGATGTAGACGATACGCGTGTCAGGCCAGCTCTGAGCTGGTAAAAAACACGAGGCCGCGATGAGCAGGGACTAGTTGACCACCCGGCCGCCAACGCCGTCAGCGCCCAAGCGGGCCGCGTGATAGGTCGCCCCGCTGCCAGGTGTACCCCGTTACCCTCTCTCGCTCGCCTCTCACACAAGCAACATTTATATTATAGCGAATATAAAATACAAGGCACGGTCACAGACCAAAACAAAGACCATTTCTAGACTGTCTGTGGCAACACGACACTAATAACATAAAGCAGATCATTCTAGGACAACTGTAGCCCATCCCCCCATCCTGGCGAGCGCTAGCGAGCTGCAATGCCCCACGCAACCATTCTGCTTGCGCCGGGAGGCGTCACAATATATATATATATAATATGCGTACATTCATGTTTTCAAATAGCTTAATTGATTGTGTAAATTTGTTCATGGAATAAATATGTCATATCTCAACAATTAGAAGTATTGTTTATAGAAATTGGTATTTTCCCAAGTATTAAGGCTTGCCAGTAGTCAAAGAGATTATCTCACCCTCACCTAAATTGATATATTTTGCCATATTATAAGAAATTATTCTAATTTTGAAAGTTGCAAAATTATTAATAGACAACACAGCTAACATTGGGCCTGCTGTTGGATCCTGCTTGCCTTGGAAGAGTCCATTACAGGATTAACATATTAAGCAAATATATTGTCAATGTTTTGTACAGTACCAATTTGTTTTTCTTAGCAAGCTTTATAAGGTATACACACTGACACAGTTTGTCTGGAAAGAGTGAACATTAATCTACTTATAAATAGGTCACAGGTCAGAGTTAAATAGTTTTCTCCTATACATTATCCTTCTCTCTCTCTCTCTCTCTCTCTCTCTCTGTAGGCCAAGAGTTATTGACATCATAAATATCGTCCGCATTAACATAATTACCGGCGCCAGAAACAATTATGGAGGACATAACTGGCCAAATAAACTAGTTACACATTGGGAACGTTGTATTGTAGCGAAAGTGTTCCGCGTGTAGGACATTGGTGGCTGCAGTGTGGTGCAAGTGTAGTGCAGTTTAGTATTTTAGGGTGTATATTGTGCTCGGTAGCCATGTATCACCTTTGTTTGCTGCACTCTTGTTCAATGTACAGTGGTGGTCATGAATACTTAAACTCCTCCTACTGACTGTGAGCATTAACTATTTATAACCCTCTTTGTACCGGTTCCGTCCTTTTAACTTTATTCTGGCTACTGTTCGACGATGTAGTCAGTATAAAAAGGGCCTCCAGCAATTGACCACTTGCGAGTTTCAGGCTATAAGGAAGTTGGAGTTTTAGATATCGATATAATTAAAACCAAATTACCAGCTAAAAGACGGTTGTAGTGCATTTATAAATACATATAATCAAATTCAGCACCATTTCTATCCATCACCAACTCGTATAATTTATGTATTTCTCCTAAATATTGATATTTACAGCTCCAACTTCCTTATAGACCAAAACTCGCAAGTGGTCAATTAACACACTTCGACCTATCTTACTTAACCTACCACAGATCCTTCTTAAAGACTTAAACTGCACACAACCGTCTAAATATAGCTACAATATAATTTCAAAAGACGTCGCTGGCACAGAAGGGGTAAAATCAGTAATTTGTTCGTTGTGGCTCAAGCAGTGGATGACAATAGTTCGTAGGTGAATCATAATTATTGCGCCTCCAGATATTCCTGCCCACGACTGCGCAACATAATGCATGTGTAGATGGTTTTAATTATAATGAAATGGCAACTCAATTTTGTTAAGCCTGTCAATCATATAACTCAATTTGTTTTTATCTGGATGTAGACAGACGGCTTTATTAATTCGATGGAAACATGTCAGAGGTAGAGGGTAAGCAGACAAAATATCTATCTATCTATCTATCTATTGCCGGACGCCTTATTCCCCTTAATGAGGGTGGCCATACACAGAAGCCCCAAGCGGACCTATTCCCTGTAAGAGGGACAACCCGAACTTGTTAATATATTGAGTACCTCCCTAATTTGGGGAAAATAATATAAAAATAGCATTAATATAATTATAAAAAAGTCCTCGAACTGAAGGGGCTAAGCAGAATATCGGTGATTATACTGTATACATAGAAACAACACATTGTTATATTATACTGTATACATAGAAGCAACACATTGTTATTATACTGTATACATAGAAGCAACACATTGTTATTATACTGTATACATAGAAGCAACACATTGTTATATTATAATGTATACATAGAAGCAACACATTGTTATATTATACTGTATACATAGAAGCAACACATTGTTATTATACTGTATACATAGAAGCAACACATTGTTATTATACTGTATACATAGAAGCAACACATTGTTATATTATACTGTATACATAGAAGCAACACATTGTTATATTATACTGTATACATAGAAGCAACACATTGTTATATTATACTGTATACATAGAAGCAACACATTGTTATATTATACTGTATACATAGAAGCAACACATTGGTATATTATAATGTATACATAGAAGCAACACATTGTTATTATAATGTATACATAGAAGCAACACATTGTTATTATACTGTATACATAGAAGCAACACATTGTTATATTATACTGTATACATAGAAGCAACACATTGTTATATTATACTGTATACATAGAAGCAACACATTGTTATATTATAATGTATACATAGAAGCAACACATTGTTATATTATACTGTATACATAGAAGCAACACATTGTTATTATACTGTATACATAGAAGCAACACATTGTTATTATACTGTATACATAGAAGCAACACATTGTTATATTATACTGTATACATAGAAGCAACACATTGTTATATTATACTGTATACATAGAAGCAACACATTGTTATATTATACTGTATACATAGAAGCAACACATTGGTATATTATAATGTATACATAGAAGCAACACATTGTTATTATAATGTATACATAGAAGCAACACATTGTTATTATACTGTATACATAGAAGCAACACATTGTTATATTATACTGTATACATAGAAGCAACACATTGTTATATTATACTGTATACATAGAAGCAACACATTGTTATATTATACTGTATACATAGAAGCAACACATTGTTATATTATACTGTATACATAGAAGCAACACATTGTTATTATACTGTATACATAGAAGCAACACATTGTTATATTATACTGTATACATAGAAGCAACACATTGTTATATTATACTGTATACATAGAAGCAACACATTGTTATATTATACTGTATACATAGAAGCAACACATTGTTATATTATACTGTATACATAGAAGCAACACATTGTTATATTATACTGTATACATAGAAGCAACACATTGTTATATTATACTGTATACATAGAAGCAACACATTGTTATATTATAATGTATACATAGAAGCAACACATTGTTATATTATAATGTATACATAGAAGCAACACATTGTTATATTATACTGTATGCATAGAAGCAACACATTGTTATTACACTGTATACATAGAAGCAACACATTGTTATTGTTAGTGTGTAATAATTATAGAGAAGTGCATGTAGCTATCCAAGGTACAGTAGTCAATTCCCGCGGAGTGATGCAATTGATACGCAAAACCTATAAAATATACTTGTTCACAAACATTAATATTAATTAACATTAATTTTGGAACATACTGTATATAATTCACATCATAAATATGTTCAAAAATATAAAAGAAGAGACCGTAATGTCGTACACAAACATTGCTAAACACTAATTGGAAGTATTGCTGTGGACTTCAATTGCAGAAGTAATTTTGAAGCATAATTATGATAGAATAATGAGCACCACTTTGCTTTTACTGTATCATTAAGGGATGCTCAAGTGTTCACGACACAGACTGTACCTATTTTGTTACAGTCCATGTGTTCTATACTGTAATCTCAAATGCTATGGTGTGAACATAATGTATTAACGCAGGTGAAGCTGACGTTTCATGTGACTCTTAGTATATTGCACTGAATTCAGGATGTCGGTCTGCTTAGAGGTCGAAAACAATTAAAAGTTATGAAAAATGGCGAAACTTCCTGAAAAATAGCCTCAAGTTCTGGCAACAACTTCCCAATGTTTCGGTGTCATTGTGCGATTTTTACTATGTATAATAAATATATGAGTGTAGATATATGTATGGCAGCGTGGGTTTGTTTACATAATATGTCACATCAATTGGAAGCCATTGTTTTCCTTGCATAATGCATGATATATCAACATCAATGCATATCTCATCTGTAATGCTTATTAGCTTTCTGCTGGGAAGGTCTAAAGTACAAGGTAAATTTTGACGCTCGATTCCCAAATTTGTTTTTTTGCTCAAATAATGTCACATTTGTTGTTATAACTGGGAATTCTTGATAGATTTGCAAGATTTTTGTTTTGTTGGAGAGCTTACACTTTTTCCTAAAACTTGAAGGAATCTTAGGTCTCTGAGATGAAGAAATAATGTTCTTGGGCAGGTTTTATGAACGGTACTGAGAAATATCCATGAGTAAACTGGGTAAGCATACCAGTGCATACCCATTGGACCTGCACCATTAATTCACCTTCAGTTTTACAGTCATGGCTAGTACTTCTCCCCAAAAAATTACCATGGCCGTAGTTATAATAGCTACCGACTAGTAGCAGCGGAAATGTTGCGCTTTTCTCGCATATTTTCGCACGTTTTATATTGTTCATACATTTATTGTTCAATATAAATCAATGAAAATCGGTGTGCATAATCAACAATATGAATACAACTCACAGTAACAAAATGGGCACTCTAGCTCTATTAGAAGTGAATCTCGACCTCTAAGCGTACCAACTGCCTTCATGAAGGGTTTATATTATTAGTTTGACTGTAAGCTGGTATATATATACACTGGAAGGTCAATATATATTAATTAATAGATACACATGCCAATAATCCTATTGCAACAAGCAGATGAAGCCATTTCCTTGTGTATGCCACCATAAAACCCGACCGAATGCAACTGGTCAAGCAAATTATTACTGCGTAAGATATTGGTGGGCCATGTTTGTAGTTGTTTGGTGGTGCTGCTGCTGGTGTAACAGCTGTTTATGTATATGTGTATGTGTGTGTGTGAGAAAGAGAGAGAGAAAGAGAGAGAGAGAGAGAGAGAGAGAGAGAGAGAGAGAGAGAGAGAGAGAGAGAGAGAGAGAGAGAGAGAGAGAGAGAGAGAACATTAGAGAGAAAAAGAGGTTGTGTGTTGTTTGTGAGCTTATGTGTTTGATAATAATATAAACATTACATAAACAAAGTGTTGATATACTTAGTCATTTGAGGGATGCTACGCTTCTTAAATCTTTGTAATCTACACATATTTGAATTTAGTATATTGTGAGATCCTATCCTGAGAGTTTGATTGTTGAGCGTTGGCTGGAGTGACCTATGTTCTCAACCCATTCAGTAACGGTGACTTCCTTTCCATCATATTCTGACGACTGTAAAACTGTTATATTCAGTATAAAAATGCCCTTCAGCAATCAACAGGCTTCGAACTATCTCACTAAACCCTTTTTACTACCACAGATCCTTCTGAAACTGCACACAATCGTCTAGATATAGTTGGAATAATATTCAAAAGACACCGCCGGTACAACATGGGTTAATTACTCTAAATAATCATACCGGTATTGAAACCTGGTCCTACGCCTAGCTAATAAATATGTAAGGTCTACGTAATATAGTGCTGACGCATAACTTTCGTAATACTGATAATGCTACTTTCCAAAATAATTCTTGAACTTGTCTATATTGCTGGCATCATAATTTGTTATAACAATATTTTAATTTATCTAAGGTGTGTGTGTGTGTGTGGACAGTATGTTTGTATGTGTGGTAAGGGTGCTGCGCTTCCCAGATCAAACGAGGAATAAAGGGCTTACTACTTATTATGTCGTGTACGAATTGACCACTTGCGAGTTTCGTTCTATAAGGAAGTTGGAGCTGTTGACATCGATATTTAGCAGAATTACCAGCTAAATTATGGTCATAGAATATTCATAAATACATAAAACCTAATTCAACATACTTTTTATACATAAACAACCTACATTATTATTGTATTTGTATTATATATCAATGCATATGGCTCTAACTTCCTTATAGCCTGCAACTCGCAAGTGGTCAATTGGCTAGTGTGCTCTAGGCTGTGAACATATCTGGAAATACAGTCAGTTCGCCAGTAAGTACCTTCACCAACTGTCACGTCATATATTATATATTCAGAGCATATTCACCCGAGTTAACCATGACCCAAAATAACATGGCATAGCATAATATAACGAAATTTAAAACAATATCAACGTGTGAGCAAACTAACTATGCACATCCAGAATGATGTATAGTCGACTCGTGAATGAAAGAGGCGGTTATTGCGGTGAAACAGAGTGCTGTACGGGGGTGGGTCTTGCTGTTGCTGTTGCTGTTACTGTTCGCTGCACCGGTAACCAAATTTAAGGGGGGTCACTTGTTTTTTTCATCTTTCTCTCCTTTTCTCTCTTTTTCTGACTTGTATCCATTTGGTCCAATTCAGCCAACTGTTTTAAGACGTTTATTCCCATCCAGGTGTCGATTTTTCCTGGCGATAGCGAGCCAACATTGTATGGAAAAATCTGCCTTGGCCGGAGACATTTTTCTATCGAAAAATGTAAAAAAATAGCTCGCTGTAAAACCAAAATATATATATGCTAGCTCGCTACCGCTCGCCAGGAAAATATTGACACCTGGATGGGGGTAAACGTCTTAAAACAGTAGGCTGAATGGGGCCGAATGGATACAAGTCAAAGAGAGAGGGAGAGAAAGAGAAAACAATCGAGGTGGGCTCCATTAACCAACGGAAGGTAAGTGCATTCCCGCGTTGCCAAAATGTAAACCTTTAAGCCAGGGCACCGGATAGGCCATGCAAATTGCATTTACTTCCTGAACAATGCAATTTGGGTGATCGACTTTATGAAGCTCCATCCCCTCCCTACATGTGCACGGTTCAGTACTTATACTATGGGGGGGATATTGATAGGAGGATTTTTTTTTGTTTTTTTAAATATTCCCAAAGAGTATGCTTGCTCCATGATTCGACGCGTGAATTGTACTGCTTCCGGTAACATAGGTATACAAGAGGAACTGATTTGTGTGTCAAAATGGTGTCAGTGTGTTCATTATGTTAGGGAAATGGTAGATGCTATTTTTTCAAACAGTGAGAATTTGTTGTATTGTACAAAATAACTGTATTAATTTATGTTTTGTTAATTTATGTATAATGCAGTTTATTTTATTAAAGTACTAACATACCAATCTATCAAAATTAGGTAGTGTCATTAGTGTATATCGATCATAGACTATAGTAGATCTGGACTTAACACGAACATGGAACTTTGCAGTAATTAAGGGTCCCCAAATTGGAAAACGAACCCCCAAGTAAGTTCGAACCTCGAAACCGCGAAAATTTAATATTTTCGCGGTTTCGAGGTTCGAACTTGGAAGTTTGTTCTCCGAATTTGGTTCCCATTCTGCAAAGTTCTATTTACGTGTCAAGTCTAGATCTACTGTAGTCTATGTTGTATATATATATACAGTATGTATTTGAACTCCACCGACAACATTTGTGAATTAATTCCAAATAAATGAACAAACTCACTTTATTCTATAGTAAAATTAAAAACTAATAAGTCATTTGTGAGATAGAGCATTTAAAGTAAAAACTTGGAGCATCGTCCTAGCCCGAGTTAATGTAAACCGTGCACTAGTCCGAACACTGAGCCCTGAGCTTCTGAACTTGGTTTTAAGGGTTCAAAGATTCGACCAGATGGTACCGGATTTATGGTGACCGCTCTACCTCTGCCAGTTTCTTGAATTAGGGAAATAAGGCATATTTTGCTGTTGTTGGTAATATGTTTGTAATGCATAGTTAATTTATTAGTAGTTTGCAAGTGTAACATATTGGGTAATGATGAAGCACCTGCCATTCTGACCAATATCGTTGAACTGGTGAAGTGTGTATTACAACTACATACATCAATAATAAATCAGATTTTGATTAATAAAGATGAGCACAGCAAAGATTCCTGGAATTACTATCATACGGGAGTGTTAAGAGAATAATAAACACATGCACACAAAGACGCATGCACACTCATATCTACCTTTCAACCCACTAAGAATCCCCCCCCCCCCCCTGAACAACTCATCTCGCCTGTTACCCCCCTACAATAACATTTCGAAGTGAACCAACCTTACATAACTCAAATACAACTCTACCATACACACACACACCGCCTCCCCACTCCCCCATGGGTTACACACCCAATTGAACCACCCACTTCGATCATTACCACCAACACTATCAATTTTATCTCAGCCATACAGAATTCCCACTTACAATCACTAAGCACATACACAAACACATACACATACACACTCACCCACACATACAAACCGCTTCCCCACTCCCCCATAGTCAAACACCCAGTGGTACCCCCAACCTCTCTAGTTACCCCCAACAATAGAATACTCACACTTACCACTATTACAAACACATACACACGCATACACAAACACACATACCCTTACTACATACACATGCATACACTTCAGTCTCGACAAGTCTTACCAAAATAATATACAAGAGCAGTGTGAGCTGAGTTAGTGCGTATTCTCGTGAATATAATTTGTATATGGGTCAAATAATGTTCAGTGTATCGATGTTTAGTTTGTATATGCGTTATTCTCTATGCAACAACGTCAGATTTAATGAAAGTGTTCTAATTCTTCGTGTTTTTCATTATAGAAATTCGTTATTGAACGAAAAACAACGGTATCAAATTGACAACTGCCCGCCATACTCCACACCCAATTACCCGCCAAGTTGTAGTGTTCGGATATGTGGCACAGGCTTTGCCTTTAACATTCCACAATGGGAACAGAGTATCAAATGTGTCAAAATCACCATCACCGCGATCGCTAAGTCACTTATAATGTTAATGCTAACCACATTAAAACAGCAATACAACTTTACATAAGTACACATAAGTGCTTGGCATCATTCAGATAATGCTATTAAGAATTCCCGATGCCATTGGTATGTTTGATTTCACAGTATATCCATTATATCAGGCAACTGGTGTCTAGCGCACTTATAGCAACATTCGTGTGCTACATATCTTATTAGTCCTCTACACTTAAACCCTTTGTAACGCCCTCTACACGATTTCATATTTTCATTGATCATGTCACACTTATAATATCAGTCAGTATTTCTTTACTTATCACTGCTATTCTCATTTAATAGATTGACAATGTACAGTATATACATATCCCTCTGAGCCTCTAACACAGCTTTTATTTAAATAATCTGTTAAGTGCCAATTCATATCCTTTTGCAAGCCAATATACATGACCCTTGCATATGTAAGCAACATAATTGTCCTCAATATTCTTTGCTAATGGTTTGATCTACAATTAAGTACCTTCGGATATGCGGCATATCCATCCCGGAGGACTACTAGTATCTTCCTTCTGAATATTGTTTTGCTACTAAACTTAATTGAATCTTGATCTTTAAGCTCTTCATAAGACAGTGTAATCTTCTCTAGACTGCAGTTGACAACCATGCCTTGCTGCCCCACTTTAGACCCCTACCATCCAAAATTGCCAGACCATCATTAAAACATTCTCCATTACCAAATTTTATATTCAATTCACCCAGACTCATCTGATTCGTCCAGACTGGTAGAGGCGGTGGGGTATGCCGGCTCGTCCACAGCCCAGCCTCCATGCCACTTTTGACCGATCAGAGCTTCTGAATCTCACTTCACCAAATTAACTTTTACCACCCAAAATTAATTATCTTTTGCCTTACCACCCATTTTTATCTCTAAGCCTTCTTGACGTGCCATACTGAGGCTCTCGGAAAATGTGTCTCAATACCAACAGTGCCTCCCCTAAACCCCAAAACTAAACTCAACAACTCACGCAAGTTGGGACAAGCCCCGACACTCTTTATGCTCCTACTTTTTCACTTTCTCTCTTACTACACCAATAAAAACTTCCCTTCTTTCACCCTCACCCACCTTTTCTATATTCATTCATTCATTCATTCATTGCACGTATACAGTTTCCTTCCCTACTTATTGATATGTTGTGTCAGGTACGATGAAGCGATACTGCCGATATCTGTAGACTTGCGTTGAAATTCAAACTTTCCCTTTCAAGATTTTTTTTTTTTTTTTTTTTACTACCATATTTATCTTCAGTACTATCGCTGGCCTTAAACAACTTATTTATATGTAGTATGTCCCACCCTCCCCAACACATACACACACACACACACCTCCCCTCTCACACTTTCCTCCTCCCTGGAGTACCTTACCTCCTCCTCCTCCTCTCCCGCCCATTCCTCTACCTCCTACAAAACCCCTAACCATACTGCTGTATTGTCCTCAATATTCTCGGCTAATGGCTTGATGTACAAGTACCTCCGGATATGCGGCACTGTCCCTCCCGGAGGACCACTTGCACCTTCCCTCCGAATATTATTTTATGGAAATAAAATAATTTGAATATGAATCTGAATCTGTGTGGCTGTGTGTTTTGGGTGCTGGGGCAATGCCTTCTCTATACATAATTATGTATAGAGAAGGCATTGGCTGGGGTCTGGTGACTGGGTCACGACGGGTAGGGTCCCTCTAGGATGTTTAAGAAGGGACATACACACACACACACCTCCCCTTTCACACTTTCCTCCTCCCTGGAGTACCTTACCTCCTCCTCCTCCCCCCTCCCCTACTCCTCCTCCTCTCCCACCCATTCCTCTACCTCCTACAACCCCCCTCCCTCTCTCCCATAACCACACACCCTACTACATATTATATTACTATCGGCATGTAAACTTCTCCACTGGTCATATTGCGCTAACTATCCCCTCAATAACCATTATTGTAATAAGAATTTGAACCATGTAACTCATCTTTGTAAAATATTTGTATTACTATAATTCCATTATAACTTCGGTAGTTGGTAATATTAGTCACATTATGTATGTGACTCTTGTATTCAGCTAACTATGACCTCAATAACCGTTGATGTAATGAAGAATGTGAAGTGTCCCTCATATGATTGTAATATATTTGTGGTACTATTATTGCATAATAATTAATGTAGTTCGAAATATTAGTCACATCTTGTATGTAATAATTGTATTCAGCTACCTATGATCTCAATAACCATTGATGTAAGAAAACATGAATAGCCTCCTCATATGATTGCACTAGTTTTGTAGTGCTATTATTTACCTGCCAATTAATAATTCAGTCACTTTTTTTTTTTTTTTTTTTTTTTTCCTTGAGCACGTATATACAGCATATGTGGCAATCAAATGAGGAAACTATAATAACACCAGACGACGATACTGTTGTTACAGTAGAATAATGCTCTTTGAGCAGTATGTATTGCCTTACCAGTGGTTGTCCCCTTATTATTATTATTATTTTATTATTATTATTGAAATACCACAGGAACGAAAATTGCTGGGAGCGAAACTTCCACCCCCAACGAGATCCCTCTCTTTCTACCACCTCCCTCCACATGTTACACGTCTCGTTAATCACAGTCTTCTAATATACAAATCACATTTCCTTACCCCCTGACATTCTTGAAATACCCACTAAGTATATTCAATTAGATACCAACCATGCAGACTATAATACGTTCGTTGTGTATGGGTACGAGGCGATCTCAAGACACCTTAGCTCCCAGTGCACAACGAACCGGATCATGATTATGTCCGCCTGTATTAAATTATGTATTATGTTGATTTATACCATTGCCTATTTTTGTAATAATTGTATTCAGCTAACTATGATCTCAATAATCATTGATGTAATGAAAATATGAATAGTCTCCTCATACGATTGCACTAGTTCTGTAGTGCTATTATTTACAACCTGTCAATTAATAATTCAGTCACTACAAGCTTGCTTGCTTTTTTTTTTTTTTTTTTTTTTTTTTTTTTTTTTTTTTTATGAAATACGTATATACAGACCATGTGACAATTAAATGAGGAAACTATAATACGCATCTGAATAATGCCAACCTGATTTATAAACACAAATATGAATGTAACCAGACGACGATGCTGTTGTTTCAGTGGAATAATGGCTCTTTGAGCAGTATGTATCGCCTTACTAGTGGTTGTCCCCTCACAGGATGGGGGGCGCTGCTCAATAAACTCGCCCCTCGGGGCAAAATCAAATCAAATCCTTAATTAGGCAACTATAGTAAAAATGGTATGTATAAAATAGTATTATATTTAACTCTACAAGTGATCCTGGAAGTTTGTCGGTGGAGTTCACATACATAATATATATATATATATATATATATATATACATATATATATATATACCGATATATATATATATATATTTATATATTTATATATTTATATATAAATATATATATATATATATATAAATATATATATATATATATATATATATATATATATATTATATATATATATATATATATATATATATATATCCTGTATATATATATATATATATATATATATATATATATATATATATTATATATATATATATGTACAGTATATATATATATATATATTGGTATGCATATAGTCCGTGTATAGTATTGTATGTGCCTATTTAGTGCATCTAATATACAGTATATCTATTTGATTATATATTTTTAAGAAAAACAGACAGGGATTTAAATAATATCGCATTGCACCTTTAGTTTGCCTCCCCTTTTTAACATTAGTGGAATTGGGTTATGATGTGAAAGCCTCCTTGTCTTTCATAGACCATTTTGTACCCAGCCGAAGCATTGTTTAATTTTAAGGAAGCCCACCACGCCTTTTTTCTCTATATCTCCCTCTCTCTTAGCCTTGTATTCATTCGGCCCCATTCAGCCTACTGTTTTATAACTTTTACCCCCATCCAGGTTTCAATATTTTCCCGGCGAGCGGTAGCGAGCCAACATATATATTGTTTTGTTTTGACAGCAAGCTAAATTTGTATTTTTTTTTAGATAGAAACAAATTTCCGGCGAAGCCGGATTTCTCCATACAATGCTGGCTCGCTATCGCTCACCAGGAAGAATTCGACACCAGGATAAGGATAAACGTCTTAAATTAAAACAGTTAGCTCAATAGGTCCGAATGGATACAAGCCAGAGAAAGAGAGAAAAGGAGAGAAAGATAAAACAAAACAGGTGACCCCCCCCCCCTTAAATACTATTGACTGCGGTATTGCAAATTACCCGGCCACTTTTCATGTAAACAAAACAAATGACCTCGTTCACGGTTATGTGTTACTTGCATCTACATTAACATTAACCCTTTCAGTACCGGTGCTGTCCTTTTATCTTTGTTCTGGTTACTGTAGGACGACTTTATTCAACTTAAGGGGGGATGGTTCACTTTTTGGGAGATTTTTCCATGTATTCATTATGTGTCTAATTTCCTCCATGGACCCCCATCAAATTAAAAAAGAACATCCATTAGATCCCCCTACTAGATTAATTTGTAAATTTTTCGGTAGAGGCCGGTTCTTCCAACATTACAGGCTCACTATCGTTCGCCAGGCAAAAAATCGACACCTAAATAGCACGAAAGGTGTAAATATTGACGAAGAAATGGAGCGAAAGGTCTTAAAATCGACTAACCAATGGGGCAAACATCTTAACATCTGAAAACTAATGGGGCTAAACATGTGGGAGAAAATAGTCCAGAAAACCGGCCCATCCCCCCCTTAAAAGGGGCCTCCAGAAATTAAAAGGCTTTGAATGATCTCGCTTAACCCTGTTTACTGCCACGGATCCTTCTTAAACTGTATAACATCTTATATACGGTATATACTGTATATGACTAGAATATAATAAAATATACGTCGCCGGTACAGAAGGGGTTAAGCTATATAATATGGCTTGCTTGGTGGGAACACTTGCTTAGACTGTTACGGTACGCATACATTCAAATCATCAATGATACAGTATGTTCGATATATTTTAGTTAAATTCGTATACCCACAACAAATGTACAAGTTATGCTTGGAATGCAGATTAATTTCGAAACGTCTTTCGTCTCTGACTTCAATTCTAAAAGTAGGCTTAAAGATGTATGTATGTATGTATGTATGTATGTATATACTCGGGCACACACTCCATAGTTCCAGTTCTTAGGGTCCGGGACCACTTTCTAACCTAACCTTTCTAACTTTCTAACTCTCTAACTTTCTCCACTAACCTAACCTAATCTAACCAGGTAGGTTAGGTTAGGTTAGGATTTAAAACTGTGGTCTCATTCTGTCTTCTCTTTGCCGCGCCATACGGTACGGTAAGATATGCGGGAGTTTAGCTGAGTTAGCCATTAAATAGGCCGCGCCGAACCATAATACAGTTGGGCTATATGCGGCCGGTTCCGCTTAAAATTGTAGGCTCGCTATCGCTCTCCAGGAAATAATCGACACCTAAATGGCACGAAAGGTCTTAACATTTACAACGAAATAGGGCGAAAAGGTGTTAAAATCGCCAAAATAATGGGCCGAACGTCTTATAATATCAAAACTAATGGGGCTAAACATTAGGGAGAAGAGGGTCCAGAAAAACGGTCTGCCTCCCCTTAAATTCCACTGTCTTTATATTGCAGACGCATGTATGAGGACGACTGAGGAAGGACATTCACACTCAACCTCGCCTTTAATTATTGGGAGGTGTGAGGGTAAGCCTAACAGCTCCCATTGATTGAAGATATTACAGTCGTCTTTCAGTCGGCCCTGTGTATAAGTATTCATTTTAAAAGCAATGGAATTTAAACATTATTCACAAGTAGGTAACCTCAACCCCCCACCCCATCCATTCTTGTTAAGATGGTGGTAACACCATGTGTTTTAAGGTTTGAACATTTATGAATTTTCTCATATCTAACCATCGATCAGACGAAAGGGCGCACTGCAGGTTGTGTTGATGATAAAAGTGGAGTTGTGTCTTGCAATGACAATTAAGAAAGTTGTGATAGTAACGGTAGTCTTAGTGGAAAATATTGAAAGTCTAACTAAGAAGGCAGTATATCAGTATTTTGCGTGTTCAGATAATATTTCATTTTACGTGATAATATTTGTGATTGAGCGTCGTGGTGTTTATATAATCATAAACATAATATGTTGACTGTACACATGCAAGGAAAACTGACAGATCATGTACTAAAACCTTGTAACTATAATATTCTTAACCAAATTCTCTCTGCCTAAATACTCAATTCCTGCCAGGCTCCATCACTTAATCACCGTCAGTATCCCAGCCCTGCCTTATCTCCCTCCCTCTTTGGCTTGTATCCATTCGGCCTCATTTAGCCTACTGTTTAAGACGTTTACCCCCATCCAGGTATCAATATTTTCCTGGCGAGCGGTAGCGAGCCAGCATATATATAATTTTGTTTTGACAGCAAGCTAAATTCGTAAATTTTTCAATTTTAAAAAATGTCTCCGGCGAAGCCGGATTTCTCCATACAACGCTGGTTCGCTATCACTCGCCAGGAAGATATCGACACCTGGATGGGGATAAACGTCTTAAAACAATTGGTTGAATAGGGCCGAATGGATACAAGCCAGAGAAAGAGAAAAAAAGGAGAGAAAGATAAAACAAGCTGGTGACCCCCCTTAATCACTATCAGTAATCCCCCAGCCCTGCCTTATTAGACCAGTCAAAGTAGGGCTGGACTTAGAACAAATTGCAATAGAAGGTTTTTTGGCTTTAACTTGTTTATTAGGTCCCTCTGATGAACATATAAAAAGTCTCCAACTTTTGGACACCTGGAAAGTGGTTAATTTACAGCCAAAAAACCTTACAGCCAAAAAACCTTCTATTGCAATTTGTTCTAGGTCAAGCCCTACCTTTACTGCACATTATTGTCTATTACATTTTGCCTAGGCCTATACTAATCCCATCATCTTGTTTCTTGTTTCAACAGATTGGTGCGACATCTACCGAAGCCATGGAAGAAGAGGTGGTGCATAATCCCTGCGGCATTTGCTCAAACACGTTAGACGAAGGAGAAACAGTCAAGCTGAGGGCAAAGGGAGCAGATACTATCAACAAGGCCAGTACTGAACGTGGAACGCCATCAATTACCGTGTCCGAGGGCCAAACGGTGCACATTGATTGCCGAAAGAAGCATGTCAATACGAAGCCAAATAGAATTCCTGGGAAGCAGAAGAAACGTCCTGAAAAACCTGCTCTTCGTTCTCAGACACCAGACTTTTGTTTTACAGAGAACTGCTTTTTTTGTGGTACAAAAATCTATTTGGACACAAAGCATGATTCAGAAGAAGTGTATCCAGTACGCACCTTCAACTTTCAAAGGACAATACTTTCTGCATGTGATGCCAGGGCTGATGAGTGGGCTGACACTGTTAGAGGCCGAATTAACTTTGCACGCGATCTTCCAGCAGCTGACGCAATATATCACAAGCAGTGCAGCTCAAATTTCCAGACACATAGGCAGATCCCCTCCAAATATCGTGATTCCGCAGACAGTGAACCTCCCCGCAAGGGTCGCAAAGTAGATGCCTCACGAGAGGAAGCATTTCTACTCGCAATCGAGGACCTAGTCAGTGGCAATGATGATGAACAGACTACAGTGGTTGATCTCGTTGATAGAATGTCCCAGTTGTGCCCTGATGTTGAAGCGTATAGTGTAAAATACATGAAACAGAAACTTATTTCATATTTTGGGGATGAACTGGTTATTAGTAACGTGCATGGACGCAGCGATGTTGTAACTGTCAAAGAAAGTGCTGCAAAGATTTTGCAACAATTCAAAGACTCACCACAGACTGATGATGAGGAAGCAGAACAAAGAAAGATAGTCAGGGCTGCGGCACGGTTGATCAAAGCAGATATAAAGAACATTGATACTTGTAGAGATTTCTATCCAGATCCTTCTGAACTCCGGTCGCTGGAAAAGAATGTGGCGTACGTTCCGCAGTCCCTTCGTATATTGCTGCAAGAGACGTTCAGTGGCAAGTCATGTGATCTTGAAGTTGCATCAATTGGACAAAGTATCGTGCAACTTACCAGACCAAGGGCCATTGTAGCACCCATTCAGTATGGATTGGCGGTTCAAATGCACCAGCACTTTGGTTCCCGCTTTCTTGTGGACAGTTTACACAGCCACGGCTTCTGTCTGCCTTACGCAGAAGTTTTGAGGTTTTCGAAGTGTGCTGCCAATTTCAGGGGCACCAACATATCCACTGCAGGCAGGTTTGGACAGTTCGTTGCAGACAATGTTGATCACAACTTGCGTACGCTTGATGGGCGAGGAACATACCATGGTATGGGTATAATTGTTGCTGTCACCCTGAAGTAAGAGACACAACATCAATACCAAGATTGCAGTCACCTGAAAACAACTTCATGGCACCTCAAATTGAAATCAAATACTACCGCAGTGTTCGCAAGAAGGGTGGGCCTCTCGAATTTAGAAAGCTTGACCCCATTTCAGCATCTGACAAGCTTGAAAATCTGGACATACTGTGGAAAACGTCATGGTTGCTTCGACCAAAACGACCAGGCTGGTCCGGCTTAATGCAGAGTGTGTGCCATGGACCACACCCAGGGAAATCATCCGTCCATTTCTTGCCCATGATTGACATGGACCCTACGGACATGAGTTGTATTTACTCAACACTTCACTTCGTTGCTGCGGAAAGCCATCGCCAGGGAACGACGCCAATGCTGACATTCGACCAACCGCTTTATTGGAAAGCGAAGACGATCATTGTTCATGAGAAGGAAGGAAGCGAACTGAAACCCATTGTTTGAACCTTGGTGGCTTTCACTCTGTGATGAGCTTTTTGGGATGCATGGGCCATGTTATGGAAGCATCTGGGCTTAAGGAGGTTTTGGAACTTATATACGCTGAAAATGCTGTGACCCAAATGCTGAGTGAGAAAGCCTATGCACGAGCAATCAGAGGCCACTTCTTGGTTGACACAGCCTTGAGTTCGATTGTGTTAGGCAGGGCATACGGTGTCAACCTCTCAATGGTAGATGAGGAAAGTGACGCATGCAAGGACTTCCAGGAGGCTGCAGATCTTTTGGATAAGCTGTTGCGTGAAGACGTTTCACCGGATGAAGTCTGCAGTAAAGACGTTTTCAACAGAATTTCTGAAAAACTTAAAACTGAGAAGAGCTCCTTAGCAGAGTATAAGATGGGAAAGCTATGGATTCAATACATGGACATGATTGACCTGCTGCGTCGCTTCCTGAGGGCACTGAGAATGGGCGATTTCCTACTGTACCTCGGAACACTCCAGGAGATGTTGCCGTACTTTGCAGCGTGTGGTCATAACAATTATGCCAAGTCAGCCCATGTGTACATTCAAGACATGATTGAACTTGAGCAGCTCAACCCAGACATGTTCTGTCAATTGAACTCCGGTCTATTTGTGATCCGCCGAAGTGATCGGCTGTGGGCAGGACTGCCAAGCGACTTGGTTATAGAGCAGGTTTTGATGCGCTCTTTGAAAACGAATGGTGGATTGACACGTGGTAGGGGCATGGAGGAAACGCAACGCCTGCGCTGGTTACTTGCTATGCCAGCCTGCGCTGAGGTGAGTGAAGTTATGCAAGAACTGACAGGGAAGCATTTCCACACCTCTGAGCAGCACAAAGAAATGACTGAAGCAAGGCGTGAACGAGATAGGAAGGACACAGAGAAGGTTCTCGCATTCTTCAAGGATTATGATCCATTTCAAGAATCAAATGAACTCAGGAATATTGCCAACGGTGTGACAGGACCAGCCTCGGCCAATCCTCATTTACTGTATGAGGTTGGTATGAACATTGTGCAGAAGATGGAAGGTAGCAATGCTTTTGACTTTTCATTTAGGAAGAAAGATCAAGTTGAGTCGTTGGGTGCAAAGGTTACAATCAGTGCTGAAAAAGTACCAATCGACCCACAGCTCCTTTTCCAGAGGCTCCTCATCTTTCTAATAACAGGGACTTAGGTGTTGAAGAGGTCTTTGCGTATGAGTTGTCTAGCTACCCTACTGCTCTGTTCGATAAGTGGGGGAGGCTCAGGGAAGCCAATAAACCACAGCTAGGAGATGAGATAGCTGCTGTTGTTCCCAAGTCGTCATTGGAATCATTTGAGGAAGAAAGGACTGTGACCCATGTTCTGGATGGTGGTTCCTTATTGCAAAGGATTCCATGGAAGAAGGGTGACACATTTGAGGACATTGCAAGCATGTACATGAAGCATGTTTCCAAAAACTTTCTCAACCCGGTGGTTGTATTCGACGGTTATAAATCAGGACCTACTACCAAGGACATGACACACAATCGACGATCAAAAGGAGTCTTTGGTCAAAAGGTGATGTTCACTCCAACCATGCCCCTTCGGTCAAAAAAGGAAAACTTCTTGTCAAACTCGGACAATAAGCAAAACTTCATTGACTTATTGTGTGAAACATTCAAGGCAAATGGAATTGACTGTGTCAATGCGCCAGCAGATGCAGATGTCATGATTGCGAAGAAGGGAATTGAGCATGCAAGGGAAACCGTGACATATGTGATAGGTGAGGACACAGACTTGTTGGTGCTGTTGTGTCATTATGCGGAACGAGGGATGAATGATTTGTACTTCAAGTCGAGCAAGGAAGGTGGGAAATGTTGGCATATTAACTCAGTAGCAGAAGCTCTCCGTGAAAGCATCTGTCGTGTCCTGCCAGTTGTCCATGCACTCTGTGGATGTGACACAACCTCACGACTGTATGGTATTGGTAAAGGGGCTGCCTTGAGGAAAGTGAGGGAAGACAACGGTTTCTTGAAATGTATAGAAGCATTCTGTTGCCAAAGTGGAAGTAAAGACGCGATATCATCAGCTGGTGAAAAGGCCTTGGTTTATTTGTACGGGGGAAAAGGAAATGACACCCTTGACGGACTGCGAAAGACAAAGTTTTGCAACAAGGTGGCAAAAAGTTCAACTACCGTTGAAGTTCACAGCCTTCCCCCAACAACCGATGCAGCCAAATACCACTCGTTCCGAGTTTATTGTCAGGTCCAGGAATGGATGGGGAACTGTGTGGACCCCGAGAAATGGGGCTGGTGTCTGCGGAAGGGACAGCTTGAACCGAAGACGATGGATTCGCCAGTGGCTCCTGATTCACTACTGAAATTGGTCAGATGTCAGTGTAAGGGCAACTGTGACACTCAACGCTGTAGTTGCAAACGGAATGAGCTTGAATGTTCCAGTGCATGTGGTCAATGTAAAGGACTCTGTCAAAATAGAAACTTTGATGCAAGCACCGATGATCCAAGTGAATACGAACTCCTATCATGAATTACATAATTGGCTCTGAATGACGTCATACTACGTCATGTTTTTTTTTTTTTTTTTTTATAAAAAAAGAGGGACAACAGGTCAAAAACCCATACAAGCACAAAGTGCCTGTGTCACCCCTTGTGAAAGAGACAGTTCAGCCTGTCTGTAAGGTTTTTCGGCTGTAAATTAACCACTTTCCAGGTGTCCAAAAGTTGGAGACTTTTTATATGTTCATCAGAGGGACCTAATAAACAAGTTAAAGCCAAAAAACGTTGTTTGTAATACATTTATAGGGTCTAGGAGCAACCAGAAAAAAGTTATCTGTAAATTGAAGCTTTGGACGGTGGCCATCTTGAATTTATGCAAATTAACCACTTTCCCAGTGTCCAAAAGTTGGAGACTTTTTATATGTTCATCAGAGGGACCTAATGAACAAGTTAAAGCCAAAAAACCTTCTATTGCAATTTGTTCTAGGTCCAGTTAAATGATTGCTAGATTTACTGGACTTTATCTCCCTCCCCGGGCATCGATCTCGGGCCCAGCAGCAGCAACATGTACGAGAGCGGCTGGAAGAAAGTGGGGGATCTGCCTCGATTGGTTTCATTTGCATATAAATGAAGCGGAATCTTAAGGGGGTAGTGCTTGATTTTTGGTCTCTATATATATTTATTTATTTATTTTTGAGTTTCCTTGCTAGACCTCCGTCAAGCTTAGAAAAAACCCCCTAGACCCCCTTTCAAGATAGATTTGTACATTTTTTGGTAGAGAAATGTCCCGGCCGAAGGCCGGTTCCTTATGATATTAGGGCCCCCACACACCTAACGGCCAAACCTATCCGGCGCACGTATTGAGGGCGTGGTTTATCGTACCTGCGTGTGTGTGGGGCTATTTGCCACCAGGCCAGGCCTTCCAACCTCACCGTGTTTGAGGCCTGATCAGGCCCCGCCAAGCTTCACAAACTGCATGTGTGTGAGGTGAAGTGGATGGGGCCTTCAGGCCGGCTCAGTAGTGTACAGCTTCACTACAAATTATGATATATTGTACACAACAACTGAGAATATATTAAGTTCAATGCAGTGTTTATTGAAGAATAACAGTGGCATTTGTTTAAAATGTACTTATAACCACTACTTTACTATAATGCATTGATTGATTAAAGAAAGACTGCAATTTCAGTTGTTGTTTTGCCATACCTGTATGTACTTCTCCCGAAGGACATTGCAGATGGTGTGACATGTTTCTGGTATTATTTCCCCTAGTGCCTGAGGAGATATCACGCTGAATTTCAATTCCTCATGGCTCCTTCCAGTTATCAGGAATCTTAACGTGGCTGCTAACCACTCAAAGAGTGTAATTGATGGTCTCATTAATGTTTCCTCTTTTTGGATTAATGAGGTTACCCTTCCAAGTAATTCCAAAAATGTAGCTTCACTCATTCTCTGGTAATTGTACCAGCCATCTGGCTCCCCTGACAATTAATGTATAAGCACCGTATTCAACAAATTGTGTGTGTGTGTGAGTCAGGTTTTCCTTGAAACCCTTCACTGTTTACGCATATTCTTTATCTTTAATTCGACACATGCTACATAACAACATAACACATAGCCAATGTCTGCAGCTCTATGTCTCGGACGATCACACTCATATCTCAACGACAGCTGGAGCAGGACTGACTCTTTTTACACAGGCCGCCTGAACAGTGTATGCGCTTGTTCAGTCCTTGAAGCTCCGCCCTCATTCCGGTGGCAGGAAGGCCAAACCCTACGTGTATGGGGGCCTTTAGAGGCTCACCATCGCTCGCCAGGAAAAAATCGACAAAATAAAGGGCACGAAAGGTCTTGATATTGACAACAAATGAGGCGAAAGGTCTCAAATCGCCAAACTAACGGAACGAACGTCTTAAAAACCTCAAAACTAAAAACGCTAAACACGAGGGAGAAGGGGGTCCATAAAAAGCGAGTACTACCCCCTTAAAAACACTAGTTTTTCCGGCCACCGACTTTATTATCCCCCCCCCCCCCCCCCCAATACTCCCGTCCTACGTAGTGCCCCAGACCAATTAACGAAATGTAATCTGGGCGGCACACTCTTGTTGTTTTTTCTTCCCGAGACATCGTCGAAGCGGGGGGAGGGGGGGGGGGGGGCTAGGTCCTGTAAGGAGGGCGGTTTTGGAGGGGGGGAATATACAGATGATGGCGGACAACGGCGGACGGTATTACGCGATTTCAGGGGGATTAGAGTGGATAAATGTACATAGATTTACATAGATACACTGGCCACACAGACCTCACGATCCAAACGAGGTGGTCAGGACTTAATTCTAGTAGAGATGGCATATCCAATAGAAAAGGAAAGTTGAAGGAAAGGACAGAAAAGAAGAAGGCTCTCTGAGAGACAGAGAGAGAGAGAGACTGTACTTATGGGGATTTACTATCTCTAGTGACATCCATTGTTTCCTTAGTATTACAATCTACTGTATATAGTGTTTCGTCCTGGGATATATAAACACTGGGCTCTTTCTATTGGACTAGATATGCGGCAACAAGCAACAACGGAAAACGCTAGATCCAACCCTTATCTATAAACCCAGGCAACAAACCACCCTAAACCGTCAAGAGTCCTGCCTGGACAACAAGGTATCCTATGACTCGGTTACAGGGTGCACGCACTATAGCCTGCTGGTAGTCAAGCAGGCTATATAAAAGATCACACAATTAAGTTGACTTAAAGCTTCAAGGAAAAGATAGATAACGGAATTAAATTGCAGAAACAATTTAATAACAAACTAGAAGAAAGTACATTTAACGTTACGTTAATTAATACAACGAATCACCCCTGCGTGAAAGAAGGTGAAAGCAAACAGTCCTCAAAACATCGTACAGGTAGACAAGATGCAGGTTTCTAAACTGCATGCGGCTACTGTAGGATCTGATGTTTAGCAAAGAAAGTAAGTTACGGATTTAGAGAACTCTTAACTCATAAGCAGGAATAAATACTAGTGATAGGACCTACAGTGTATAATGGCATAGGTATAATTAAATAAAGGCAGCAACTCGCAACATAACCACATACAGGTGTGCTTCTCCCTCTTAGTCAGGCAAGCCTGCTCGGACAGAGTCTCTAAGCCACACTATAACAAGCATACAGAGATGATAAACCCCTAGCTGTTAATCTGCCAGGTGGCAGAGGTCTAGCCGGAAGAATATAGGCTTCGGATACCCGGGCTGAGCCACCTGCTCTAGCCTAGGGACGTTCCCAAGTCTGTGCACCAAATTACTCTAATTGAAAGGGTGCTCTCTTGAGAGACTCAGATCCCAAGTATCTGACTCTCTCCTGGCGACCCTAAAACAAAAACAAGACGTGCTAGCGCAGTGCTGAGTGGACTAGGCAAGGGCCCTCACACAACACAACACTAGACACACAGGGACACAGACAAGAAAATGCCCCCAGACTCCCACGGGCATCCTAGTAAAGTCGTGGGGGTCCACAGGACTCGCACCAGCAGACTTTACTTAAAGGATCGCAAAAAGCCTCCCCTCCGGTCTAGCCCCTGCTAACCTGCCACAAGAACACACTAGCAAGCATGAAACCACCAAATATGAGACAACAAAAAAGCTTCCTAGGTCTCATTAACAATTACATCTCTGCATAAGGCCCAAAATCCTATCTAGTTATCTGAGAGCTCGTCGTTAATACAATAATAGATATAAGGTCTATCAAGGGGATGGGGTAATTAAATAGACTGGTGAAGTAGTGGAAGGAAGGTATACAAAGTAAGAGAGAAAGTTTCTAAGGGGGGTTGAGAGGGATAAATATCAAGGGGGTCCGAAGGGTACGACAGTGAGGTGAGCTCTGAGTCTTGAATCTGTCTGGACCCCACCCTAGGCATGCGAAATACATCCCATGCTTAGCAACACTCAACACAGTTGCCGGGTCAAAATCCTCTACCCCTTGCGTGAGTCGAAACTAAGCCTAACTTGCGATCAATTTGGCAACATCAGGCTCGTCCCTAGCTAGACTCTCCGCGCGAAGCAACGTCCCCCAGCCGGTCTCTCTCTCCCGCTCGTCTCCTCCCACTCTCACTAGACTTACATCTTATATATTATAATGAAACAATCAAGTATCGAGAATAAAATATACTAAGATGCATTGGTTAAGAATAAGGGCAGCTTCAAGCTGTGAAACAACATAAGAATATCCCAGACATTAGTTACATTGTCGTAGGATATATACTAAGGAAAAGCCGGCCGGCCGGCTGCCGCCAGCCGGTTTTTAAACGGCTGGGCAGCCGACATGCGCGCATGCCCGCACGTGGCTACTATGCAGGAGCGTCACAATAGTTACAGTTCCATTAATTTCTCTGTTCACCCTGGTTTGAAAAATAAGAGTTCTTTCAAGCCAGTATCACACGAGAGCTTTTTTATTCAAAAATCGATAATACACATTTGTATGGAAACATTTCTTGAATAGTTTGCACTGGTATTGAAAGCTAGACTGATAATGGATGAATGAAGGTAACCGAAACACTTAATATGTTGACCTCGTAAGCTGCCAGATCAGTGTTGAGACAAATGTTTAGGGAAAAAGTGCGCGTGTGATACCGGCTTTAGTTTATTTTTGCTTCCTTTATGGCCCGACGAACGGCTTATTACCGTTTGTCTCACTCTTCGTGTTGCCTCCGTCGACAACCAGAAACAATGGTAAATTAATACTCGTCTCACTCTTGTTATAGTTGTTGTTGTTGTTCTTCTTCTTTATCTTGGACTGGATCAACCGAAAAAGTAGTAGTGGGAGAGAGAGTAGGCAGGAGAATATTAACCCCTTCACCGCCATGATGCATATTTACGTGTGATTCTGGCTAAAGTTAGATGATGTTATGCAGTTTAAGAAGGACCTATGTTACTAAGAGGGTCAATTCAGATCGTATTCACCCAGATGAGTCCTTGAGATCGAGTATAAGTTAAAGAAAATCGTCTAATGGTTACCAGAATAAAATGAGATATACGTCATGATGCTGAATGGGTTAACCCCTTCTGTACCGGCGACGTCTTGTTTACTTTATTCTATTTTGCTACTATTAGACGATTGTATTCAGCTTAAAATGGACCTCCAGCAATTAGAAACCTTCGAACTATCTTACTTAACCATTTGTACTACCACAGATCCTTCTTAAGCTGTACACAATCGTCTAATTATAACTAAAATTAAGTGAAAGCGACGTCGCGGTACAGAAGGGGTTAAGGGTTTGGAGCGGCTGGGTGATGGACAGCACTCGACGGAGGCCTCCGGTGCTTTGTAGTGCTTGTTTGTATTTCTGTTTGTATTCATGGATACCTCCAATCCTGCTGATTCAGTATTACCGAATCTGAAACTTTGAGATGTTAGCATAAAAGCTCTCTGGTCACTTGATAGATAAATATAGCTAGCATCAAATTATACAGACGTCACTTATACAGAAGGGGTTAAGCAACTAGCACAGTCAGTTTTCCGAAAATTAAGTAATCTATATTAATTAATAATAAAAGTTGACCTGTGACCTTAACCTTTATGTAGGAGTACATTTTGTGTTTGCATTGACGTTTTCCCTGGAAAATCAAATAAGCGTGACTAAAAAAATCATCAGATATTTTCATTTATTTTAATAGAATAGTTGACCTTGACCTTTGACCCTTGACTTTATCTTTAAATTCTCAAAATTAACTATTTCATTTTTCATTTAAAGTTCAACTATCTCACAAAATGTGAAGTTTGCATGAAAAGAAAAGAAATTAACATATTGACCTTATATTTGACTTTGACCTGTGATCTTGATCTTTCAAATGTAAATGTATAGATTCTTCTATGACCTCGGCCTAGGTATTCCGAATATACATGGTAAGCCTAGTGAGAATCTGACAGCTAGTATAAGAAATACTAGTAAAAAGTTACTTTGACCTATGACCTAGACCTTTGACCTTACCCTTTGGAATAGTTATCTAAAGTTTGGTCAATAATATATCAAGGTTACCAGTAACTTGTATAGTGAACACGAAACAATTTGCATAATAACTAAAAAGTATGACATATTGCCCTTATTTTCAAATGGATATACCTGTAAAATTTGGTGAGAATCCATCGAACTGTCTAGGAGTTTCGGGACAGACAGACGGACGACGAAGACGGACAAGCCGACTGGTGGTGCGCAGTATACGGGCGGGATCTGTGTGCCCGATACCACTCTGCTTACGCAGAGTTGATGAACAAATATCTCCGTAACACTGTTGATAAATATAATATATTTGATATTGTACTTGAAAACGAAAAGTCACATTACAAAATATAATAAATAACACCCTATTCTTAACATTAATCATCCATTACAAACCCCAATGTACTTGAATAAACTAATGAAAGCATATGGTCCTCCTGGGAATCGAACTCGGGACACCACACCCAGAACATAAGCATCTAAACCATAAAACCACCAACACAGTTATTTACATTATTATTAAGGAGTTCCAGTGTCTTGCCTTCAGTTCCCCCAGTCTGAAATACTACTGGCGACACCCACACATCTTACCACCGATAAATACAGCAAAATTCGATGGGCTTCAAAAGTGTCCCAAACCAGCGCGCCGGGTGAATCTTGGGCACCTCATTAGCGGCAGCGATAATGGCAGAGGCCGCTGTATATCCCTGAAGATTTACCCCCCCGACCACCACTCCATTACCTCCACTATGACGGTAATAGCACCCACCAACACTGACACCCGCTGACAAACCGAGCAGGGGGGGGGGGGGGGGGGGACCTTGCCAGTGTATATCATGCAACCCAGTTCTGATATAGTTAGTTAAAATAGGACTTCAGAGGCTATCAACCCTTCTGAATTATTAAGCCAACACATTGTAAGTCAAGAGTAGCGTCAGAACTGGAGTCCCTTTTCGAGAGCTCCAGTCCCTTGAGTTCTGATTAGTTAGTTAGTTAAAATAGGACTTCAGAGACTATGAATCCTTCTGGATTATTAAGCCAGCACACTGTAAATAAAGACAAACGTAAGGACTGGACCCCTTTTTCGTTAACTCCAGTTCCTTGAGTTCTGACTATTCACACAAGTGTAAATAGTTAAATACCAAAAAAGTATTTAGGAAATATATGAATAATAAGTATTGCATTAATGGGTATTGCCGTCAATGTGATGGTGTCATTTAATTACAAAAACAAAAAAATAATAATATGACTACGACTGTACTGTAAACACTAAGCCATAAATCCTGGCCTAATGTGAACAAATACGAACCTTACAAAATAATATAAGTATTGAATAAATAACTAATGAGACGATTCTATTCAGTGCTGGATTGCTTCGAAAACTTGATGCCACGGTTTATGATCTTGAGGCTAAATATTTTGCTATAATCCACATTGTCAAACCCATTAAATATTTTAAAAACTTCAATGACCTGAACTTGTAGAGAGAGAGAGAGAGAGAGAGAGAGAGAGAGAGAGAGAGAGAGAGAGAGAGAGAGAGAGAGAAGCAGAAGACCCCTACAACAGAAATCCATGAAACCGACATTGTTTGTAAACTCATGTGGAGAATACAATTACATATTGTATTAAATTCCTAATATTTTTTAAATGTTGGCCATTATAGGAGTGTGCATTGATGGTTTAACTATAATTTAGAAGACATGAGAACATATACATTGCTAATCACTAACTAGCAGCCAGAGGAAGAAAGTGGGGGAGTTGGGGATAGTTTGGCGGTGGAAAGTGAGGTAGACTTGGACACGACTCCCCCCTTCCACCTGCCCAGGGTGGAGGAGGAGACGGAAGGCCCCACCCCTGAGCAGCTTTTAGTACGCGTGGTGTGTACAGTAAATGCAAAGAATCAATAAATATAATTATTAATGTACTTCGTGTATGTAGAGAATCAATCAGACGAGAAGTGGTCATATCAATCTTTGGCCAAAGTTCTAATTGACCTACTGGTAATTTTATTTATGCCATGTTAGCTCATTTAAGTGGAAGAATGCTAAACAAATTGTATAGACTTAACCTGTCTATTCATCTGCTAAATTGGGTTTTACGTTTCCCATTTTATACCTACATGTAGGTCATATACCATAACTGGGGTGTATATAATAAACTTGATTCCCGGCCGCAATAATTGTCTGAAAGCATAATTAATATTTCGCATTGTTCTGCTATCTTTCCTTCATAACTCTTAAGCGTATCTCCAACATTTTATGTTCAATATAAAACATAATTAATCTTGTTTGAATTATATTTGTCTATAATGAAGCAAGTAATATAATAAAGTAGAAGTACAGTGGGTTATTTTTGGAGAGAACAAAACTACATAAACCGACATTAGATACTTTTAATGTGAACAAATTATTATCATCGATTATTATTTAACACACACACACACACACACACACACACACACATATATATATATATACCCGGTATTAACATAACCTTTGCCATTTGTCTTGCAGAAAGATTACAACAAATGTATTAACCCTTGCATACTGAATGAAGTGCGTTTTATCAGAAAGTTTAGAATATATACCGGTACTGTATATATATAAAAAAAAAAAAAAAAATTAAGATTCTCTTAATTTATGCTGTCACAGAATAAATCTTGGGCCTTATCTGTGTCCAGCTGTCCAAGCCAAGAATTAGCAAATTTGTTCAGTCTTTCTTCTACTCAACAAGATAACTCTGGAATTCTCTCCCTCAATCATCCTTTCCTTCATGGCAGCCTGCTTTTTGTCTTCATATACCGGTACATAGGAACAAATATTAATCAGTAACATTGTGGATATCAGGAACATTGTGGATATCAGGAACATTGTGGATATCAGGAACATTGTGGATATCAGTAACATTGTGGATATCAGTAACATTGTGGATATCAGTAACATTGTGGATATCAGGAACATTGTGGATATCAGGAACATTGTGGATATCAGGAACATTGTGGATATCAGGAACATTGTGGATATCAGGAACATTGTGGATATCAGGAACATTGTGGATATCAGGAACATTGTGGATATCAGGAACATTGTGGATATCAGGAACATTGTGGATATCAGGAACATTGTGGATATCAGGAACATTGTGGATATCAGTAACATTGTGGATATCAGGAACATTGTGGATATCAGGAACATTGTGGATATCAGGAACATTGTGGATATCAGTAACATTGTGGATATCAGGAACATTGTGGATATCAGTAACATTGTGGATATCAGGAACATTGTGGATATCAGTAACATTGTGGATATCAGGAACATTGTGGATATCAGGAACATTGTGGATATCAGGAACATTGTGGATATCAGGAACATTGTGGATATCAGGAACATTGTGGATATCAGGAACATTGTGGATATCAGGAACATTGTGGATATCAGGAACATTGTGGATATCAGTAACATTGTGGATATCAGGAACATTGTGGATATCAGGAACATTGTGGATATCAGGAACATTGTGGATATCAGTAACATTGTGGATATCAGTAACATTGTGGATATCAGGAACATTGTGGATATCAGGAACATTGTGGATATCAGGAACATTGTGGATATCAGTAACATTGTGGATATCAGGAACATTGTGGATATCAGGAACATTGTGGATATCAGGAACATTGTGGATATCAGGAACATTGTGGATATCAGGAACATTGTGGATATCAGTAACATTGTGGATATCAGGAACATTGTGGATATCAGGAACATTGTGGATATCAGGAACATTGTGGATATCAGGAACATTGTGGATATCAGGAACATTGTGGATATCAGGAACATTGTGGATATCAGTAACATTGTGGATATCAGGAACATTGTGGATATCAGTAACATTGTGGATATCAGGAACATTGTGGATATCAGGAACATTGTGGATATCAGGAACATTGTGGATATCAGGAACATTGTGGATATCAGGAACATTGTGGATATCAGGAACATTGTGGATATCAGTAACATTGTGGATATCAGGAACATTGTGGATATCAGTAACATTGTGGATATCAGGAACATTGTGGATATCAGTAACATTGTGGATATCAGGAACATTGTGGATATCAGGAACATTGTGGATATCAGTAACATTGTGGATATCAGGAACATTGTGGATATCAGTAACATTGTGGATATCAGTAACATTGTGGATATCAGTAACATTGTGGATATCAGGAACATTGTGGATATCAGTAACATTGTGGATATCAGGAACATTGTGGATATCAGGAACATTGTGGATATCAGTAACATTGTGGATATCAGGAACATTGTGGATATCAGTAACATTGTGGATATCAGGAACATTGTGGATATCAGTAACATTGTGGATATCAGTAACATTGTGGATATCAGTAACATTGTGGATATCAGGAACATTGTGGATATCAGTAACATTGTGGATATCAGTAACATTGTGGATATCAGGAACATTGTGGATATCAGTAACATTGTGGATATCAGTAACATTGTGGATATCAGGAACATTGTGGATATCAGGAACATTGTGGATATCAGTAACATTGTGGATATCAGGAACATTGTGGATATCAGTAACATTGTGGATATCAGGAACATTGTGGATATCAGGAACATTGTGGATATCAGGAACATTGTGGATATCAGTAACATTGTGGATATCAGTAACATTGTGGATATCAGGAACATTGTGGATATCAGGAACATTGTGGATATCAGGAACATTGTGGATATCAGTAACATTGTGGATATCAGGAACATTGTGGATATCAGTAACATTGTGGATATCAGGAACATTGTGGATATCAGTAACATTGTGGATATCAGGAACATTGTGGATATCAGGAACATTGTGGATATCAGGAACATTGTGGATATCAGTAACATTGTGGATATCAGGAACATTGTGGATATCAGGAACATTGTGGATATCAGGAACATTGTGGATATCAGGAACATTGTGGATATCAGTAACATTGTGGATATCAGGAACATTGTGGATATCAGGAACATTGTGGATATCAGTAACATTGTGGATATCAGTAACATTGTGGATATCAGGAACATTGTGGATATCAGGAACATTGTGGATATCAGTAACATTGTGGATATCAGGAACATTGTGGATATCAGTAACATTGTGGATATCAGGAACATTGTGGATATCAGGAACATTGTGGATATCAGAACATTGTGGATATCAGTAACATTGTGGATATCAGGAACATTGTGGATATCAGGAACATTGTGGATATCAGGAACATTGTGGATATCAGGAACATTGTGGATATCAGTAACATTGTGGATATCAGTAACATTGTGGATATCAGGAACATTGTGGATATCAGGAACATTGTGGATATCAGTAACATTGTGGATATCAGTAACATTGTGGATATCAGGAACATTGTGGATATCAGGAACATTGTGGATATCAGTAACATTGTGGATATCAGTAACATTGTGGATATCAGGAACATTGTGGATATCAGGAACATTGTGGATATCAGGAACATTGTGGATATCAGTAACATTGTGGATATCAGGAACATTGTGGATATCAGGAACATTGTGGATATCAGGAACATTGTGGATATCAGGAACATTGTGGATATCAGGAACATTGTGGATATCAGGAACATTGTGGATATCAGGAACATTGTGGATATCAGTAACATTGTGGATATCAGGAACATTGTGGATATCAGGAACATTGTGGATATCAGTAACATTGTGGATATCAGTAACATTGTGGATATCAGGAACATTGTGGATATCAGGAACATTGTGGATATCAGTAACATTGTGGATATCAGTAACATTGTGGATATCAGTAACATTGTGGATATCAGGAACATTGTGGATATCAGTAACATTGTGGATATCAGTAACATTGTGGATATCAGTAACATTGTGGATATCAGGAACATTGTGGATATCAGTAACATTGTGGATATCAGTAACATTGTGGATATCAGTAACATTGTGGATATCAGGAACATTGTGGATATCAGGAACATTGTGGATATCAGTAACATTGTGGATATCAGTAACATTGTGGATATCAGTAACATTGTGGATATCAGTAACATTGTGGATATCAGTAACATTGTGGATATCAGTAACATTGTGGATATCAGTAACATTGTGGATATCAGTAACATTGTGGATATCAGTAACATTGTGGATATCAGTAACATTGTGGATATCAGTAACATTGTGGATATCAGTAACATTGTGGATATCAGTAACATTGTGGATATCAGGAACATTGTGGATATCAGTAACATTGTGGATATCAGTAACATTGTGGATATCAGTAACATTGTGGATATCAGTAACATTGTGGATATCAGTAACATTGTGGATATCAGTAACATTGTGGATATCAGTAACATTGTGGATATCAGTAACATTGTGGATATCAGTAACATTGTGGATATCAGTAACATTGTGGATATCAGGAACATTGTGGATATCAGTAACATTGTGGATATCAGGAACATTGTGGATATCAGTAACATTGTGGATATCAGGAACATTGTGGATATCAGTAACATTGTGGATATCAGTAACATTGTGGATATCAGTAACATTGTGGATATCAGGAACATTGTGGATATCAGTAACATTGTGGATATCAGGAACATTGTGGATATCAGGAACATTGTGGATATCAGGAACATTGTGGATATCAGGAACATTGTGGATATCAGTAACATTGTGGATATCAGGAACATTGTGGATATCAGGAACATTGTGGATATCAGGGACATTGTGGATATCAGGAACATTGTGGATATCAGTAACATTGTGGATATCAGGAACATTGTGGATATCAGTAACATTGTGGATATCAGGAACATTGTGGATATCAGTAACATTGTGGATATCAGTAACATTGTGGATATCAGGAACATTGTGGATATCAGTAACATTGTGGATATCAGGAACATTGTGGATATCAGGAACATTGTGGATATCAGTAACATTGTGGATATCAGGAACATTGTGGATATCAGTAACATTGTGGATATCAGTAACATTGTGGATATCAGGAACATTGTGGATATCAGTAACATTGTGGATATCAGTAACATTGTGGATATCAGTAACATTGTGGATATCAGGAACATTGTGGATATCAGTAACATTGTGGATATCAGGAACATTGTGGATATCAGTAACATTGTGGATATCAGGAACATTGTGGATATCAGGAACATTGTGGATATCAGTAACATTGTGGATATCAGTAACATTGTGGATATCAGTAACATTGTGGATATCAGTAACATTGTGGATATCAGGAACATTGTGGATATCAGGAACATTGTGGATATCAGGAACATTGTGGATATCAGGAACATTGTGGATATCAGTAACATTGTGGATATCAGTAACATTGTGGATATCAGGAACATTGTGGATATCAGTAACATTGTGGATATCAGTATCAGGAACATTGTGGATATCAGTAACATTGTGGATATCAGGAACATTGTGGATATCAGTAACATTGTGGATATCAGTAACATTGTGGATATCAGGAACATTGTGGATATCAGGAACATTGTGGATATCAGGAACATTGTGGATATCAGTAACATTGTGGATATCAGTAACATTGTGGATATCAGGAACATTGTGGATATCAGTAACATTGTGGATATCAGGAACATTGTGGATATCAGTAACATTGTGGATATCAGGAACATTGTGGATATCAGGAACATTGTGGATATCAGTAACATTGTGGATATCAGTAACATTGTGGATATCAGGAACATTGTGGATATCAGTAACATTGTGGATATCAGTAACATTGTGGATATCAGGAACATTGTGGATATCAGGAACATTGTGGATATCAGGAACATTGTGGATATCAGTAACATTGTGGATATCAGTAACATTGTGGATATCAGGAACATTGTGGATATCAGTAACATTGTGGATATCAGTAACATTGTGGATATATCAGGAACATTGTGGATATCAGTAACATTGTGGATATCAGGAACATTGTGGATATCAGTAACATTGTGGATATCAGGAACATTGTGGATATCAGTAACATTGTGGATATCAGGAACATTGTGGATATCAGGAACATTGTGGATATCAGTAACATTGTGGATATCAGGAACATTGTGGATATCAGTAACATTGTGGATATCAGGAACATTGTGGATATCAGGAACATTGTGGATATCAGGAACATTGTGGATATCAGGAACATTGTGGATATCAGTAACATTGTGGATATCAGTAACATTGTGGATATCAGGAACATTGTGGATATCAGGAACATTGTGGATATCAGTAACATTGTGGATATCAGGAACATTGTGGATATCAGGAACATTGTGGATATCAGGAACATTGTGGATATCAGGAACATTGTGGATATCAGTAACATTGTGGATATCAGGAACATTGTGGATATCAGGAACATTGTGGATATCAGTAACATTGTGGATATCAGGAACATTGTGGATATCAGTAACATTGTGGATATCAGTAACATTGTGGATATCAGGAACATTGTGGATATCAGGAACATTGTGGATATCAGGAATTGACTCTAGAGATTCAGTCAATGAATGTACTGTACAGTCACGTCAATTAATTCGCATATATGTTGAAGCCTCGAATTGATTAAGGGGGACCACCTCGCTTTTTTCTCTTTCTCTCTCTCTCTCTCTCTCTCTCTCTCTCTCTCTCTCTCTCTCTCTCTCTCTTTGGCTTGTATCCATTCGGCCCCATTCAGCTTACTGTTTTAAGACGTTTACCCCAATCCAGGTGTCAATACTTTCCTGGCGAGCGGTAGCGAGCCATCATATACTGTACATATCTTTGTTTTGACAGCAAGCTAAATTTGTACATTTTTCGATAGAAAAATGTCTCGTGCGAAGCCTGATTTCTTCATACAATGCCGACTCACTATCGCTCGCCAGGAAGAAATCGACACCTGGATTCGGATAAACGTCTTAAAACAGTAGGCTGAATGGGGCCGAATGGATACAAGCCAATGAGAGAGGGAGAGAGAGAGAAAACATAACGAGGTGGGCCCCCTTAAACGAACCTCCGTAATACAGATATCAGGTGCAATGTGGAAGTATGAGCATTAATGACTGTAACTGTTCGTATTGTACAGTCACGAGCATAAATACTACGACATCAACCAGGTAACATCGACTCCTTCATCAAGAGAGGTTTATACTAAGCTGAATAAAACCGTCTGTCCAGTGGAAGAATGAACTCAATATATTAATATAAAAACAGGATGAAATATGGTTAGCGTGCATTATTGCATGGAATGCAATTTATGTAATACTAAATTAGCAAACCAAGTATTCCTTCAATTAGCAAGTAATGCATCTATTTATTTATGTATTTTTTGTGACGTAAAGTAAAACAATGGTTTTATGTTATTTTACAGTATAATATAGTTCGTTCATGTCAGAGAGCATTGCTTTTGAGTACATAGATGTGATAACAGGATAAATAAGAGGCTACATAATGTAGGTCTTGCCATTACGTCCAATTTGTGATTACTATACAGTGCTGTGAATGAAAGAGAAGTGCGATCCCGTAGATTTTCGCCACTATTAGTTCTGGATACCAACAACAGATGGCGATATTTTGTAGTCGATTAAAAGGTCATTTGGCAACCTTTAGGAGCACGATATTATTAGTACATTAGATAGGAAGATTCCCATCTCCTGGTAAGTATAAGTATCTCTGGTTAGGACAGGAGCCCCTTTTTGAGAACTCCAGTCCCTTGTTCAAGCTGGTAGTCGCTGGTTACCTGTTCTGGCAAGTTTACCGGAATTAATAGATCATTCTTGCCTGCTCCCCCCGCGCGAGTGGCCGTTAAGCGGGTTGTGCTTTGTTTTTGGTCTATATGTTTTATTTAGGTATTTATTTTTGAGTTTCATCGCTAGAGTTTCATCGCTAGACCTCCATCGAGCTTAGACAAACAAATCCTAGACAACCTTTCAAGATAAATTTGTAAATTTTTCGGTAGAAATATGTTCCAGCCCAAGGCCGTTTCCTTCAAAATTACAGGTTCGCTATCGCTCACCAGGAAATAATCGACACCTAAATGGCAGGAAAGATCTTAATATTGACAAAGTAATGGGGCGAAAGGTCTCAGAATCGCCAAACTATTGAACGAACCTCTTAAAACCTCAAAACTAATATGCTAAACATGAGGGAGAAGGGGGTCCAGAAAAAGCGAGTACTACCTCCTGAAGGAGAGTATGTAGTGTGCGCAGTGTATCATTTCATTAGTAATTATCGAGATGGACATAGAGAATCTGTTTGGAAGCGTGTATCAGTGACTACTAGTGTGGGACAAAAGACACAGAAGACATTCGAACAGACAAATTGTGAACAGATACTGGAGTTAATTCAGCAGTGAAATTAAATATGATGGTAAGTAAACAGATGTATTTTTATATTAATGTATTTATGTTTATATGTTATCTTATTGAACAAGTAATTTCACAAATATAATGTGTTCACATCGATGAAATACAGTGTACAAATCAAACAAATAACGGAAAAACTCAATTTTTCTGTCACCAATTTTCCCATGGATTTTTTTATTTTTCCCTGTTAGTTTTCATCAATATAGTGTTTGGAAAAAATTACAACCCTCGGAGAAACCGTTTTCCCTATTATACAACGATCATAAGACACGCCGCCCGATAGTGGGGAGGGCTATGAAGTTCAGGGAAAATGAGGGGTTAAAAGCGTAACAAAGACATTAGCCTAACCTAACAACCTTACCTAACCTATCCTAGTATTATGGGTGGGGGCTGCCACCCCCACACCCCCGCTGATTGGGTAACAGTGCAAAAAACACAGTATTATGCGACATACCCAACTCCGCCACCAAGTAGCAGTGGGAGGGCCGAGAACCTTTCGCAACAATAACATGGACGCAGTGTTGCCATATTCTAAATGCATTGTATTGTGACCACAAAATTATGGAATTTGCACCAAAATTATCGTACACACTAATATATATATATATATATATACTGTATAATTATGGTCAATGTACAGGAGACGCATAATATAGGTAGCAAATTTCTAATGGTAGTTTTGGGTTCCTATCATTATATTCTTCATTCTTCATTTCTATATACTTATTATCCCCGGGGAAAAAAACAAAATCTTGGGTTTTTTATTTTTTTCTTGGATTTTTGTTTTATCCTAACCATAAAACCTAACCTAACCTAACCTAAATGTATTTGGGGGCTATTAGGCTAGGTTAGGTTTTTTGGTTAGGTTAATGGTAATTCTGCATAACTACAACTCCTGTTATTTTAGGTTTCATTTATTTTATTTATGTATTTTAATGCTTTGTAAGTGTGTATTTTATTGTTAGAAAGTGCAGAAAGCACTTTTTATTAGCATTTGCATTGTTAATTGAAATTCAGATACCCAAACAATCTAAGAGTTTACTCGATTTAGTTAACTATAAAAAGACATTAGCCTAACCTAACAACCTTACCTAACCTATCCTAGTATTATGGGTGGGGGCTGCCGCCCCCACACCCCCGCTAATTGGGTATTAACACTATACAAAAATAGATGGGATAAAGTCTATGGTGTTTACTCTGCAATCTTCAGCTTTGGCTGTCGATAACAGGAAAGTACCAATACAAAAGTACTGACTTTTTGTAGGT
Organism: Paralithodes platypus; assembly: GCA_032716605.1. NCBI lineage: Eukaryota > Metazoa > Arthropoda > Malacostraca > Decapoda > Lithodidae > Paralithodes > Paralithodes platypus. The sequence goes on from CM064502.1 coordinate 10,216,877, forward strand.
GAAGCTCCACTCCGATTGGCTACTAAACATCGGGAAGGAGCCTCCAAGGAGGCTAGAATGTAAACATAGTGTCCTGGACTGGCAGTACAAAAATAACTGATAATGTTATAGGGGAGTGAAAATCAAATTGACAAAATAAGAAAAGTAGCCCTTATCTGCACATCACTAAGGTCCCCTGAGTAAAGTAAGAGCGAAAAAAAAAAAAATCCATGAGACAGGAATCCCGTAATCGAGGAGTAGTTGTTCTGCAGAATACCCTAAAAAGTATATAGAAATGAAGCATATGATGATAGGAACCCAAAACTACCATTACAAATGTGCTACCTATATTGTTGCGTCTCTTGTATATTAACCATATATATATACAGGTATATAGGGAATGTTTGTTCTAAATGGCGTGTGTACGAATCGGTGCCGTCTATTGGAAGGGATTGACAACCATGTTACGAAAAAATTCCATTTTAGTACCATATATTTTTATTAGGTTTTGCCGAGGGTTGAAACTAATTTTAATATGATGCTTAGAGCATATAGATTCCATATCTGTCTTCAAATATGTCAAAATAATTGGTGACAAATAAATGGAGTTATACTCAAATGACCCCTTGAAGATTGCAATGCGTTTTGGCATTTAAATCGGCTGTCGTTATACGAGCTCATACAGTTTGGGAAGGATCTGGCCAGCCCCATCATATTTTCAGATCATAACAATGATCTTGTTAAATTAACACTGTATGTTAACAGGAATAATGGTATAATCCTGTGTAGCGGGAGGACCTGTACATATATCTCAATAATTTGGTAATGTTACAATATATTTTTACATTTTACATTAATAAATAGTCCACTAATATACTAGGTTAGGTTAGGTTAAAGATATTGTTCAATGTTTCTTAGTAAATAGGCATCTGAAAAACAGTTCCACCCACTACACAGGATCTTACCAGAATAATTTGTGGTAGTTAAAAGGGATAAAGCTAACCGAAGCAATCCAATGAACCTGCTTCAATACTACAATAGAGGAAGCAGGTTCATTGGGTTGTTTCGTTTACCTACCTGTACTTACTGCTAAAGCAGCTCTGCGCTGGTAACCTGTGAACAGGTAACCTGCTTTATTTATGTTATTGGTCAATATACAGGAGACGCAACAATATAGGTAGCAAATTTCTAATGGTAGTTTTGGGTTCCTATCATTATATGCTTCATTTCTATATACTTTTTATCCCCGGGGAAACAAAAATCTAGGGATTTTTCATTTTTTTCTTGGGATTTTTTTGTTTTTTCATTAACCTAACCAAAAAACCTAACCTAACTTAACTTAAATGTATTTGGGGGCTATTAGGTTAGGTTAGGTTAGGTTAATGACCAAAACAAAATAAAGTAGGTGTGCAGTTTTCGCATTACCCAAAAAAAAAAAAAAAAAAAAAAATGCATACACAACTCTGCGACCTAGAATTCTGCAAGTAGTATTGAATCTCTTAGGTGAAATCGGTTTATATGCAATTTATATATATACTGTATATATATTAAATGTTTTTATACTCACAGCCGGACTTGAACCACCGACAGTAAGAACTAGTGCCTATACTTTAATCCACTATACATACTGCGTGATAGAGGATACTTGTGTGTAGTGGATTAAAGCATAGACACTCGTCCTGACTGTTGGTGGTTCATGTCCGCCTGGGAGTATATATGTATAATTATATATAATTACATTAATTTTATGATCACATTGAATCTTCACTATAAAAATATTTATCTATAATAAGGTCAGCATAACACTATTTCGTAGCATTTTGAATATTTATTACAAATAGTGATCATATAGGCCTACTGTGGCCTTGACCTTTGACATAAAATAAAATACATATATTTGGTTGGTCGTCGCATTGACCAACTGAATTTGCCTGTATAAATTGGTGACAATACATTAACCCTCCCACATTTTTAGGACGCAATCGCGTCCTAACGCCACCCCTCGAAGAGTGCTCGTATGATGCAATCGCGTCATAATGCCACCTGAAATTTAGAAATATTCGCCAAAAATAAGTTTATGATTCGATTTTGACGCAATTTGGACTGGTAAGTTAGGCATTAGTAAGTTACAAAAGGAAGTATCTAGCAACCCCATAGCCTCCCTCTCTGAGGAGCCCGGGCCTTTGTAAAGTCAGTAGTTTCCCGGCCCCCAGACTGTGAGGCAGGGTCCCGGCCCTTTAAATTCTGGGCTCCCTCCCTCTGGCCCACCATGCCTAGCTATAGGCAGGCAATTATGGATTATTTCGTCTACCCAGTGAAAGTGTTTAGTGAATAATTCGAACTATACTGTATATGTATATAAGATGTTACTTGTGACTTTTGGTGACTGAGATGAGTGAATCTTGGTTAACCCCTTGAGTATTGATGCAGTTTTGTCTAGGTATCATTGATGACTTTACACTATTTTTTGCTTGAAGGATAAAATAATATATTTATCAATAAATACTGCCTACGAAATAAATACATTATAATCACGAAGATGTCACAGGAATGCTTACAGGAAGTATGGTAAGTATTCCTGTTCCCCAGGGTGTCTAGCGGATCAGCCACAAGGTCCCGAGCAAGCCCAAGGCCCATAATCGAATATTTATATTATTTTTATATTTTGTATTTTATTTATTTTATATATATGTATATATATATATATATATATATATATATATATATACAGTATATATATTTTTTTTTTTATTCCTGTTCCCCAGGGTGTCTAGCGGATCAGCCCCAAGGTCCTGAGCAAGCCCAAGGCCCATAATCGAGTATTTATATTATTATATTTTTCATTTTATATTATATTTATTTATTTATATATATATATATATATATATATATATATATATATATATATATATATATATATATATACCCGGTATATATATATTTTTATTATTTTTTATTCCTGTTCCCCAGGGTGTCTAGCGGATCAGCCCCAAGGTCCCGAGCAAGCCCAAGGCCCATAATTGAGTATTTATATTATTATTACATTTTTATTTTATTTATATATTTATTTATTTGATTTGATTTATTTCATTTTATTTATATTTTTATTTAATTTATTTTATATATACCGGTATATATATATATATATATATATATATATATATATATATATATATATTATATATATCTATATATAATTATATATATATATATATACCGGTATATATATATATATATATAAAAACAAAAACAAAATTATTCCTGTTGCCCAGGGTATCTAGCGGATCAGCCCCAAGGTCCCGAGCAAGCCCAAGACACATAATCGAGTATTTGTATTATTATTATATTTTTATTTTATTTATATATTTATTTATTTTATTTATTATTGTTGTTATTTATTTTATTTTATTTATTTCATTTTATTTATATTTTTATTTTATTTATTTTATATATATATACCACATAAACATATATATATATTTATGACACCTTGTATATATATATATATATATATATATATATGTATATATATATATGCAGTATATATGGATACCCACACACACATACACATATTTTTATTACCATTCATTATATTTTGTTTGACACCTTGTATATATATATATATATATATATATATATATATATATATTTATATAAGTTTTGTACATTGTGGCAAAGATATACAACTGTATAAACATTCTCATATGTATACAAAACAATAACAATGCATGGAAATAATTGCGCATAGCTCGCGAACCAATTAAGCTATATTATTTTTGTTTTCACGATTAGAAAGAGCATAATTTTCCGATGATGGCGATATAAACAGTTATATACGTATCCGAGCAAATAAACCAACGCCGAGGTGGGGAACAGCTCGGAACCCGGCTAGCATCGGCAGAACAGAGACGGGTGAAGCATAAATATTCGCATTTTGGCTCTGCATTTCAAATATTCACAGCGCCAAAAGTATTTGTCGTAGGAACGTCTAGTTTGTTTTATACTCATCAGCATTATTTGCCGTATTCATACAGCCTAAATTTTAAATCATACACTTCGTAGCAACGAAATAAATCGCAAATGTTATAAACCATATCAATCAAAATCATATTTTTTTTTTTCGGTCACTGCTTGAGAACTATTTAAGATAAACTATTTCTGTTTTCAGATTTGGAAAGAAGAGAAAAAATACTATTATTTGAGGCAAAAATATATGGTGATCACTCACAATTTAGAGATAAGACGGTGTGAAGACAATTGCATGGAAATAATTGTATTCCGGACTCATTTACACTTTGATATTTTGATTTATTTAAAAAAAATTTTTTTTATCATGTACTATAAATATTCCTCTTTCCATTGACATATGATACATCACAATAAACAGCATTCTGGTGGATGAAAATACAGAAAAACACAAGGCTTCAAAAACTCGCCCAGCCTGACATTTCATGGCAAATTAGAGAAGGCCTTACCATAAGTTACATATTTAAGTTACCGGATGCGAGAGTGTTAAACAGGTTAGGAGGAGTTTAGGGAAAATGACAAATTCTCTTGTTTTGACCTTGACTTCTGACCTTAACAATTACAATATGTATGTGAAATTTGATACATATATAATATTTAAGTAATAAGCCATAACACAGCCAGTTTTCCAAAATTTTAGTAATTTTTCTTAATAAATAATAAAAGTTGACCTTTGACCTTGACCTGTGACCTTAACCTTTATGTAAGAGTACATTTTTTTTTGCATTGACATTGCCCATGAAAATCAAATAAGCATGCGTAATTTCATTAAAACCCATTAAATAGTTCCATATATATCACTAGAATAGTTGACCTTGACCTTTGACCATTATCTTGACCTTTACATGTCTCGACATTTATTATTTTACTTTTCACTTGAAGTGCAATTATCTCACCAAATTTTGTGAAGTTTGCATGGAAAGTAAAGAAAATAGCATATTGACCTTTTATTTGACCTTCACCTTTCATATGGAATTGTATAGTTTCTTGCATGACCTGGACCTAGGTATTCTGAATAAACATGGAGCCTAGTGAAAATCTAACAGTTAGTATAAGAAATACTAGTAGAAAAACTATTTTGACATTTGACCTTGATCTTTGACCTTACCCTTTAGAATATGTATCTAAAATGTGGGCAATACGATATCAAGGTTACCAGTAACTTGTATAGTGAAAATGAAGACATTTGAGTATAAAGTAAAATAAATAGTAAAAGTTGACCTTTGACCTTGACCCGTGACCTGGACCTTATGTAAGAGTGTTTTTTGTTTTATTGTCATTGCCCCGGAAAATCAAATAAGCATGCCTAATTTCATTAAAACCCATTAGTTAGTTTCATATATATTAATAAAATAGTTGACCTTGACCTTTGACCTTTATCTTGACCTTTATGATATGTGTGTCCGAATCTATTATTTTATTTTCATTTTAAGTGCAACTATCTCACCAAATTTTGTGAAGTTTGCAAGAAAAGTAAAGAAAGTAGCATATTGACCTTTTATTTGACCTTGACCTGTGACCTTGACCTTTATTATGGGATTGTATAGTTTTTGTAAGACCTTGGCCTAGGTATTCCGAATATACATGATAAGCCTAGTGAAAATCTAACAGTTAGTATAAGAAATACTAGTGAAAAACTTACTTTGACCTTTGACCTTGATCTTTCACCTTACCCTTAAGAATCTTTACATAAAAATTTGGTCAATACAATATATAGGTTACCAGTAACTTGTACAGTGAAAATGAAGACATTTGAGTAAAAAGTAAAATAAATAGTAAACGTTGACCTTAGACCTTGACCTGTGATCTGGATCTTTATGTAAGAGTGTTTTTTTTTTTTTTTTTTATTGACATTGTCCCGGAAAATCAAATAAGCATGCCTAATTTCATTAAAACCCATCAGTTAGTTTCATATATATTAATAGATTAGTTGACCTTGACCTTTGACCTTTATATTGACCTTTACGATATGTGTGTCCAAATGTATTATTTTCCTTTTCATTTAAAGTGCAACTATCTCACCAAATTTTGTGAAGTTTGCATGAAAAGTAAAGAAAATAGCATATTGACCTTATATTTGACCTTGACCTTTGACCTTACCCTTAAGAATATTTACCTAAAATGTAATCAATATGATATATAGGTTACCAGTAACTTGTATAGTGAAAATGAAGACATTTGAGTAAGAACTAAAAATTATGAAATATTGACCATATATTTAACCTTGACCTTTGACCTTAACCTTTAAGTTAAATGAAATATTTCTTTTTGACTGACCTTCGCATTGACCAAATGAATATACCTGTGAAATTTGGTGAAAATCCATCAAACGGTCTAGGAGTGTCCGGACAGACAGACAGACAGACCGACGACGACGATGACGAACGACGACGACCACAACAGACAGGCTGGCTGGTGGTGCACAGTATACGGGCGGGATCTGTGTGCGCGATACCACTCTGCTTCGCAGATTTGATAAATCACAAGATTTTTTTGTTTTAAATCCCAAGATTTTCTTTTTCTTTTTCCCGGGGATAAAAAATGTATAGAAATGAAGCATATGATGATAGGAACCAAAAACTACCATTAGAAATTTGCTACCTATATTGTTGCGTCTCCTATAATATTGACCATGTTTTTACCCTTAGTGTTTAGTGAAATGACCTGTGCATGTACAGTATGTGGTTCAGTCAAGAGCCTAAATCGCGATTAAGTCATTTGAATCTGTATCGAACGCAAACGGGACAATACTATACATTATTATAGCCTGGATGCTTCAGAACTTGGCTTTAAAGGTTCAAAATATTCGAATGGTGTGGTGTAATTTTGTATATGCTGAGAACTGTACACTCAAAGACTTAAATAAATCCTGGCTCTAAGAGCATCAGCCGAAATGTAAATATTAGATAATAATTAGTGAGAATATTCGATTCAGGTCGGGATAGTTTCGAAAATGTAAAACCACGATGAATGTCCTAGAATGAATGGTATTATCCATTCATTATAAGTTTGTACAACATTTTAACCACGTTCTTCTACAACTAAATAAGCAAGCTAATTTGTCTACCATTTGGGATGAGCCAGTCAGGGAATAGATGTGAACATTTATAACCCATTTATTAATCCCATTTTGAACAGAGACCTTAGAGGGGAGATTATTATTTATCAGCTTCTAGTTATGTTTGTAGTCCTTATCAATTTCATATAGAAATTCCCATGACTATAATACTATTAGAGCATTTAGTCTAGTCGTATACTGTATAATAAAAACATGTTTAATCACAAACATTCTTGATAAACTACGTATATCCGATGCGTTGAGTATTGTTGATGTCGACAGTCATAGCTCTGTGTGTGAGCTTTGAGATACAGGAGAAGAGAGACGACACCAATTACTTATTGTACACCCATGACCTCTATTGACTTTAGAGAGAGAGAGAGAGAGAGAGAGAGATAGAGAGAATGGCATTGCCGTGTGAAAATATTAAGGGGGATCACTGGCTTGTTTATCTTTCTCTCCTTTTTTCTCTTTCCCTAGCTTGTATTCATTCGGTCCCATTCAGCCAACTGTTTGAAGACGTTTATCTACATCCAAGTGTAAATTTCTTCCTGGCGAGCGATAGCGAGCTACCATTGTATGGAGAAATCCGGCTTCGCCAGAGACATTTTGCTATCAAAAAATGTACAAATTTAACTTACTGTCAAAACAAAAATATATATATGCTGGCTCGCTACCGCTCGCCAGTATGGGAGTAAACGTCTTAAAACAGTAGGCTGAATGGGGCCGAATAGATAAAAGCCAAAGAGAGAGGGAGAGAAAGAGAAAAAAGCGAGGTGGGCTCCCTTAATTAATCAACAAAGAGACGCCTGTGGAAAGAGATTACTCTAACTCGCTGTTTAATATCCCGGAAGTGTGTATGTATCATTAGATGAATAGCAACTGGTGCACTTCATTAAGGGGGGATGGGCCGGTTGTCTGGACCACTTTCTCCCTCATATTTAGCCCAATTAGTTTTTAAATGTTAAGATGTTTGCCCCATTAGTTAGTCGATTGTAAGGCCTTTCGCCCCATTTCGTCGTCAATATTTAGACCTTTCGTGCTATTTAGGTGTCGATTTTTTCCCTGGCGAACGACAGTGAGCCTGTAATGTTGGAAGAACTGGCCTTTGGCCGGGACATTGTTCTACCGAAAAATGTACAAATTAATATAGAAGGGGGATCTAATGGATGTTTTTTTTTAAATTTGATGTAGGTCTAGGGAGGAAACTAGAAAAATAATTAATACATGCAAAAATCTCCCAAAAGGTAAACCATCCCCCAGTCAGGCACATAAGGTGTATTCTAACTCATAAAATTCGAGTCTAGTTAGCTCTCTCATAAAATGAAAAAATAGATACTTACCCCATTACACTGAAAAACTCTAATTTCCAGGCGGTTTGGTCAAGTCAAATTGCACACAGTTATGCAAATTGTCTCTGTCAGGTATGGTCAGTTTACAGCAGGATGGCAGAGGTCAATTTTCATTATTCAACATTTAGGCAGATTCACTTCGTTACCTCCTGAAACCGTAGACAGTATATGCAACTACCAGAAACCTTCCATCAAAAGGCAGACACGTAATCCAGTTGTGTATGTAACGGAGTCCTTTTTCTAGCCATCCGTAAATTATCCCAAATTTAGCTTTTAGGTAATACACATAAGTTAACACTTTTGCTGCGGCCGACGTCTTGGTACGATATATGTAATATAATTGTTTGCTGCAATCGATGTCCTAGTACGTTTTGGTATTACCAGCTAACTTTGGTAGTACCGAGCCGTTCTGTGTGTTGCCAGACGTAAAGAGTAGCTTCTAGCCTTAACTTCCATTGCCATAATAGTATGCCAGGGACCCCAGTTGTGAGAGGATGTGTATCCAAGCAAGCGGTGATTTGCAACCTGAAATTCTACCATGAACAGGTGTATTTCCAGGCGAATTTGTGGCGGCTATATACCAGGTTTGAATGTGAGGTTTAGTTCATGTTACACGACATAAACACATTAGTTGCAAAAATATATAACCATTTCATCAAGTTATCGCGAGTGGAGAAACCCGAAAGTGCCTGTTGATGGGCTCATTGGTCTCCCAACAACAAAGAGATTACAGTCCCATACCCCTCAAGGCCACGAGAGATATGAATGAATGAACTAGACTTGTATAGGGAGCTTTTAACTTAATTTTTCAAAGAATATTCTCATTCCATTCACTCATATTTGTGGCACTAGGGCGAGATATAGTGAACGGAAATAAGCTGCAAGCAGCCCGCAATAGCGTATTCTTACCTATAACCGCCGCAATTCAAGGAATAAGCCTATATACAGTATTCTAATTTACTTTCTGCTCATTTCAAATTTATATTTTTTCATTTCAATAGGGTTTGGAATATTCCCTTCATGCCTACTGTGTGCTGTAAATGGTGACTAAAAAGGTTGACTGCGACCTTCTCCCGGTAAAACGTAACTGGCAACAAAGAATAGCGAATGAAAATACTCGGACTAAGACGGATAAACTGTAGATGAGCAAGGACCATACAAAGGCTGTTTATGGCTAGTTACCTATATTGTAAGAGGAGTGAACGATCACACAATTGAGACAGAAGTTCTGGGAGCGTCAGCAATACTAAGCTGGACTGACCGAGACTAAAGGGAAGGGTACTGTATATGCATGAAAGAATAGGCTTGCAGAATGGGTGTGTATGCTGGAGTGAGTGAGAATGAGAGCGTGAATATAAGTAATAGGTGGAAGGCGCGTGTTAGGGAGTATGGATCACTTGCTAGGAAGTACTGATCTCTTGGTTGGAGGATTGTGTAGGTAAAATTGAAAGTAGGATTACAGACGTGGGTGATTGTGTGTGTATGTACCGACAGAAGATAGAGTGAAAGAGGAGTTATAGGTAAGTACTTAGGTGTGCTTGGATAGGTTTGGGAAGTGCGATTGGAGATATGATTACGAAAGTGGATGATAGGATAGTAAATTTGACGGTAACAAACCCAACATAATATGCAAGGAAAGGATAAAATACTACATATTTGGTTAGGTTTAATGAGAGTAGGTTATGAGCGAATAGCATACAATAGGCCGGATAAGCTAGGTCAGGTAAGGTTTCTTAGGTTAGGATTGGTTAGATTAGATTAATTTATAATAAGTCAGGTTGGTACACAATAGGATACAATAGGTTACCACAGGTTAGGATCGGTTAGGCTAAGACAGAGTAGGTTAGGTTAAGGGGAGATGGGTCGTTTTTCTGGTCCACCTTCTTCCTCATGTTTAGCTTCACTAGTTTTCAGATTGTATGACGTTCAGCCCAGTAGTTTGGCAATTTTACTCATTTACGTCCACTCACCAATTATCTGCAGTCTCTCTCTCTCTTCGCCGCAATGTTGCATCTTTCTCATTATTCTACCGCTATTACAATAATCAGTGTTCCTCAGAGCTCTCTCAGTGTAGAACAAGTAGCACCCGTATTGCAACACAATTCCACCCCTACTCTGTACAATTCGTCAACCCAAGAGTGCAACGTTATTCTCAATCTTTCTTCTATTCAACAGCTGAGCACTGGAACACTCTCTCAGAATCAGTCTTTCCCTCATTTTATGACTTAAATTGCCTCAAACTCCGTGTGTCCAGGTATTTTGGCTCTAACGTCCCTTGATCTTGGCCCTGTCACTCTTTCAACTCTGGGGGAGGCAATCGTCACAGACAGTTCCGCCTTTTGTCTCCCTCACATTTTTTCGACATTAACCCCTTCAGCAACATGACGTAATTTTCACCTTGGTCGAGCTACCACTAGGCTCTTTTATTTAGTTTATAATCGACCTCTAGAACTCAAAGGGGTAAATACTATCTCAATAAGCCCTCTGAATAGCATAGATCCATATTAAACTGCATAAAGTCGTCTAACTTTAGCCTGAATCTAAGGTAAAAAGGCGTCATAGTGCTGAAGGGGTTAAACATTAATCAACAAAGTGACTCTCACATGTACACTAATTTAATTATGCTGGAGAGCAACAAATGGTAATCTTTATAATTCTAACCAAACTATGAAATGAAGTGATGTATTAAGTGGATTTTTAAATAAAAATCTATCATGCAGATTAATTTTAATGGAATTGAAATACTATTATATTACTGCAACAAGTATTTTAGTTACACTTATGGATATAATGATTGCCATTTTTGTCCGATGTGTATGAAGGATACAAAAGGCAGGCTGCCTGTGACGAATGTCTGTCTCAAAGCCAAAAGAGTGAAAGAGCCAAATTCAAGGGACGTTGGGGTCAAAATGCCTGGACACACAAAGTTAAAGCAATCTAAGTCATAGGATGAAGGAAAGGTTGATTGAGGGAGATAGTTCCATAGTTCACTTGTTGAGTAGAAAAAAGACTGAGATTTGTTTTCTAATTCTTGGATTGGAGAGCTGGACAGAATAGGAGTGGGAATGTGTTGAAAGGAGGGTGCCTCGCAGTCGCGGCAAAGGAGAGGTATGCATTAAGAGAACTCTGAAGAACACTGATTGTTGTAATAGCGATAGAAGAGCGAAAGAGATGCAACATTGCGGTGTGTAGAGTGTAGACAGAGTTCACAGGGAACTAGTATGAGGAAGTGAGTTGAGGCATATGCTCATTTGTATTATATATATATATTTTTTTTTTTTTCTTTCTACATTCCAACTACTCTCTCTCGGGCATAGGCTGAGAGCCTGTACATCCAACCGCTCAACACGGTGATGCCCGCGAGGTCTTGTTCCAGTCTCGGGAGTGAGACATGTGAAGCACTTAGAGCTCCACTGACGGCCTGAAGCAGCCCCATTACTGAAGCTGCTTCTCCTTTTGTGCTTCACTGTCTCATCCCCTATACTCGGACTCTCACTCTCAGAACGCCATCTATTGAGCAGTTTACTTACTAAGCATTACTCCCCTGTAGCATATTTTGAATATGGGAATATTCATACAGTGCTATTTAATCAGGGAACAACGGCGTTTCGGTGGGTTTTGTGGTAATGCACTGATACTAGGTGCAGCATCCATTCCAATAATATCTTCCCATTGATACATCGGGATTTGAACCCGGGACCATTGGATTACCAGTCCAGTGGCAAGACAACTCCACCACACCTCCCCCAATGGGTAGAACCTCCCAACACATGTGAACAATACTCGATACATTGGAAAAGTAGAGATTTGTGCCAGACTCTATCGAAGGCCTTTGGTATGTCTAGCGCAATAGAAAAAGTCTCACCGAAGTCCCGAAAGAAGGATGACCAAGAGTTAGTAAGATAAGCAAGGAGATCACCAGTAGTGTGGCCCTTAACCCGGCAAGCGCGATAGGCCTCACGGAAGGCTTCCTATAGGGAACGCGATAGGCCTCACGGAAGCAAGACCATAAAAAAAGCCTTCCAAAAAAAAAAAGGGCCTATCAAAACAAAGGATTTTGTCTCTAGGTGAGATAATTCCCCTCTAGTACTCATCCATGTGTTTCTCACCCCTCCCCCTCCCCTCCTTCCCCACCTTATTCCCCCCTCCCCCCCCTCCTCAATTATCACCTATTTTTCCTCTTATTATCATCATTTATCGGTTATTTTTCTCTCCCGCGATAATGTAGCACAAGTGGGTTGCATAAAAGATCGTTATGCAACACCCAGACACCGGCACACACCGCCCCGCTCGTCTCAGTTGACTCCCAGACAGCGAGAGGGGAGGGCTGCCTGTGGCTCTCTCTCGCCTGAGATTATGACCGGGTGGCCAATATCTTCGTTTTTCACCACCCATATGCTTTTCCCACTTATTTTAGCACTCTTGAAGGTTCATATATACATCATATATGTAAAATAAAAGCATACCGAAAACATACAATGCTTTATATTGTAAATATAACGAATTCTGTCAGAATCCAGGGCTAGAAATGCACAAATAACTACCCTAGCACCTAGGTCTATATCGCGCTTGTCAGGTTAAGGAAACCATGCTGACTATCTAAAAGTAGACCAAGGGAAGATAAATACTTTATACAATTTTGAATTAAGAATAGTTTCAAAAACTTTAGAGTGATGGGGTTTTATATATAAGAATACTTGTTTTGCAATATTTATAAAGTGTAAGCCAATATCAATATATGGTATATCTGGCTTCAACATGAGACCATTATGAAACATAAATATTTGGTCCCACGATCGGCGATTTGTACATATTCGTATAAAATATATTATTAGGAGTTAAGACCTCGGGCTTGTTTTAATCTATTCATCGCGCCACTAACTATGCATGTTATTATATCTTATAGCTCTAAACCAGCTTGGAACAAAATATATCGGAAATGATGAACGTACACGAGTCCGAGAAACTGGAGCATAAAATAATGTTCTATTATATTATATTCATATACTAGAACTACTTCATTTTTTAAAAAGTATGTGAAAAATACTAGTCACATTATATATACAAATGTGCTGTCGTCCCTGAAAATTCCTATATATTACGGTGTGAAGTGACGGGATGTTGGAAAACATAAAATGTTATCGGTCAACATAACTCTTATCGATCAAAATATATTATGTTGTGGGTTTGCTACGAGTGTTTTATATATCAACTATTCTTCTTTCTATTGAGATATATGTGAATATACTAAACGTAATTGTTGTTGCTGAAACTCGCTGTTGAATTATTTTTTTGGTTGCACATAGTTATTTGTTTTCGCCAAAGAGTGATTGTTATGTTATTCATATCAAATCAACTATTGATGATAATTAAATCTTGATGCTACATATGTAATGAGCATGAACAATATTTCTAATTTCATAATTATATACATACTCAAATACTTATAGCAAAATTACGACGGTGTGAACTTGGAAAACGATTACATATTTCTTATATATCGATTTTCAATGTGTTTATTTTATTTCATGGGATTGTTTTTCCCGTGTGTGTGTGTTTTTGTTATCTTTATTTTAATAGTATGGGGCTTGTCCTCTCTTTGAATGCATAATGCATTGCATGTAAATATAATATTGTGGGTTACAACCGAGCGATAACATGCGTGTATCATCTCACGGTAGCTCAACTGGCACTTGGGGGATGAGCAGTAGGGGTGCATAATTACACTCAAGTGTTGCCGAACCGAAGAAAGTTAAGTGGGTAATTCATACTTCTCTCCCCCCCCCCCCCCCTACCCCCCACCCCTCCACACACACACACACACACACACACACACACACACACACACACACACACACACACACACACACACACACACACACACACACACTGACCTGGAGTATAATGTGTGGGGTATATCCACTCAAAAATGTAATTCCAATCCTATGCTTCTGCCACAACCACTGAACATAATACAGCCCAAACGTGGCCCTTTGTGAATCCCTTCAATGAAATGAACCGGACTAAAAAATGCGTGGGAGGTCGTTACTATGAATAAGTCGTATTCCCCTATCGAACCCCGATGTTATGTAATATATGACATATGGAGGGTAACGAGTCTAAAGGTAGGTTCTCAGGAGCGCTTTTGCCTTCAACTTTTACGGTCAGCACTGTTTATCGTATTCTGGTAACTATTAGACGGCTTAATTCAGCTTAGGAAGGACCTCCAGCAATAATAAGGCTTCAAACTATCTCAACCGACCCTCTCAACTACCACAGATCCTTCCCAAGCTGCATCATATCGTCTGAATATAGCTGGAATTAAACATAACACACGTTGCTGGTACTCAAAGGACAGATCGTCACAGGTTACATAAACGCAACCATAACATAACTTTTCATGAGTGAAGGCTTCATATCTGGTCACAAAATGTTTAAGGGGAGATGGGTCGTTTTTCTGGATCCCCTTCTCCCCTCATGTTCAGCCCCATTAGTTTTCAGATTTTAAGACGTTTGCCCCCTTAGTTTGGCGATTTTAAGACTTTTCGTCCCTTTTCTTTGTCAATATTAAGACCTTTCCTGCTATTTAAGGGGATTCGTTTTCCTGGCGAACGGTTGTGAGCCTGTAATTTTGGAAGAACTGACCTTTGGCCGGGAAATTTTTCTACCGAAAATTGAACAAATTAATCTAGAAAGCAGATCTAATGGATGTTTTTTTTTTAAAGATTGATGTACTGTAGGTCTAGGAAGTAAAATAAATATATTATACCAACATATAAATATATTATACCAACATATAAATATATTATACCAACATATAAATATATTATACCAACATATAAATATATTATACCAACATATAAATATATTATACCAACATATAAATATATTATACCAACATATAAATATATTATACCAACATATAAATATATTATACCAACATATAAATATAGGAGGACATATATACGACCCATTCTCCCTTAGGGGGAGGCAGACCTTTTTCTGGACCCCCTTCTCCCTAATGTTTTGCCCCACTAGTTTTGAGATTATAAGACGTTCGGCCCATTAGTTTGGCGATTTTAACACCTTTCGCCCCATTTCGTTGTCAATTTTAAGACCTTTCGTGCCATTTAGGTGTCGATTATTTCCTGGCGAGCCTACAATTTCAAAAGGAATCGGCCTTCGGCCGGGACATATCTCTACCGAAAAATTTACAAATTTATCTTGAACGGGGGTCTAGGGGGTGTTTTTCTAAGCTTGATGGATGTCTAGGGAGGAAACTTACAAAATATATGAATAAATGAATTAATAGACCAAACAAATGGTCTGCCTCCCCTTAACCCATTCAGTACCGTGGACATCCTTGTCCTTATATTAGGGAAACTATAAAACGATTGTATAAAGCTTAGGAAGGATGCCTGCCAATTAAAAGGTGCAGACTATCTCAATTAATCCTTTTTGCTACCGTATATCCAGCTTAAGCTCCATAAAATCGCCTATGATAATGCTAATAATAATATTAATAATAATAATAATTATAATACAAATAAATATAATAGTAACATAAGAAACACATCGCCGGTACAGAAAGGGTTAACTTAATTGCATAGTCAACCCCCAAACCCAACATAACACGCACCAGGGTCACACGGTCTTCTCTGATCCGATAGCTAATCCAAAATTCTACCCATTAACCCTTTGAATACCAGCGACGTGTGTTATATTACATTCTAGCTATATTTAGATGATATTATGCTACTTGGGAAAGATCTGTGGTAGTTAAAATGATTGGTTGAGATAGTTTGGAGTCTTTATTATTGCTAGAGGTCCTTCTTAAGCTGAATAAAATCGTCTAATAGTTGCCAGATTATGATGAAATGGACGCCCCTGGTACTGAATGGGTTGAGAGGCAGTATCACCATATCTACCTGATCCTACAACGAACGCAGAACCCTACCTGTCACAATCTCCCTTCTGATTGTCATTATGTTTTACTTATTTTTTTAACCCCTTCTGTACCGGCGACGTCTTTCTAGGTTTATCATTGTTATATTTAGAAAATGTTCTACCGTTTAAGAAGAATGTGAGGTAGTAAAATGGGTTGAGTGAGATCATTCGTAGCCTGTTAATTGTTTTAGGCCCTTTATAAGCTGAATAAAATTGTGTACTAGTAGCCAGAAAACAGTTAAAAAGGCGTCGCCGGTACATAAGGGGTTAAACTTAGCCCAGAGCCCCATCTAGCATTACACCATATATCTGACCTTATAGCTTACTCATAATTATAGCCATCACAAGCCAGGGCAATTATACCCTCTCCTAATGTAATAGCTAAATCAGAATCATAGCCTACCTATCCCAAGACAAAGCTATTACGCCTTATGTACTCGCCTTCCTTAACCCGTACAGTACCGGTGACGTCCTTTTCATTATATTCTGGCAACTATGAAACGATTTTATGCAGCTTAGGAAGAACCTCTAGCAACAATAAGGCTTCAAACTTTCTCAACCATCCCTCTTAACTACCACAGACCATTCCTAAGCTGCATTAATATCGTCTAAATATAGCTAGAATATAATATAAGACACGTCGCTTGTACTCAAAGGGTTAATATTAGTCTTACCCGGAATAAATATCTTACTCATCATCATATAGCTAACCCATAATACATACCTTACTTTATAGTCTATTTTTTATTAATTTCACCACAACACCAAACACCTCCAATTAAATTAATGAAAGCATATATGTGATCCACCAGGATTCGAACCTGGGTTATCATAATTTATATTATCCAGTAATATAGCTATAGTATAATTATACACTGTAAGTAGGCGAGAAATCATGACCTCTAACCTCTGTAACTCAAAAACGACTAGAGTAATCGAGCTAACATTTCTACCATTTGGGAAGAGTCAGTTAAGGAATAGATAATTATGGAAACCCACAGCTAATTTGCTCTAGCCCTTTTTGAGATACAGAGGATAAAGTTCATGATGTCTCGCCTACTTACAGCGAATCGACTATAGCCAAGACTATTTCCCTCTGAACTGACCAAGCCCCATATATTTCACTGGTGCTGCGGTGGTTCCCTGTTGGAGGAGTGGCAGAGGGCGGAGGGTGTGGCCGGTTTGGTCCTCTTTAATAAGCCGCCGTGCGCCAGAGGTGGAAGGTGACTGGTATAAAGAAGAACTGACTTGACCCACAGTTATATACGTATAGCCCACACACACACATACACAGTGTTGTTGTTCAGTCCGGTGTGGGAGGAGATTAGACTTGCCCACAGTTTAGCTTGTCAGATTTGTCTACATTAACCTATACCTTCTCTCCCCGTCCCCACCAACATTACACACACACACACACACACACACACACACACACACATACACACACACACACACACACATACACACTGTACATTGCTTAGTCCAGTGAGATTAGAGATTGGATCTTCATTTGTATATTTTTTGTTCCACAGAAGAATGAAATCCGTATATACTTTATTTATACATTATTTATATATTCATCTCATATACCGCCAGATACACACACCCACCCTTCTGCTTGTCAGGGTAGTTAGGGTTCTGCAGAGGGACGCTCTTGGGCAGTGTGATGTGCGGGAGATTGCCTAAGATAGCTAAACATTGGGAGAATAAAAGAGCTATCACACAAGAGATGTTATCCAAAAATGTTCTATGTATCTACTGCCAGAGGCCTTGATACCCGAAGGGGTGGCCTCGAAGGAATCGCCAGCAATCACCTTTGTCCTCAGTCAACCGGCGCCCCTCCTCCCACCCATCACCACTCTCACTCATAAACCTCTCAACTCCATCCTTCCACCTCTCTCTCGGTCTGCTTCTTTGTTTCTGCCCTTCCACCTTACTCTCGTACCATCTCGTAGTCATTCTCCCTCAACATATGTTCCCAATGACCGAGCCACCTTAAGGGGGGGTCACCGTCTTTTTTCTTATTTTTCTCTCCTTTTCTCTCTTTCTCTGGCTTGTATCCATTCGGTCCCATTTAGCCAACTGTTTTAAGACATTTATCCCCATCAGGTGTCGATTTTTTCCTGGCAAGCGATAGCGAGCCAGCATTGTATGGAGAAATCCGGTGATATTTTTCTGTCGAAAAATGTAAAAAAATAGTTGCTGTCAAAACAAAAATATATAAAAGCTGGCTCGCTATCGCTCGCCAAGAAAATATTAACACCTGGATGTGGGTAAACGTCTTAAAACAGTAGGTTGAATGGGGCCTAATGGATACAAGCCAAACAGAGAGGGAGAAAAAGAGAAAAAAAGCGAGGTGGGCTCTCTTAAGGTGTTCCTTTTCACACTCGATAGCACATCCACTCCACAAAATTCTCGTACATTCTTAGGTGTATTTCTATCTCTCCATGTAAGTTCACATGCACTCCTCAAGTAAGTTATTTCTACCATCCTCACTCTTGATTTATGTTTCTCTAACAACGTGCATACTTCGCTCCCATACGTCAATGTTGGGATTACCACACTATCATGCAATAACTTCTTAATCCTCTCGGGCATGGAAGCATATATTCCATTTTCTTTCTCTCAGTCTAATGCAAAACAAATCTTGGTTTACTCACGCTTGTTCTACGGCTGTACGCAACAAGGTGGAAGCATTCAACGGTACCGACGCCTTAAAACTCAAGAATCTCATTCTTCCTATGTTTCTGCCGGGAATCCAGCCAAATCTGTTCTTAGACTCGCCAAACATTCTTTCATCAATAATTAATGCATTGAACTATCCAACTTTAGCTCTTCCCAAGCTTTCTGGCATCTAGCCATAAACCTCTCCAACAATTTGTCTTTCCCTCCCCTTTTCCACTCTGATGGCACAACCATCACTTCTTCCTCTGACAATGTTGAACTCTTTGCCCAAACTTTTGCAAGAAACTCCACCTTGGATGATTCCGGTGCTATTCTTCCCACTCCACCCTCCTCTCTCCTACTTATGCCTAATATCCTAATCTCTACTAAAGATGTATTGTCTACACTCTCTGGGCTTACTACTAAGAAGGCGTATTGGCCGGATGGTGTTCCTCCTATTGTACTAAAAATCTTTTGTTTCCGTGCTGACTTCCTGACTAGGCAAACTCTTTCTCTTGTCTCTCCTCTAAAGCTGCTGTCACACGAGCGCTTTTTCCGTCAATTTTCCATGAGCAAGTTTTTTCTCGTATTATTTCGGGACATTTTCGCACTGGTATCGGTAACTAGACTAAAGGTAGATTATTTTAGACGGCGGAATTCTGATAAAGTGTAATTTTTTAAGCTTCCAGACCATAATTGCCCATAAAAATTGCTCGAAAAAGGGCTCGTGTGACTCCGGCTTAACGTCTTCCCTTCTTGCTGGAAGTTTGTGTGAGTGTGCTTGGGTGAGGGAATTAAGGGGACGTTATTTTATTTATTTGTTTGTTATTATTACCGGTACATATATTTGTTTTAGTTTTCTCCATAGACCTCTATCAAGCTATAACAAAAAAAAACATCCCAAAGACCCCATTTCCAGATAAATGTGTAAATTTTTTCAGTAGAAAGACGTCCCTACTGAAGGCCGGTTCCTTCTAAAATACAGGCTCGCTATCTCTTGCCATAAAAAAATCGACACCTAAATGGCACAAAAGGTCTTAACCCTTAAAAAGCGGCTCACCACTTAAGTCGAGTTAAATAAAGCTGGACTATGTGGACTATGTGGCTCGACATAACTCGAGTGGCAATTTCAGCACGTAATGTGGCTGAGAGAGAGAGACAAGTGGTGGCAGGAGACTAGCGAGCGTATGACTGCTCCAGACCACCGCAGCGAACCTACTGACACAAATCTCAGCTCCCTCCTCCCTCTCTCACTCGCTACATACTCAATTATGTACCGAAAGTACCGAATTACCTGCTTTTTGCACTCGCGTTGCACGGTTATTGCAAGAAAACTATCCATCATACAAGGATCGTTATGGTGTCATTCGAAAGCTCTGTTTATGCCCTTTCAGGGATAGATACTTGTTTTACGTTCTGGGTCTTATTTAGGCATGAAAATGATCACGTAAACAGCCATATTTTGGCTAAAAACACCCCGCTGGGCGGTACACATAAATAAACCGCATAGGCCGCTCGTAAGGTGTTAATATTGACAACAAAATTGGGCGAAAGTCTTAACATTTGAAAAGTAATAGGGATAAACATATAGGAGAAGGGAGCTATGAAATAAGTGGATACTTCCCCTTAACCCACTGGACCCCAGCGCTGCAGCATATGCGTCGGCAATATATGTAACGCTAAACCCCAGCGCCACATAGGGTGCGTCGCGGTTAATTACTCCGGTTCTATGTCACCTAGAGGGCTCAGATTTGTATGAGAAGTACGTAAGTATCCCACGCAACAATGCCGATAGTTGAAAACCCTCAAAGTCCAGCTCTGTGCGCGTGAGCGTGCAAAAACTTGTTTTTGCATGTTTTTGCCTACCCATTTCTCCATGTTAATTCCGACTTTCGGGCTCCCCGCTCCCCGTAGGACCCCTTAATAACCTAGGGGGATCATTTTTTTGTGGTTTTTCCTTCATTTCTAACTCATTCCAGATGTTTTCTGGAAAATATTTTTTTTTGACAACCTACCGGACCTGGACCCAGATTCACTAACGGTCGTAGCGTGCGATGTCGTACAGCAACCTACGATCGTTCCTAAGGGAGTGCAGAAGGTGTATTCACGAACGCATCGTTGCGCTCCCTTGCGGCTCCCTTTCGGTTATTTTCACCAAGGCTTCTCTTGACCAATCAGGCGCTTGGCCTTTGTAAATAAACAATATGTCACCCACATGACTGAAGCGCCAAGAAGAACCTAATATACTTTAATTAATGAGCTTGTCATTGTTTAGCATGGCTAATTCGATCCACCACAGCCAGCAGGAAGAAGAATAGAGTATCTTGTGAATTGATGATAAGAAATTAACCTAGCTAGGCTACAGGGAAGCCTGTTAGTGGCCCAAGTTAAAGGATTTTCGACGGATTGATCATTGATAATCATATGTTAGGCTAGTTGGGAGTGTATTATTTATACCTTAACCACAGTATGTTGTTCTACTTTACCATGTCTACACCTAGACAGGGCGAGCGGCGAGCCAAACCAAAATGCCTGACTTTACTATGTCTATGCCTACACAGGCAGTTCTAGCCAAGCCAAAATGCCAGACTTAGCCTAGGCCTAATTTTTCAAAATAGGCCTAGGGTAATTTTTTTGTATTCACAACACCTCAAGGCCTATCTACCTTTTCAAAATAGGCCTAGCATAGACCTCCTCAATCTATTATCCAACAGTTGGCCATGGGAAATAATGATAGGTTGAGAGGGGCTTTGTTCCCCTCACCTCCCATGACTTATTGCCATCATCAAATATATTACCAGTATGGGACTAATAACAGCTAGTTAACAATGAGGACGGTATGCCTGCAAACACCATCTTAACCTGCTAGGCTTCTACTTTACCATGCTTAGGCTACACCAAGCTAGGCATTGCTAGCCTAACCAAAATACCATACGTAGGCCTAACTTTTCTAGCCTAAATAGCCCTAACTTTTTCAAAATAAACCTAGATTATATCCTAGGCTAGGCTAAACAAAAATATTCACAACACCATATAGGCTAGCCTATTATTTTTTGTTTAGACTATGCCTAGGGTAATTCTTTTCATAATTTTTTTCCTGTAATACTTTCAAATTTGTTGAGGAAATAGGCTACCCTAATCTAACCCAGCTAGGCATTGTTAGCCTAACCAAAATACCATACATAGGCCTAACTTGTCTAGCCTAAATAGCCCTAACTTTTGCAAAATAAACCTAGGTTATAGCCTAGGCTAGGCTAAACAAAATTATTCACACAGCGTTTATTATTTATTCATTTTTTAGGCTAGGCCTAGGGTAATTCTTTTCATCATTTTGTTCCTGTGATACTTTCAAATTTGTTGAGGAATAGGCTACCCTAATCTAACTCAGAGGTGGTGGGGAGTTGGAATCAAACATTTCCGCAATAAATGAGGATTAAAATCTACTAATGGTAGGCTACGTGTTGTCGCAGCACATGAATTTGTGCATCAATTAACCTTGACTAGGTCTAGGCTGGCATATGTAGGCTATTTATAGCTTAATTCGGCCTGTCATAAGAC
Organism: Paralithodes platypus; assembly: GCA_032716605.1. Lineage (NCBI taxonomy): Eukaryota > Metazoa > Arthropoda > Malacostraca > Decapoda > Lithodidae > Paralithodes > Paralithodes platypus. The sequence continues at coordinate 10,239,461 of CM064502.1, forward strand.
ATTAAGGATACAAATATATTCATACTTTGTATTAAATGCCTTAATGGTGTTGTAAACACAAGTTAACAATCATATTGCGCTATTATTGCCTCAATAATGACTTAGTGTGTCATAAAGAGCTATACTGCAGACGAATTTGTTATGGTCGCGGGTTGTGTTATCGATATTTGTGTGCCTATATCCGGGTCAAATTCATGTAAGGGTGGTCTGGACCACCCTTTGCGAAAGGGGATTTTAGAGGCTTCCTACGATCAAAGATGGCCGCTACGACGCTTCGTGAATACCAGCGTTGAGACGTAAGGGAACGGTAAGGGAGTTTTCGGATCGTATGACCGTTAGTGAATCTGGGTCCTGGAGTGTACATTTATATTATATTGCCTGGTACTCGGTGGGTTAATGCAAGTGAAAACTACATGCAACAGAGGTCCCATAATAGCATAGTGGCAATTATTATGTTCTATAGACAACCTTTTGTCTTACACTTGCATATTCATAGTACTAATTCATGTTATCATAAACCTTTCAGGGTTAAATACATGATCATAATATGACCAAGCTCAACATACATGATCTGATGCGTTTGTACTTGATCCTGTTTGTATCATCCAGATTAACAATAAGCCTGGAATTTAGTGGGCGTGAATTAAGGGGGTAGTGCTTGTGTCGGGAATTTAGATAAAGAGGTTAAATTGTATACCACTGGTACATGAAATAACCCAACAAATAGTTATAATATAATTACCAACGAGGTATTCGATGGGTGTAATCCAGTCCCCCACACGCGGCTAATTCAATTGCATGACATGTAGGAATGTTCACATAATACAATATCGATACAATGAACTTAGCTTAAGAGGACTGGTGATGTAGGACTGTTGTTAAGTTGTAGATTAATATTTGTAGCACATGGTGAACTGTGGGTTGAGTCAGAGCCGGGGAGGAGATGTTGACTGTATGGTGTTGATTGAGAGACTAAAGGGCCGGCGTCCGATCGCTTCGCGAAATTACATATGGCTGCCGGCTCATAATAATTATAACCCATAACTTGGTTTCATAATACATCTAGAGCTGATGTAGATATTTATACATTACAGTTAATATTTAACCTAACTTAAGAATAAACTACAATACACAAAGAACCAGCCGAAATCGTACAAGCGATACGATACCGCCAAATTCAAATGTCCTATTGGACCAAAACCTGTCGGGATCATTACCCTATTCCCGACATATTGCCCGCCACCAAAAATTATATACAGGAGCTATATACAGAGAACAAAAAAAAGGACATCGAAGTCAAAGATCACCTAGTTTGATCTTTGATCTCCAAAGATCCACGGAACTCATAGCCGCCCTCCTTTTGGGTCGAGCGCCACCTGAAGCCTGAGGAGGATCATCCTTCTCATCATCAGCTGCCCCACCTTGAGGAGCACTGTCACCAGCACTCTCCCGCGGATGGGTATCAGTAGAGACGCCAGGATCATCCGGCAGTTCTACATCCTGCTCCAAGGGATATAACCTTACGACTGGGCGAGTAGTAACCCCAGTCGAAGTTCGTATTCTAGCAACCCTTATAAGACCATCAATGCCCTGGAACAAATCGATAATCCTCCCAAGCTTCCAAAATAACCTAGGACGCTCATCATGAATCAGGACGATATCCCTGATACGAGGCCATCGTCGATTCGTCCCTTTGATCTTATGAGAGTGACGCTCGCGAAGAGACCGCAAATATTCTTGGGTCCACCGTTTCCATAGATCGTCGGACACCTTGTTTACATACTGGAAGCGACGACGTGTGGCGTCAGCATTGCCGAACGTAGGGTCATGCAGATCTTCGTCATTTACGGACGATCTAGGAAAGGTATTAAGGGTTCGTCCACGTGTTAGCATAGAAGGCGAAATGGGTAAGAGGTCATCAACATATGCCGAGGTATAGGTCAAGGGCCTGTCGTTGACTGACATCTCAATTTCTATTAAGATGGTTTGCAACTCCCGTCTGGTCACCAGTGCCCTTCCTAATACCTTCTTCATGGCAGATTTGACGATACCGATAGTTCTCTCCCAAATCGCCCCGAACCATGGTGCACGTGCTGGTATAAATCTCCATTAAAAACCCTTTCCAGTGAGGGTAGCCACTACCTGCGGGTCATCCATTAAACTCTGGAGATATTTAGAGGCCCCGACAAAACAAGTCGCATTATCGCTCATAATAATTTGAGGGAAACCATTGCGGCCTGCAAAGCGTCTTAGAGTATACAAAAACCCCTCACTGGATAGGTCGTCAATCAATTCAATATGAATCGCTCTGGTTACCGCACATGTGAATAGAACGGCATATACTTTTATGATAGTACCGGGCGATTCCCTAACATGAATCGCTCCGGTGTAGTCCACCCCGGTTACCTGAAATGGTTCAGTCCTTTGTACCCTGAACTCAGGTAAGGGAGGTAGATCAACTGGGGAGTAAGGCTTACCCTGTAATCTTTTACAGATCGTACAGCTATTGTGGATCCCTTTAATTGCTTGTCGCATCTTAGGGATCCACCAACGTTGTCGCATATACGCCAGAACATAATGTACGCCAAAATGTAGGCAGGTCCTATGGCATTGGCGAATCAACAGTTTGGTAATCAAATGAGAGGAGCTAAGGAGGACAGGATATTTCGCAGAATCAATAATGTCCGCCTTTAGTATCCTGCCTCTACACTTAATTATGCCTCCTTCCATATATAATCCTAGCTGCCTCACTAAGTTTGAGGGTTTGGCCTTTGACTCCTTGCTCAGGATTTGATGTTCAGTAGGATAAGATTCCCTTTGTACTAAACATATTAGTTTTGCTTCTGCTGATCTCATTTCATGGAGTCTGATATGCTTCGAATCTTCACTAAGGAAAGACCTGTGAGCCCGACTTCTCATGTTGTTAATGAAACGGTATATCCATGCAAATACCCGTATTACTTCATCATAGCTGCCGTAACGTTCCCACTCTACCAACTTGTTATCCTGATGTGTAGTACTCACATTCGAACTACTTAACACATCATCTTGGGGCCGACTTGAAGGATCAGATATGCATTCCCTGAAATCCTGAGGCCATTCAGTTGGAGATGTAAGCCATGGAGGTCCATGCCACCAAACAAAGGAAGACATAAACTGCTGTGCCGAGATCCCCCGGGAAATTATGTCACTGGGGTAATCCCTGGTGCTCACATAGCGAAATGTAGCTGTAGGAACTAAGTCATGAATCTCATCAGTGCGATTAGAAACATAAACAGGTAACACTTTCTGGCTGTGTACCCATGAAAGCGCTATTTGACTGTCGCTCCAGACATAGACGTTATTAATCTGTAGTATGTCTGCATAAGCATCCAGTGTAAACTTTATTAGACGAGCAGACAGAAGCAATGCAGTAAGTTCTAATTTAGGAACTGTAATCTTCTTTATAGGGGCTACTTTGGCCTTCGCTATAGCCAGCGTCGCTTCACTACCATTGCATATGTATATGGCAGTACCGTACGCACTATTACTAGCATCAGAAAAGGCATGTAGATCCACCTGTTGACCACTAATAACCTGACGATTAAGTTGGACCCTGCAAAGGTCCGACCGAATCAACCGCCAAGTATCTTGTAACTCAATCGGGAGGGGCGTATCCCAATCTAGTTTTAGCCGCCACAGTTGCTGTAAAAACATACGAGCACGGACTGTTACAGGCAGCAAAAAACCTAGGGGATCAAACAACCTCGCTGACAAGCTTAAGCAGTTTCGCTTGGTCATAAGCTCACTGCCGCATGGGGTGTGACAGAAGGATATACAATCTGTGGTAATGTCCCATTTGTGGCCTAAAAACTTCACCTCACTATTCTCAGTAGCTACACCGTCAGAAGCAAATTGACCTTTCAAAAGATCACTATTAGTGGCCCATTCTCTTAAGTATAAATGAGCCTTGGCAAATATATCACGGATCTCCCAGCATCTCTTGAGCAATAAATCTTCATTGTCTCCGGTGCCTTGAAGATTGTCCACATAGATCCCCTGCTTGATCTCATTCTTGAAGTCAGGATCTAGTCCAGCCTCCTCAAGATGACGCAAGATAGTAGCGTTGAGAAGGAACTGGGAACAGGTCGCCCCGAATAAGACGACTCTGAACCTGTAGACCAGATACTCTGAATCTAGATCCATTGGGTCCCGTGGCCATAAAAATCTTGTCGAGTCCCTGTCTTCACGATGGAGTTGAAGCATCAGGAAGGCCTTCTCAATATCGGCGACCCATGCAAACTTATGACATCTGAAGCGCAACATAATTTGCGCTAGATCAGAGAACAGGGACGGACCCGTGTACAGACAATCATTCAGGCTATAGGAGCGATCACTGGATTTAGAAGAGCAGTCATACACAATACGAACAGGAGTGGTGGAACTGTCCTTTTTAATCCCATGGTGAGCAAGGTAATGGATGTTATCCCCATATTCACTGAGACCTACTCTCTCCACAAATCCACGTTGTACCTGCTCGGCTAAAACTGCCGCATAAGTCTCGCAATAACTTGGATCCTTGACAAACTGCTTCTGAAGGCCACGTAACCTACCAAGTGCTAGATGGAAATTAGTAGATAATTTACTCTTGTTATCATTCCAAGGGAGCCTTACCACATACTGACCTCTGCCAGAGTCATACGTTACAGTCTCTTCATACGAGCTTAACGCTAGCTTGGACTCACGATCAAGTTCATGTGGGTCAATTCCAATATTGTCCAAGTCCCATAGCTTATCTATATCAGTACATGTATTATCAGGCACATTTGGCCGAATATATTTATCTATGGGGCTTACTGCTACCTTGAGGACCGTAACCACCTCCACCTGTGTGTCTTTAGAGGAAGTGGCATAGGATCCAGAAATGGCATACCCTTGGATCGTGGGGAGCATTATAAGCTTATCTACCCGCCGATATCCAGGGTGAACCAGGTCGTAGTAATAATCAGCTCCGACCAGTAGCATAATACCATTGTTAGCAGAGAGTTGATCATCAGCCAGTTTATAACCCTTGCTTCTGAGATATTTCAAATGTGGTTGAATCTCTGATGCTATATAGAAACTGGGTAGTGTGTCGACCACAACAGCCTTGATGACATACCTTTTTTCTACAAACATATGAAATCTCCACTATATCATAGTCACTGGAATCTATTTCACCAGTGAAACCATGGAGATGCAAATTCTCTTGACCCTTGCTGGTACACTTGAGCTGGGGTAATGATGACCGCAGAACGAATGACCTCTGTGAGCACTGGTCAAGTAAGGTGCGCGTCATTATAGTATTATTATTACTCCCCACTACTGGCAGCATCATAGTAGGAAGCAATTGACATTCTCGAGATGCCAATGGACATGGCAGATACTTTATCACCCTCGCTCTTACCTTTCTCATGTGACTCTTTGGGGGTTCTCCCCCTTTCTTTGCCGTCGTGCCGATCAGACTGGGTGCAAAGGGAAAACCAATGTTTCCCCTTGCAATACTTACAAGGTTTGATGTAGGAATTGGTGCAAGTACTGTTGAAGTGGTCTCTTGCCAGACAGCTGGTACATAACTTAAGCGATTTAGCCTTGCCAATCTTCTGTGTAGCCTTAGGATACTTAGGACACTGATACCACAGATGACCATGGACACTGCACAACTTACAACCTAATGATATCGGCCTTTTCTGTTTAGGAGACGTCTGTACCGGGAAAGCTGCAGTAGATGGCGACATCTCCACTTGTCGGTAGTGTCCAGTACTCTCCATATTGAAGACTTCAGTCTGGTACACCTGCACCAACGCTTCCAAGTTTAGTGGAGAGTCGCTTAGTTGTCGTCTTAAGATTTCCCTTAGGGGAGAGGGTATCTTATTCAAGATATTCACACTAAATATCTCCTCCTTGGTGACGGCCATTGTCTCCATAGATCGGAGGAGGCTCTCAAAGGAGGCATAGTACTCCTTTAGGTCCGCCACATCATAGGATGGAGGATCTAGTGTGAAGAATTTGGTAATTAAAGCGGTCTTGATGACTTCCACTCTCCCGTAAGTTCTCTTCAGCAACTCCACTGCAGACTCGTAGCTGGTAGCTTCTAGCTTGTACCCATCGACTAACTTCAATGCCTCCCCTTTCAATTGACCACGGAGATATGTGAACCTTTGGATGGATGTGAGTGTTTTATTATGATGGACGGAACACTCAAAAATATCCCAAAATCCAGTCCAGGTAGCCGAATCCCCGGAAAAGGTAGGCAAAGTAAGCTTCGGCAGGTTAAAACCAGTCGCCTTTGGTGTACCGGTATCCTTAACAGAGGTTGATTCTTGGGTGGAAGATAGTCTGCCTAAGGCTGTATTAACGTCCTCAAAGTACTCAAGATCTGCCGACATTTCTTCTTCCACATCGTCAGTAACTGTCAATAAACCATATACCTGCTGAGCATAACTATCATAAGTAGCTAGCGATTTAGTAACAGTAGCAAATGTACCATTTCTGATCAGCCGTGGCACTTATTAAAAATTCATCAAGATCTCTTAAACATCTATTTAAACTTCCCTTCATCCCTCCCTTAAGAATCTTAAGTTTCTTCAAATCTGTCATCGTTAAGGTCTAATTTTAAGCAACTTAAACTACAATGAGGTCAGACTACAAACCGTTAATCGCTTAGGAATCAACAGCGGCAAACCCCCATTACTTAAGAAATTTACTCAAAAAGAATTACATAATACCTACAGTCCCCTTAATTAACGAAAGGAAATTATCTGACTAGACAACAACATAAAGTACACTGGGGCTATCTATGAGGAGACCGACTACTGCGACGCAAGATAGTCCCTTACCATCTTAATGACCTGGGCCAACAAACGATCGCTGCCTTCATTGGTGAGGTGGACGCCGTCCTCGGACATATACTGGCTCCCAAAACTATATGGGGAGAATCGACCACCAAGGTGCTTGTATTTCCTCTTGAGGAGAGCATTGACCGAGTTCTTCACCTTGTGGTATTCGCCTGCCGGTATACCCCGAGGAGACTCCCTCTGCTCTAATCCCAATACAAGACAGCGGCCATTCGTGGATGCCTCAATCTCATAGGTCAACTCCTGGATCTTAGCTCCTGCGGGACTACCCCAGAGACGATGTCGTTACCGCCCAACACTAATACAGTGATCTCGGGCATTAGGCTCAAAAGACCATCCCAGGCTGGTTGGGACCTGATATTATCGAGAGTGGCTCCTGGGGCACTAAACACCCTCACTACAAAACCCGGGTCATAAAACTCTCGGCGGGAAACCCCTAGGCGACCAACATAACTGTGGCCTAATATACCCACCACTTTCCCCGGGCTCTGATTGTATGAGGAGGTTGGTGTAAAATTCACCCCAATGCCACTTCCTGACGCAGCTGTGGGATGGTTCCTTTGAGCCATGATGTATTGACAAAAGAATTAAATACTAAATCCATCAAAAGAACGGGTAAGGTGAAGCACTAATTGTTGTAAGCCCTTTATAGGTAAGCCTAGTTGGTTAAGCTACAATCATGAGGTCTGACTATTAACTGTCAATCGCTTAAGAATTAACAAAGACCGACACTCATGACCGCCACTGTAAGCAACTAGGCCTAGGTTATTATGAAATTTAAATATAAAAGGTCACATGAGAACCCTCCCCACCAGCAAAATGAATAATGAGTCCCACAATGACAAAACACAATGAACACCACAGGCACACCACCAAAGCGAAATGAACAGCAACTGCAGACACCTGCAGGCCTAGATTGCTTAGCCTAGCCTAGTCAGGAGCGCAAAATGGTACTCGACGAAAGTACCCCTACCCCAAACTCCATCCCAGCTAACCCACCAAAAAATGCCAAGGGTCACACGCCCAAAAAAAACCTGGAAACCAGTCCCAAAAAAGATAGAGACGGCGCCTAAATGGTAAAAAACACGAGGGAAGAAGCTGGGTGTAAACTAGGGAATGGCAGTCGGCCAACAACGCGCGAGGCGGCAGCCATTTGTAAGCCCACAAGCGTTAAGGAAGCAAACAAAACGGTACTACGGTAAAGAAGCCTTAGGGCACGAAGGACCATTATTTGTCGGGATTTAGGTAAAGAGGTTAAATTACATATCACTGGTACATGAAATAACCCAACAAATAGTTATAATATAATTACCAACGAGGTCGATGGGTGTAATCCAGTCCCCCACACGCGGCTAATTCAATTGCATGACATGTAGGAATGTTCACATAGTACAATATCGATACAATGAACTTAGCTTAAGAGGACTGGTGATGTAGGACTGTTGTTAATATTGTTGTAGATTAATATTTGTAGCACATGGTGAACTGTGGGTTGAGTCAGAGCCAGGGGAGGAGATGTTGACTGTATGGTGTTGATTGAGAGACTAAAGGGCCGGCGTCCGATCGCTTCGCGAAATTACATATGGCTGCCGGCTCATAATAATTATAACCCATAACTTGGTTTCATAATACATCTAGAGCTGATGTAGATATTTATACATTACAGTTAATATTTAACCTAACTTAAGAATAAACTACAATACGCAAAGAACCAGCCGAAATCGTACAAGCGATACGATACCGCCAAATTCAAATGTCCTATTGGACCAAAACCTGTCGGGATCATTACCCTATTCCCGACAGCTTGTTTTTTGGTCTATATATTTATTTATTTATTTATTTTTGAGTTTCCTCGCTAGACCTCCATCAAGCTTAGAAAAACACCCACTAAACTCCCTTTCAAGATAAATGTGTAAATTTTTCGGTTAAAACAAAATCCGGCCGAAGGCCGGTTACTTAAAACATTAGAGGCTCGTTATCTCTCGCCAGGAATAAATTGACACCTATAGGGCACGAAAGGTTTTAATATTGAAACAAAACGAATGAGGCAAAAGTTCTCAAATATCGCCAAACTAACGGAACGAACGTCTTAAAATCTCAAAACAAATATGCTAAACATGAGGGAGAAGGGGGTCCATAAAAAGCGAGTACTACCCCCTTAATTGCATTCAGCTTGTTTAGTTTAACATACCCACACGTTCTACTGTCCAAGCTTTTGTTGCACGTTCACAGGAAAAATAATCTATAGAATGTATAATAAGTAACACCCCGTTCTTTAACATTAATATCAAATACAATGTACGGTCGCGCTAATAAGTCATGTCCCAGTTGTCATTACGTTTGGCTCACTCTGTGTTGTATTAATGTCTGTCAGATGTTGAATAGGTTGGTAAGAGTAAGAACATGCTTGTATAATATTTCACTCGATATGAAGAAATGAAGCTTAGATATTGCTGATACCAATTATTGATCAAAACTTAATTGGTGCCGAGACATCACTTATTAGCTCGACTGTACGGTAGAGTTGCTACGGTACCACACCTATAATATATCCTTAATATTTAATTTTCCTCATAACAAAAAAAAACACATTCAGCGACCGAAGATACAACATAATTTTGGTAAAATATGTCAAAATTATGCCTTGTTGAACTAATCTCTGCTAAATGGGGCTGTCAAATCTGGTACAGGTCTTGTTTAACCCGTACAGTAACGGTGGCATCCTTTTCATTATATTCTGGCAACTATTAGACGATTTTAGTGAGGTTGGCAATTATGTATACCCATTAAAAGACTACAGTCTATCTCAATCCTCTTAGCTGTCATATATTTTTCATCTATCTATCTACCTATCTATTGCCTGACGCCGTGATCCCCGAAGGTGTGGCCACGAACGAACCGCTCCCATGCACCTCTGTCCCCAGTCAGTCGACGCCCCTCCCCCCAACCTGCACCGCCTTCATTCATGTACTTCCTCACTCCATCCTTCCACCTCTCATTCGGTCTACCTCTCCCTCTCTGTCCCTCCACCTCGTTCTCGTACACCCTCTTAGTCATTCTCTCGCTTTCCATACGTTCCATATGGCCGAACCATCTCAAGTTGTTCCTTTTCACACTTTCCAGCACATCTACCTCCACACCACACCTCCTTCTTACTTCCTCATTAGTCTGTCTATCCCTCCATGTAACTCCGCACGCACTCCTTAAGTAATTCATTTCCACTGCTCTCACTCTTGGTCTGAGTCTCTCAACCAACGTCCATGCTTCGCTTCCGTAAGTCAGTGTCGGGATTACCACACTGTCATGCAAGGACTTCTTCACTTCCATACTGACCACCCTATTTCTTGTTACTGCTTTTAGCATTCCTACAACCCTCTTCCCCTGTTGTACCCTCTCCCGCACTTCTTCATCCATAGTCCCATATTTACTCAACACACTGACCAGGTACTTAAAAGAGTTGACGATCTCCATAGCCTGACCGTTCAGCTTCACCTCACACTCTGTGACTTCACCCCTTTCGAAGACCATAACCTTGCTCTTCCCCGCATTTACCTTCAAATTCCGTTTTTCGCACACTGTTCCAAACTCATTTACCAGACCCTGCAACTCCCATTCATTATCACTCATCAGAACTGTATCATCTGCAAACAGCAGTATAGGTAGCTTCCACTCAATTCCCCCCCTTTTCAGCGATACACCAACATTCACTCCGCGTGATAGTATTTCTTTCATGACTCCATCCATATATACAGTAAACAACGATTGGCATATCACAGACCCCTGTTTCAAACAAACATTCAGGTCAAAGAACTCGCTCTGCTCACTCTCCACACGTACTGCCGCCTTTGCACCCTCCTCCATGCTCTTCACTGCTTTCAGGTAACTTGCCCTCTACTCCGTATATTCTAAGTACTTTCCACAAACCTTCTCTATCCACATCTGTCATAGGCCTTCTCCAAGTTCCATAAAGGCAACATACACCTTTTGTTTCTTCTCCAGATACTTCTCCACAACACAATTCAGGGTAAAAATCTGATCTACACATCCTCTTCCCTTCCTAAAACCTCCCTGCTCGTCGCCTATCCATTTCTCCGTTCTCACTCTCACTCTCTCAATCACTACCCTACTGTATACCTTCCCTACTAAGCTTAGAAGACATATTCCTCGGTGGTTACCACACAATCCTCTTTTCCCTTTGCCCTTATATAGGGGGACTATTATGCCAGTCTTCCAGTCATCGGGTGCACTCCCCTTTCTCCCATGCGCTAGTTTGCAACATTTTTTCCATTACCCATTCTACCTTCACTATCTCACCATCATACCTCAACATTTCCCCACACACTTCCATCTGTTCCTGGTTGCTTTCCCCAACTTCACTCTCTTTCATGGCTTCCCACACTTCTGACCCTCCTGATCCCCACCTCCTCCTCCACCTCCGTCTCTTCTTCTCCCTCCATTACCATATCCAGCTATGTTGGCTGGCTCTATTCATATTCTTACATTTAGCAACTCACTGAAGTACTCCCTCCATCTTTCGGACTCTCTCTTGCTTCTCGGCTAGCATTCTGGCCCATTCTTATCTTTCACACCCTTACTGTTTCTCTAGTGCTACCTTCCCTAACTTTCTTGACTTCTTTCCATGAACAGTTTCTTACTCTCCCTCCATTTCCACTCCAGATTCCTTCCAAATTCCTCATCTACTCTTCGCTTACATTCCTTCATCCACCCTCTTACTCTCCACGTACCCTCGCTCCGTTTTCTGTCTGCTCGGAATCTCATTCCCTCTACTACCTACCAACCACTCATCTATCTGCTTTCTTCTTTTCTTCAACAGCTATTCTTACTTCTTCTGTCCACCACTGCTGTACCTTTCACTCCCCTCCCTTCTTCTCCTCAACTACCACACACCTCCTCTACATGCTGCCACAGATCTCATCCTTAAACACAATTGCTCATCTCCTCCACAACTTCCAGCGTCGAGAAACCCACCTTAGTCGTCGAGCCACTGCTGCTCACTGTGCTCCTCCCTGACTTCCTCCTCCTGCAACCTCTTCCACCCTCCCTCACCATTCCACCCTCCTCTCGCCCTCCCTCCCAGCTCTCCTCAACGCTCACTTCTTTTGTATCCTAACCTTAGCTAACCACTACATAAGGATCAGACAGACCGCCCTCAAATACACCTATACCACCCTAAGCAATCCATCACATACTTCTGCTAATTTTCTTCATTCGTTTGCATCCACACATACATAATCAAATCATTGACTTTCGTTCCAGACCACACCACTGTCTTAATCCTTCAT